>OY757933.1:34412073-34709529 GCA_963585895.1 Sepioteuthis lessoniana | reverse complement strand
GTTCGAACTTGTTTACTTCGAGACTGGACTCCAACACTTTAGACATTACTCAAAGGGAACTCGCTCAGTTTCATGTTAAGTGGTAACATGGTAATCATTGTAAGTGGTAATCATTAAGTGGTAACATGGTAATCATTAAGTGGTAAGTGGTAAGTGGTAATCATTAAGTGGTAAGTGGTAATCATTAAGTGGTAAGTGGTAACATGGTAATCATTAAGTGGTAAGTGGTAAGTGGTAATCATTAAGTGGTAACATGGTAATCATTAAGTGGTAACATGGTAATCATGTTAAGTGGTTTCATGGTAATCATTGTAGAAAATAGATACGGCGACCAGAGTTCAAATCCCGGACGAAGCTATTTGCATTTTACATAGTGATAATAGTCTTGAAAAAGATTTGTATGTAACTATTCTCCCTCCAGCTATCGGTAAATAGTAGGGCAGCCTGGGTTCTTTAACTTTTGTATAGCAACCAGTCGAGGAGAAGAAAAATTTTATTAAACCCCCCTTAAAATTTGACCTTGTATCACATTCTGATCGTGTGGAAGGAGGTGAACTCGCACACACACACACACACACACACACACACACACACTCACACACACTTATATATATATATATATATATATATATATATATATATATATATATATATATATATTCCCCAAAGCTCCAGGACTGGAGCCTGACCATTAGATGCAGTAATTTCATTAATCTTTATCATCATTCTTTGTACATTTAGACTAAGTTATTCTGTCATTACGAAAATTAAGGGAAACATATTTATTATAAAAAACAAATTGGAGGAACCCTTTTGTCTGGCGCGTTTTCAATAATTATACCGGAATCTCTTAAAAGATAAAGATATTAAATCACAGCCGGAGGCAGGGGTTTAAAAAAAAACAATAACTAAATAAAAAAGACCCTTAACTTTGACGATTTCCACCCAATTCCCTAAACAGACAAAAGATATCGAATCGTCTCCTCTGCCTGCACTAGTTAGGGCAATATAGCTTAATTGCTATAGCCTCTAAAAAAAGCAAGATGTTTTTTAGACCTAGCCTTGTACAAGACAGAAAAACAGTCATCCGAATAATTAGTCCTACATATATGATGATGATCGGCTCAGTGGTCGCTAATGGCTGACTCTTCTCCCTGAGAAGACTTGAATGTAGTGTTTTGAGGACGTCTTAATAATTCCCGTGGGACGTGCTACTGAACTCGAACTTCCAGCCTTTGAATAGTCCTACTTATATAGTCAGCATCGCACAGATATTGAAATTTATAACCCATCTTTGTTGCTGTTTAGACAGGACGTCCTTTTGAAAAGACTGAAATGCAGGTCTAGTTGTGAAGATGGTTCTCGCCTTAGCAGAGTTAAAAACAGTGCATCACCGACCCAGAAATTTTATCAGCAAAAAAACTGGCTGACGGCTCCTAATTCAATGTATCTTCACATATACCGGACATTTTGAAGGGCCAAACGATCTAATGGAATTAAATTTAGATATCGTTGATCTAATACAACTCGAGATGATGTCATGGTATCCATTTCTCAGAAAAGATATCAGTAACCTTTTTAATTTCCGCATCGATTCTAGGATACTCATTAAATTCTTTAACGCCTTGAAAAGCGTTATATTCTTCCTCGTCTTGTTTCACTAATTGTAAAGAGTCTCTCATCATACCCAAGGCATTTTTTACTATCTATAACCCTAACCCAACCCTAAACTTAACCCTTTAAAATGTCTTTGCACAGAGCAAATTCTGTTAAGTAATTCTTCCGATATTTCCTAAAAATAACCTCTTAATTTCTATCTAATATTCTATATTTTTTACTATAAAATATTCAGGTTTACAAAATAAGCAAAAACATCCATGTTTGTAAAACAAACAAAAAATACATATTTTCATAAAATTTCATGTTTACAAAACGCACAAAAACATTCACATTTATTAAACAAAACTAACAAAAACTTCCATGTTTTCAATATAAGTAAAAACATTCATGTTTTAAAAAATTGCCATGTTTGAAAAAGATCCCCCCCCCAAAAAAAACAGAACATCCGTGTTTAACAAACAAACAAACAAAAAAAACAAACAAATATTCAAGTTTACAAAACAAACAAAAAATCTAAAAATCCATGTTTACAAAACGAAAACGCAAAAGACATTTATATTTACACTGAAAACAAGTAAAAAAACAAAAATCTGTCTTTACAAAAAAACCCAACCAACCAAACAAACAAACAAAAAAAAAAAAAAAAACGAAAACCAAAAAAACACATTTTTCTAAAATAAGTAAAAAATGTCCATGTTTATTGAACTGTAATTTAGTTTGTATCTTGAACAAAGAAAGTTTGTATCAGAAAAAGTAAAGTTGCCACTAAATCTCAGGATCGAATCGACAGACACGTTTTTTTTACAAAACCCACTCATGATTATTTCATTTGCTAAATCTTATTTTTGGGCCGGCACCCAGAAGGAAGACTTGGTATAATTTTGTTCAATTAATGGAGGAAAAAAAAATCCATGCCTTCATTTATAAGCCGTTGCTCCACCCACAATGGCTGGGGCGGTTTCAATTAATCTCTAAATTTACTCTTCAGCAGTCTAGGTTTCGACAAACTTTTTTGAATCTAACTAAACCCAACAAATACCACGTAATCATTTATCTCGTTAAAGAGCGAGCACCTATGCATTTCTTGTGACTGTTGCAGCCGATATTGCACTTGCACAAGTTACCTGTAAATCACGACACCGAAAATATCCTCCCCATTCACTATATTATGCAAAGCGATGTGAGTAGATTATAAAACAAAATAAAAAAGATCAAGGGTTACTGTTATGTTGCAGGAGACTCAATACTGACGCTGAAAGGTTGATAAGACGAAGAATGCTGTCACTTGACTCCGACGACAACCCCCCCCCCAGACAAACACATTATTATAAAAACTTACTCACGTATATTTCGGATGCTGAAATGTGAAATGCTTTTTATTCAGTCAATGGAGAAAAGTTTCATTCCGTGGAACAATGTCTTCTTAAGCTCACAAATACGTTTGTTTCCCTAGGTGGCTAAAACTGTTCCCTTTTAAAAAAGAATTTGATTATCACGTGACTGCTCATAGCCAATCAAAATATTCTCAAAACTTCCATATTGTTGTTTCTCATCGGTTCTCATGGCTGGGGATTGAACCTTGACCCTCCAGCTTCATCCTCACGGCGAGGTTTAGAATACACTATATAGTATTTTACCGAGGAGTAAGACGGTCCCAAAAATCGGTGTGACACTAAACAGAATCTGATTATGAGACTCTAATTTTGAAGATCTAGGGATTTTTCATTGCCATTAATCCCGGGCCCACACTGACCCGGATTAGTAGTTCATGTTAGGGCCCAATCTATGGATCAAATAGATGTGTTTAAAACTTATTCGTATTTGATAGTTTAGTCAGTCGATCAAACTAGCTAACTAACGGTATGAACCACCTAATAAAAAAATCTGGGGAAACAGCGTGAATGTAAATGTACAAGAAACGAGATTCTCTAACACTATGGCATAAAATAACCTTAAGCATATTGTCATGCCTTTAAAAATCAATCAATCTATCTTTTAATCATTTTGAGTCCTTTCACAGACAACCACAAGGACATATTCAACGTCCACATTGTTTTTTTCTAACAGATTTTTATGGCTGCGAATTGCACCTTGACCATCAGCATTATCATGTCGCGCTGCAAGCACGGATCCCCCTGACCCTCTCTCGCCACCCGTCTCTATCGTCCATCGCTCCCAAGAGGTCTTCAAGGCTACATCCTGTATCGGTACAGAGCTGTTGTATATAGGTTACAGCTGGTCGTCCTGCCTTTGCTCGTCCATGTGAAGGGTTCCACTGGAGTATGTCGCTTATGAGTTTGTCTTTACTTCTCCAGCAGTATCCCGCATGTCTGGTTCGTCTAACTTGGATAGTTTTCGTGATGGGTGGTTGGTGACTGTACAGCTGCTGCTTTGTGGGGCGTTGCCTCCAGGACTTGTTCAATATTTCTCGTAGCATTCTTGTGTAATTACCGTCATGCCTTTTCTCTATAAGTTTAGTTAGTGTCCATGTAGTGCATCCATATAGAACTATTGATACGACCACTGCTTGGAAAAAACAGCGTTTTATTTTATCGGTCAGGTCTGATTTCCATGTGACCGATAGTTTATCATTAGCTGTCCATGCCTTTGCTAGTCGCGTGTTGATGTCTTTTTCAGTTGATGAGATACTGCTTCCTAGGTAGGTGAACTTGTCCACTAGTTTCAAATGCCCACCCTTTAGTGTGCAGATATCACCTCTTTGATTAAAGCACACATATTTCGTCTTGTCTGCGTTGATATGGAGGCCTATGCCACCAACTACTCATTCCAGACTATGTAGCAGGGATTCGTCTTGGACGGCTGTATTTGCCAGAAGCGCTATGTCATCGGTATAATCTGCGTCCGTAATTGTTTGTACGGAGTATCTTCTACTTCTTTCTTTTGTCAGCTTGAAACCGTTTTCTTTCGTTAAATCAATAGACGTTCTAAGCACGTAGTCTAGGCAGATGATAAAGAGGTACGGGGCTAATGTGTCTCCTTGCAGCACACCTGCTACAGTGTCGAATTAGTTTGTGTCTCCATCCAGAGAGCGAACTTTTACTTTCGTGTTTTTATATAGCATCGTTATGGCAGCGACGGTTTCTTTGGGGAGGCCGTAGGCGAGAAGCATTTGCTCCATCTTTCCTCTGTGTATGGAGTCAAAGGCCTTGGAGAAGTCGACGAATAATATTGTTGTGTCAAGGTTTTTTACACGTTCACCTTCAAGAATTCGACGGATAGTCAAAATTTGTGATGTCATGGATCGATTTCTCCGAAAGCTATTTTGATTCTTCCTAAGTATCTTCTCTATTTTGAGTTCTATAAGGTTGTGTAGTAGAGCATTCTAGATCTTGGCCGCTATGGATGTAAGGGTTATACCACGGTAGTTGTTAGCTATTCAGAGGTCACCCTTTTTAAGGAGAGGGAGGATGCATCACCTTGTCCATCTGTCTATTGTGTTTTGGTTATATATGGCATTACAGTGTCGGAGCAGTATGTCATCGAATTCCCTGTTCTTCCATACTTCTGCTGCTTTCCTATTTTTAATTTTTCTTAGTAGAGTCGAGTTCTTCTTGCATAAACTGTCCTAGTTTGATGTCTAGTTGATTACTAATAATTTTCATGATTGGTTCATGAGTAACTTTCGGAGGTTTTCCGAGTAAATTTCAAAATGTTGTTTCCACAGGTGTATTCGTTCTTCCGAGCTGGTAGCTTTCGGTTTAGCTTTCGCAGTACTCTTCTTTCTGCTCACTTCGTTTACCGTCTGCCATATTATGCTAAATTGTTTATCTTCAACCGAGTCTCTAATCTTATTAATCTGATTTTGTATGTATTCTGTTTGTTCTTTTATGTATACGTTAGTTAATTCATTTTGTGTCTTCTTAAGTTTCTGAGTATTGATATTGGTTGGGTTCCTTCTATTGCGTAGGGAGGCGACTTTCTCGCCTGCACACTTTTTTCTAATCGCTAATGTCTCCCATGGGACTCAAGGTTTAGCTCTTTGTTTAGTTCATATGCATTCTGCTTTCGCTTCTAAGTAGGCATTGACAAAATTCTCATATTCGTCATTTGGGGTGGGTGTTTCTGATATCTCCTGCAGTGCATCGAATTTGTTTCTTAGTGGTAACGTATATCTATCTCTAATATCCCTGTTGTTAAGCAGGGATCAGTCATAGTGTACTGTTGTTATTGTTCGGCCGCATTCCGTCGTAGACTCAGTCGTATCTTTGCTGTGACAATTCGGTGATCAGAGGACACACCCTCGGAAGAGGAATATGTCTCGCAATTCAATGCGCTATTATTCCATTTCTTATCTATAAAGACGTAGTCTATCTGTGCTTTATTATTATTTGTGTAGGTGTTGGTTCATAGTTTTCCCTTTTTTTCTGAAATGTAGTATTGAGGCATGCTAATCTATTTTCTATCGTGAAATCAGTAAGATGTTTCCCATTTCTGTTTGACGAGTTGTGCAAGCTGAATTTGAGGGTCTACGTTTTTACCAATTTGGGCATTCATGTCTCCACCGATGACGAGAACATTGTGTTTCGGGATCCTACGAACAAGGGAGAATAGCTCTTTATAGAAGTCGATGTGGTCCGTTTCTTCACTAACATTGGTAGGGCTGTAGCAGAAGATGATTGCTGTGCTTGGGTTGCCGATGAACGTAGCTACCATCATGCTCAGTTGTATTTTCTCGATGCTATTTTGTGATTTTAGGGCCCGTGGTCCTGTTAGCATACCTATATCTCCTATTGTGGCGTTGATAGAGTTTTTCCATGCTGATGTAGAGACTAACGTCCATCTATTGCCGGCATCGTAGTATTTAATATCTTCGCTAAGAATGTAATTGTGTTCTTGTATGCATACTATGTCTATGTTATAATCTATCGCAAAAGCTGCCAGTTCAGGAAGTTAACCTATTCTAATTAAAGTTCTAACGTTGAATGACGCTATTTGTATTGTGCTTTTGCATTTTAGTAATTTTGTTTTAGTTTGAGATCTGTAGCTGATTTTTTGAATACTGGGGACAGTGCTTCATCCTCAGCAGGACGCGCCCCCTTTTTACCCGCCCGAAGAGCGATGCGGTTTGGACAAGTGGTTTGAGTGTGAGTATTGGTAATCTTTCGATGGCTGTGTTTTTATTTTCATCCATAGAAGCCACCCTAATAGATGAGCAGCAGCAGTTCCCCGATCGAACTATTCGACCCTGGCCGTTGTCCCAGGGGGTTCGTATGCCCAGAACCTGTTTAGGAATGGCATTTACCTGTCGTTGGGTTTGTTTGCCTTTAGGTCTACCATGCTGTTTCCCATGGCTTTCTAGAAAAAAATCCTTCTCATCCTGGTTGTATTAAGTTTTAACTTAGTAAAAGTCCACTATTACTTTTAAAAATTTCATCAGAGAGTCCTTATTTATGGTTCATTGCATCCTTAGAGGCATTCTATTTTTACGCTAACTTAGGTTTTCAGACTCTAATAAACTCCAAAAGTATAAGCATCTTTGACCTCCTTTTTAATGGTTCATATGCAACTTGGAATTACAGTATTAGTCTTTTTGCATTTAAAGTGCCGATAATATACAGCAGTGTTTTGGTTTGGTTCGCTTTGTTGGATTTTATGGCATATCAACCATTGTAGGTTATTTAAGGCCAAATCCATTTTTATGTAAATAATCTGTTCTATTTAAAATGATTCAGTTTAGCATAAGTACACAGTTTAATTGTCAAAAACATTTCCATTTCAAACTATTCAAGCAGTTATATGCAACAATTCAGTTAAGTGTAAATACAGTTTTAATGTCGAAAAACAGTTCATTTTCAAATAGTTCAGTTAAGCATAAGCACGCAGTTTAAATGTAAGTACGGTTTAATTGTCAAAATCATTTCTATTTCAAGCTATTCAGTTTACTCAAACAATTCCTTTTAGCATAAGTATGCTGTTAGTTCTATTTAACCCATAGATAGGGGCCTATCAGGTGCTACCACTCCGGGCCAGAGTGGACCCGGGAGCAATGGCAATGAAGGGGTGCTCCGCATTCCCCAAAGCTCCGGCACCGCTGGAACCTCACCATCAGATTGTTTAGTGTCATATCCAGGACACTTGTTGGGGAGTTCTTACCCCTCTGCAGAGAAGCAATCGGTGTATTCTACAGCTCTAGCCGACTGGGCAAACAGCAGTGATTTTAGAAAAAAAAAAAATCTTTCATGCATTTTTAAATGACAATATAGTAAAAGATAAAAAAATATCTGAATGTCAGTTCACTACTGCCAAAAGTAAAAGGGATTTGTCTTGCTTTTGGCCGTCGCATTCATTTTATGAGAGTTCATCCATTCCATTGTCACCTAAGGGTTCTAAATCATTCCTCTTTAATACAGATTTTTCAACCATTTTTTTTTGTGTGTGTTGGGTGGGGGGAGCATTCCTTATTCTCTTTCTTTTTCTTTTACCTTTCTTTATTTCGAACTATCTCATCATCTAACAAGTGATTACCAAATTATTCTAACCTTACACAAACTTAGGTTTTCAAATTCTGAAAAACTCCAAAAATATTAGTATCTTTTATCTCCTTTTACACGGTTCAACTGTTATTTGGAATTACAGTATTTGTCTTTTTGCATTTAAAGCACAGATAATATACAACAGTGATGTTACAAAAAATAAAATCTTTCATGCATTTTAAAATGACAATATAGTAAAAGACAAAAAATATCTAACCATCTGTTGACCACTGCTAAAGGTAAAAAGGATTTACTTTGCTTTTGGCCGCCGTCTTCATTTCATGAGAGTCCATCCATCCTGACTAACTAGCGGTCAATCACTCCGACGAATATGTTCGCCACATCCCTTCAGTTACGTCTTGGTAGTGAAGTCATTACATGAGATTATCATATTTACCAACCCCTCCGCTCGGGCAGGATATGACACAAGGTCAATTTTTAAGCGGAGTTTAACAGGTTTGAATTCAGAGTTTTCCTTCTCCTAGACTAGTTGCCTCACCAAGGCAGAAGAACCTTGTCTGTCCTACTATTTTACCCATAGCTGGAGGGAGAATAATTGGATTCATACCTTTCCCAAGGGTATTAGTGCTATGTGAAATGCAATCAGTCTCGTCCAGGATTTGAACTCGTATCGTCGTGTTCAATTCCTACGACGATAACCATTACACCACGGGCACCTCTAATCTAAGATTATAGATAAAAAGACATTCATGTTTACCAAACATGGATCAATCTTAATCATTTAAAACAAGCCTCTCCTTCCTTCATTCAATCCAACAAGTTAAAAAAATGTCTATTATAACGATCTTCCTCACTCTTTCGCTGTGTCCTACCAGTGACTTTAATGAACCCACCACTCACAGCATGCTTCTAATTGCAGCACGTGCAACAGTAGACCCTCCCCACTTATCCTGCTGTTGATGAAAGCGAAAACATAGACAAGGTGAGCCTCAAAAACTGGTTAGTCATGTAAACAAGTCGGTGTCAGTTGCTATGGCGGTGGTCGTATACTGAACTGTTCCAGTCGACATACTAAGAAGCCTATGAAATTTGCAAACGGACATTTTTCCCCATCTCTCAGCGTTCAGCTGAGCTTATTCAGTGCCAATTACCAACCAGACTAGCACTGCCCCGTCACCTGTCGAGAGCTCAGAGCATTTCTAATTACTCCAATTGATCAACAGGGATCATTGCTGATGCAGTAATCGCATGAATACGCCGGCAGTCAGCTAGTGTGATCGACTGGCTTATCTATCTATCTATCTATCTATCTATCTATCTATCTATCTTCATCTACGTCTCAATTTCCATCTCCAAAGTTAGTTGATAAAATGCCAGTCTATCTATCTATCTGAAGGTCTTTTGAAAACTGCTCCAAGATACATCCAACTCCAATTTTTATTACCGTTGCTTTCATACTTCACAATTTTTCCTGCTCTTTGACAATGTCCAGGGATTTGTCCAACTTTTCACCCTCCGTCACTTTCACTTTGTCATCTGCCGGAACTGCCCAACCCACTGGATCACAAGTTCTTTTTCTTGTTAATTAAAGATACCTGGATTGGAGGATCCATTTGTATCTCAAAGTTTTCGTTTTATGAACAGATTCTGTATGTTGAAATTTTAGTCTCTCACTCAATTCCCAGTCGATCACCTTCTTCACTCAGTCAAGCCTGTTCTTGTACTACTGATATGATTACCGTATTTGACGGGGTATAAAGCGCACTTGTTTTTTTTTAGCTAAAAGTATCTTTAAAAATTCATCTGCGTCTTATATGCCACGTGTTGGTTTTAAAATTCGCAATCGTTGGCTGAAATTAGCAACCTCGCAACTCCTATTAGCTTAGACTTTAAACTAACTTTCATATACCTATTGTCATTATTTAAAAGGCACTGATAATATTCATTATATTAATTTCATCACGTTTAATATTTGTGCTTTATTTTTTTTCTTGATTTGTCCTGCTGAAATTAGGGTGCGTTTTATATACTCATGCGTCCTGTATGCTGTCAAATAGGGTAATTATTTCATTTCTATCAACAAATGACTTACATTTGCTATTTTATTATCAATTTCGCAATCTTACTTTGTTCGAAATAGTTCTTATGACATTGTTTTGTGCTACAATGAATAGAGATTCAGTTTCTCTTTTTTATGAAAATATAGGTTATCTCCCCTGAGCTACTTCAACTCGAAAGCGATTGAAGAGTCCGTTTATCAGGAAGTGCCAAATGGATCTTGGCGCCAAAGTTTTAGTGCTTCGTCAACTCACCAGAAGTACTTTGTACGTTTCCAGATTAATCATATACTCATTTAATTTATCAAACTCTCCCGCCTGAAGCCCAGTCGGCTGAGGTAGTAGAATACAACGGCTGCATCTCTCCCCATCGAATGTCCTGATATGACACTAAAAAATCAGGTGATGAGGACTCCAGTCGTGGAGCTTTGGGGAATTTTGAGTTCCCCCTCATTTCTATTGCTCCCAGGTCCACTCCAACCTGGAGTGGTAACACTTGATTGGGTCCTATCTATCGAAGAGAACTGTTTGACATTTAAACTGTGAGCAAAAAATGACAAGTTAAATTGAATTGTTAGAAATAGAACTGTCTCACCATTTAAGTGTGTGTCAACAAATAACGGTCTATTTGAATTATTTGTGATACCTAGAAATACTTGCAATAATTTAACTGTGCGCAAACGAACGAGTAATGTTGATTAGAATAGTTAGTCTTCATAGCAATACTTGAAACTCTTTGAATGTGCGCCTAAATTGAATTATTGGTATTACAACCAATACTTAAAACTATTCAACTGTGTGTTGTACTCCCTACATAATGGAATCGCTCTACTCCATAAATATACGTCAACGAGAGCGTCAGGGAGTTCAGCAATCAGCATGACACAATCACGTGTGATACCATGTGCGTAGTGGATGGATAGTCACTACTCCATTGGATTCTCAGCTTCCTATCAACTAACAACTGCTTAACTAGGTTCACTTGTATCTTGTTTCTGTTACTTGAATATATATGTTTTTCTATCAACACCTTTTCTGTTCCCCGTGTCTTTATTTTGTCAGCATCACAACACTGTGTGCAAAAAAAAAACAAACAAAAAAACTCTTGCTGTGACCAATCTGTAAAACTACTGGGTGCAAATAAATGATTAATATGAAATAGAATTATTAGAGTTATATAGCAATACTTGAAACCATTTAAGAGTTAAGAACTCAGCTCTGGCTTCTTTTATATGATTTTATCTACACACTATTACTTGGAAATCCTATGTATAATATATATATTTAAAACCGGATTTTATATTAAATAAACTACTGGGGTTCATATGCCATTAAAACCAACCAAACCAATCTCAAGCCGAAACAGCTAATTGCTAACAACTTTTTTCTATTTCGCTACGGTGAAATCTACGTACAAAGTTATGTAAATGGATATTTTTGATCAAGTTACATGACCTGTAGTTCTCTTCTCAGATCCTTTTTTTATGACTTATACAAAGAATCAATGAAATTCCCATTATCTAAGTTTCTCTTCCGTAGTTCTGGCCATCACTAGTGATATATCCTAAGTTTCTCACTTGAAGTATCCATAGAGTTGTTTCTCTTCTCATTTTTGTTCTTAAAATTTTCTGATTTCGGTTTTCCTGTTGTTAATATTGTTACTAGATGCTTTAGTCTTTGCTCTAGTTTACATATTCTTCGCGCCCTCAGACTGTTACATCTACACAATCTCTCCAATGCTGATAAGTCCACTTTTTCCTTCTTTCCTTGGTCAATATAATCTATCAATATTGTCTCTCGTATATAAGGCCTAGAGCATCGTCATCCATTTCTTTGTTTTCAGTTCTTTCATTACACAGTTTAAAAAGGATCCTGGTTATCTTACCATATTTACCCAACCCCTCCGCTCGGGCAGGATATGAGACAAGGTCAATTTTTCAAGCGGAGTTTAACAGGTTTGAATTCAGAGTTTTCCTTCTCCTTGACTAGTTGCCTTACCAAAGCTGAAGAAACTAGTCTGTCCCACTATTTACCCATAGCTAGAGGGAGAATAATTGGATTCATACCTTTCCAAGGGTATTAGTGCTAGTTATCTTACAAGGATGACTATCCAGTGTTTTTGTATATGAGATTTCTGCTGCAGAAGTTTTCTCGTTATTCTGCTGTTTTCTCTACTAACATTTTCTTTCATCCCCGTTTGTAGGCCAGCCGGCTTGGGTTATAGAATGCACCAACTGCATCGATACGAGTATCCTGGATAAGACACTAAACTGACTCTAAACTGTATCTGATGGTGAGTCTCAAGTCCCAGAGCTTTGAGAAATGAAGAGTGCTCCTTTATTGCCTTTACTCTGACCTGGAGTGGTAGTACCTGTAAGGGTCACACCAATTGATCAAATAGAAATGTTTATTTATTTACTTTACTTAAAACGGTTTAACTGTGTGCAGATAGAATTATAAGTGTTAACAATACTTGAAACCATTTAACCGACTGAAAAAATAAATAGCAATAATCAAAATCTTTTAACTGTGTGCAAACAATAGCAATACTTAAAACCATTTCACTGTGTGCAAACAAATCAGCTCTGAGACAGTTAAAAAATCTTACCAACAAACTTGTCACTTAAAAATCACAGGTATAAACAAAATTTGGCCTTGAATAACCTACAAAGGTTGATATGCCAAAAAACACAACCAATCAGCTAATCATCCCTGTTTGTTTTATGTTCACTTATATTCCTAGATATTTGTAATTTTCCTTTTCTCCAAGTGGTATAGTTTTTACCTGACCTTTCACTAGGTAGGACTTGACACAAGGTCATTTTATTATGGGAGCAAAGGGGCACGCACAAATCGAGACTCTTGTGAGGTCATCACAAAAAACGCTTGATTCTGTCGGCATTCCTCAGTTTTGGAGCACATCAGCTCTGCAAAAGTTTTTCACATCAGCGTGAACTGATAATCTCTCACTGGTGTCAGTGATAGCACATTTTCTCAAGTTTCCAGAACTCTTCTCAGTATTCTGACCGATCTTAGTAATGCTGTAGTTTGGATGGTCTCAGCACGTTCTCCGATTTTCAACTCTTCCAGTCCCCTTTTCAAGACTTTGGAGACCGTTCCGAGTGCACCATTTATAATTGGCATCACCGTCACCTTCATGTTCCATCCTTTTTTAAAGTTTTCTGGCAAGATTTAAGTATTTGTCTCTCTTTTCGTTTTCTTTGATTTTCATTCTGTGGTTTACCGGGATGGCAAAGTTCACTATTCGGATGGTTTTCTTTTTTTTTTCAGGCTAATTATTACTGTATTTGGTCCTATGACTTGGATTAGGTGATCTGTTTGTATCTCAAAATATCAGAGATTTTTGTGTATCTCATTCTCCAGATTGAATTCTGTTTTGTGTATAAACCATTTAGTAGAATGGTCACATTTCAATTTCTTGCACAATTTCCAGCGGATTACCTTTCCTACCCAGTCGTGTCTAATCTTGTACTCCTTTTGAGCTAGTTTTGTGTATTCGTTTCTTCTTCTTCTTCTTCTTCTTCTTCTTCTTCTTCTTCTTCTTCTTCTTCTTCTTCTTCTTCTTCTTCTTATTATTATTATTATTATTATTATTATTATTATTACTATTTACTCATTAGAGGTTTTCACATCAGCGTAAACTGATGGTCTTTCACTGGATATTGAGTGACAACTAGTCTCCTCAAGTCTCCAGGACTCTTCTAACTATTCTGGCCGTTTTCAATAATGCTGTTGTTTTGATGGTCTCCACTCGGCCGCCAACTCCCAAATCCTTCAGGCCCTTTAATAATCCTTTAGTTACCGTGCCAAAAGCACCAATCACAATTGGTATAATTGTCACCTTCATGTTCCATAGTTTTTTTCAATTCTCAAGCAAGGTAGAGGTACTTATCTCTATTTTCACATTTTTTCAAATGTATTCAGTGGTCAGCCGGGATAGCAAAGTCGACAATTTTGCAGGTTTTCTTTTTGTTGTTGATTATTATAAGATCTAGTGTTCTGGCCGAGATTAGGTGATCAGTTTGTATGTCAAAGTCCCATCGGAGTTTGTGTGTGTCATTTTCTAGGACAGGTGCTGGGTTGTGCATATACCATTTGTTGACATGGCCAAATTAAAATTTCTTCCACATCTCCCAGTGGATCACCTTCCCCACCCAGTCGTGTCTAGCCTTGTACTCCTGTGCTAATTTGCTGCGTTCGCTTATTATGTGATTGATGGTTTCATCTCTGTCACCGCATAGTCTACATTTGATATTTTGTTGCGTTTTATCTATCCTTGCCTTGATATGATTGGTTCTAATGGCGTTGTTTTGTGCAGCCATTAGGAGAGATTCTGTTTCTCTCTTAAAAATTCCTTTTCTCAGCCACGTCCAGGTTTTGTCGTGTGAGATGTTGTTTATTAGTCGTTTAAAACGCCCATAGAGTTGTTTTCCTTCCCATTTTTGTTTCCTAGTTTTTTTATTTACTCCTTGAGATTTTTTCACATCAGTTTTAGCTGACGGTTTTTCTCTGGAGTTTGATTGACAGTAAGTCTCCTCAAGTCTCCAGGACTCTTCCCGGTATTCTGGCCGTTCTCAGTAATATTGTATTTGGATGGTCTCCACTCGTCTTCCTATTTCCAAGTCCTCCAGTCCCTTTAATAATCCTTTGGTGACTGTACCAAAAGCACCAATCACGATTGATATAACTGTCATCTTCATGTTCCATAATTTTTTCAATTCCCTAGCAAAGTCGAGGTACTTCTTCTTCTTTTCACTTTCCCTCAGTTTTATTCTGAGGCCAGCCGGGACGGCAAAGTCCACAATTTTGATAGTTTTCTTTTTTGTTGTTGATTATTATTAGGTCTGGTCTTTTGGCCGAGATTAGGTGATCTGCTTGTATGTCAAAATCCCATAGGAGTTTATGTGTGGCATTCTCCAGGACAGGTGCTGGGTTGTGCATATACCATTTGTTCGTATTAAAATTAAAATTTCTTGCACCTCTCCCAGGGGATCACCTTACCCACCCAGTTGTGTCTAGTCTTATACTCCTTCTGTGTTAATTTGCTGCATTCGCTTATTATGTGATTGATGGCTTCGTCTCTATCACCACATAACCTACATTTGCTATTTTGTTGCGTCTAATCTATTCTAGCTTTGATATGATTGGTTCTTATGTCGTTGTTTTGTGCTGCTATGAGGAGAGATTCTGTTTCTCTCTTAAGGTTTCCTTTTCTCAGCCACGTCCAGGTTTTCTCATGTGAGGTGTTGTTTATTAGTCGTTTAAAACGCCCATAGAGTTGTTTTCCTTCCCATTTTTGTTTCCTAGTTATTGTCATTCTGTTGGCCATCGTGTTGTCAGTATCGTTTCAGATGGCTGTAATCAGTCCTTCTTTGTGCTTTTCTATGTAGTCTTCGAGTCGTGGTATCGATGCATTCAATCCTGGCAAGTCATCTTCCTCCCTCCCTCCGTTCTTGATACATATAGTCTGTCAACATCATCTAGGATGTAATGCCTTATGCATGGTCCTTAGTTTTCTTGTTCTTTGGTCTATTTGCTTAAGTTCTTCTCTGGTCCACTTCAAACAGAATCCCGAATATCTAACGAGGGGTACAGCATAGGTATTTATTCCTTTGACAAAGTTTCTGCTGCATAGTTTTGTCTTGAGTTACTTTCTAGTTCTCCTGGGGTATTCTTTTTGAATTTTGTTTTTCATTTCCACTTATTTGATGGTGTCAGCCTCCAAGATGCCCAAGTATTTATATGTTTCCTTTTCTCCGAGCTTTCTAATCTAGTCTTGATTTGGCAGTTCCATTCCGTCCGTCAGGTGTCGTTTGCCGCTTATTATTATTATTATTATTATTACTCATTAGAATTTTGCACATCAGTGTTAGCTGATGGTCTTCCACAGGAGATTGAAAGACAGCAAGTCTCCTCAAGTCTTCAGGACTCTTCTCAGTATTCTGTTCGTTTTCAAAAATGCTGTTGTTTGGATGGTCTCCACTCGGTCACCAACTTCTAAATCTTCCAGGCCCTTTAATAATCCTTTAGTTACAGTGCCAAAAGCACCAATCACAATTGGTATAATTGTCACCTTCATGTTCCATTGTTTTTTCAATTCTCTAGCAAGGTCAAGGTACTTATCTCTCTTTTCACATTCTTTCGGTTTTATTCTGTGGTCAGCCGGGACAGCAAAGTCGACAATTTTGTAGATTTTCTTTTTTTTGTTGATTTATTATTATTATTATTATTTCATTAACTCCTCAGTAGTAAATTATGTCCTCTAAAGTCCGAGAGATAGCAAGTCTCATCCGGTGTACAGGACTCTACTCAATATTCTGTAGTGCTGTTGTTTGGACGGTTTCAATTTTTCCTCTGATTTCTAGTTCTCTCAGTTTCTTATTCCTGGATGTCTGGTATTGTTTCCCAATTTGCAATCACCGTTAGCTTTATATTACATGAAAATTTCAGCACTCTAGCAAGGTCTAGTTATTTATCCAGTTTTTCGATTTCCTTTTCTTTTGCTCTTTTTCTTTCGGAGGACACTTGGAGAGAGAAACAATTTGAACGAATCTACTCTAGTCACATAAAATGAGAGTGAATCCTTGTGACGTAATGGCTAACATGCTGGATTGGGACATCGTAGTAAGCGAGTTCAATCTCTAGTCGCGTTATTACATTCAACTTCATAAAAGTATAAATCCTCTTATTCCCCCAGTTAAGGGTTGAATAAAAAACTGCTACAGTTCTTCTACAAGGATAGCTTTGGCATTAAATAACCCACGAAGGTTGATATACAATTAAGCCAAGAAACCTAACCAAACCAAAATAACTTATATCATCATTCGTGTCCGTCTGCTTTAATGAAGAAACCCCATTCATGGGCAACTCGATTTCAATCTATTTAGCAATTCATTGTGCATTTTTCTTGGGAAATTTTATATTTCTGGTGGTTGAGAATCAAAAAATTACATAATTTTTCAGTCAATAAATCCCCTTCGCTTAGTGTATTACATTGTCCTAAAATTGGTATTCTGCCTTCTTCTAAAGTTCCTCTTCATCTCCACACACACACACACACACACACATCTCTTCTCTGTTTAAATCCATCCTCGTCGGTGAACATCACCAACCTTTAAGACTCACCGACCATTAAAGACAATCAGAAAGCCCCTAACTCATCGACCAACAAAGACAATTAGAAAGCCCCCCAAATCGAATATCCTCGATATGACGCTAAATTGCATCTGATATTGAGGCTTCAGTCCTGGAGCTCTAGGAAATGTATAGTCTCCCTTCATTGCCATTACTCTCATGTCCACTCTGACCCGATAGGGTTCCATTTATGGATGAAATAAAACTTTTTGACCATTTAACCATGTGCAAATAAACGACTGATGTTTATTCGAATTGTTTGAGTTGCATAACAATATTTGAAACCATTCAACTTTGGGCGAACGAACGAGTAATATTGAACAGAATTATTAGTGTTAAATAGCAGTACTTGAAACCCTTTAATTGTGCAGAAACTGAATAATTAGTATTATATTGCCATACCTCTTGATTGTGTACAAACGAATGAGTCATGTTATACTTGTAACTACTTCACTGTGCGCAAACAAATGATTGATATCAAATAGAATTTTTTCGTGTTAGCCATAATAGAAACCATTTAACTGAGTACAAACAATAACAATATTAAATTGTGTGCAAACAAATTACTCTGACTTATTTTAAAATGAAATTACATACAAACTATTCACTTATAAATCATATCTATGTAACTGTGTGCAAACAAGTGACTGATATTAAATTGAACTGTTGATATTAAATAGCAATACTTGAAACCATTTAACTGTTTGCAAATAAATGAACTCTGGCTTGTTTGAAAATGTTACTTACAAAATATGCGTTTACAAACTGTTATGAATTTGCCGATACCCGTGTGGGTTGGACACGGATCTCCAGGCAATAAACACAACTGCTGTAATGGATTGTGCCACTAGGGATACGTGACTTGAAATAATAAATATATAAATCAGTCAGATGTCTGACGGGATGTAGGATTGCGAGTCAGTATCCTAAGTATTGCGTTAGCATTCCATGCTTAGTCTTCAGCATTGTACAAGAAAGAAAAAAGATTATAAAGTGTCAGCAAAAATTACGTCTTGAACGAAACACAAACCATATATATTAATATATATATATATATATATATATATATATATATATATACGTGTGTGTGTATGTGTGTGCATAAACAGTGTTTGGCATTAAATAACCAACTAGGGTTGATATGTTATAAAATCTAACCAACCAAACAACCAATGACGGATGTTAAAGTAACCTGCTAACATTAAGTAGCAATACTTGAAACCATTTAACTGTGTGCAAACAAATGCGCTCTGATTAGTTTAAAGATATTGTTACCTATAAATTATTTGTTTATATATATATATATATATATACACGTATAAACAATAAATATGTATACGTATAAATTTGGCATTGAATAACATACAAGGGTTGATATGCCACAAAATCCAACCAACTCAAACTTCGAATTTATCGTATAATCTCTGAAACCGGAAATTCACAATTTTTTTTTCTTTAATCTGAGGCTATAGAATTACTTTTCCTTTTCTTTCGTTTAAGTTTTATCTTAATAACCCTTTACTTTTTTATCTTAATAACCCTTTAGTTTTACATTATACTGTGTTTGTTTGGTTGGTGGTTGTTTTAATGGCATATCAATCCTTGTAGGTTATCTAATGCCAATTCCTGTTAATATATATTTAAAAAAGACAAATCAAAAAATGATAAATTTATTTCCATCCTGTTAAAAAGCATTGATATAAACCAATGCTCTAAAAAATTAACAGGACTTCTTCAGATCAAACAAGAAAATTCCTGATTGGAATTCCCGCTTGAAATTGTTCCCAACTCCGGATTTACTGGATTAAATACTGTCATCACGTAAATTGATTACTAAGTCTAACGTAAAGTTGGGTGGGTTTCGATCCCAGCTTCAAGCATCCTGCGTGTCTAGCCACACTGAAGAGTTGTAAAACAACGAAACAGTCTGTCTGTGGATGACAATATATATATATATATATATATATATATATATATATATATATATATATATATATGACACTATTCAATCCATATATATATGTGAAAGTAAATATGGATCAAAATCTGACAGTATGAAGATAGCGGAAAAACATAATCCAAATAGGTGAATTTATTATGATGTAAAGTCGACATTGAACGTTTCGGTTTCAGAAACCATCATCAGGACTAAGATATCAAAATAGTTCACATAGCGATGGATGCTTGTCGAGATAACAGGAACAAATAAAAAGTATACAATGAAAAATACAATAATTAATTCACCGATTTGGATTATGTTTTTCTGCTATCTTTATATATATATATATATATATATATATATATATATATATATATATATATATATATATGACTTATAACATTTTTAAACGAGCCGCATTTCATTTTTTCTGGCACACAGTTAAATGGTTCAAAGTATTTCTATCTAACACTAATAATTCAATCTAATATTTATCATTTTCTGCGCACAGTTTAAATGGTTTCAAGTAATCATATTTACGAACCCCTCCGCTCGGGCAGGATGTGACACAAGGCCAATTTTTAAGCGGAGTTTAACAGGTTTGAATTCAGAGTTTTCCTTCTTCTAGACTAGTTGCCTCACCAAAGCTGAAGAACCTAGTCTGCCCTACTATTTACCCATAGCTGGAGGGAGAATAATACCTTTCCCAATCGTATTAGTGCTATGTGAAATGCAATTAGTCTCGTCCAGGATTTGAACTCGTTTCGCCGTGTCCATTTCCTCGGACGGTAACCATTACACCACGGGCACCTCCTTAAATGGTTTCAAGTAATACTATATAACATTAACTATTCAATTTAACATCAGTCATTTGTTTACACACAGTTAAATGGTTATACATATACGATTTTTATGTCAATAGTCTGTAGGTAAACGTATGTTTGAATGACTGAGAGATAATTTGTTTGGCCTCTGTTAAATGGTTTCAACTATGGCTATTCAACACATAATTCTATTCAACACTATTCATTCTTGATAAATGGTTACAAGTATTGCTATAATAATAAAATGGTTTCAAGATATTATGGATCAAAAAATGCTTTTAGTGATAAAATTTTACGATAGAAATATTTGTACGTAGCATTATTCGAGGGCAACATTAATCTTAATTCTTAACAAGTTGGGTCCTGCATATTTACTGAAGTATATATTTACCCAACCCCTCCGTCACAGGCACACTGTGACACAAGGTCAATTTTAAAGCGAAGTACAGCATTTAAATTCAGTCTTTTCTTTTTCCTAGACCGATTGCCATAATAAAGCTAAAGAGTCCAATTGACCCTACAACAAACATATATATTTACCCAACCTATCTACAGCCCAGTCAGCTGGGTCTCTTGAATACACCAACTGAATCTCTGCAGAGGAGAAAGACCACCTCCGAATGAGTGTCCTAGATATGACAATAAACAATCTTATGGTAAGGCTCCTGTCCTAGAGGTTTCAGGAAAGTAGCTCCCAGGTTCACTCTGAACTGGAGTGGTAGCATCTGATAGGGTCTTATCTAGGGGTCAACTAGAACATTTCAACTTTGAGCAAACAAACGACTTTTGTTAAATTGAAATGTTAGAAATAGAACTGATATGACCATTGAACTGTGTGTAAGGAAAAGTCGAATGTCTAATTGAATTGTTTACGATACATACCAGTACTTTGAGCAATTTAACTGTGTGCAAATGAATGAGTAATGTTGAATAGAATTATTAGTGTTAAATAGCAATATTGAAATTGTGTCGCTAAATTGAAATATTACCAATACTTAGAACCATTTGACTGTGTGCAAATGAATGTTTTGTGTTCAATAGAATAATAAGTGTTAAATAGCCATACTTGTAATCACTTCACTGTCTGCAAAGAAATGATTAATATTGAATAGAATTATTTATGTTAGAGAGCAATAATTGAAACCATTTAATGTGTAGAAACAATAGCAATACTCGTGTATCCAAAAAATTAGTTCTAACTCATTTAAAAATCATATTTTTATATTCATTCAAAAGTTTGCAAAGAAATGACAGATGTTAAATTGTTACAGTTACATTGCAACACTTGAAACCATTAAACTATTTGCACAGTCAGCTGGATCTATATAGCAAAAACAAAACTATTGAGGAGAGTTCTGTTCCACAACGGAGATTTGTTGTCACTTCGTCTGCAGTGACAGTTACACGGGACTTACATTATCTCGCATGGTATAATGGTTAGCGAGAAAGACTGGGAGACCAGACGGCTTCTCTCAGGTGGGTAAGACTACCGCAACGAGTGTCCTGAATATGATACTCAACAAAAATGTTGGTGAGGGTCTAGTAATGCTGGAGCTTTGGGGAATGCGGAGTACCCCAACATTGCCATCACTCCCAGGTCCACTCTGACCAGGAGAGGTAGAACCTGATAGGGTCCTATCTATGGGCCAAATAGAACTAAACTGTGTTGATTGAGATGGGACTGTTTTGGCATTTAAACTGCTTACTTATGCAAAACTGAATTATTTAAAATAGATCTGTTTTGACGTTTAACTGTGTGAAAACAAACTCTGTTTATTGATCAGTTGATTGGTGCTGTAGAATACACCAATTGCACCTCTGATGGTGAGGTTCCAGTGATGCTGAAGCTTTGATGAATGCGGAATACCCCTTCATTGCCATCATTCTCATGTCCACTCTGACCCGGAGTGGTAGCACTTGATAGGATCCCTTCTATGGGTCAAATAGAACTAAACTGTGTAATTATGGTAAACTGAATTGTTTTAAATAGAACTGTTTTTGATATTGAAACTGTACTTATGATAAACTGAATTGGCTGAATTCATAATGTTTGACTAAACTGAATAGCTTGAAGTAGAAATGTTTTTGAGAATTCAACTGTGTACTAATGCTAAACTGAATTGTTTGAAATAGAACAGTTTATTTGTATAAAGTGGATTTGGCATTAAATAACCTACAAAGGTTGATGTGCCGTAAAAAAACAAAACAAACAACATTAAACTATGTATAAATAAAGTGAGCTCAGGCACGTTTAAAAATCCTATCAACAAACTATCCGTTCACAATGCATATTTCATATATATGTATAAACCGTTTTTGACTTTTAATACGCTACAAGGTTTGATGTGCCATAAACCCTAACAAGCAAGCATCTAACTAGGTGCAAACAAATGAAATCAAATCATTTGTGTTAGAAAGCAATACTTGAAACCATTTCACAGTGAGCAAAAAAACAACAACAAAAAAAAAAAAAAACAACAAAAAAGCAAAAACAAAAAAAAATCTACTCAGGTTTGTTTAAAAATGTTATCTACAAAATATTTACAAATCCTATACATCAAATATATATGTATAAAAAGGATTTGGCATTAAATGACCTACTAGGCTTGATATGCCATAAAACCCAACTAAACCTAAACCAAACCGTCTACCACGAGCAAGATGTGACACAAGGTCAATTTTTATGCGGAGTAAAGCTGTTTTAGATTTAGAATTTTCCTCCTCCTAACCCTAACCCTGGTGTCGCAACCAGTTTATGGTTGCCACCCCAAGTTTAAATATTCAATGAAGCATGTAGTCATTCTAGGCTAACAAACACGCAGAATTCTCAAGCCAATGCTACTAGTTTCAGTCTTTACTGAATCAGCGTTTTCCTTGCCAAAGCCAATCAACTTTGATGTGAGGTTAACATAGTAACGCCATTTATAGCGGGACGTGTCATACCTACTTCCGGATTGTCTGTCAGTTATTGAATGGAAGGCTGAAGCCAAAACAATTGTGATGATCCTAAGATAATTAATGAACTTACATGGTGTGAATCTCTTGGTGGTAATACATACGATTTTGCCGAAGACATCGCTTCTCTTAACATGAAATTCTATTCGTTTCAGCTCGCACACCAACAGTCGCTCTTAGTCATATACTAAACTTAGCTTAGTCTAGCACAAGGTTAGAATTATGTGGCACTCGGTGGGAAACTAACTCGCTAACAATGGTCCCCCAGTCTTTCTCGCTAACCATTATACCATGCGAGATAATGTAAGTCCCGAGTAACTGTCACTGCAGACTAAGTGACAACAAATCTCCGCTGTGGAACAGAACTCTCCTCAATAGTTTTGTTTTTGCTATATCTCTTAATGAGTTTTCCTCACCGCTAGTAACTATGAGAGTTCTCATGGCACAATGGTTAACTGGGAGATCGATGTAAGCGACTTCGAAATTCAGTCGAGCAATTTCATTCACTTTTGGACTAATCCCCTTTGGAGAGGTATGAGCGCCTTACCCATCGGCTATGGGTTTAATTGAGCCACTACTGTTCTTTTACAGAGATGGCTTTGGCTGTAAATAACTCACGAAGGTTGATACGCCATTAAACAAAAAACCCAAATCTGTAGAAAGTGGTGGTTTTCATTTATGCTCCTTAACAAAAATTCCTAGATATGACACTAAACAATCTGATGGTGAGGTTCCAGTAATGCTGGAGCTTTGGGGAATACGGAGCACCCATTCATCGCCATCTCTCCCAGGTTTTCTCTAACCCGGAGTGGTAACATCTTATATGGTCCTATCTATGGGTCAAATAGAACTAAACTGTACTTTCGAGAGTTTACTGGGGAGGGGGTTGCATTTAAACAGCACATTTATGCTAAACTGAATTGTTTAGAATAGAACTGTTTTGACATTTAAACTGCTTACTTATGCTAAACTGAATTGTTAAACTGAATTTTTTAAAGTAAAACTGTTTTTGATATTGAAATTGTACTTATGATAAACTGAATTGACTGAATTAGAACTGTTTGACTGAACTGAATAGCTTGAAATAGAAATGTTTTTGACAATTAAATTGTGTACTAATGCTAAACTGAATAGTTTGAAATAGAACTGTTTATTCATATAAAAATGGATTTGGCATTAAATAACCCACAAAGGTTGATATGCCATAAAACCCAAACAACCAACCAAATCAATCTCTTTTGAGTCAGAGTAGACCTGGAAGTAATGGCAATGAAGTGGCACTGCAAATTCCCCAAAGCAGTTTAGTGGCGTATCAAGGATACTTGTCGGATAAGGTCTTAACCCTATGCAGAGATGCAGTTGGCGTATTCTGCAGCCCCCATCGCAGCTGATAGTGCTCAGATACTTGATGCTGTAATTATTTGAAATTTTAAAGTCGATATTTATGTCAAATGACCATACGAGGGTTGACATGCCGTAAAACCAACCAGCCATTCTTAGGTTGATTTTGAAAAAACTTTGATATTATGCAAGACACCATAGCGAAATTGTAAATAGTGGAAGGTGTCAGATCCGGTTCCTGATCATCCGTCCTTTGATAATTATCGAATGGAAAGAAGATATTGAAAGGATGATAATACTTAAAGTAGATTTAATCAGATACGACATACGAAGTCATTAAATGACTTCATAGTAGACATTTCTTATCATTATCATTATCATTAAAGCATGCCGACAGTGCTGATTTCTTTTAATCTCTCTCGCTATCGGATTGCAGGAGAGAGTCTTCAAGAGGGTATCTAGTGTACAAACAGAGCTAATCTTATTTACCAACCCCTTCGCTCGGGCAGGATATGACACAATGTTAATTTTGTAAGCGGAGTTTAACAGGTTTGAATTCAGAGTTTTCCTTCTACTAGACTAGTTGCCTAACCAAGGCTGAAGAACTTAGTCTGTCCAACTATTTACCCATAGCTGGAGGGAAAATAATTGGATTCATGCCTTTCCCAAGGGTATTAGTGCTATGTGAAATGTAATTAGTCTCGTCCAGGATTTGAACTCGTGTCGCCGTGTCCATTTTCTACGACGATAACCATTACACTACGGGTACCTCCTTTTTTTTACTATTTAACCCATAGATTGGAGGATAAGGGGGTTCATACCTTTACCAAGGGTATTTGCCCGAAAGTGAACGTAATAGCGCGACTGGAGTACGAACTCGCTCACTCCGATTCTGCAGTCCATCGCTTTAACCATTACACCACGAGGACACCCACAAACAGAGCTGAAGAAGTTTTTTTCTGGTAAACTAGCTCTTGTATCTCCATGTCTAGATGTATCCACGAGAACGTCACTCATAAATTCGTCCTTATTTCACCAGCAGTGTCCAGCATGTCTTGCTTGCTTTACTTGGATAGTTTGTGTGATAGGAAGTAAGTGGCCGTACAGTTACTGTTTTGTTGGGTACTGCTTACAGGATCTGCTTACAGGATTTGCTTAAAACACTACGTAAGATTCTTTTGTAGTTCTCATCCAGGTTTTTCTCCCAGCGTTTCTTTAAAGTCCACGTGGTGCAGCCATACAGTAGTAGTGACACGGCTACTGTTGGGAGAATTCCAGTTTTCTTAAGAAAATCAATCCTCCCGATCCATCTTTTATGAGTGTTTTGTATTTGTCAAGTTTTCACACCAATCATAACAGGTGAAAGCATTTCGTTCGTTGCAAAATAAATATATATATATATATATATATATATATATATATATATATATATCTACACCAGACAGCTGAAAAGGATGCGTACACTGCATAACAGTTACTGTCATGGGAAATGTATCCACTGTAACAAGTTCAAATTCTAGATGAAGTTCAGTGCGTTTCTCTTTGTGCTAATGCCCTTGGCAAAAATCATGACTCTATCTTTTCTTCCCCGGTAAATTGTAGAACAGGTAGAGCCCTTTAGCCTTGTTACAGCAACCAATCTAGAAGAAGGAAAGACTGAATTCAAACGTCTTATGGTCGTGGCTTAGAAAAGACTTATTGTATCCTCTATGGAGAAGTTAGGTTTCGTTTGGTTTAATGGCATATCAACCATTGTTGGTTATTTAATGCCAAATCCATTTTCATACATATAAGTAGTTTTATTTCAAACAATTCAGTTTGGCATAAGTACGCATTTTAGTTCTATTTAACTCTGTTCACTCTGTCCCGGAGTGGTAGCACTTGATAGGGTCCTATCTATGTATAGGACCCTATCAAGTGCTACCATGGGAACGATGGCAATAAAGGGGTATTCCGCAATACTCAAAGCCTCGCCATCAGATTATTTGGCATCCTGGATATGACCTCTGCATAGATGTAGTCGGTGTACTCTGTAGCCCCAACTGACTGGCCCGGCGGAGTAGTTAGACAACCCCCTAAAAAAAAGGGGTGTCCAATGCATCTCAAAGTGAGGCTCCAGTTCTTGAGAAATCGGGAAAGTTGAGTATTCTGGTATTGATATTATTCCCAAGCCCACACTTTTCCGGCAAGTATTACCAGTTAAAATTCAGTCTATGGGTCAAAAAGATATGTTTGAAAATTATTGGTATTCAATATGATTGTGTGAAAAAAAAAAAACCCTCTTAAGAAACAACTCCTCAAAAAATGTAAATATGAACGTACTATGAATGAAATTCTTTATAGAGGTGATATCAAAATCCGGTTTTCGGAAGAATTCCAATTGCATTGTTAAGAACCGTCTCCGATGTTGATGTTTTTTGAGAAGAATACATTCCTTTTGATGCAACCGACCAAATCACCTTCCAGAAAGAAATTAAATTATTAAAAAACATTTAAAAAAATTAAATAAAGATAAGATGCGTAAAATAAATTAAATTATCAAAATAGATTAAGTGGAAAAAAAAATTGATGTTTCTACCATCAGAATTTTTTGAAAATTAATCTCTTCTTTTAAAAAGCGCCTTTTTGAAAAGGAATTCAATTCAATTGTTATGAAAAGGCTGACGAAGTTTTGAATTTCCCAAAATGTAAAATGGCTTTAATTTCATTAAATTTATGGTCAATTGATTTCTATTAAATTGTGATATTAAAGAGATTTTTTGACCCCGATGGTAAAAAGTGGACGAACGCTAGACTCTGTTAAACTACTCAAAAGTTTATTTACTACAAGGTATCAAGTAATCGCCGGGATAAAGAAAGAATAAGAAGCAAGACGACGGCGTCAAATAGACAAAAATAGGCAACATGTAATGGCGGGAAAGAGAGAGCAGACACAGACCTTGAACTTTTTCGTAGTTCTAACATGCTTGTCCGCTGGGTAGCGTAGTCTAAGGACCCCCTTGGACCCTACCTTAAAAAAAATTAGGGCTTGTAAACTTTCGTCTCCTTACATCTTCGTGGTTGCTGTTCTACAGACGTCATTACCTAATCACTTCTTTCTGTCAACTCCCTAAAGGACACGAGTCGTCCCCTCACTTCCACCTGTCGTGTCGGCAGGAGAAACATCCGCTTTCGCTCGTCCCGTGCATGCGCACACGATCTTTGGACCTCCTGTCCTCCTTAGTCATTTTTAAATACCACGAGTGCCTCGGTCTTCCTATTCAGAAACTAGTGTCAATTTTATTTATTTATTCATTTATTCATTCATCCAATTTCAATTTTCTATGAGCCGTTCAATAACGTAACATTGCAACCAAAACAAAGAAGAGGTAAAAAAATATCGTCTCTCAGCTAAAGTATACAATAAACAACTTACAATACGCTGTTTGTATCCACCTCACAGACACAAGTTTGGTTTAGTTGGTTTGGTTTTATGGCATATCAACCATTGTTGGTTATTTAATGCCAAATCCTGTTTTTCATATATACAAAATATAAATGATTAGTAAATTCATTTTGTTAATAACATTTTAAAACCAGCCTGAGCTGATTCTTATGTATGCAGTTAAATGATTTCAAGTATTCCTATCAAACACAAATAATTCTATTGCATACATTTAAATGGTTCTAAGCATTGTTAGATTGTAAGTATTTGTCCGGGCCATTGGCCTAATGAGTAGAGTATTTGCCTGTGGTCCGGGAGACCAGTTCAATCCCATGTCAAGTCATACTAAAGACTCAAAAAATAATACTTAATGCCGCCTTGCTTAACACTCAGTATTATAAAGTAAGGATCATGGGTAAAGTGGAGCAATCCAGTGAATGGAGTAATGCCCTTCCTTACACCTCAGCGTAGTACCTATGGAAAAAAAGCCTTCGGCTCACCCTCGACTAAGGTCGCCAACTTTACTTACTTTTTTAAGTATTTTATATATCAATAAAATTTCAATTAAACATCTGTCATTTGTTTACACACAGTTAAATCATCCAACAGTTCTCCTTCAAACAAATCAATTTAGCATAAGTACATAGTTTAAATGTCAAACAGTTAAATCATAAAGAGGACACTCTTTGGGAGGTGGTCTTACTCCTCTGAAGAGATGCAATCGATGTATTTTACAGCCCCAGCCGACTGGACAAGTCTTTTTTCAGTTTTGTTTGCATTTTTCTTTGTTCGTAAAAATGTAACGATAAGAAAATTAGAAACAATGATTCCCAACAACAAGGTGCGTTCAGTGTAACGTTTATCATCAAAGTAAATGGAATTGGCGACCCAAGTTCAATTCCTAGACGAGGCTGTTTGCATTTCGCTTCGTTCTAATGCTCTTCGGAAAGGCATAAATCAAACTGTTCTTCCTATGGGTAAATAGAGGGCAAATAGAGTTCTTTAACTTTGGTAAGTGAATTCAAATCAACTTTTCAAAGACAAGTTTTTTTGCAGATTCCCTCCCTCATATGGATTTACATTCTAGGGCAGCGCCAAAAACTCGTATGTCTCTCTCAACATTCTCTTCTTAGGGAGGCACCTCTAGCGTCAGGCAATTACTCATAGCTTTGCCCTTTTAAACGAGGAACAAGTACTGCTTGGAGTTAGTCGCTCTGTTCATCCTCTTCAGTGTATGGTTCTATTTACCAACCCCTCCGCTCGGGCAGGATATGACACAAGGTCAGTTTTTAAGCGGAGTTTAACAGGTTTGAATTCAGAGTTTTCCTTCTCCTAGACTAGTTGCCTAACCAAGGCAGAAGAACACAGTCTGTCCTACTATTTACCCATAGCTGGAGGGAGAATAATTGGATTCATACCTTCCCCAAGGGTATTAGTGCAATGTGAAATGCAATCAGTCTCGTCCAGGATTTGAACTCGTATCGCCGTGTCCATTTCCTACGACGATAATGACTACACCACGGGCACCTCCTACTCTTCAGTGTATGGTGGGGGGTGGAATCTAGACCATCCTTCATGAGCAGAATGTAACTAAGGTCAAGTTTTTGGCAGAAGTCAGTTTTAAAAATTGCTTGGTCTCTGCAAACATTCGCCGTTTTGGAAGGTGCTGGCCCATAGCCTTTTAGACCAGGACGTGAGGGGCATATGCTCGCACTCACGTATATATACGCATACATACTCATATGGACACGCTTGTACGTACATGTATACACATTATTGCTCTTAATTGGTTTCTTTTTTTTTAATGGCATATCAACCTTCATCGGTTATTTAATGCCAAAACGATCCTTGTAGAAGAACAGCAGTGATGCTATTTAACCCAGAGCTGGAAGATAAGGAATTTCAATACCTTCCCAAAAAGTATTTGTTTAAAATTAATAGCGCGACCGGAATTCGAACTCGCTTACTTCGAGGGCGTTGTGCAGTATTTGGTTTGGTTTGATTTCATGACATATCAACCATTGCCAAATCCTGCATATATATATATATAATTTGAAAATATTATGTTGATAACATTTTTAAATAAACCTGAGCTCATTTTTTTTGCACACAGTTAAATGGTTTCAATTATGCCTATCTAACACTAATAATTCTGTTCAATATCAATTATTTGTTTGCACACAGTGAATTGGTTACAAGTATTGATATTTAGCATCAATAATTCTATTCAACATTATTTATTCGTTGACACATTGTTAAAAGGTTCCAAGTATTGCTATGTATCACTAACAATTTAATTAAACAGTCATTTGTTTGCATACTTGAATGTTTCAACAGTTCTATTTCTAACAATTCAATTTAGCAAAAGTCATTTGTTTCCACTGAGTTAAAATGTCAAACAGTTCTATTTGACCGATAGATAGGACCCAATCAGGTTTTACCACTCCAGGTCAGAATTCAAACGCTAGTGTGCCGACTAAGAATGGTTTTACTTTATTTTAGGATTCGGCTTGCCTTTTATTTCTGCTTTTGTGGGCGTAAGGCATCCAGTGTTGTCCGGAGTTTTCATCTCTTGAGCGCTTCTGCTGGAGATATTCCATTCTTCACTGTAGCATTTGGTGTTGTTCAGTACGAAAAGAAAAATGTATTCAGAATCTCCTCGGTTGTAGTTCTCTCCAAACTTTGCTTTCAGCAGAGCATGTTTAAAGGTATTCGCAAAACGTTCTGCTCGGCCATTGGATTGTGGGTGGTTGGGTGGTGACTAAACATGTGTGATGCAGCATGAACTGCAGAAGTGCTGGAATGTCTCGGATGTAATTTGCGATCCATTGTCTGAGACTAACGTTTCCGGCAGGCGATGTTGGCTGAATAGTCATTTAAGAACGGCTATCGTTGAGCGGGTATCAGTATTCTGCATTGGGAAAATTTCTGGCAATTTGGAATGGGCAAAAACCATTACCAAAAAAGCTAAAGCCATGGAAAGCAAAGCCAACAAGTATCCGGAACCATGGCTGCTCTGGTCGTTTAGGTCGAAAAATAGGTGTAGCAGATGGTTTAAATGTCAGTGTAGTTTCAGCTTGAGTGCAGCGTCTGAGGTCATCCGTGAAGACTGGGGAAAAACGCTCGATGATGTCATCGGTCTGGTTCGTAATGGCACTCTGAGTTGGGGATCTGAAAACTGTATTACAAACAGAATTGAGAGGTATGTCCAGATGATCCAGTGACTTGATAAAATTAAGACTCAATAGGTTGTGTCTTGAATCTGCTTCGGAGATCTTTTCGGATATTTTTTGTCCTCATTTTCGATTGTTGCTGGCAATTCTCCAGGGATTTGAATACAATCCCCGGATGCACTACGTACTACGGTCTATCGTTTTCTATAGTCTCTGTGAGATGAGGGTTATGTCCGGGCGGTGTCTATATATAACCGAACGAAGTAGCCGTTCAATTTTACTGACACCTATTTTCGGTTTGATTATATACTATGGAGATAAGTTGCCATCAGACTGTTTGAATTTTTTTCTTTTTTTTTTTTTTGTTTGTTCTTTGTTATGTGGTTACTTGTGTGTTATTTTGCGCAGCGGAGGGTTGCAGAATCACATTTTATGTCCTTGCTTGGTACACTCACGAAAGCGGTATATATTGAATGGACACTTTCGAGCGAAATGTCAGCCATCACAATTCCTTCAAGTAGATGGAGGTTTTTGATGTGTTGAGTCTGGTGTCCTTGAGTTCCACTGTTTTTGAACGTCGACGATTGCAGATGTTGCTGCTGGTACCGACTGTTGTACTATTTGCGAGTCATGATTGAGATTCACCAACTGCTGATATTCCATGGCAACTTGTAGAGTATTGTCTGGGTTCTGTTCTATTTTTGACAGAATTCTCGTTTGAACCTCAGCATCACCCGCGGACCTTAACGAACATACAAATATAAGACACTTAAATTGTGCGTCCGTGATCTTATTTACCAACCCCTCCGCTCGAGCAGGATATGACACAAGGTCAATTTTTAAGCGGAGTTTAACAGGTTTGAATTCAGAGCTTTCCTTCTCCTAGAATAGTCGCCTCATCAAGGCTGAAGAACCTAGTCTGCCCTACTATTTACCCACTGTGCGTCCGTGATAGACAAAATTTTAAACTGCTCACACACTTTGTTGCCTGTATACCCATTTCTTAATGTTTAAACAGATAAAACAAATGGTGAAAAGTGAAGCGCACTCACCGAAAATTTGTTTTAAAATTTGCACTGTTCAGTCAAATTATAGTCCCGGGGATGTTTTCCTATATAATAATTCGAATACCAGTCGTATTCTGCCGAAGCTAGTTTTCTCAATAATGTGACAATACCCCCGTCGGCCGACCTCTGACTATATCAAAGTCGTTAAACCAAACTTCTCATAGCCAGTGATTTGTCTTTCTCATTTTCGACTAGGGATATTACACATTTCATTACATATATGCAAAGCACAATCGAGAGGGTGGGAGAAAAAGAACAAATGAACAAACACAGACTTGGGTCAGCTCCAAGCGCAAGAAAAGGAAGTCTGTGTGACGATTTTGTGCCGCTTTTTGTGCATTTGTAGACTATCGCGAGCGTGTATTTTGCCCGAAACTTCTACAAAGCCACTAGGAATGCTAACTCATTGTCTTCTCTCGCTTCCTCCTTCTGCTGACCGTCCTTCCCCTGGACTGCTATCTCAAGCCGACTCGTCTCTTCTGCTTTCCGTTGTCGACTGGTCTCTCTGTCTTCTCTCGGACCTTCCTCCCTTCCTCCACTTCCAGTCTCGCGGGAGATCTCGTCCTCAGTCCTTTGTGTGGGTTTCGCCCCAACACAGACAAAGAGATCATCTGAGTGGCGCCAACACAAATGGAAACAATGTGTCACAATAAAAGCCTAACTTTCCAATCGTTCGCCTGATCCCTTAAAATCCACCGTAAAAAGATCTTCATAACGTGCGAACCACTTAAGAAATATTGACTTCACATCTGTGTGATAATGAAATTCTCTGATAGAACGTCTGACTGACTCCTCTCGGTGTACATAATTTTGTTTCTTGCAACGTTCGTTGTGGTGCAGATCGTCCGTTGTTTCGCCGAATTCATTTTTCCTTTTGTAGACACATGCAGTTTCTAGAATCCGAAAGAAAATCATCGTCGCCATATTTTTGCGACCAGACGTTTTTTGTCAAGAGCGAACCTTAAAATCATTGTAGTAGAACTATCAATACCATACGAAAGCCGGATGGATCTAAGCCACAAGTATAAAGCCAGCAAATACAAAGATCTTAGAAAAGAGGTTTTTCATAACGCACGTAATATCTTTATAACGCACGCAGTTATTTTTCAAATCACATTTCGCCGTCACACTTCTGAGTCAACATCTAAGCTAAGCTTAACAAATATCTAATAGGGCCTCCGTGATATATACATTTATATTCAGTGAAATTCGCCAATGGTCCGGGAGACCTGGGTTCAATCCCAGGTCGCGTCATACCAAAGACTTTTAAAATGGTACTCGATACCTCCTTGCAGCAATATAAGGTACGTATCAATGGTTAAGTGGAGCAATCCTGGGAAAAGACTAGCGCCCTCTCCTACACCTCGGTGTAGTAGCTATTGAAAAGGTAGCCTTCTGGTCGCCCTCGACTACGGTCGCCAACTTTACTTTTATCCATGCTGTTGGCGCGACATGATGATGATGATATTCAGTGAGGCGGTTAGGTGTGCAAATAAAACCGTTGAGAGGAAGGCTCCGAAACGGTGCACATTCTCTCCTGATGACCCTAATACGATTTTTCGAAAAGAAAAGGATTAACGCTAAAACTTTAATTCAACGAAGAAAATCCCATTATATAGAGTCACTCTATGGAATGTCAATGGCAAGAGAAGCATCTGTCTATCTACCTACATTTTGGTGAGTATCAATTACTAAGTAATTTCTTTCTACACCCGTTCTTCCGGTCCCTACAATCGCAAAATGCACTGTCCACGGGAGGTAACTATATTTCTATCCTTCAGGAAGATTGTTATGAAATAGCCGAGGGATTTCGGTTCATGCCTTTGAGTATAGTTAGGCTGAGAACCTTTCGGCTCAGCACATGGGTTGGTTGGGTGTAAGATTGAAGCAGGTGTTAACGCGGGTGCGCGCTAGCGGATGGAGGTGTCACTCAGATGTCATAACAGTCCGAGACGATACTGGGTGACAAGGTGCGGGTGACGTCACGCACCGGAAGCACGCGGAAGTTTGTGTGAAAATTTGAAGAAAATAAGAGTCGGGTTTTAGACGTCAAACGAGAAGGATCGATGTTGGAGCTCGCAGGCGCGAGGCGAACTTGCGCCCTATGGGGGGCCGCTCGAGTTGGGGGCCAAATGAATAAGACAGCATAAAAGATTGTGTCTCTCCTCCTTACGTCGAAACCTTTAACTCAAAGTTAATAAAAAGGTTTCGTACCTGAACAAGAAGTAGTTACGTGTTTTTGAGATTCCTGTTCTTTATATGTTCTATAGTAATGAACATTACATGTCTATTTCGCACATGGCCATATTCGTGTATATGGCTACGCAACAAGATAACGTTGATATTTTTTCATTAGGTCTGATTCTTAACAGTTTTATTGAAATCTCTAACGTGTTTTGCTTTTAATATTTGGCAATCCAGTTGTTATACCATCTCTCTCTTCTTCTTCTTCTTCTTCTTCTTCTTCTTCTTCTTCTTCTTCTTCTTCTTCTTCTTCTTCTTTCTCGCTTTCTCTCTCGCTCTCTCCATATATATATATATATAGAGTACTACGAATCTCTTTGCTTCGATTTGGCACAAGGCCGAATGAATGAAGCACCCAATGAGATTCGAACTCACTTGAGTAGTAATTTACTAAGCTTTTTGCTTAGACGTGGCACAAAGCCATATGGATGGAGCACCCAATAAGACTCGAACTCACTCGTGTAGGTTTGCTAGTCTAGCCTACTAACCATTACACCACTTCCACAGTCTGCTGGGGCTGCAGAATACACCGACTGCACCTCTGCAGAAGGGTAGGAGCCCCCACAACGAGTATCCTGGATATGATACTAAACAATATGATGGTAAACTTCCAATAATGCTGGAACTTTGGGGAATGTAGAATACCCCTTTAATGCCATCGCTCCCGGGTCCACACAGGCTGGGAGCAGTAGCACCAGATATTGGGTCCTACCTATGGGTAAAATAGAACTAAACTGTGGTTTCTTGATTCTACCGGTTTTTTTTTGCATTTAAACTGCGTATTTATGCTAAACTTAATTGTTTTTAATAGAACTATTTTGACATTTAAACTGCGTAATTATGCAAAACTGAATAGCTCGAAATAGAACTGTTTTGACATCTAAACTGTGTACTTATGCAAAACTGAATTATCTAAAATAAAACAGTTTTAACATTAATTCTGCGTATTGCCAAGTCGGCTGGGGCTGTAGAATACACCTACTGCACCCCCAACGAGTGTCCTGGATATGACACTAAACAATCTGATGGTGAGGTTCCAGTGATGCTATGGCTTTGGGGAATGCGGGGTACCCCTTTATTGCCATTCCTCCCAGGTCCACTCTGGCCCGGAATGTTAGCACCTGATAGGGTCCTATCTATGGGTTAAACAGAACTAAACTAAATTTTTTGAATTAGAACTGTTTAACAAAACTGAATAGCTTGAAATAGAAATGTTTTTGACAAACTGTGTACTTACATTTAAACAGCGTACTTATGTTAAAATGAATTTTTTGAAATGGAAGAGTTTTTTTTTACATTGAAACTGTATTTACACTAAACCGAATTGTTTAATAAAGAACTGTTTTAACTTTTAACTGTGTAAACAAAATCTATACTTATACTGAACTGAATTGGTCGAATTAGAACTGTTTGACAATTAAACTGTTTGACAATTAAACTGGGTACTCATGCTAAATTGAATTGTTTGAAATAGAAGAGATTATTTGTATAAAAATGGATTTGGCGTTAAATAATCTACAAAAGTTGACATGCTATAAAACCCAAACAACCAACTATTACACCACCGAGGTGCCCTATATATATATATATATATATATATATATATATATATATATATCTTGTACGCAAGAATTTACGATAATAGAAAGAATTGAAAAAACACATTGAACAATATTACGTCAATAATAGCATCACACTATATAGAGGCTTAGCCCAATTTGTGTGTGGCTGTGTGTGTGTGCGTACGGATGTGTGCACGTGTGTGGCCATAGGTGTGTGTGAGTATATGTGCGTCCATATACACAAATCAATCAGGGAACAACGCAGAGGTCAACCAGAGGACAGTAAAAAGGAGGAAATCTGTCAGCGGAAGTAGGGGGGAGACCGACGCAGGAGGAGAGACGCAGAGAGGCCAGTCAGTTAGAGAAGGGGATGTAAACAGAAGCAGAAAACTGTCAGTTAAAAGGACCACGCCAGTCAGAGAAGAGACACCAACAAATCAAGACGAAGAAGTGATTCGGCTACGACACAGATACAAATTAGGGTTGAGAAACCGAGATAATAGAAATCGTGACAGTTTGAGCGGAAATGATGTTCAACAAGAATTAGTATTGGAAAGTTAATTGGTTTTGGTTTGGTTTGGTTTGGTTTGGTTTGGTTTGGTTTTATGGCATGTCCACCATTGTAGGTTATTTAAAGCCAAATCCATTTTTATACATAGAAACAGTTCGGTTTCAGACAAATCAGTTTAGCATAAGTACGCAGTTTAAATGTAAAAAAAACTGTTCCATTTCAAACTATTCAGTTTAGTCAACAAAGTTAAATGGTTTCAAGTATAACTATGTAACAATTCAATTAAATATCAATCATTTTTTTACACACAGTTAAATGTAAAAATGGTTCTATTTCAAACAATTTAGTTTCGCATAAAACCACATTTTAATTCTATTCATAGATAGAACTCTCAGAGGTGCTACCACTCCCGCCCAGAGTGGGCTGAAGAGTAATGGCAATAAAGGCGTACTCCGCATTCTGCAAAGTTCCAGCATTACTGGAACCTTGCCATCAGATTGTTTTTTGTCATATCTTTGACATTCGTTGGTGGTGGGGGGTCTTATCCCTTTGCAGAGATGCAGTCAGTGTATTCAGCAGTTCCAGTCGATTGGGCTATTGGAAATTTAATCAATACAGATTTCAAAATTTAATTCTACTAACCAATTTGACGTTTTTGTTTATAAATTAATATATCTTTTGAAAAAAATTGCTTATCAGATAAAAAACGGCAAAGGTATGAAAAATTTAAAGATTAAATTAGATGGTTTTTCAAATAATTGAGTAAAAAGGAATTTAAGAGGGCATTTTTGGGAACAATCGAATGAATTACTTAACAGTAACTGTACGGTAACTTACCTCCCATCTCAAAAGCCATCCAAATAAGATAAACAAGGCATGCAAGACACTGTTGAAAAAACAAGGAGGAACTCATAAGTAACGTTCTTTTATGGATCTCTATTCACGGACACACCAGTGTTGGCCGAGCAGCAAAAACTTGCATCAGTTCTGTGCAGATGCTGGATGTAGTACAGGATTTACACTCCTATATTTAAATGACTGGAGAAAACCACGTGAAGCGGAAAAGTTCTAGAAAAATAGAATCTATGACTCTCTTGTTCCCGAAACAAAAGTATTGGGGCGGTGGTTAATGAAGTAGTTTCTGGAGCCTGATGAACAGAGTAGTCACGTGCCAGTTTTTAACTACGTCAACGCATTTTGATTTTGTCCCACGCAGAAATAAATCTTGCGTTTGGAGCCGGTCACGTGACATGGGACCTATCTAGTCTGAGCATCGAAAACTCTCTCTCTCTCTCTCTCTCTCTCTCTCATTTCTGACTCTCAACTAGACACCCTCTCATTCTTCACTCTCCCAGCGAGTGACAAATAGCTCCAGACATTTCACCACGTGCAGAAAGGGGTGTCCTCGTGGTGTAATGGTTAAAGCGATGAACTGCGGAATCGTAGTACGCGAGTTCGTACTCCAGTCGCTCTATTACGTTCACTTTCGGGCAAATACCCTTGGGAAAGGTATGAATCCAATTATTCTCCCCCACCCCAGCTATGGGTAAATAGTAGGACGGACTAGGTTCTTCAGCCTTGGTGAGGCAACTAGTCTAGGAGAAGGAAAACTCTGAATTAAAACCTGTTAAACTCCGCTTAAAAATTGACCTTGTGTCATATCCTGCCCGAGCGGAGGGGTTGGGTAAATAGTACCACGTGCAGAAAGAGACAACAGTCGACATGGGAAAACATAGATCCGGTGGGAATACATTCATTGTCATAATGAAATTGGTATATTTGCCATGCTACAATATTCTACTCTTTGCACAGATCACTAAATCACCTCACCTTACGTTATTGCGGGTAGACGAATACTTCACTGCTATGTACTCTTTAGTTTCTCAACACACAGATATATTCGAACAAAACACACTTACATTCACATAATATTTGTATCAATCACTCCCACACACACACACGACTATCTCACAAACAATATTCGAACATTCTTCCAACTTTATATTGTTTTTGCGTTGTTGTTAGTATATAAAATTGTCTGTTATATGTTAATATGTGAATTTTCTTTTGTCCGCGTGGTTCATTTGTTTGTGTTGTAAATTGTGGAACGGCTCTCGAAGTTTTGTTTCTTAGAAAACAACGAGTGAACTAAACGACTAGTTTATCCTCCACCGTAGTTTGAAGGATCTGCTGAGAGCGATGGATGGTAGAGAGAGAGAGAGAGAGAGAGAGAGAGAGAGAGAGAGAGAGAGAGAGTCAGGGAAATCTGTGCAGTTATTGCAGATTGATGATTAAATGTTCTATGCAAAGATATCTTTTTAAAAGTTGATGCAAGAAGATATTAAAAAGGTGAATTGCCCAAGGAGACGTATAATGAATAATGACAGAAATAAGAAAAATAGAATTTTTTTCTGAGAAACTTATAAATTTTTTCTCATTTACTGGTGACAGAAAACAGTGATTGTTAGAAAAATGATTTTGTTGATTGCTACGCCATAGCATAATGTCCGTGTATCTATGGAGATATAACAATCTATCTATCGATCTCATCATCATTATCATCATGTTGGGCTGACTGCACAGGGTTCCCTGACTTTTTCTTACTAACCATCCCTATCAGCTATCATTCCTGGTCGGTCTTCTAAACTCCATCGATGTAAGTTTTTCCTGGTTTGACATCTCCAGTGCGTCCATATGTTCGAGTCCATAAGGGAACGTCGCTTATGAGTTCAACTTACTTAGATGATTTGTGATATGGGAAGTAGGTGGTCATACGTCTGCTGTTTTGTGGGATAGTGCTTTCAGAATTTTTTCTAAACAGCACGGGCCTTTTTGTGTAGTACCCATGGAGTTTTTCCTTAATGTATTTCATTAGCATCTATGTGGTGCATCAATATAGTAGTATTGACACAGTTTATCTATCTATCTATGTTCATCTCTGCTTCAGTTTGTATCTTACTCGCCAATTGATAAAATTCTTTTATATCTATCTCAGTTCATCTCACTCACTCACTCGCTCTTTTTTTTCTCTCTGTCTCAATCTCTTTCTGTCTATCTGTCATTCAGGTCTGAGTTTCCATCTAATTACTCTCTCTCTCTCTCTCTCTCTATATATATATATATATATATATATATCAATTTGCCAAACACACGTATCTACCAAAACGGATCAAAATCCAAAAATTGGGAGGTAAAACAAAATGGACCGAATCACATATACAGAGAGAGAGAGAGAGAGAGAGAGAGAAAGAGAGAGAGAGAGAGAGAAAGAGAGAGAGAGAGAGAGAGACATACTCACAAACACAAAGAGCTCCTTATATACACGGATGCACTGCGTTCTCTAAACTTCTCTTCATTATGCCGCCAAATAAACACACACACACAGACACACACACAGACACACATACACACAGAGAAAATTCCAAGCTAAATAATAAAAAAAGTTTGTAAAACATTTTTAAAAAGTAACAAGCAAGTAAACAAAAAAAACAAAATAGCAACCGAATTTCCAGGTAAACACGCCAAAATAAATAAATAGATAAATAAGAAAAATTAAAAAAATAACCCCAAAAATTCACAAACTCCATTGACTTTCTTTGTACCTAGTTGCGTTCTCGGTTCTTGTCGAATGACGCGTAACCAGGGAAATTATGGCGTCATGTGGGCCTTTATCGCATGCGACCAGATTCGGCGGCAACGACAAAAGTACAAGACAAAATAATACAGAAGAAAACACGAGGGAGACGTAATAGCTTTACTGGATGAAGTGATCAAAAAGATCTTTTTTTCTTCTTTTCAGTGGCAGAACGAAATAAAAAGAAAAAAAATGGCCGAACGTGTTGGCAATTGCGTATGTTCAAAACATCCAATTGTTAAAATCTGTTTAAGGTTTCGTTTTTCTATTTAGTGACGTCTGTTAATGTATGACATCAAATGCAGTTGTTTACAACACACACACACACACACACACACACACATATATATATATATATATATATATATATACATATCAATTTATCTATTGATAGATATGAACTAAGATAAGAGGCACATAGAGAGCGAAAAATTAACTCGAGTTCAAATCCTGGACGAGGTTGTTGGCATTTCTTATCGCACTAATACCTTTTGGAAATGTATGCATATAATCGTAAGGTGTACTGGGCTTTTATAACCTTGTTATGTCAACCAACCTAGGAGAAAGAAAACTCTGAATTCAAACCTGTTAAACTAAATTAAAAAATTGACCTTGTGTCACATCCTGATCGTGCGGAGGGTTTGTTTGTTAGTTGTGGTTTTATGGCATATCAACCTTGTAGGTTATTTAATGCCAAATACATTTTTATACAAATAAACAGTTCTACTTCAAGCAATTCAGTTTAGAATAAGTACACAGTTTAATTGTCATAAACATTTCTATTTCAAGCTATTCAATTTAGTCAAACAGTTCTAGTTCAAATAATTCAGTTCAGTATAAGTATATTTTTGTTTGCACACAGTTAAATGTCACAACAGTTCTATTTTAAGCAATTCAGTTTAGCGTAAGAACAGTTTCAAAGTCAAAACAGTTCTATTTTAAACAATTCAGTTTAGCATACAAAAACAGTCCCATCCCAAACAATTCAGTTTAGCATAATTTCGTAGTTTAAATGTCAAAACAGTTCTATTTCAAGCAACTTTGTTTAGCATAAGTATGCTGTTTAGTTCTATTTGACCGCTAGATAGGACCCTATCAAGTGCTACTACTCCAGACCAGATAGGACCTAGGAGCGATGACAAAAAAGGGGTACTCTGCATTTCCCAAAGCCCCAGCATTACTGGAACCTCACAATCAGATTGTTTAGTGTCATATCTAGGACACTGGTTGTGAGCGGGGGTCTTACTCCTCCTGAGAGAAGCAGTCGTTGTATAATACAAGCCCGGCTGAGTGGGCAGCGTGCGGAGGAGTTGGCTATATATATATATATATATATATATATAGAGAGAGAGAGAGAGAGAGAGGTGGAGGGAAAGAAGAGGAAGTGAGATAGCTTGTTAGCTGGAAATATAGGTAAATACGAACTGAGACAGATAAGCACAAGATAAGATTGATGATAAATTTAAATAGAAACGATCCGAAATAGATCACATCCTTTCTATAAATGCATATATATATATATATATATATATATATATATATATATATATATATATATATTAGATAGATAGATAGATAGATAGATAGATAGATAGATCAGTGGTAACTCTTGGTCATCAATGTCAATCGGATTTCAATTTATTATATGTATATTTAGGCCATAAGAAGAATTTGAGCATCCTGCTACATTTTGATCTGAATTCAATTCATCAAATATCTTTGCGTGTACCGGTTTACGCGTCTGATAATTGACAACTGACCACTTGACAAACCAAAACGAAATCTTATCTTTATTAAGTGTATTTAAAAAAGACAAAAACAAATTACTTTGACGCATGTTAAGTGATTGTCTCAATTGCCACTAGAAACTTAGATGTTAACCGCTCAATTTCTGGCTCAACGGAACTGTTCATACACAAGCACAGGCATAAAAATATGTCTATAGATTTTAGTAGTTTGTATTTAACCAACCCCCTTTGGACAAGAACAGAAAACGACACGGAGTACAGCTGGAATTAAATTCAATTTTCCTTTTCCTCGACCGACTTGCGAACTAATACTAAAGAGCTTAGTCAAGCCTAAATAACGGGCAGACGAAGCTAAGAGCTATATCTGGTGGGAGAACAGATTAATGCCTTTCTCAAGGGTGACAGCGTAAATTGAAATGGGAACAGCCTCGTCTACGATTTGAATTCGGGTCACTGATTCTATTTCCTAAGACGCTAATCATTACAACACGAACCTCCAAAATATGAATTTTAATAGTTTATTGGTTGGTTGAGTTTTACAGCATATAAACACATGTAGTTTATTTAATGCCAAATCCCGTGAATACATATATTTTAAATATAAAGAATTTGTGAACGAATAGTTTGTTGATTACAATTTTTAAACGAGCCGCAGCTAATTTGTTTGTCCATAGTTAAATGGCTTTAAGTATTGTTACCCGATACTACTCATTCTATCTAATATTAATCATTTGTTTGCACACAGGTAAATGGTTTCAAGTATTGCAATCTAACACAAATAGTTATATTTGCACACAGGTAAATGGTATCAAGTATTGTTGTCTAGTACTAATAGTTCAATTTAACATTGATCATTTGTTTTCATGCTGTTAAATGGTTTCAAGTATGATAAATCATTAAATAAATCATTAAACAGTTCTATTCGTCCCACAGATGGGACCCTAATCGGTATTACCGCTCCGGGCCCGGGTGAACCAGAGAGTAATGGTAATGAAGAAATACTCCAAATTTACCAGACTCCCAAAATGGAGCCTCCCCATCAGTTGTAGCTCAATGTCATACCCAGGACACAAAATGATTTCAAGTATTTCTGTCTAACATAATTAATTTTATTCAATTTTATTATTAATCATTTGTTTGCATACAGTTAAATAATTTCACGTATAGTAAAAGATTAAACAGCTCCATTCGATCCATAGATGGGACTCTAACTGATACTACCACTCCGGGTCAAAAAGGACCTGGGAGTAATGGCAATAAAAGAGTACCCCTCATTTTCCAAAGGTTGTTGGTATGAGTGTGTGTGTGTGTGTGTGTGTGTGTGCGGGGTTCAACTGTAGAGATGCAGTCAGCAAATTCTACAGCTCTAGCGATTGGGCTTAACAGTTTGTGTAAACTGAAATTATAGATATACGAGGTGCCTTTCCAGACTTTTTTTGTTCAGGCATTTAAAGTTGTCGTAGACTCTTGAAAATTCACAATGTTATTGCTATACATTTTATGAGGTGACAGACCAATTTTTATGATTTCAGATTCAAATGAACAGCTACAGCAGCAATTAGAATACACCCTACTAAAGCCTGATTGTCACAGCTGGTGAATTTAAAAAATGCAATCTGGACGTGATGACACTTTAGAAGAACGATATGCAATAAAATTGTATTTTAAACTTGAAAAAACTGCCACAGAAACGTATGGAATGCTTCAGACTGCTTTTGGACCATCTTGCATGAATTGAGCATCAGTTTTTGAGTGACATAAGAGATTCAAGGAAGGCAGGGAGTCTGTGAGGGATGATGGGAGGTGTGATGGGGGGAGTAAGGAAGTCAGAATACCAAAGTTGATTGGCCAAATAAAGAATTTCATGGAAAAGGACCGTCCTGTGTCTATAGAGACAATAAGCGCACAGTTTGATGTCAGTGTGGGAACTGTACACACAATTTTTCACGAGGAACTGAGGATGCGGAAGATTTGCGCAAAGTTTGTCCCAAGGGTGCTGAGAGAAGATCAGAAAGAAAGGCGTTGTCATGACAGCAGGGAGATGGTCGAGTTGACCAATTCAGATCCCGCAGTTCTTGATGCTCTGGTGACCTGCGATGGAAGCTGAATCTACTGCTATGACCCAAAGACCAAGAGACAGAGTTCCCAGTGGAGGCATAATGGTTCTCCCAGACCCAAGAAGGTCAGACAGAGCAAATCCACTTCCAAACTTTTGATGATCCCTTTTTTGACAGCACTTGCATGATCTACATGCACTGGGTTCCCACTGGACAGACAGTCAACAAGGAATACTACATTGAGGTTTTAAGGGAGTTCAGAAAGAGATTCCTTGGGAAGAGGCCAGCACTCTTCAATTCGGGTCAGTGGCATTTCGACCAGGACAATGCACCAGTCCACAACTCCATCCTTGTCACAGACTATTTGACCAAGATGGGCATCAAGACAGTTCGTCACCCTCCCTATAGTCCAGACCTCGTTCCCTTTGACTTTTGCTTATTCCTTAATCTCAAGAAAAAACTTAGAGGCTGTCGTTCTGAGACAATTGAGGAGATGAAAGAGGCTGTGACGAAGGTCATTGACACGCTCACACAAGAGGACCTCCATAGGGCCTTCCAGAAGTTACTGGAACGGTACAACAAGTGCATTGCAGCCGGAGGAGATTACTTCGAAGGGGACTTGAGTTTCATGTGTGTACTATCAATAAAAGTGCCCATATGAAAAAAGTCTGGAAACTTATTTAACGAGCCATATATATATATATATATATATATATATATATATATATATATATATTTGACTGTAATATCAAAGAATACTCAACGGATACTATGCCATTATTTGGACAAGCAGTTCGTATTGAGTTGAATTGTCGAAATAGATTCATAAAGCATAATATATGTTGATTGGTTTGGTTTAATTTGGTTTTATGGTATATCAACCATTGTAGGTTATTTAATGCCAAATCCATTTTTATACATATACACAGTTCTATTTCAAGAATTCAGTTTAGCATAAGTACACAGTTTAGTTCTATTTGACCCATAGATAAGACCCTATCAGGTGCTACTATTCCGGGCCAGTGTGGACCTGGGAATGATGGCAATGATGGTGTACTCTGCATTCCCAAAAGCTCCAGCCTTAATAGAGCCTCACCATCAGATTGTTTAGTTTTATATCTAGGACATTCGTTGGGGGAGTCTTACCCCTCTGCAGAGAAGCAGTCGGTGTATTCTGTGACCCCATTCGACTGGGCCAAAGTTTTCTTTGATATTACAGATATATATATTTGCTTTGGATGTGAGTTTTTCTATATATTCTTATATGTTAATGGCCATTTATGAAGTATATGAAACTTCTTATATGTTCTATATATGAATCCTTCTATATAAGTCAATTTTGGACTTAATTGATATGAACAATATATATATATATATATATATATATATATATATATATATATATATGCGCGCACGCGTGTGTGTGTGTGGGGGGGGGAATAGCGAAGACGCAGATTCGACTTCGCTTGGTGATTGCCAGTTTTTCTTCTATGTCATAGTCAGACCTAGATAATGTTAGAACATTTCTCATATCTCCAGAATTGGAACCTCACCATCAGATCCAGTTTAATGTCGTAACCTGAACACCCTTTTTTGGTGGGTGTCTTACCCCTGTGCAGGGAATAATCAGCGTATTCTAAGACCGGCTGGATAAAATGTTTGGATTTAGAAAGCGTGGAGATTCGTATAGAAAGTTTGGTTTAATGGCATATCAACCTACATGGGTTATTTTATGTCAAAGCCGTCCTTATAGAGAAGCAATAATGGGACTATTTGACTTCTAGCTGGTGAGTAAAAGGAGTTCATATCCTTTCCACATAGTTTTTTAATTCTTCATTTATCTGACCATTAACATCCATTAGATCTAGGATCATCGAAATATACCATAAGTTATTCAGTATACAAACATAAATGAATGAAAATACTTCTTACGCACTTCATATTACCTCTCAGATATCTCTGTACAACAAATTCAAGCCAGAAGAAACTTTTTTCTCGGCAGTCCAAGTGACAGTAAGTCTTCCCACCTCTCTAGGATTTTTTAAAGTATTCTTGTTGATCTCAACAGTTTTTTTCCAAATTATTTGGAACTGTTTCAAGTACTCCAGCTATGGTTGGTGTCACCGTCACCTTCATACTTCATACTTTCTTCAGCTGTCTGGCCGAATTCAGGTATTTGTCCTGTTGCTCGCTTTCTTTATTTTCAGTTCTTGGGTCATCGAAATATACCGTAAGTAGATCTGTATATCAGCTTTAAGAGGATAGAGTTGATTAAAAAGAACAAAAGTAAATACTTCTGACACACATTTTGTTATCAAAGCACAGTCATTTGCGTTATTCCCACCCACTCATGTCTATTTTACCCCGAGTGAATTTGTTACATTTACTTGTTTGTAACCATCAGCTCAGTCATGGGGAGAATGTCACATAGGGTCGATTAAACCTTTCCCAAAGGCATTAGCGCAAAAGTAAAACCCAGCTTCGTCCAGATTTTCAGGTAGAGAAGGGGAAAAACACTCACTGCCAATTTTACCCCCCAGTTCGTCAGAAAGAAAGAAAGAAAGATAGAAAGAAAAAAGAAAGAAAGAAAGAAAGAAAGAAAGAAAATGTAAGCAATAATATTACACATCAGATCTGAATTCAAAGAAAGAAAGAAAAAAGCAAAGAAAGAAAGAAAGAAAGAAAGAAAGAAAGAAATGAAGGCAGGAGAGAAGCCAGAAAGAAAGAAAGAAAGAAAGAAAGAAAGATCGCAATGAATGTGATAAAATTATACATCAGATATGAATGGAAAGAAAGAAAGAAAGGAAAAAAGGAAGAAAGAAAGAAAGAAAATGTTAGCGATAAAGCTATACATCAGATATGAATGCAAAGAAAGAAAGAAAGGGAGGAAGGAAGGAAAAAAAAAATGAAAGAAAGAAAGAAAGAAAATGGAAGCGATGATACCATACATCTAAATAGAAAGAAAGAAAGAAAGAAAGAAAGAAAGAAGGAATGAAAGAATTGGAGAAAGAAAGAAAGAATTAGAAAGAGGAAGAAAGAAAATGGAAGTGATAATGCTATCCATCATATATGAATGCAAAGAAAGAAAGGAAGAAAGGAAGAGAGGAAGGAAGAAAAAAAAGAAACGAAGGAAGACGGAAAGAAAGGAATGAATAAATGAAGGAAGGAAGGCGGAGAAAAAGAAAGAAAGAAAGAAAGAAAGATTACTCCCCCTAGATTGATAATTAAAGTTAAATTGTGGAATTTCATCCATTGCGTGTTCAGTGTGATCCACGAAATATCTCGTTCATTCTCGACGGCCATATTTTTTTCAGTGTGTTATAATATTAAACGTGTAATTATTGGTCATTAATTTCATCCAAGTTTTCCTATTTCTTTTTCGAAAATAGAATCATCATTCCATGCTGAAATTTGAAGATATTTCATTTTTTTTGGTGGGGAAAGGGTTAAATTTTATTTCCATTTGAGAAAACGTGACAAAATTGAAAAATTAATTTCTCTTACGACTGAAGTGTTATTTTATTAACAAAAAGGAAAAAAGAAAACAAAATGGAAAAGTATTCATGATTCCGTTTTACAAAATCCACTTCTTTCTTGAAGACTCTAGTAACTATAGCAACAGTATGCATAATTACGATATAATAAGAAAGAAATCTGGAAATTAGAAAAGCAGCTTTCAATAAATTTGCTTCCATATCACACCATTTTTGTAATCATACAATATCGCCTACAAATAAATACATTCCATCTATTTTTTTAAATGCAATGTTAATTTTCGTTCAAAAAAGATACCAGAATTTTATTATATCTAAGGGATTATTATACAATCAAAACGGGCTTTATTAGGTATTATTTTTTAATAAACTCTGCAGTATTGAAATTTAGTCACCAATTTGTATTTGGGAAACCAATAATAAAAAAAAGCTAGATAAAAAAAATTGAATATGAGCTAAGGTAAAAAAAAGTCGTACTTAATATTTATTAGCAGTAATTCATTACACTGATAAAAAAAAAGGTATATAAGTCCACAAAATTCACTCTGCTTATCTGGCAGGACATATAGCAAAACGAATATAGACTATTTGGTTCATGATCTGGAGGCTGCAGGTTCAAGCCTAACTACAGGTAAAAAATAACGAGCAGTAGTTACTATAACTTAACAATTGTTTCCGGAATTAGAACAATCTAGCCTCGTGGATCGAATAAAGGGTTCAGTTCGAAGTTCCGTGCAGGCTTCCGAGTTTGGCAAGAAAGAAGAATAACCTCTAAATACAAAAATTATCATGCTCCATCAAAAATTTTGACATTTTATATGAATATACGTACCACCGTTCATAGCCGACATTTTAACCCCCCCCGCAAATGTCGACAAAAATAAGGGTCAGCTTATACGGCAGAGCTAAATTCCAAACCTATACCACACAGGGGTCAGCCTTCAGAAAACTACTCTTAACAATCGATAAACACCACATATCGTAACTCCACAAACATTTCCAACTTAAACTCGTGTTTAGCGAACATATTTAACAAATCAACGCAGAGATTAATGTAAAATAATAAAACTGTAACACAAATTTAGTCTCATATTGATGCGATATCTCACGCTTTTCCTTCAGCAGATGCATTGACTGTGAACACTAACCAGAACGTCACAGCACCCAGGCGGCCATTCAGACAACTACACTATGTTTTTTTCCTGCTTAATTTCATGACAGTTCAATAGATTGTGAATTTTTATAAATATAAGTCCTAATGTGTAAGATTTGCATATTTCATTTATGGCTGATGTATTTATGATTTCAGAGAAAAATTAGGTACACTATTCGCCAATGGCCCGGGAGACCTTGGTTCAATACGAGGTCGAGTCATACCAAAGACTCAAAAAATGGTACTTGATGCCTCCTTGCTTAACACTCAGCATTATAAGGTATGGGTCAAGGGTAAAGTGGAGCAATCCAGGGAAAGGAGAAGCGCCCTCCCCTACACCTTGGTGTAGTAGCTATCGAAAAGGGAGCCTTCGGCTCACCCTCAATTGAGGTCGCCAACTTTACTTTTTACTTACTTTATACACTGCTGGAGTAATAAAAGTTTAATGGGGCATAACGAAAGTTTATTGAATATGGCATTATTACTGAATTTATGAGGCACAACATTTTGAATAAAGGTTATTTGGCAGCCATGTCGGATGTTGGGGCTCTAGAATACGCTGATTGCATCTCTGCAAAGGGATAAGACCCTCCACCCCACCAACGAGTGTCCTGTAAAATGACATGAAACCAAGTGATATCAAGGCTCCAGTTCTGAAGCTTTGGAGTATATGGAGTACCCGTTCATTGCTAATACTCCCAGGTCCACTCTGACCCAGAATGGTAATACCTGTTATGGATCAAATAGAACTGTTTAAGAATTAAACTGTGTGCCAATTAGTGATAGATGTTACATTTAATTGTTAGTATTAAATAACGATGCCTGAAACGATTTATTTGTGTGCAAAAATTGAATTATTGGTATTACATATCAATACTTGGAACTATTTAACTGAACGTAAAAGAATGAATAACCTTGAATGGAATTATTGGTGTTGGATAGCAATACTAGAAATTATTTGACTGTGTGCAAGCAAATGAGTTCTGGGTCGTTTAAAACATTAACTAACACATTTTATTCACAAATGGTATATATTTATATGTATAAACAGGATTTAGCATTAAATAACCTGCAATGGTTGATATAACATAAAACCGAACCATCTAACCATAAAACTATTAGTGTAGGATAGCGAAACTTTAAGCCATTTAAGTGTGTGTAAACAACTGATTAATACTAAATAAAATTGAGTCAGATAGGAATACGTGAAGCTAATTAACTGCGCGGAAAAGTCCAATTATTGGTATTACTTCGTATGAAATGCTCCTTTCTGATACAAGTTCCAGAGCACAGCATTAAAAAAAAACATTCATGCCCAACAATAGAATTACGCAAAATTCTTACCGAAAACACAACAATTTAGAACATCAAAGTAACAAGCAAAAACTACAGATTATTGAGGCACTGCATATTAGGAACATACAACCCAAACTTAATAGAATTAATTTTGAAAGCAGTGCTAATGTACTTAAATGTCTTTAGCTACTGACGCTATTTATAGAAACAATTTCGAAAAGTAAACGCTACACAATACAATAGTACAAACGCTCATTCTTACAAAGTAGTAATGTAAATACAAAAGTTTCATAACTTTTGTAATACATCCTCCCCTGATGATGGCCCAAAGTTGAGCAGAATGTACTTGGGAAATAACTAATTATGGAAGATTTATTAACCAATTCCCGTCGAATATCTGATCAACCTTATGATTGAAGAAAGCATCCGTACTTCGTTTTGTCTGCGTTCACAGGCTATTGGTCACATGGAAGTCAGACCTATCTAATAAAATAGAACGCTGTTTTTTTTCCCAGCAGCGGTCGTGACCATACTACTTGGACCCTGACTAAGCATATAGAGAAAAGGTTTGACGGCAATTGCAAAAGGATGCTGGAAGCTATATCAAACAAATCCTGGAAGCAACATCCCACAAAACAGCAGTTGTACGGATACCTACCACACATCTTGAAGACCATCAAAATTAGACGAACAAGACATGCGGGACCCTGCTGGAGGAACAAGGACGAACTCATAAGCGACGTTTTCCTATGGACCCCTTCACACAGTGTAGGACTAGATCTTATCTACAACAGCTCTGTACGAACACGGGATTTAGCTGGAAGACCTGCCTGAAGCGATGGATGATAGTGACGGATGGCGTAAAAGAGAGAGAGAGAGAGAGAGAGAGAGAGAGAGAGAGAGAGAGAGAGAGAGAGAGTCAGGGAAATCTGTGCAAGCAACACGACATGATGATATATATATATATACAGGATTTGGCATTAAATAACCATAAAGAGTTGATATGCCATTAAACCAAATAACTAAACTATATATATATATATATATATGTAGGTATATATGATAAAGTGGAAATATGGATAAATCAGACACTTACAAACGGTTATGTAGTGATATTTCTTTCTTTATTGAAATAATTTCTTCATGCTAAACATTTTTAAGCAATTCAGTTAATATATAAAATTGCTTAAATGTAGAAAAACTCAAAAAAATGTTTTGTCCGATAAAAATTATTTGAATAAAGAATGAAATATCGCTACTAAACCCTTTGTAAGCGTCTGATTTATCCATCTTTCCACTTATGTTTTCATCTTGTCAGATTTACCACTATCTACCATTTCAACACACACACACACACACACACACACATGTATATATATATAACAAATCGTTTAAAAAGAGTTTTTAATAAGCCAGCAAAGAGCTCAAATATTTGCCGGTAGAGACTGTCACGTGGTCTACCACTGAGAGGAGAGAAATAAGGAATTTCCCCTACCCCTTCGTATTTGAATTAACAGGCCACCAAAGACTGACCGTTAAAAAGAGGAATAGGAATGTAGGTCAATTCCTCGGGGCCGAAGTAACAAATCCAGGTCAGAATGAAAGCGAACAGATGTTTGCACTCTATGACCGGATGGTTAAAGAAAGATTGGCCAGTACTCTAAAGCGGAAGTAGCACCCTTTTCGTCAGCGGAAATAGGGATAAGGAAATCAGTTTGGGAAGACAGATGTCGCCGTGAACGGATGGGCGAATCTCATGCCAAACTCCGGGCGAAGAAGCAGAACCGGGATTTTCAGGACAGTAGTCGAGGTGATAAGATGTATTGAAACTGCCGCCGAAATTCCCGGGGAAAAGCGGAAAGAATCTTGGACAAGAGATAACAGACGCCTTCAAGCCAAGCTATATATAAAACCCCGCTAGCCCGTAAAAGAGAAAATACTCTAAGAAGGAACCCGTCGAAAAGCTAAGTAAACCTTAAGACTTTCTCCCTACACCCTTCCTAAGTACTGCAATTATTTACTCTCTCTCTCCCTCTCTCTCTCCAATTTAAAGAAGGAAGAAAGAAAAAAATAAGGAAGAAAGACGTTTGTATATTTGATATTATCCGCTGATAATATAGCCGACACGTTAAATATATGTGTCCGCATGTATTAAAAACCTTGTTATATTTTATATCGCTCCTCGTGTCGACATTTATTCATTGTGTTTTCTGCCTATCAAGTTGTCTATTGCATGTTCCTTTTCAGCTTCATTCGCCTCATATTATTCTTGGTAAATGTCCTATTCCCCTTTAGAAATATTAAACGGGAAATTGGAGTTGTCGACTACGATAAATAATATTATTATATCTAAACCTAGAGGCCCGTATCTTCCATTATCCTTGGGGTAGGAAGAGGTAGTGGCTTGGTGTGTGTGTGTGTGTGTAACGTAAAAAATGGAAACCCCTTGCCAGCGGCAGTCAGTCTAGCCCCAACTTAACCCCCCACATTATCTGCCAGTTTTCCTACGCCCAAAGAAGGGAATCTTCACAGGAACTTATTTTACGAGGGATCAAGTGCCAGGCTGCCCAGTCTTTACACGTGAAAAAAATAAACTCCAGTCCTGGGATAAATATTTTAAGCCGCGTCACAAAACGGATATAAACTAAAATAAATGAATGTTTACTTATATAATAATCTACTTACTTTATATATATATATATATATATATATATATATATATATATATTAGTTTTTATGTATACTTAATACCATGGGTGCTTATTTACGACCACAGGTTTCATACAGTCTTTACACGGCAATCATCCGGGAGGAAGAGCTTTTTCTTCATGATGATTGCTGTGTAAAGACGGCATGAAACCAGTGGTCGCGGAAAAGCACCCATGCTGTTAAATATATATAAAAACTAATATATATTTATTTATTATTATATAATAACTCATTCACAAATATTGAGTCCTCCCTAAATTATACCAGTCTACCACTAACCCAACAAGTGAGAGAAGCTTATATAACCATAAGCTTATATATATATATATATATATATATATATATATATATATATATATATGTATATATATGAGGGTCATTAAGTAAATAAGATTAAGTTTTGGGAAAAAAGAAAAATGTTTTTTTTTGCAGAATTCCTTTCCATGAATGTAGTCTCTGCATTGTATGAAATTGGTTTATTGTTAAAATTAGTTTAGTCTGATTCAAAATGGCAGTAAATCAAACAGTGTCTTCCATGTTAGAACAGAGGTCTATCATTAAATTTTTGATTGCTATGGAGTGCAAACCATGTGAAATTTACCGAAGAATGTATGATGTATACAGAGAAACATATTTTAGTCAAGATAATGTTTACAAATGGGTTAAACATGGGTTTTTCCATTATGACCCTTAGTCGAAAAGACAGCCCATAGATTGGAAAGACACTGACTCCTCGGCAAAGAAAAAGTTTCCGGCGCAGCGGTCAGTAATAAAAGTAATTCTAACAGTCCTTTAGGACATGAAAGGACCCATTGCTATTGATTTTATTTATTTTTTGAATGGCCCTTGTATATATATATATATAATGAATGCCTACGGAGTCAGAAAAAATCTACCAAGGTTTCACCTAAAGGTATCTTCTGGACGATTCTGACTAAAGAAGGGTTAGACCAAAACTTCACTTTATGGACTAAAAGTCCACCAGAAATAATGAAATTAGCATAAAATAAATTAGCACAAAATAAATAAATTTCTTTTTTTTTCCTATGCTAATTTTTTTCCTATGCAAAAATGTAGTTATAACAGTTATAAAAGATTAATTATATATATATATATATATATATATATATCATACAGGGTGACCCCCCCAAAAAAAAAACAGAACCCATATATTTTTGAAGAAGTAATATGGGTTCTGTTTTTTTTTTTGGGGGGGTCACCCTGTAGTTTATTGGCGTGTCTTCGAACCAACAAATAAAATGTCTTTATTAAGAGGTTTTTTTTATATCGGTCGATTCTCAATGATACAACTTATCAAAAGAATCAAAATATTTCCATAATTCATACCGGAAAATATCTATCATGGACTTCCATGTATATATATATATATATATATGTGTGTGTGTGTATGTGTTTGTGTGTGTGCAACTTCATTCAGAAGAAAATAGACTGAGCCGTTCACTGACTGTACGAAGAAATCGCTTGACTGTAATTTTAACTTGCTTGGATCCAAGTTTTCCCGTCTTACCTAGCATAGACGGGTACTTCAGCAAGTATATAATGGTTTGCATATAGACATCTCGTTATAAGTGGCAAAGAATTAATCGAATAACTTTAGCTATTAGAACCTTTCCTAATATCGTCTTCAAAAGTACTTCTCTTCAAAACCACCCGATAGGAGCACGCGTTAATCTATATAGGAGTGGACGATCCAGCCGATGTCTTTGCTGGACAGTGAAAACACTTCAGGGTGGAGATGGCTGGAACTCTCTTAAAAAGGGGAAAATTAATTTTGCTAGACGATGATACATCTGAAAATGACGACCGCTGCAAAGCATTGACGTACTCAGAGACCAAGATGGCATTCGGGTACGCTTATCATATTCTCGGATGTTTGGCACCATAGGATCTCCTTAGCGTCAAATCTTGTCTGCACTTGGGCTGTTATCAGTTCAGTGCATCTGTCGAGGTTGAGGAGGCTTTGCATCAACATAGACATTCATTCACTTATTCATAAGAAGCTAATGATTCCTCGGGGATAACATTGGTATCCGGAGTTGATATAATTCGGGTACCACACAAACACACACACGCGCAGAGTACAAGACAAAAAACCGTTTACATAAACTTTTTATTCCGCTTATCTTTGAGTAGTTCTGATGTTGCAATATGCAGCCACTTTTCCGCTCTAACAATATATGTATCTTCAGATGCAATATTTTTCTCTGGCACCTACGACCTTCTTTTTGATTGGTTGGGTTGGGTTTTATGGCATATCAACCATTGTTGGTTATTTAATGCTAAATTCTTTTCATATAGATATATTAAATATGTAAGATTTGGTTTGGTTTGACTTGGTTTTATAGCATATCAACCATTGTAGGTTATTTAATGCTAACTCCTCATCATACATATATATTGAATATATATAATTTTGTTTGGCTTGGTTTTACGGCATATCAACTATTGTAGGTTATTTAATGCCAAATCTTCTTTATACTAAATATAATAGACTTGGTTGGTTTTGGCTTGTTTTTGTAGCATATTAACTGTTGTAGAATGCTAAATCCTTATTATACATATGTATTAAATATATATAATTTGGAAACGCATTTTGTTGTTAAAGTTTTTAAATGGGCCTAAGGTAATTCTTTTACACAGAGTTAAACGGTTCTAAGTATTGCTATGTATTACTAACAATTCATTAAAACAGTCATTTGTTTACACACAGTAAAATAGTGAAACAGTTCGATTTCAAACAATTCAGTTTAGCATAAGTCATTTCTTTAAATTTGACCCATTGATAGGACCCTATCAGATGCTACCACTCCAAGTCAGAGTGGGCCAAGGAGCGATGGCAATGAAGGGGTATTCCGCATTAGCCAAAACTCCAGCATTACTGGGGCCTTGTCATTAGATTGTTTAATGTCAAATCCAGGACACTCGTAGGCATGGAGTGGGTGGGTCTTATCCCTCTGCAGAGATGCAGTCTATCTATTATAAAATGATTTTATATCCTTCGATTCTCAATGAGACAACTTATCCAGAGAATCAAAATTTTTCCATGATTCATTCCTGTAAATACCTACAATGGACTTTACCCGGCGATTGGCCAAATGAGTAGAGTGTTTGCCAATGGTCCGGGAGACCGGGGTTCAATCCGAGGTCGAGTCATACCAAAGACTCAAAATATGGTACTTGATGCCGCCTTGCTTATCACTCAGCATTATAAGGTACGGATCAAGGATAAAGTGGAGCATTCCAGGGAGAAGTGGAGCGCCCTTCCCTACACCTTGGTGTAGTAGCTATTGAAAAGGGAGCCTTCGGGTCACCCTCGACTAAGCTCGCCAACCTAACTTGCTTTACTTATGGACTTTCATATATATATAAAGTAAAGTAAAGTTGGCGACCTTAGTCGAGGGTGTCCCGAAGGCTCCCTTTTCAATAGCTACTACACCGATGTGTAGGGGAGGGTGCTACTCCTTTCCCTGGATTGCTCCATTTTACCCTTGATAAGTACCTTACATTGCTGAGTGTTAAGCAAGGAGGTATCAAGTACCATTTTAAAAGTCTTTGGTATGACTCGAACTGGGATTGAACCCAGGTCTCTCGGACCATTGGCGAACACTCTACCCACTAGACCAATGAGCCGGTTCAAAAATATGAAACGCTTCACGAATTTGTGTGTCACCCTTGCTCTTCTTCGGCGGTTCATATACTAAAATTGGAACGATATATATATATATATATATATATATAAAAGTAGAAACAAGAAAAAAAAAAATTTTCCATCATAGATTTATTTCATCTGTCTATTGACAGAATCTTCGGATGGATTTGAACAGATTATTTTTTCGTTTTGACCATTAACCGTGGGGGTTATTATTCATCTTACCGGGGTTAACAGAGAAAAAAATTCTGTTTAAATCCATCAGAAGAGTTTGTCAACAGACGGATGAAACAAATTTATAATGGAAAATACTAATCAATTTTCTTGTTCTTAATGATATTTTGCACTTCATAGGTTTCTTTATATATGTTTATGTTGTATAGTGGCTCGTACCACGTGACTTCCGGTATCGCGGAAGTATAAAAAACGTCGTGTCTCTTAAGAAGCAGAAAGAGAAGCAGAGAGACAGCTATGAAAGGACGTCGGTCAGGAGTAAGACCAACTTCGGACATAACACCAACAGCATGAGACTTATAATACTAGTCGGACTGTACCACGTGAGATAATCAATGATTAATCCTATTTCACTGTGTATCTTTTCCTTACAACGATACAACAGTTTACATATATTAATCAACCGTGCATTGAGCACTCCCTTTGATTTATTGTTTAAATCTATTAACAGACTTAAATGATACGGTATATATATATATATATATATATAACTTTCGTAACTTTCCTCGACTAGGATTTTTTATTTGAATACTGAACGGGCTCATCGTTGCTTAACTTCAAAGAAAGATTGAAGATGTTTTTTCAAAATTTTACACAGACTAGCAACACCGGTCTCACATGGTTACAGAACCTACTGTCCCTGTTAAAATACTGAACGGGCTCATCGTTGCTTAACTTCAAAGAGGGATTGAAAATGCTTTTTATTTTCTAACCTTTACATAGTCTAACAACACAGGCCTCGGTTGGTTACAGAACCTGCTGTCCTTAAGTGATCACCGTCTAAATACTGAACTAGCTCATCGTTGCTTAACTTTAAAGAAGGATTGAAGATGTTTTATTTTTAACTTAACTTTACATAGTCATGCAACACAGGCCTCACGAGGTTACAGTACGGCTATTTCTAGATAGTCACCCATCTCAGAATAGAACAGATTAATCAATGCTTAACTTTGAAATTCATATGACTCAGGTTGCTTCCAGTACCTGCTGTTCTTTGTTAGTCATTTATGTTTCAGCTGATAAGCTTGTAAAATCTAATTAAAGATGCTTCATCTCGTCATCGTATAATACATGACAAACAAAAATTGTGCTCAGGCAATGAATCAGAAATACTTTATTATTGATTTGAATATTGCACGAAGCTCATATTTCTAACGAGAATCTTTGTTTGACTTTAATGTCTATAAATGACAAAAGCAAATGATTAAATTTTACATTTTTGGAATTTTAAATTTATATCTTCCGTTTTGCAACAGCGGTATAGATTTTAATTTCAGCATCAAAAAATACTCACCAGGGTTATGCTAAGACATAAATACCTTGTTTATTAGACGTTTATTGGTATTTAGTAACCTTAGCTCAATCTGGCACAAGGCCAGTGTTTATTAGAGTATTTTACATGTTTCGTAATTATCTTATCAGTCGATCTCAGTTTAGGCCATAACTTTCCCAAAGGTATTATTGAACTTAATAGCATTACTGGAGTTCGAAATCGTTTACTATGATGTCTCAGTCCAGGACCTTTGCCACTGCTCTACGTGGAGTCCATTTGTCAAAGACTTTTTTTTACCAATGTTGTATAGCCATGACCACTATACATACATATATGCATGCAGAAACATAACGACGCAATGAGGACGAGCGACACAGTTCTTTAGAAAAATATACCTCTCTCTTTATTGAAAGGGTTGTGCGTGAGAGGGAGTTGGAGACTGAACAGAACTGCAACATATTGACCCCCACTCGTATGGCCATAACAGCGTTTCTTTCGCGTTCTCCTGGGCTGCTCAACCGGGGGCCTGGGAGTCCAGCCTCTCTGGGACATGGCCCTTATTCCAGCATCTTCTCTCCAACTGCAACTGCTCAATATGCTGGGTGCTGGTTCTCTCTACCGCATCTTATCTCCAACTGACCTGAACTTCCTGTCACCGGGGTTATATAACAATTTGACACTCACTCTTCTTCCTGCGAGCGTCACAATTTCGCACTCAATTCAACCCCTCGACAGTCAAGGTTATATCCTGATATTCCTCGATCAGATGCACCTGTTATTTACACAGGTGCATTTCCTATTTTGCAACACCAATTTAACACACGAGGAACTTATTCCTTTTCTTATTGTGCAAATTCTGAAAAGACTTCCTATTTGATCATACAAATTTTAAAGAGCCTCATTAATATGTTGATTAATTGGCTGATTTTAACATAATGCCAACTCGTCTAGGGTTATTTTACGCATTTTTTTTACGAAGCTAGAGAATTGCCTTCATTATACATTTCTATTTACATTTTTTGAGTAACTATTCCTTCAGAGTTTTTTTTTGGTATATCAAGTATTCCGATGTAATAAAATAATTTACGCACAGTTGTATGATTTAAAGAATTCCCATGTAATATTAATTATTATCAAGATTCAAATGAGTATTTCTATCTAATTATTGATTTGTTTGATGAAAATCATATGGTTTTAAGGAGCCAGTAATGATAATAATAATAATCCATAGCAAATGATTATAGCTTCAAACGGCCACCTGCCTCCCATCACAAAAACTATCCAAGTTAGATGAACCAGACATGCAGGACACTGCTGGAGAAGCAGGGACGAGCTCATAAGTGATGTACTCTTATGGACCCCAACATATGGCCGGGCAAAAGCAGGACGACCAGCTCGAACATACATACAGCAGCTATGTGAGGATACGGGATGTAGCCCTGAAGACCTGCCAGAGGCGATGAACGATAGGGAAAAGTGGCGAGAGAGGGTCAGAGATATTCGTGATTGCGGCACGACATGATGATGATGATATGGTGTCAAGTAACTAATAATGAACAATAGTAAACAAGTATAGCTTCCATTTACTATTGATCCAAATAATTTACAGTTATATGGTGTTAAGTAACTAATAAAAAAGTAATGTTGGTGACCTTAGTCGAGGATTACCCGAAGGCTCCTTTTTCAATAGCAACTACACCGAAGTGTAAGGGAGAGCACTACTCCTTCCCTGGATTGCTCCACTACACTTGATCCTTACCTTATAATGCCGAGTGTTAAACAAAGCGGCATCAAGTACCATTTTTGAGTCTTTGATATGACTGGACCAGGGATTGAACAAATAAGGCCAATAGCCCGGTGACTAATAACAATCCATAAAAAACAAATATAACTTGAAGTTCCTATTTATATAAATAATTACCAAGTATATGGTGTCAAGTAACTAATCGTAATCAATAATAACAATTTCAGCTTCAAGTTATTATTGATACGAACAATTTACAGTTATATAGTGTCAATTAACTAATAATAATCCATAGTAAACAATTTTTTTAGTTTGGCTGTCAGTGGGTTCATTCAAATACCTTCACGTCCATCATGCTGCTTCCAATGTGTACGTAAAAAAAGCCGAAACACTACTGTATAGTTTGGAACGAGCCGCCGCAGTCATTGGCCTTCATGTCAATGCACACAAAACGGAATATATGTGCTATAATCAAACAGGTGACATCACCACACTAGATGGAACCCCTCTTAAACTAGTAGACAAATTCACCTACCTAGGAAGCAGCGTCTCATCAACCGAAAAGGACATCGACTCGCGGCTAAAGAAGGCATGGACAGCTATCGATAGACTATCGATCATATGGAATTCAGACCTGACCGATAAAATAAAACGCAGTTTCTTCCAAGCAGCGGTCGTGTCGATACTGCTGTATGGATGCACTACTTGGACGTTAACAAAACGGCTGGAGAAGAAGCTAGACGGCAATTACACAAGAATGTTGCGAGCAATATTGAACAAGTCCTGGCGGCAACACCCCACAAGGCACCAACTATACGGCCACCTGTCTCCCATCACGAAAACTATCCAAGTTAGACGAACCAGACATGCAGGTCACTGCTGGAGAAGCAGGGACGAGCTCATAAGGGATGTATTCCTATGGATCCCCACATATGGCCGGGCAAAAGCAGGACGACCAGCTCGTACATACATTCAGCAGCTATGTGAGGATACGGGATGTAGCCCTGAAGACCTGCCAGAGGTGATGAACGATAGTGAGAAGTGGCGAGAGAGGGTCAGGGATATCCGTGCCGGTGGCACGACATGATGATGATGATGATTTCTATCAATAGTAACTTAGAGCAATAATTGTTTATTATGGTTGATTATTCGTTAGTTAACCATATTTACCAACCCCTCTGCTTGGGCAGGATATGACACAAGGTCAATTTTTAAGCGGAGTTTAACAGGTTTCAATTCAGAGTTTTCCTTCTCCTAGACTAGTTTCCTCAACAAAGCTGAAGAACCTAGTCTGCCCTACTATTTACCAATAGCTGGAGGGAGAATATTTGGATTCATACATTTCCCAAGGGTATTAGTGCTATGTGAAATGCAATCAGACGTGTCGCCATGTCCACATCCTGCGACGATAATCATTACACCACGGGCACTTCCTCTTTTTTTTATTATTCGTTAGTTAACACCATATATCTGTAAACTATTTGTATCAATTGTAACTTGAAGGCATACTTGTTTACTATGGATTATTGTTAGTTACTTGAAACCATAGAATATGCAAATTATTTGAATCAATATTAACTTGAAGCTAAAATAGTTTCCTATTGATTATTATAAGTTACTTGACACCATATACCTATAAATTATAAAGTATCAATCGTAACTTGAAGCTATACTTTGTTACTATGGATTATTATTATTTACTTCACATCATATTACAGTAAATTTTTTGTATCAATTGTAACGTGAAGTTATAATCATTTACTATTGATTATTATTAGTTACTTGGGACAATATAACTGATCAAATTATTGATATCAAAAGTAAGTTGAAGCTATAATTGTTTACTATCGACTATTATTCGTTACTTGACACTATAAAAATGCGCGAAGTATTCATATTCGTTCCTTGACACTATAAAAATGCGCAAACTATTCATAACTTGAATCTATAATAATTTACAGTGGATTATTATTAATTACTTAAAAACCATATTACTGTGCAAACTATTTGAATCAGTAGTCACTTGAAGCTAAATTTGTTTTCTGTTGGTTATAATTAGGTACTTGACACCATATACCTGTAAATTATTTGTATCAATAGTAACTTGAATCTATATTTTTTTACTATGGATTATTATTAGTTACTTAATACCATATAACTATAAATTATTTGTATTAATAACTTGATCCTAAAATTCTTTACTATGGATTATTATTTGTTACTTGACACGATATAATTGAAAATTATTTGTATCAGTCGTGACTTGAAGCTCTCATTGTTTCCTATGGATTTTTATTTGTTGCTATATAAATGCAAACATTATTCGTATCAGTAGTAAATTGAAGCTATAATAGTTAACTATAGATTATTATCGGTTAATTGACACCATATAACTGTGCGAATTATTTGTATCAAGAGTAAATTGAATCTAAAATTGTTTACTACTGATTATTATTAGTTACCTAATATCATATATGTGTGAAGTATTTGTATCTATAGTACCTTGTGAGCTATAATTGTTTACAGTGGATCATTATTGGTTACTTGACACCATATAACAGTGCAAGTTATTAGTATCAAGTGTAACTTGATGCTAAAATTGTTTACAATGGATTATTATTAGTTACTTGACTAATTATTTGACTGATTATTATTAGTTACTTGTATAATTGCCGTCTAGCTTCTTCTCCAGCCGTTTTGTTAGCGTCCGAGTAGTGCATCCATACAGCAGTATCGATACGGCCGCTGCTTGGAAGAAACTGCGTTTTATTTTATCGGTCAGGTTTGATTTCCATATGATCGATAGCCTATAGATAGCTGTCCACGCCTTCGTTAGCCGCGTGTCAATGTCATTTTCGGTTGATGAGATACTGCTTCCTAGGTAGGTAAATATGCATATTATTCTATCAATAGAAACCTGAAGCAATAATTGTTTTTGATGGATTATTATTAGTTACTTGACACCATATAACAGTAAATTATTCGTATCAATTTTTACTATTGATTATTATCATCTACTTGACACCATAAAACTTTGAAAATTATTCGTATCAATTGTAACTTGAAGCTAATATTGCTTACTATGGATTATTATTAGTTACTTGACATCATATACCGGTAAATTAATCGTATCAATTGTCATCATGATCATGTCGAGCTGGTAGCACGGATATCTCTGACCCTCTCTCGCCACATTTCCCTATCATTAATCGCCTCAGGCAGGTCTTCTGGACAACATCCTGTATCCTCACATAGTTGCTGAATGTATGTTCGTGCTGGTCGTCCTGCTTTTGAACGGCCATGTGTGGGGGGTCCATAAGAGTACATCACTTATGAGTTCGCCCCTGCTTCTCCAGCAGTGTCCTGCATGTCTAGTTCGTCTAACTTGAATAGTTTTCGTGATGGGTGGCAGGTAGCCGTTGGTGTCTTGTGGGGTGTTGCCGCTAGGACTTGTTCAAGATTGCTCGCAGCATTCTTGTGTAATTGCCGTCTAGCTTTTTCTCCAGCCGTTTTGTGTAACTTGAAGCTAATATTGCTTACTATGGATTATTATTAGTTACTTGACATTTTTTATATTAATCGTTTTCGTTAATTATATTTTATCATTCAGTTTGGTAGGGCTTTAAACCATTCGGGTCTTAGTCCAGGTGCATAGTCAATTGGTGCAGTTTACGCTCGCACGCAAAGGATATGACAATCACCATTTGTCATAATAAACCCCCAGACAGGAAATGGGGCTGGAGTGTGGATGAGGTCATGTCCAGAAGAGGTAGTCGGATTTTGACCGTTGAAAGATGTAGTTGGGTTTTTCGGATCACTACCGACAGAGATCTTAAACATCACAAGATGAGCCGCGCGTTGGGGTGGGGTTAGCATAGTATAGTTTGCAAAGACTTTTAAGAATTGTGTCTTTCTCCTCGTGTCGCCATGGACCGAAGCCAGAAGTTAATAAACCCGTTCGTATCTGAAACAACAGATTCCGCCTCTATTTGTACGAGGAGCATACGATGTTTCCAAACTTTTTTCGTATGAGCATTTAAAATTGTCGTAGACTCTTAAAAATTCAGTATATTATTGCTATACATCTTATGAGATGACTGACCAATTTTTAGGATTTCAGCTTCAAATGAATAACTACAGCAGGAATTGGAATACATCCTACTAAAGCCTGACTGTCACAGCAGGTGAATTTAAAAAATGCATCCCGTATCCTCACATAGCTGCTGGATGTATGTTCGAGCTGGTCGTCCTGCTTTTGCTCGGCCATATGTGGGTGTCCATAGGAGTACATCACTTATGAGCTCGTCCCTGCTTCTCCAGCAGTGTCCTGCGTGTCTGGTTCGTCTAACTTGGATAGCTTTCGTGATGGGAGGCAGGTGGCCGTATAGCTGGTGCTTTGTGGGGTTTTGCCGCCCGGAGTTGTTCAATATCACTCGCAACATTCTTGTGTAATTGCCGTCTAGCTTCTTTTCCAGCCGTTTTGTTAACGTCCAAGTAGTGCATCCATACAGCAGTATCGACACGACCGCTGCTTGGAAGAAACTGCATTTTATTTTATCGGTCAGGTTTAATTTCCATATGATCGATAGCTTATCGATAGCTGTCCACGCCTTCGTTAGCCGCGTGTCAATGTCATTTTCGGTTGATGAGACACTGCTTCCTAGCTAGGTAAATTTGTCTACCTGTTTCAGAGAGGTTCTCTCTAGTGTAGAGATGTCGCCTGCTTGATTAAAGCACATATATTCAGTTATGTGATACAAATAATTTTCACATTCATAAGGTGTGAAGTAACTAGTAATAATTCATATAAACAATTTTAGCTTTAAGTTACAATTGACACAAATAATTTACATTTATATCGTGTCAAGTATACCTGTTGATTACGAATAATTTTTAAAAAGATCTATTTGACTCTTTGATGAAACCCTAAAAGGCACGACCACGCCTGGTCAGAGTGGACTTGGGAGTACTGTCAATGAAGAGGTACTCCATACTCCCGAGATCTCTTGAACTAGCCCTCACCATCAGATGGAGTATTGTGTTTTAACGAGGATACCTCTTTCTTACGTAGTTTTTATCTTTCTGTCGTGGATAAAGTCTGCGTTTTCTAAGCTCTATCAACAAAAATAATATTAAGAAATAAAAATAAAGTTTTATTAAGATAAATGAGAAAAATCAGTACAAAATGTGATCAAACATTAATTTCTTTAAATTTTAACATTTAAGATTTAAATAAAAACATGCACCGATAATAAATTGCTGATGTCTTCATGTCTAGACAGATGTCTAGACTGATGTCTAGAGAAATCAGTTCTAATTTTCGGTGCTTTTTTATTACTCCTTAATTTGAAGATTTATCTGAAGTTATTTTTCAACGTCCTTTACATCAACCAATTTTACATTTGATAATGTGAAAGGCATTAAAAAAAATATGACGACGCAGTTTCACGTTACTTCAAAATAGAAATTTTAGAGGTGCTCCGGCCAATGGAAAGCTAACTGGAGTGCGTAGAATGCCAAAGGGATTGTTTTGAAGGAAATAAACGTTTCTTTCATTGTTAATTTCTTGGTAAATACAACTTCTGTCTTGAAAAACTGAATCAGATTTTCCAATTTTTATAAGAAGTGGAAAGGTGTTGACACAACAAAAATGTTCAGCCATGCTCTTTTTTCTTAGTGAACGACCTTTTTTTTAATCAACCTCGGGTATATATATATATATATATATATATATATATAGAGAGAGAGAGAGAGAGAGAAAGAGAGAAAGAAAGAGAGTATACTTAATGATGAAATGAAACAAAGAAATCAGTGAAGAGATCGGATTAAATATTACCTCTACCATCTTACAGTAAAATTTGATATGAAAAAGTACTTATATAAGGACGTCTGATCTTACTAGGCATTGGAAAATACAGGATATTTAGGATTAAAACATGGGAGTAGTAAATATCAAAAGTCAATTTATTTTCCTGTTGTATACAGGGTGGAACGATAAAATTGTCGTCCTAAAGAAAACAACACTACAGCTTTATTTTAAAACTTTTATTGAAAAAATCAATTCAGGTTACTTGATTATGTAGTAGAGCTGACATCTATTCAATGTAGCCGCCTTCAGCCTCAATCACTGCCTCGATACGGATCCGGAACTGGGAGCATGCCTTTTCCACAAGCGCCGGCGTGAGCTCGGCGAATACTCGGCGTATGGCGGCGATCAGTCTGGCTTTGGTGTTGTGGGAGGTCATGTTGGTGATGTTGTCGACGTATGACCAAACGAAGTAGTCCAGCGGGTTCAGGTCGGGGGATGAGAGGGGGGCAGTGAGAGAAGGGTATCGTCGTAGTACTCCTTCTGAAGCCAAGACTGGGTCTCTTAGGACTTGTGGGCCGGCGCCGAGTCCTGCTGCCACACCCAGGGTCTGCCACCGGACACCTGGTTGCACCAGGGGATCACCACACTCTTCAGCACATCCACGTACACTTTGGTGTTGACTTTTAAGCCGACTTCGAAGATGTGAGGTGGCATGATGTGGCCCTTACTTGAAACCACACCAAAGACCATAACCGTAGCCGGAAACTTTGTTTTCATCACCCTGGGCACGTCCCTGTTATTCGTGGCAATCCAGTGATGGTTCTGGCTGTCATAACTTGGATCGGTAGAGAGTATGGGTTGTACAGCGGTTCATCTCCGATCTCGCTCGTTGAACATTGTGTCACTTTCAGACATGATATAAGGCTCTTATCGCTCTTGGGATTTGTACACAACTGGCCAGCTAGTAGATGGTCTGCAACAACAACAACAACAACAAAAAAAAAAAGAAAACCGGTTTTCATTAAACGGAAATGGAATCATGTCGTCTTTTCTAGGGCGACAATTTTATCGTTCCACCATGTAACTGAGCTTTTTAAAGGTTTTCTGGATTACAAGTCATTGCAGACATCACACAAAACCAGCTGCGAAAAATATGTTAAGAGTTGGTCATCCACTTATTCGAGTTGACAGTCAATCAAAACCAACATAAAGTTGGGCTAATAGCACAGAGTTCCCCCGTGTCTCTCCCCCCTCTTTCTCTCTCTCTCTCTCTCTCGACTGCATCCAGAGTCCGCACGGAACTGGCGTATGAAAGAATTTGCTAGTCAGCCAATTCGGAGTCCATAAGGGAATGTCACTTATGAGTTCGGCTTTATTTTACCAGCAGTGTCCAGCATGTTTTGTTCGTTTTACTTGGATAATTTGTGAGATGGGAAGTAAGTGGCTGTACAACAGCTGTTTTCTTGAGTGTTGCTTCCAGGATTTATTGAAAATAGTACGTTGCATTCTTGTTTAGTTCCCATCTATATTTTTCTCTGTGAGTTTCGTTAGCGCCCACGTGGTGCATCCATCCAGTAGTACTGACACAGTCACAGTTTGGAAGAAATTCCGTTTAATTCTATCTGAGCGATTATATTTCCCTATGGTCGCTAACCTGCCAAAAGCAGTCGATGCCTTCGCTTGGCGTATGCTGACATCACTTTCATTAGATGAGATGCTGCTGCCAAGGTATGTGAACTAGTCTATTAATTTCAGTGGTTTGTCACTCAAAGCTGAAATGCCCCCTTTTTGTATAAAGCATATGAATTCTATTTATTTACGTTCACGTAGAAGCCTATGCATGTGTGTGAGAGTGTTTGTGTTTGTGTGTGTGTGTGTGTGTGTGTGTGTGTGATATAAGCTTCACTACGTTAATTTTTTTTTCTAGTGACAAATTTTAGATCAAACTGAAGGTGAAATGGTAGCTAGGAAATGTGAGCGTTGTTTAATTTAGCTATTTTCAATCTGACTTACTTTCATACGTCCTATGAAACGGCTGGGAAAGTCACAATGGAAATATTTCCAAACTACGACCAAAATTACGCAGTTTCTTCCAGACAGGGGTCGTATCGATACTGCTGTATGGATGCACTACTTGGACTCTAACAAAACGGCTGGAGAAGAAGCTAGACGGCAATTACACAAGAATGCTGCGAGAAATATTGAACAAGTCCTGGCGGCCACACCCCACAAGACACCAACTGTACGGCCACCTGCCTCCTATCACGAAAACTATTCAAGTTAGACGAACCAGACATGCAGGTCACTGCTGGAGAAGCAGGGACGAACTCATAAGTTATGTACTCTTATGGACCCCCACACATGGCCGAGCAAAAGCAGGACGACCAGCACGAACATACATTCAGCAACTATGTGAGGATACAGGATGTTGTCCAGAAGACCTGCCAGAGGCGATGAACGATGGGGAAAAGTGGCGAGAGAGGGTCAGGGATATCCATGCTAGTGGCACGACATGATGATGATGATGATGTAGGAAAAGCAACCCGAAACATTTCTGAAGAAACGATCTTGCCCATAATATATCAAGCGCTAAACTTAATACAGACGATATGGAGGCCTTTCCGTGAGGTCTCAAATTTACCTCTCTCTCTCTCTCTCTCTCTCTCTCTCTCTCTCTCTCTGTCTCTCTCTCGGGGATGTCCTCGTGGTGTAATGGTTAAAGCGATGGACTGTAGAATCGTAATAAGCAAGTTCAAACTCCAGTCTCGCTATTCCGTTCACTTTCGGACAAATACCCTTGGGAAAGGTATGAACCCCCTAATCCTCCCAGCTATGGGTTAAATAGTACCACCACTGTTCTTCTAAAAGGATGGCTTTGTCATTAAATAACCTACAAAAGTTGATATACCATTAAGCAAAGAAACCAAACCAAACAAATCATTCTCTCTCTCTCTCTCTCTCTCTCTCTTTCTCTCTCTCTCTCTATATATATATATATACAGCATTTTCTCATGCTGATTGGACAGACACTTTATGTCTGCTTATTTTATGTTTGATCCTTTCAATTAATCGTATAAGTCGTTTGACTTCAGGATAGGAAGGATTCAGGAAAATGCTGAATTTTGCCAAAGGACTTTCGGCCCAAGCTGGAGCCATCTTCCGGGGCGTGAATAATGAAACGACAAACCCAATGACGTCTCATAAACATTTATATAAAGCGTAGAAAGGAGAACAAGTGGAAGGGAAATTTACGAAAGAGAAGAATTTTACCAATGATAAGAAGAAGCGTTATCGGTAAATGTGCTATTTAATCAAACATACTCGTATATACCCTCTGTAGGTTGAGCACTTGAGTGAAGAATTGCCGGCTGCCAAATACGCCGAAATGCAAAGCTCTTCTCATGAACTGATCACTTCAATAAGAGTATACGAATATATACCTTAAACATTCCTTTGCTTACGCTGAAAGGATGATAATGTGTGTGTGTGTGTGTGTGTGTGTGTGTGTGTGATATAAGCTTCACTATGTTGATTTTCTTTTCTAGTGAAAAATTTTAGATCAAACTGAAGGTGAAATGGTAGCTAGGAAATGTGAGCGTTGTTTAATTTTGCTATTTTCAATCTGACTTACTTTCATACGTTCCATGAAATGGCTGAGAAAGTCACAATGGAAATATTTCCAAACTACGACCAAAATTAAAATTTCTATGTAGGAAAAGCAACCCGAAACATTTCTGAAGAAACGATCTTGCTCATAATATATCAAGCGCTAAACTTAATACAGCCGGGTTTCGATTCCAGTTTGAAGCATGTTGCTTGTCTTGCTATACTGAAGAGTTATGATACAACAAAACAGTCTGTTCTAGGATGACGATATATATATATAAACAGGATTTAATGGTGAGCCTCTAGTTCTTGAGCTCTGGAAGATATGGAATATTCCTTCATTATCATTTAACCTAGTCGGCTAGGATTGCAGAATACACCGACTGCATCTCTGCAGAGGAGTAAGACTCTCCCAACGAGTGTCCTGCATATGACACTAAACAATCTGGTGGTGAGGCTGGAGCTTTGGGGAACGCGGAGTACCCATACATTGCCATCGCTTCCAGGTCCACTCTGGCCCGGAGTGGTAGCACCTGATAGCACCCTATCTATAGTTTAAATAAAACTATTTATGCTAAACTGAATTGCTTGAAATAGAAGTTTTTATATTTAACTGCGTGTAAACAAAAAAAACAAACTGCCCTATGCTAAACTGAATTGTTAGAAATAGAACTGTTTATATGTATAAAAATGGATTTGGCATTAAATAACCTACAATGGTTGATACGCCATAAAACCAAACGAAACCAAATTTCAATGTCATTATTCTCAATAACAGGACGGTGAGTAAAATAATCGTATAGACTACACAAATACGTAAATATGAAAATACAATGAATGCGATTCCCTAACATCAAGGTATAAAATAACCCTAGATGAACTGACATACGGTTAAAATCAATCAATTACTTAATCAGCGGCGACTCCGCGAGAAGGGCTTTTCGGGCGCTATTTTCTAAAGTTTATCTATTTCAAAGCAAAATAAATTATCTCAGAACGTCATTTGTCCTTGATTTTGGTGGGACTCAACAACCTGACACGAACCATTAAGAATAATAATTGCAACTCACGAACTTTCATTGCTTTCTTTTATTATTAGTTACTTGGGACCATATAACTGTGCAAATTATCACGGTTCATATCTCAAAGTGAATTTTTGAGTCTTCATGTGTCGGATCTGTCTTTCACACACACACACACGCACATGCCCCCCTATATATATATATATATATATTTGAATACAAATTCCAACAAAGCCAGTTGAAAACTAACGACTCCAAATTTTAATAAAAAACTAATTAATTAAAAAAATGAAATAAATAAAAAATAATGATTGAAAAAAATGAAGAAATGTGAATGAATAATTATAACAACAGCAACATATATATATATACATAAATATTGTTGTTGGTTTGGTATATATATATATATATATATATTACCAAGCCCTCCACCACGAGCAGGATGTGGCACAAGGTCAGTTTTTACTGGTTTGTATTCAGAGTTTTCCTTCTCCAAGACAGGTTACCATGCCAAGGTTAAAGAGCCCAATCTACCCATCTATTTGGATTCATACTTTTCCCAAGTGTTTTAGCCTGGAGTAAAATGCAAACAGCCTCGTTAAGGAAATTGAACTCGTGTAACCGTGTCCATTTCCAACGTCAATGCTGCATGAGCACCTCCTTCTCCTTGTCTTACCACTACTACTACTACTAATAATAATAATTGACAAATAAAAGTAAATAAAAACAATAGAAAATAATAGATGTAACAAATAAATAAACAAATCACAAAATTAATACAACATCACCGCGTAAATTACCACACCGTATAAAGTAGAACGCTCTTCCCAGAATGACCCACAAACTAGATCACACTTCCCATCATGCCTCACACAACAGTATATAAAGTGATACCCACTGCGTGGGAAACACTCGGTCCAATGGTCGTTTGAACGAGAAACAGGCAGTCACTAAGTGCCGTTGATTCATTCTATTCTCAATTCTCAATTACACACACACACACACACTGACAGATACCTATATATATATATATATATATATATATATATATATAATGTGATTGCTGAAGGTTTTGGGATATGGAAAACACATATACGGGTGGAGACTTGTGTAGAAGAGTGTATTGATCTGGAACCTTTTCCAGTACGCATGCGTCCTGTGTGCATGTTTTGCGTTCATGTGTGATTAATTATTAGCAGTCTAATCATACCTCAGAAAATATTGATCGATCTGCGAGGGCAACAACCAGACATAGTGATCCTCTTCTGAACTGGAAATAATAATACTTGCATTTTCAAAGATCTGTTTTGCTGTGCCTAAACGTAGTGCATTTGCACGTGTGTAAGATTTGCTTTTGCTTGTTTTAAGTAATCATTGCAACTGGATTTAATAGTTTTGTTTCGCATAAAATTACCAAATAATTTCGGTCTGAATGGGAACGTCACGCACTCAATGAACTTATATATATATATATATATATATATATATATATATATATAATTTCAAGAAAAAAACAATATTCGGTCACATTAGGATAATAGTTTATTTCCATCCTGTTAAGAGCATTAAGATGAATCAAAGATTCTAAAATAATTTTTATCAGGACTTCATCAGATCCAATAGGAAAAAGTCATACATATCTTTCACACACACACACACACACACATATATATATATATATGTGTGTGTGTGTGTGTGTGTGTGAGTGTGTGAAACAATCATTCAAAAGTCCTAAGCCTTATCAAGAAAGAAGAGTATTGCTGAATATTTTTTATTATGCCAACAAACAACCACTTCTTATAAATTTCTTACAATTCTATCACAAACATTGATTCCAGTTTCTATTGATTTGTTTTTCATTTGTTTTTTAATATACCTTTTCTACTTTCAAGACATATTGCATTTAGTTTTCTACCTGATGCTTTGTTATCTTTTGTGGTCTGCCAGCCTGTTTTCCTTTTTTAATCACCCCATTTCTTTTATATCTACGCCAAAATTTAAATATAGCTGATCGAGAACAACCAACGTCTTTTACCACACCACACCACACCACATTGTGGAATGCTTTCTTGAATGAGTTTTACAAATCCTTCTATTGTTTCAATTGACAGTTCTTTTGTTAGAGCCATGTTTATTTTCAATTTGGTAGGTCCAATCATCTGCTAAGAACTGTCTTTTAACAGAAGACCGATTTGCATACCTAGGATTCTGCTGGTATTTGTTTTAGAAATGCAAATTACCAGATCATTTTGACACCAGGTTATTGCATATTTTCCTCTGCATAGTTTGGAAAAAACGACACCATCGATTTAAATAATTTAGTCTAGTTTGTTTTAGGTATATTTTATAAAACCAGAATTAATTAAATAAAAACCTTTGGGGCTTATCTATTATTAGTTTACTTACAGCTAAAAAATAGCTAAACTGCACATCCTCTAAGAGTGATAATTGCATTATTTCTTAGGTGGTGATATAGAACATAAATGCTCTTAATAAAAATGAAATTTACCGAATATATTTTTAGATACAATTCTGTAGTTAATACTATTCCGTTAAAATGGTGTAACAATACCCTAGTACATATATAGTACTACTGTATGGTTGCACCACACGGACGCTAACAAAACGAATGAAGAAAAAGTTACATGTGTTCTCCAAAAAATGCCAAGAAGTTTTTTGAACAAATCTTAGAAGCAGCTCTCCACAAAACAGTAGTTCTATGGCTACTTACTTCCTATCTCACAAATCATCAAAGTAAGACGAACAAAACATGCTGGTCACTGCTAAAATGAGCTCGAATTCTTAAGAGATGTTTAAATATGGAATCCTACATATGAACGCGCCAGGGTTGGCTGAATAGCAAATACTTTTACGTTATCTCTGTGCAGACACTCGATGCACTCTAGAGGACCAACCAACAGCAGTAAATGATGGGGACGGATATATATTTATATATATATATATATATACAGAGAGAGAGAGGGAGAGATAAAGAGAGAGAGCGTGTGAGTGAGGGAGTGAGTTGGGGAAATCTGTGCTATCAGCATCATATGATGATGATAATTGTTCTGTGTATAAGATCACAGATTATTGTAAAGATAATTCAAATTAAATTTCATGACATTAAAGGGATTTATAGACTTCAACATTTTTGTTTTTGTCCGAATTATCAGTTCTAATTAAGCAACGACGCATTGAAAGAAAAAAAAATGAAAGAATCTTGTAAAAAAACATTGGGAGAAAAAAAGAAACAAACGAAGAAACAAATATTAAATCAAAGAAGTTTGAAAAGAAAGAAAGACAGCTAGAAAGAAAGAAAATGAAAGAATGACATATCGAATCAAGTAAAACATTGTAAGAAAAAAAGAAAGAAAGAATGAATGAATAAATGACATATCGAATCAAGTAAAACATTGTCAAAAAGAAAGAAAGAAAGAAAGAAAGGAAGAAACAAGATAAAAGCTAAGAAAGAAAGAACGTAAGAAAAAACGAGAGAAAGATATCTAAAAACATTGTGAAAGAAAGAAAGAAAGAAAGAAAGAAAGAAAGAAAGAAAAATATGAAATTAAATAGAACATCGTAAAAAAGAAAGAAAGAGAGAAAGAAAGAAACATTAAATGAAAAAAAAAACTTCTAAAAAAACCTTGTAGAAAGAAAGAAAGGAAGAAAGAAAGAATATGAAATTCAATAGAATATCCTGAAAAAGAAAGAAAGATTAAATGAAAAAAATAGCGATCTCAACATAGATTTAGGTAAAACCTGGACGCCTTTAAAAAACTCAACGACCATATGATATCTCGGATTGAATAAAACATAATTTCTTCCAAGCTGTGGCTGTGTAAGTACTACTGAATGGATGCACCCTATAGATGCTAACGAAACTCACAGAGAAAACGCTATATGTAACGGCACAAAGACGCTGCGTGCTGTATTGAACAAATCCAGGAAGCAGCAACTCATGAAGATGCTTCTGTGAGGCCACTTACTTCCCATCTCACATTTTATTTCTGGTCGTTTTTTTCCATTAATGAATACTTTTTCTGTTTTTTTAACGATATCTTCGTATTTCTTTCTTTTTTTCACTACATTAATTTTCCTCTCTGTTTCTTTATTTTTCGTTCTTTCCTTTTTCATTTGTACAAGTACTTCACTTAACCTTCTTTCTTTCTTTCTTTCTGTTCCTTAGTATTTCCTTCTTTTTTAAAAAATTCTTTTTTCATTCTTTCTACCTTTATTTAATACAAATTTTTTTTTTTTCTTGCATTTTCTTTTCATTTTTGAAATTTTTCGTTTTTTTTATTGTATCTTCTTATTTTTTCCTTCTTTTTTTTCATTCAATTCACTTTTCTCTATGTTCCTTTCTTTTTCTTTACTTTTTTCCTTTTTTCCTTTTCCATTTGTACAAGTATTTCACTTCATCTTTGATTCATTTTTTTCCTTCTATTCCTATTTCTTTCTTTCTTTCTTTCTTTCTTTCTTTCTTTCTTTCTTTCTTTCGTACATTTCCTTCACTTCCCCTTACATTCGTTTTTTCATAATCACTTTCGTTTTCATTTTCGTTCAATATTTCATCTTTTATTCACTACCTTCTTTTTCAAAACTTCATATTTATTCTTTCTTTATGTTTTATTTTAATTCTTTTTCCTGTTTTTTAGGCTATTGGGTAGAGTATTCGCCAATGGCTCTGGAGACCAGGGTTCAATTCCAGGTCGAGTTCAAAGACTCAAAAAATGGTACTTGATATCTATTTGCTTACCACTCAGCATTATAAGGTACGAATCAAGGGTAAAGTAGAGGAATCCAAGGAAAGGAGTCACGCCCTTCCCTACACCTCGGTGTTGTAGCTATTGAAAAGGCTGCCTTGGGGTCGCCCTCAACTACGGTCGCCAGCTTTGACTTATTCATTTATCATTTTTCTATCATGTAAGTTTCCATTATCTTTCTTCTCTCCTTATTTTACTGAATATTTCTTTCTTTCTTTCTTTCTTTCTTTCTTTTTTTCTTTCTTTCTTTTTTAGTTTTTTTTTTTTGCTGTTTTGCTTTCATATTTTTTTCATTTACTTCTTTATTCGTTTCCTCTTTTTTTTTACTTCTTTTGTTTTTATTCATCTTTTTTTCATTTCACTTTTCATTTATTTTTCTTTGCTTCATTTATCATTCGTCTTTTTGTTTCCTTTTTCTTGGTCTCTTTTCCATTGTTTTTTCTTTTTCGTTCATTCATTTTTCTTTTTTCTTTCTTACTTTTACTGGATGTTTCATTTGAATTTCTTTCTTTCTTTCTTTCTTTCTTTCTTTCTTTCTTTTACTGTATCTTTCATTTGTATTTCTTCTTCTATTTTCTTTCCATTAATCTTTCTTTCTTTCTTTCTTTCTTTCTCTTGGAAATCATGACTAAGCGTTTTACCACTGGCATTAAAAGCCGACTTGCCTCTCTTTGAATCACTGGCGAATTTATTTGAGAGATTAGCATTGGTAAAATTTGATGAATTCTAAGTCAGTATATTATACACAGTCGTAGATTCGTATTGACTAAAATAAATTCATGTCTAATGTACAAAGTACGTAATATAAAATAAATAGTTATGAATAGATCGATGTGCCCTTCATTTCTACTTGTTTTATTTGACGCCTATGAGGAAATAGATTTGCTCAAATTGATTCCAATAAGTTTGACTAATAACAATTCGAATTTTCATATGTCCAAAAGGTTTAAGGGCTATTAAAGTTAAAAAAAAACCCTTTCTTCTCGTCTCTCTTTAAAGGAAGAAATAAAGAAGAAGCAGAAAAGAATTCCTTTGAATATCAGTTCCTGCTTAATTGGCTGCATTAAAGTCTTTCCCAGACTGACTGTCTCGTGGAAAATAGACTCTAAAGTATTTTGACTTTGTTGATGGCCGCTTTAAGGAGAGCAGAGTTTAGAGGGAGGTGAAGCGGGAAAGTTAGAATTGGAGTCAGATAAAGACACCAACAAAGAAGAAGAAGAAGAAGAAGAAGAAGAAGAAGAAGAAGAAGAAGAAGAAGAAGAAGAATGTTGAAGAAATGTTCTTATTGAAAAATGAAGATGTAAAACATCAGAAAGGCTGAGGATCGTAAAAGAAAGAAAGAAAGAAAGAAAGAAAGAAAGAAAAATAGATATAGAAGAAAAGAAACGGAAAAAGCAAATAGAAAGAAAGAAAGAAAGAAAGAAAGAAAGAAAGAAAGAAAGAAAGAAAGAAAATGTAAAGGAAATACAAAAGATTATTTAAAAAACCCAAAGAGAATGAAGTCTATGAATTAGAGAAAGAAAGAAAGAAAGAAAGAAAGCGGATAATTGGATATGGAAAGATAAAGAAAGACACTGAAAAAATAAGGAAAACATAAAGAAAAAAGAATCCAAAAGAAAAAGAAAGGAAGAAATTAGAAAGAAGAAGGAATTTGTAGTAAAAGAATAAGAATAAACAAAATAGAAAAAAAAGGCATGAAAAAAATTTTTTTTAATGTAAAAGAATGAAATGAGGTTTGGTTTGGTCCATTTGTTCAAAAGCATATCAACTCTTCATGGATTATCTAGTACCGAAATTTGATGCAAATAATTTGCACACGGTTTTATGGCTTCAAATCAGTCAATCACTTAATCATATGATAATTTATACCAAATTATCTGATTTCAAGTAACTATTCCTATTCAATAACAACAACAACAACAATAATAATAATAATAATAATAATAATAATAATAATAATAAGAAGAAGAAGAAGAAGAAGAAGAAGAGGATAGGAAGGAAGAGAGGAAAGAAAAAAATCTTCGTAGTCAGGTGACCAAATTTCAGAATGAAATGACAGTAAAGTTGGTTTCACCCTTCAAATCGCAAACGAAGACTAAGTAGAAGGGAGGAAAAAAAGCAACCCCACAACAAACAAACAAACAAACAAAAAAAAAAAAAAACAACAAAAAAAAGCAACACTGTACTATTAATTTTCAAGGAAACCCGACAAATTCTATGTATTGACTCTAAAATTTTTCTTTGCTTTAACAATTTAGAGCTAAAGTCTGGTTTTTATTTTGTTTTACTTGTTTTAAAGTTTTGGTGGTTTAGATACATAAAGGCATTTACTGTTAATTTAGTGTTTAACATTTTCCTATTAAAGCCACTAATCAGTGGCTGATATGGAAGATCTAAATGACAGAACGTACGTGAAACTCAAAGAATTGAACATAAAGTTACAGCACCTAATTTCTCTTAGTCTGAACAATAGAGTAGCTGGACTTTAACTAAGTTAATATTTAACACATCTAAGAGAAGAAAAAATTATCGTCTGAATATATATCACTAGACGCTATGGGAAGCAGCATGGTGAATGTGAAGTTAGGAGGTTGAATCCAAAGTTGGGTTAACGGTTAGCTTCACCGATGCTGAGCGGAATAACTTCATAGTTCAACAGCTAGGGTCAAACAGTTCAACTAGGAAACTACTTCTACTCATCTACAAGGGTGGCGTCTACTGATATGAAAAAAACAGCCAAACATTTTTTGGTAACCCGCTTAAGAGTTCTCTTATTTAAAGAGTATTCGGTCATATCTGTGACAGGATCACAGATTTTAAACAACGCCTGGGTCTGGTATATCCACAATATAGTACTTATGATAAAAAATGACAAATTGAAACCTCACACAACGTGAGACCCAGATAACAGATCTGTGTGTCATGATCGGCAGATGCTCCCCTAATAGTCAATATGAGAGACCCACTCGACATCATGTGAATGTTGGCTGTTCTTTTTTCAGGTTCACGAACGACGACCAAAGTAGCCACACAAATCAGAGACACCAACACAGAATATAGACTAGGGACGACAACAAACTCGCACTTCACTGTTATTTTCAGAGCAACATTACACAAAGAGGATATAAAAAAGAATGATAGAAATCTGGGGAGAATGTGCTAGATTTCAGACAATAAGCCAAAATCTTGCTGACCAAGTTAGTACGATAATAATAAAGAATGTTTGGTTTTCTGACCTTGAAATATTGGAAATGTACCAACAAATAAATAGGGAACCCAGCCAACAAGATCAAGATACAATAATCGATACATTAAATACTGAAAACAAGAGCCCTCTAATCGAAATGAACCACAAAGCAATAACAATAGAAATACAACACAATACAAACACTAACACAAGAAGAAAGAATGAATATAGAGATTATAAAGGTAATTATGTCTGAAAAGAAGATGACATTACAATCGCTAAGAAACCAAGACTGGAAAACGGTCAAGGTAGAAAATAAAAGGATAAACGAATTAATAGCATATATCTGAACTAACATCACGGAATTAAACGAACTAATCTATGCAGGAGCGAAATTAATGTATGATAAAATCGATGTTTCCCTAAAGAACACGAACAGAAACTCACAACTTGGATGGGAAATTAGACTGGAAATGTAGATAAGAAATCTACGATAACAAGTAAAAATGATAAGACAAAGGAAAAACGCTGGAATATGTTAGAACGAAAAGAGAAAAGCAACACAAGTAAAACAAACAATACAACTCGAAGAAATAAATCAGAAGGTATTGTCAAAAGAAGGAAGACTAAAAAACATATCGAGACATGATAAAACAGAAAAAAACAGGGCATTTTAAAACAACGAAAGTAAAATTACACCAACAAGTAGGGGGTGAATGTACGAAGACGCACCAACAGCCTGATGACAAAGAAACAATTTTGGAGCAAAATATGGGAAAGAGAACATAACAAAAAAGCAAAATGAATTAGAAACATGGGAAAAGAGCGGAGGGGTTGGGTAAATATGTTACAAGGACTCAAAGAAGGCCCAAAGACGAAAAAACATATCGATTCTCTCAGAACAACACTCAAAAAAATACAAATTTTGAAAATGTTAAGCTATGATGAATACTGGTTTAAAAGATTCACTTCCATCCACGACAAACTGGCCATCGAAATGAATAGATGCTTACAAGAAACAGATATACCCGAATAGATGACTGAAGGAAAGACCATCTCTATCAAAAAGACCCCCGAAAAAGTAGCCCCCAAAAACTACCGACCCATAACGTGCTTACCGATGATATGGAAAACACTAACGGCACAAATCAAGAAGGATATTTATTGTTCACTAATAATTCAAGGACTCTTCTGCCATAGAACAGAGACGATGCTGCAAGGGAACAAGAGGAACAGGAGATATACTATACAATATATCCTCAAGGAGAGCAAAACGAGACGGAAAAATGTACCAATGGCGTAGATTAACAACAAAAAGGAATATGATATGGTCCGACCAAGCTGGATCATAGACAGTCTCAAAATGTTCGGAATCATGAAGTTTATTGAAAATAGCATGAAAACTAGAGAATGGAATTGACAACACGAGGAGAAATCTTAGTTGAGAGGAAAATTCAGAGATGAATCTTCCAGGGAGATGCGCTATCACCATTACTATTTGTAATAGCGACGATGCCACTCAATCACATACTCAGGAAATGCACAGGAGGATTCAAAATTCATAAATAGCAAGAAAAAAATCAACCACTTAATGTACGTGGATGGCATCAAACTGTTTGTCAAAAATGAAAAAGAATTGGAAACGCTAATATAGGCAGTGAGAATATAGAGTGAAGATATAGAAATGGAATATAGCATAGAAAAATGTGTCATACTAATAATGAAAAGCGGTAAACGACAAATGAAGGAAGGAATAGAACTACCAAATCAAGAAGAAATCAGAACGCTCGGAGAGAAGGAAACTTACAAATACTTGGGAATATTGGAAACGGGCACCATTAAACAAGCGGAGATGAAAGAAAAAAATGAAAAAATAAAAAGAATACCTCGAGAGAACAAGAAAACTACTCAAAACCAAACTATTTAGCATAAATCTCATCAAAGGGATGAACGACTGGGCTGTCCTCGTAAGATACTTAAAATGGATGTGGAAAGAATTTCAACAAATGGACCAGAAAGCAAGAAAACTCATGACGATGCATAAGGCCTTACATCCCAAAGAGGATATACAGAATCTATATGTGTCGAGAAAATAAAGAAGAAAATAATTCCTCAGCACTGAAGAGAGAGTAGATTCAACGATAAGATGTCTCGAAGCCAGAAGAGCAGTTCTAGTTTTAATAATAATAACAATAATAATCCCAGAGATGACAGAGACATGGTATTTTTTTAAGATTATACAACGTGTGAAAGCACGTGCGATACTCTGTCCTCATCAGCCGCCAACCAGGGTGATTGGTGGCTGATGAGGACAAAGTATCGCACGTGCTTTCACACGTTGTATAATTAAAAAAATACCCTGTCTCTGTCATCTCTGGGATTATTATTGTTATTATTATTAAAACTAGAACTGCTCTTCTGGCTTCGAGACGTCACTGAAGAGAGAGTCGATTCCTCGATAAAACGTCTCGAAGCCAGAAGACAAGTTCTAGTTTTAATAATAATAACAATAATAATCCCAGAGATTCAAAGACAGGGTATATGACATTATGAGTCAAGAAAAGGGGAAAGGGGACTCGCCAGTATTGAAGATAGTGTTGATGCATTGATACAACTCGAATGATTAATTACAGCAACTAGAAACAACACAAACAACACAAGGATCAACAGAACAACAATAACTAGAAAACAAAAATGGGAAGAAAAACTACCATATGGACATTTTAAACGACAAATAATCGAAATCTCACACGAGAAGACATGGCTAAGAAAAGGAAACCTTAAGAGAGAAACCGAATCTCTTCTAATAGGACGTCATAAGGACTAACAATGTTTAAACAAAAATAGATAAGACAATAAAATAGTATATGTAGGTTATGCCGTGATAGAGCCAAAACGATCACTCACATAAAGCGAATGCAGTAAGTTTGTGCAAAAAGAATATAAGACTAGACACAACTGGGGTGGGAAGGTAATCCATAGAGAGTGGTGTAGGAAATTTAAATTTGACCATACGAACAAGTGGTACATGCACAAGCCAGAATCCGTCCTGGAGAATGAGATGCGCAAACTTCACTGGGATTTTGAGATACAAACAGATCACCAAATCTCGGGCAGACGACCAGACGTAGTGATAGTTAACATAAAAAAAGGAACTGCTGAATAGTGGACTTTGTCGTCCCGGTAGATTATTGAGTGAAAATAAAAGGAAGCGAAAAGTGTCTAGACCTTGCTAGAGAACAAAAAGAAAACTGTGGAATATGAAAGCGACGGTGATACCAATTGGGGTTGGTGCACTTGGGACAATCCCTAAAGGACTGGTAAAGGGACTGGAAGACTCGGAAATTAGAGGACAAGCTAGGACTAGAGCATTATAAAGATCGGCCAAAATACTGAGAAATTTCCTTAACACTTAAGGAGACTTGTTGTCACTCAAATTCCAGTGAGAAACTATCAGCTAACGCTGGTGTGAAAAATCTCAAAGGAAAAAATAATAATCGACAGGATGACTCGAAGACCACATAAAGACGAGCCAAGAAAGACTTATTACAGCAACCAGAAACAACACAAAATGCACAAGTATCAACAGAATAACAATAACTAGATCACAAAAATGGAAAGAAAAACAAATGTGTGGATATTTTAAGCAACAAACAAACGAAAGATCACTCGAGAAGACATAGACATTGATAAGAAACCTTAAGAGAGAAACTGAATCTCTTCTAATGGTAGCACAAAACAACGCCATAAGGACCAACTATGTTAAACAAAAAAATATAGGATTCAACGAGATAGCATCTGTTGGTTATGTGGTGATAGAGACGAAACGATCAATCACATAAACTGTCACTAAAAGTGTATAAGACTAGTCATAAGTGGACAGGGGATTTGATTTTTGGGACAGGCGCACAAAACTCTGTAATTTCGAGATTCAAACTGTTCACCTAATCTCAGCCAGACGACCAAACCTAGTGATAGTCAACAAAAAAAAAAAAAAAAAAAAAAAAGAAAGAAAAAAGAAAAAAAGAAAGACTCTACCGATTCAAAGTCAAATTAATTGAAAGCGATAAGAGAAATAAATATCTAGACCTTGCAGAAACTGAAAAACTGTGGAACATTAGGGCGACAGTTATTCCAATTGTAATTGGTGCATTGGAATAATTCCCAAAGGACTGGTGAAGGGACTGGAAAACGTATAAATAAGAAGACAAGAGGAGACCAACCAGACTACAGATGGCAGAATTGTGAAAAAAGTCCTGAAAACCTTGGGCGACTTGCTGTCACTCAGACTTCAGTAAACGACTATCGGCTAACGCTGATGTGAAAACCTCTTAATATAAAAAAAAACACAAAAAAAAACAACAAGAGTAAAGATGGTAACCTTAGTCGAGGGCGACCCGAAGGCTCCCTTTTCAATAGCTACCACACCTAAGTGTAGTGGAGGGCGCTACTCTATTCCCTGGATTGTTCCACTTTACCCTTGATCCTTACCTTATGGTGCTGAGTGTTAAGCAAGGCTGCATCAAGTACTATTTTTTGAGTCTTTGTTATGACTCGACTTGCGATTGAACTCCGGTTTACCGGACCATTGGCGAACAACAACAACAATAATAATAATGATAATTAAGGACCAATTATGTAAAAGCGTTTCGTTTTATCGGTCGGGTCTGACTTCCATATGACCGATAGCATATTGATAGCTGTCCATGACTTTGTTAGTTGTGTGTCGATGTCTGTCTCGGTTGATGAGACACTGCTTACTAGGTAGGTGAACTTGTCAACTAGTTTCAGAGATCTACCGTTTAGTGTGGAAATGTCACCTGTTTGATTAAAGCACATATATTCCGTTTTGTGTGCATTGACATGTAGGCCAATGCCTGTGGCGGCTCGTTCCAGACTATGCAGTAGGGTTTCGGCTTAGGCGGGTGCAACGTAGTTTCTTCCAAGCAGCAGTCGTGTCGATACTGCTATATGGATGCCCTACATGGACGCTAAATAAACGGCTGGAGAAAAAGCTTGACGGTAACTACACAAGAATACCTCGAGGAATATTGAACAAGTCCTGGAGACAACGCACCACAAAGAAGCAGCTATATGGCCACCCATCATGAAAACTATTAAAGTTAGACGAACCAGACATGCAGGACACTGCTGGAGAAGTAGGGACGAGCTCATAAGTGATGTACTCCGATGCACCCCTTCACATGACCTAGCAAAAGCAGGGCGACCAGCTCGAACCTACATACAGCAGCTTTATGAGGATACGAGGTGTAGCCCTGAGGACCTGCCGGAAGATATGAATGATAGGGAAAGGTGGCGAGAGAGGGTCAGGGATATCCGTGCTGGTGGCACGACAAGATGATGATGATGATGTAAAAGCGGAAACAGATCATGCGCAACAAAATAGATAGTGTCGGTTATGTGAAGAAAGAGAAAAAACGGCCAATCACATTATAAGCGAACGTAGCAAACTAGGGCAAAGATTAGACACGACTGGGTGGGAAAAGGTGATCCACTGGGAATTGTGCAAGAAATTGGAGTTTAACCATACAACGCAATGGTACATGCACAAACTGGAGTCTGTCCTGGAGAATGAGATGCATAAAAATCTCTGCCATTTTGAGATATAAGCAGATCACCTTATCCCGGCCAGACCATCAGACCTAGAAATAGTTACCAAAAAGAGAACTTGCCAAATAGTTGACTTTCCCATCCCAGCTGACCACAGAGTGAAAATTAAAGAAAGTGAAATGAATGACAAATACTGGGACTTTGTCTGAGAACTAAAAAAAAGCTATAGAACATGAGGGTGACGGTAATAGCAATTGTAATTCGTACACTTGGAACGGTCCCCAAAAGTTTCGAATAGAGACTGGAACTGTTAGAAATCGGAGGACTAGCCGGGACCATCCAAACTCGAGTATTACTTAGGTCAGCCAGAATACTGGGAAGAGTCCTAGAGACTTAAGGAGACTTGCTGTCTCTCAGACTCCAGTGAAAGATCAACAGTTAACGTTGAGGTGAAAAAATCACGAGGAGTAAAATAATACTTATTTGTTTGCACACAGTTCTATGGTATCAAATATTCCTATCCAAAATAATATTTTTCACACACTTATCAAGTATTGCTATCTAATACTAATAATTCATACACAATTATATGAGGTTGGTTGGTTGGTTGGTTGGTTAGGCTTTTATGGCATATCAACCTTTGAAGTTTATTTAGTGCAAAATCCATTTTTATGAAAATAGTTCTATTTAAAACAATTCAGTTTAGCATAAGTACGCAGTTTAAATGTAAGTACAGTTTAATTGTGAAAAACATTTCTATTTCAAGCTATTCGGTTTAGTCAAGCAGTTCTAATTCAGCTAATTCAGTTTAATATAAGTACAGATTTTATTTACACACAGTTAAATTTTAAAACAGTTCTATATTAAACAATTCGGTTAAGTACAGTTTCAATGACAAAAACAGTTCTATTTCAAATAATTCAGTTTAGCATAAGCACGCACTTTAAATGTAAATACGGTTTCATTGTGAAAAACATTTCTACTTCAAGCTATTTCAGTTTAGTCAAACAATTCAGTTATCATAAGTATGCCATTATGCCTTTATGCCGTTAGTTCCCTTTAACCCATAGATAGGGCCCTATCAGGTGCTACCACGCCGGGCCAGAGTGGACCTGGGAGCAATGGTAATGAAGGGGTTGTCTGCATTCGCCAAAGTCCCAGCATCACTGGAACTTCACCATCAGATAGTTAGTGTCATATCAGGACACTCATTGGGGGCGGGATTATCCCTCTGCAGAGGTGCAGTCGTTGTATTCTACAGCCCCAGCCGACTGGGCAAACAATTATATGATTTTAAATAATTTTTCCTATTTAATAATGATAATAATTTGTTTGCACACAGTTATATGGTTTTAAGTATTTCTTTCAATACTAATAATTTTCAAACATCTATTTGTCCCATAGATGACACCTTCAGAAGTACTAACATTCAGAGTAGACCTGGAAGTAATGGCAAAAAAGGTGTGCTTCTTACTTCACAGAGACCCAGAAGAGTAGTCTCACTTTTAACTGCAGTTTAGTGTTATGCACATGACACGATTTTTTCTTTTTTTTTTTTTTTGGAGGAGGTTCTTTCCCTTCTACCGTTGAGACAGTCGGCAAACTATAGGCTCTGCCGACATGACTATGAGGAAATGGTAATAATATAATAAAAGAAAGAAAGAAAGAAAGAAAGAAAGAAAGAAAGAAAGAAATCAAAAACACAAAAATCAATTGAAATATGTAAAGGAAATGAAGACAGAAAGAAAAAAAAGAATGAAAGCGATAAAAAAGATAAAAATAAACGGAAATAGAAAGAAAGACCGAAAGAAAGAAAGAAAGAAAGACAAAGATAAATAAAAAACAAAAAGGAAGTAAAGACAGAGAAGAAAAAGAAAGAAAACGATCAAAAGATTAAATTACACGTAAATAGAAAAAGAAAGAAAAGAAAGAAAGCCAAATACGCTAAAAAAAAAAAATAAATTGAAATAAAGTGATAGTTTTTCAACATTCATTGAAAGAAAGACTGAACGAGCATCTGATTTTATTCAGTTCAATTTACGATAAGATTATCATAGAAACTACATCCTTTTTTCCATCCTGAATGCAATCTGATGCATCAGGCTATGTTGCACGTATTCTTGCTTTGAGACCATTGTTGATGAATTACGATATTTGTTGTAAGAGATAAGAAAAATCAGCTTTGTTGAATTTTTAACGACTCTTTTTTTCTTGTGATTTATTCGTTATTTTTTAATATAATTCTAAACCTTTAGAGTGGCGCCAATAATAACTTTTTTTCTAATTTGAAACTACCAAGGAAAATTTTAAAAATTCCTCACTTTGGAAATATGAGCACAGATTAAAACCTCCCCCAAAACTGTCTTAATCAATAAAAAATATTCATTTTTAAAATGATAATAGAGTCTGATGTCTTCGTATTACGTTACCAAAAGGATTTTAAAAATATGTTAACTGAGAATCCTTTTCTGAAAAAAACACGCTGTTTAAAATAAATAAATAGATTTGTCAAAATTTCTGTGATGAAACTTGATAATTTTTATTACTTTGAATATCCGGACTATTGTCTTCATGCTCAGTCTGCAGAAGCTGTAGAATAAATACACTGACTGCATCTCTGCAGAAGGGTAAGATCCGCCTCCAAAAAAAAAGTTGTTCATATATATGAACCATCTGATGACGAGACTCGAGCCTTGGCGCTTTGGGGAATATAGAGTACCCGTTCATTCCCATCGTTCGAAGGTCATCTCTGATCTGGAGTGGTAGCACCTAATAAGATCCTATCGGGGGTGGGGGGTGGGTCAAATAGAACTGTTTGACATTTAAACTGCATGCAAACAAATGACTTAAAGCGTTGTAAGCGAGTTCGAACTCCAGTCGCACTATTACGTTCACTTTTGGATAAATACCGTTGGGGAAATGTATAAACCTCCTTCTCCTCCCAGCTATGGGTTAAATAGCACCACTACTGTTCTTCTAGAAGGATGGCTTTGGTATTAAATAACCCACGAAGATTGATATGCCATTAAACCAACCCAAACCTAAACCTAAACAAATGACTTATGCTAAATCGAATTGCTAGAAATAGAACTGTTTGATAATTTAACTGCGTGTAAACAAATGACTGATGTTTAATTGAATTGTTAGTGACACATCGAAATACTTGGAACCATTTAACTGAGTGGAAACGAATAAGTGATGTTGAACAGAATTAATGGTTTTAAATAGTAATACCTGAAACTCTTTAACTGCGTACCTAAATCTAATTATCTATATTACATAAGCTATGCTTGGAACTATTTGACTGTGTGCATATGTGTTAATTGTGTTAATTACTATTAGTGTAGGGTGGTAATATTTGTAACCATTGTCTGCAAAAAATGATTAATATTGAATAGAATTATTAGTGTGAGATAGCAATAATTGAAACCATTCACCAGTGTAGAAACAATAGCAATACTAGTTTGCAAACAAATTAATTCTATCTCATTAAAAATCAAAATACCGATAAACTAATCACTATCAATACTTGAAACCATTTAACTGTGTGCAAAAACATGAGCTCAGGCTAATTTTAAAATGTCAACAAAATTGGTTTACAAATCACGTCATTTGGTCAGTTAATTCAAAGAAAGTTATCATTGCTGAATTAACGATCCGTTTCGAGGCTAACATCGACTGGGTGTATCAGGGGAAATTGGAAAAGTACGAAGACCTACGTAAACAGTGTATTAAGAATACCTGGTCAACAGACATATATCCTCTTGAGATTGGATGTCGAGGTTTTATTTCGAACGCAACCTCTACATTTTTAGGGTGTCCTCGTGGTGTAATGGTTAAAGCGATGAACTGCGGAATCGTTGTACGCGAGTTCGTACTCCAGTCGCGCTATTACGTTCACTTTCGGGCAAATACCCTTGGGAAAGGTATGAACCCCCTTATTCTCCCTCCAGCTATGGGTAAATAGTAGGACGGACTAGGTTCTTCAGCCTTGGTGAGGCAACTAGTCTAGGAGAAGGAAAACTCTGAATTCAAACCTGTTAAACTCCGCTTAAAAACTGACCTTGTGTCATATCCTGCCCGAGCGGAGGGGTTGGTAAATAGTACCTCTACATTTTTAATCAAAATCGGACTTACACCAGCAGAGAAGAGGGGATATATAAAGATCTAAAACAAGACTGTAACTGCAACTGAACGGATATGGCATTCGTACAGATCAAACACCATCCAATAAAGTCTGGTAGTATTGTGAGATACTGCTGGGGCGCCCTGGGTTTGTGGTAATGATGCTTCGACCCTGAAATCAGGCTTGAACCCAGAGTCATCATCTGATAAAAACTTTATTGGAAGCAAAACTGCTTTTTTGTGGCAGTTCTGGTATATAATTTTCAATATAAATGTATAAACATGATTTGGCCTTAAATAACCAATAACAGTTGATATGTCATAAAACCCAACCAAACCTATTGTCTTCATATTCATTTTTATAATCACAACGTCTTTCGGCCTTCTTCAGATATTTCACGTTGAACTGGGTAGCCCAGCCGGACACATGGCACAGCGGATATTGGCGTTTGATTGAAAAGTGCTTCTTAGTGAAATCACCTGGAAGTTGCAGGTACATTCCCAGATACAAGTAAATAATAAGGAATATTACAATAGCTTAACACTTGTACCTGGTTTTGGTAAATAGGATTTTAAAAAATCTACAGCTGTGGATTAAATAAAAGGTTCAGTTCAAAATTTTCTGTGATCTCCTGAGTTCGATATGAAACATCTGAAGAGGGCCGCAGCACTTATCGACTGAAATGTTGTGAGTATAACAATGAAGGTGAAGACAATAGTCCGAATATTTAAAGTAATAAAAATGAATAAGAATGAAAAAAAAACAAAAAAAAACAATGCTATCGTATATGAACTACAATAAATTTAGAGGGAGGTAAAGGTTATCGTCGTTGGAAATGGGCACGGTGACTTGAGTTCAAATCCTGAGCGAGTCAGTTTCCATTTCATTAAGCGTTAATACCAGCTATGAGCAAATAGTAGGACAGACTGGATTCTTCAGCCTTGGTGAGGCAACTAGTCTAGGAGAAGGAAAACTCTGAATTCAAACCTGTTAAACTCTGCTTAAAAATTGACCTTGTGTCATATCCTGCACGAGCGGAGGGGTTGGTAAATATGATATGATAGGGCGTCAATACCACTAAGAAACATATTAATTCCTCCCTTTTCCCGCCAGCTTCGGGTAAATGATAGGGCAGACTAGGGACTTTAATCTTGGTACGGTCTAGAAAGAAAACTCTGAATTCAAACCTTTTGTAATCCGCTAAATAAACTGAACTTATTGATGGAGGGGTAGCCATAATATTCATAACAAACTTCGGTATACAAAATGAATGTTTTCTATTCATATGATAATCGAAATCGTAATATGAGTTTAGCAAAAATGCGACAAAAAATTAATATGGTGAATGAATTTTAAAATGGCGTCTGACGAATTTTAAAAAATCGTTTTTTAATGAAGAAGAACTCGCTCAAATAAAGTGGGTTAACTGAAGAAGAAAAAAAAGAAAGTCGACTGCGTCTCCATCGACTGTCGGACTATGTCACGCATATCAGTTCTTTTTCTTTTATCAAGGCCTTACTAAATATTATTTTGTGGTTTCATGTTTAGATCTTTGCTGTTGTCTTGTTGCCATAACTACTTTGTGTTATAATTCTATGGAGGAAAATTCTAATTTTTTCTTATCCTATACAGAAGGTGTAATTTTCCAATCGTATATAGCTAAAGTAAATGAAAAATAAAACTGTTTTTCTCTTCAAACCTTTCTTATGTGACCTGCGTAATAAAATTTTAATATTTACACATTTCCAGGTAGATTCAGTGCCGAAAAGCAGATAAAGAACTTTCTAGAAATTGCTTGATAGTTTTGTTCATTTTTCGATAACTTAAGTCTGTATACATGTTTATTTTCATCTGTTGTTTTATTTAGACCTTATGTAAATGAAAATGTGCAATTTTTTAAATATCATTATCCTGACCGCAAAAGCTAAGTTTGAAGGAAATAATGACCATTTTCTATACTTTTACAATAGAAGCAATTTCGAAATAACATATATTACCAAGAAACAACATTTGTCTTACATGGTACTTTTCAGGGCAGAAAAGCAAAGTTTCAAAAGAATAATAGCCATTTTCTATGCTTTTACAACGGAAGCAATTTCGAAATAACATATATTACCAAGAAACAACATTTGTCTTACATGGTGCTTTTCAGGGCAGAAAAGCAAAGTTTCAAAAGAATAATAGCCATTTTCTATGCTTTTACAACGGAAGCAATTTCGAAATAACATATATTACCAAGAAACAAAATTTGTCTTACATAGTGTGATCCTGGGAACAAAAACAATCTAACGTGAGGTATTTGACAATTTAAATAGACTGTCCGACTTACAAATGACAGAATCTACATGGTGCCATTAGCAAAAAAAACAAAAAAAAAACGATCCGTTACTAGTTGGTGAAAGGTTTTTACTAGGCTGAAGTGTCTCGATTAACTTAATATATACTCTATATGAAAGTGGATATATCTCTTTCAGAAGATTATTAACGCGAAATGAACGCAAACCTTCTCAGCAGGAGTTTGAACCTGGCTCGCGGATTTTATTCACAGTTCCTTTAACTGTTAAGTTACCTGTATCTCTCTGCCAAAATAGCCTCGTAAATTGTAAGTTTCCCGCTGTTTATATAGTGATTGAATGGTTTGAAACGAATGAATCTTATTTATGCTCGCACTTAGCCGAGATGTTGCAGACAGTAGTTTCAAATCAATATCTGTGTTTTGCCAAATGAATGAAACAAATCGATTATAGATCTGTAAAGTTTAACCAAGCTTTAAAATAAAATGACTTTATTAATATCATAATTGTGCAGTTGAGGCTAACATTATTCCAGTATTATAATCGAACTAACGGTGCTAATTGATTTTAAAGCTCTAAGTCGTATTGGAATTAAATCAGCAAGTTTTGACAAATTGATCAGATGAGAGAGAGAGAGAGAGAGAGAGAGAGAGAGAGAGAGAGAGAGAGAGAGAGAGAGAGAGAGAGCAGAGTGGCTCCCATAAAAGTTAAGCAACAGAACAATTAATTGTATTTGTAGGGGGTATGAAAAGTATATTTTTACTTCCTTTTAAACTACAAAGTTTACTTCTTATACATAAGGTGGAGTCACTGAGCAGTAGTGGCTAAAGTGTTGGGCTGCGAACTCGAAATAAGTGAGTTCGAACTCCAGTCCCACTCCCTCTCCAAGCCTTTGGGGACCGTTCCAAGTACACCAATTACAACTGGTATCACCGTCAACCTCATGTTTCATAATGTCTCTTAGTTCTCTGGCAAGGTCCAAGTACTTGTCTTTCTTTTGACTATCTTTGATTTTCCCTTTGTGGTCCGCCCGAGACGGTGAAGTCCACTATACAACAAGTTCTTGGGTGGGGGTTTATTTAATTATTTTAATAATCACTAGGTCTGATTTTTTGGTCGGGATTAGACAATCTATTGGTATCTCAAATAATAATATTAATAATAATAATTATTATTATTTATGAAAACTATTTTCTTTTTTTCATAGAACTAGCTGATTCTATGTTTACATCTAAAGACTGCCTTTCCGTTCAGAACCACCGAAGTTGATTTAGTTTTATCAAGTTTATTTTTCTTTCCCAGCATACTGTTTTGTTAGTTTACTCTCTCTCTCTCTCTCTCTCTCTCTCTCTCTCTCTCTCTTTCTCTCTCTCTCTCTCTTGATCAGGACGATCAGAATGAGGCTTACCGAGAGCTGCTGTACATTCATAATTACCATTGGACTCATCCAAATCTTTTCGAATAACTCTGCATTGATTTTAGATAGGACGCTTAAACATTCTAACCAGTCTTCGTATTAGAGTTCCCAGCGTAAAAGCCAATCAGTAGTACAAGCTGTTTCCAAATTGCTATGGCCCAGTCGGCTGGGACAGTAGAATGCATCGACTGCATCTCTGCAGGGCTAGCTCTTGGCGAGCGCCCCGGGGCCTGTTCTGGACTTCGGTCCGGAGCGTGGCCCTGGAAAAGGAACAATGGCAGACTTGGGGCCTTTAATTAGGCACCTAATTTCGACTAGGCTACCTTCGGGTGGGCGAGCTGCATTTTTGTCTCCTTTGTCCCCCTTGTACGGCACTAGACCATGCGTCTAGTTTAAGCCGCAAACTGGCATACGTGCCCGGACCCACATTTGGGTTCGTGAAACTGCTTGCCTCATCAGGCTCACATTGCACTAAGTGAGCCGATGAGCAGCACAGACAAGCAGGGTTCGAGTCTCGGCTCGTTCCCGACCTTCCCCTCCCCTTTATCCCCACTTTAATCGGCCTTCGGGCTTTTGACCTTGTGTCAAGTCGTGTCTGGTGGGAGGCAGCAACAAATACTCGACTGCATCTCTGCAGAGAGGTAAGACTCCCCCCACGAGTGTCCTAGATATGACACTTAACAATCTGATGGTGAGCTTTAGGGAAAAGATGAGTATTCCTTTAGTACCCTCACTCCCAAGTCCACTCTGACCTGGAGTGGTAGCACCTGATAGGGCCCTATCTATGGGTCAAACTAAACTGTGTACTTATTTTAAATTCAGTTATTTGAAATTGAACTGTTTTGACATTCAACAGAGAGTAAACAAAAAATTATACTTATACTAAACTGAATTGTTTGAAATCAAACTGTTTATATGTATAAAAATGGATTTGGCATTAAATAACCTACTATGGTTGATATACCATAAAACCAAATTTCTGGAAGATTGAATTACCTCATGGTGCTGCTTTCCTTACAGACCGTGCCCAGCTGATTCTAGTTTGGGGCACAGTAGACAAAACCCAAAATAAACAAAGCGTATTTGCGAAATTGATAATTTAAAATATTGACAATTCACTCATTGCACCTAGTACACCTCCACAAATATATATATTCCCGTATTTACTTAAGCCTTTTGGCACGGGGTGGTTGACACAAGGTCATTTTTAAGTGGAATGCAGATGTTTTGAATTAAGTTTTTCTTTTTTTAGTCTAGTCGCATAATCTAGGCTAAAAAACTCAGCCTGCCCTTCTATTTACCCATACATGGGAGAGAGCAGATGGATACATACTTTTCCCAAGTGCATTTACACGAAGAGAAAAGCAAATAATATCATCTTAGATCTGATCTCGGGTCACCGATTTCATTTCAAAAAGCGCGCTATATTTTCAATATTATATATATATATATATATATATGCGTGTGTGTGTGTGTGCCTTTGAGTTTACCAAACCCCTCAGCAAGATCAATTTTAAGGGGAGTTTAACAGATTTGAATTCAGATTTTTCCTTTTCCTAGACCGGTTGCCATACCATGCCTAATGAGTTCAGTCTGCCCTATCGTTGGATTTAAACATTTCCCAAGGGTATTAGCTCTTTGTGAAATACAAACAGCCTCGTCCAAGATTTGAACTCTGGCCACCATGTTAACTTCCTACGACAATAACCATTACACTAACGAAATAGTCCGTCTATGAATGACAATATATATGCTCCCCTTGTGGGTTGAGCACTCAAGTGAAAAATTGCTGGCTGTCACATACGCCTGAATTCAAAGCTCTTCTCAAGAATTCAGTAGGGTGTCCTCGTGGTGTAATAGTTAAAGCAATGGACTGCGGAATCGGAGTAAGCGAGTTCATACTCCAGTCACGCTATTACGTTCACTTTCGGGCAAATACCATTGGGAACGGTATGAACCCTCTTATCCTCCCAGCTATGGGTTAAATAGTACCACTACTGTTCTTCTAGGAGAATAGCTTTGGCATTAAATAACCTACAAAGGTTGATATGCCATTAAACAAAGAAACCAAACCAAACCATCAAGAATTCAGTACTCCAGTAGCCGATTAGTGTATATGTATATATACCAAATGAGTTCCTTCACTTACGCTGAGATGACGATAGATCAGGGATAAGATGTCCGATTGACGTAAAATCAGTCGGGTTTCAATTCCAGCAAGAAGCATCTGGTGTGCCTAGCCTAGCAACCTTGATGAGTTGTGATAAAACAAAACAGTTTGTCTATGGATGACATTATGTATATATATAGGTGTGTATGAGTACTTGAAAGGGAAATATATGTCTTAGGATAAATCAATAGGTACCTATCGTTAATATCAATTCTCTATCTCATGCTTGATCTTTCAGTCGTATATACGATTACTCGTAGCGATTATTCGAAATGGCAACGTTATATTTTGATGGGAAAGCAATCAAAACATTTAAAAGCTCAAATATCCGTTTGATATTGCCATCCATTTTTCTTTTCTTTTTTCTCTAGTGCAAGACTAATCAAGCATCCATTAGTGGGCTCCATTATATCTCTATCTCTCTCTCTGTGTCGTCTGCTTTCTTCATTTGGACTCTTGATTCTTGATTTCATTCCTCCGGACTCGGTCGGACGTTTGAAGATGTTCACATCGATAATGCCTTTATATAACTGAATATTCTTGATTTTACATTCACCCAGTCGGCGGGGCTTAGAATAAACTGACTGTATCAGCTGCAATGGGGTATCCTGAGTAGGACACGAAACTGCATCTGATGGTGTGGTTCCATTACTCCCAGGTCAGCTGTGATCCAGACTGGTAGTACCTCTTAGGATTCCAACTGTGGGTCAAATAGATTTGTCTCAAAATTATTCGTATTCGTTAGTGGGGATCCCCCGATGTAATGACTGAGGTGCTCGCCTGCAATCACGAAGTAAATGAGTTCGAACTCCAGTCGAGCTATCACGTTCACTTCCGGTCAAATATCGTAAGGAAAAATGTGAACTCCCTACCATATTCCCACAGCTATGGGTTTAATAGTACCACCACTATTACTTCAACAGGGATAGATTTGGTATTAAATAACCCATGAATGTTCACATGCCATTAAATAAAGCGGCCGTAATCGATAGAACCGTGTGCAACGCCCCCCAAACGCCCCCACTTGATTACATTAAAAATGTAAATATAAACATACAAAGAAGGCGATTCCCTCAAGACATAAACTAACCCTAGACGGGTTGAAATCCCGTTAAAATCAATCTATAGATTTAAAAAAAAAATAGATATTGTATTATTTCTACTTTTCAGCTTCTGATCTTGAATTGAAAAGGATTCAAATACTGAAGTATATTCAACCCTTCTCTAAAGAGTAACTTAATCAAGGGTAAGGGACAAATTACCACGTTTTTGGAAAATATTAGTTCCAAAATTTGTTTTGCCGCGTGCTATAAAAAAGTAGTTTGTAGTTTGCATAATCTGAAGAGTCATGAATCTTGCACCTTTGCTGTTGACCGAATTTAAGACAGACAGACAGAGGGGGAATAAAGACTGATTCATGTGTTTCCTAAGAGCATTTGTGCGCGCGCGCGTGTGTGTGTGTATGTGTCTGTGTGTGTGTGTGTGTGTGTGTGTGTGAGAGAGAGAGAGAGAGAGAGAGAGAGAGAGAGAGAGAGAGAGAGAGAGAGAGAGAGTATATCGGCATAATGCCTTGTTTGAAATGTTGCTTTTCATTCAAATGGTTTAGAAGGCTTCCCTACCTTCTAGTCCTGGCACACTATTCGGTTCGCTACCAAAATAAGAAAACTTTAAATAATACTTAAAATCAACCAAACTATAGAACGAGAATCAATTTTTATAGCAGCTTAGGATCGTCATAGAATATACAAGAGGTGGGTCTCCTTTCTGCTTTTCCCTCTTTCTGCTTTCTTTCTTTTATATCTTTTTCTTTCGCTTTTTCTTTCTTCTCCTTCATTCTTTTTTCGTCCTCTTCTTTCTTTCTTTCTTTCTTTCTTTCTTTCTTTCTTTCTTTCTTTCTTTCTAATCATTACTTTTCTTTCTATTTATCGATTTATGTATCCTCTTTCATCTCATTCTTTAATCACTCTTTCTTTCTTTCTTTCTTTCTTTCTTTTTTTGTTCTGCTTTTTTTCTTATCTTTCATTATTATTCTATTTTTTATCTATTTATTTATCCCCGTTCTCCTCACTTTATTTCTTTCTTTCTTGTTATCATTTTTCTTTTTATTTATTTATTCATTTATCCTCCTTCTTTCTTTTTTTCTTTCTTTCTTTTCGTCATCATTTTTTATCTTATTTATTTATTTATTTATTTATTTATCTATCCTCTTTCATCTTATTTTTGATTCATTCATTCTTTGTTTGTTTGTTTCCCGTTTTCTAGCTAATACTTTCTTTCTTTCTTTTCTCTTTTTTGTTCTCTTTCGTAAAGAAATTATTTTTTCCTTTCTTTCGGTTTGTTCATTGATTTCCTATTCTTTCTTTCTTTCTTTCTTTCTTTCTTATCTCATTTTTGTTCTCCTTTCTTTCTTTCTTTATTTATTTATTTATTTATTCATCCCCGTTCTCCACACCTTTTTCTTTTTTCTTTCTTTCCGTCATCATTTTTCTTTTTATTTATTTATTCATTTATTCATCCTTTTTCATCGTATTTCTCTTTGTTTGTTTCTTTCTTTCTTTCTATTTATTTCCCATCTTTTATCTCATTTCCTCGAACGTTTTCTTTCTTTCTTTCTTTCTTTCTTTCTTTCTTTCTTTCTTTCTTATCATCATCATTTTTCTTTTTATTCATTTATTCATTGTTTATCCACTTTCATATTATTTTTCATTCATTCATTCTTTATTTGTTTTATCTTTCCCATTTTTAGCTTATTTTTCTTTCTTTCTTTGTTATTTCTTTTTTGTTCTCTCTTTTTTTTTCTTTCATTATTTTTCATTTCTTTCGGTTTATTTTCCAATCCCCTTCTTTCTTTCTTTCTTTCTTTCTTTCTTTCTTTTGTTCTCCTTTCTTTTTTCTCTTTCATTATTATTCTTTACTTATTTATCTCCGTTCTCCTCACTTTTTCTTTCTTTCTTTCCGTCATAGTTTTTCTTTTTCTTTCTTTCTTTCTTTCTTTCTTATCGTCATCATTTTTTTTTTTTATTTATTATTTATTTATCCACTTTCATCTTATTTTTCATTCATTCATTCTTTGTTTGGTTGTTTTTTCTTTCCCATTTTTTATTGGCGTTAAATAACTTACGAAGGTTGATACGCCATAAAAACCAAACAACCAAATTTCTCATTTTTCAGATCATTCTTTCTTTCTTTCTTTCTTTCTTTCTTTCTTTTTTGTTCTTTCTTTCTTTCTTTCTTTCTTTCTTTCTTTCTTTCTTTCTTTATTCTTCCCTTTCTTTCTGTTTATTTACTGATCCCCTTCTTCTTTCTTTCTTTCTTTCTTTTCTCGTTTTCGTTTTCCTTTCTTTCTTTTTTTCATTATAATTCTTTCTTTCTTTCTTTATCTATTTTTCCCTGTTCTCCTCTCTTTTTCTTTCTTTCTTTCTTTCTTTCTTTCTTTCTTTCTTTCTTTCTTTCAGTCATTATTTTTCTTTTTATTTATTTATTTATTTGTTTATCCTTTTTCATCTTATTTTTCTTTCTTTCTATTTATTTATTTCGCATCTTTTATCTCATTTTCACACACTCTTTCTTTCTTTTTTTTCCCTTATTTTACTTTCCTTTTTTATCTATTTATTTATCCCCATTTTCCTCACTTTCTTTCTTTTTTCTTTCACCTCAAGTTTCTCTTATATAATTCTCTTTCTCGCCATTTATCCATCCTTTTCTTCTTCCTCGGCTTTTTTCACACTTTTTCTTTCTTTGTGATTTCCTGTTTCTTTCTTTTTTTTCTACTTTATCTTTTGGACTGTTTATTCTTCTTGTCTCTTTTATTCTTTCCTTGTTTTTTATCCGGGTTTCTTTGTCTCTTTAACTCATTCTTTTTTTTTTTTTCACCCTTTTTTCTTTGAATCCTTGTCGGTGTTTTCTTCTTGCATTCAATATTTCTTTCTTTTTGTTTTCTTAAAATGAAATCAAAATGAAGATTCTCCATAAGAAAACCACCGGGGCACATTGTCTCGTCGGCATTGCCACGATTCAATAAAGCCCAGCTGCTCATGACAGATTCAAAGTGTTGGTTTCTTCTTCATCACGTGGCTACTATCTGATCACGTGATGGTGTCGACTTGGTGGCTGTTTTGGTCAAATAAAAGAAAGAAAGAAAGAAAGAAAGAAAGAGGAAGGAAATAAGAAGGAAAAAAGATGCATCCGAGGAAATAAAAGAAAGAAAGAAGTTGAAGGAAGAAGAAAGATTGGAAGAAAGAAAGAAAGAAAGATGAATGGAGGCAGGAAAATTGGAGGAAATATCAAAAAGAAAGAAAGAAAGAAAAAACAAATAAATAAACAAGATGAGGGAAGAAGAATGATCAGAAGAAATAAAAGAAAGAAAGAAAGAAAGAGGGATAGGAGGAAATATGAGAAAGAAAGAAAGAAAAAGGAAATATAAGAAAGAAAGAAAGAAAGAAAGAAAGAGGTTAGGAAGAACTAAAAGTAAGAAATTTAAATTGATCAGATGGGTAGAGAGTTGATTGGTTAATTTTATTTATTTCAAATCCAGTCCCCTTCAGGCTGGTTGGAGTGTCATCATCTGATAAACACTTTGCATTGGACATTGCTACTTTTTTGTTTGAATTTATTGAGGATTTTATTATTTGCGAGTTTTTCACACGTGCTATTACCAGTGCTTTTACAGCATGTCTTTACAGATCTCCAGGACTTTTCTAAGTATCTCTGTTGATTTAAACGGTGCTGTGGTTAGGATAGTCCCGATTCTTACCCTCATTTCCAATTCCTTCAGTCTCTTTCTTTTTTTCTTTAGTCTCCTAATTTTTTAGGCTTACTTTCTCTTTCTCCTCGATCATACTTTTTTTCTCTTCATTTATTTATTTCTTCTCTTTTAATCTCGTCTTTCTTGCTTTTATTTCTTTCTATCTAAGAGCAAGAATTACTTTCTTGCTCTTTTTCTTCTTTTACGTTCTTTCTCATTTTCCTTCGCACTTTCTTTCTTTCTTTCTTTCTTTTATTTTATCTCTTTTTTCTTCACTTTTTCTTCCTTCTTTTTCACCATTTTTCTTTCTTTCTTTTCTAACTTTCTTAATTGCGCTTCACATTTTTCTTTCTTTCTTTCTTTCTTTCTTTCTTTCTTTTATTTTATCTCTTTTTTCTTCACTTTTTCTTCCTTCTTTTTCACCATTTTTCTTTCTTTCTTTTCTAACTTTCTTAATTGCGCTTCACATTTTTCTTTCTTTCTTTCTTTCTTTCTTTCTTTCTTCAATTTTATCTCTTTTTTTTCTTCACTCTTTCTTCCTTTTTTTTCATCTTTTTTCTTTCTCTATATTTATTCATTTATCCTCTTTCTTCCTTCCTTTTCTTCCTTCTTTCTTTCTTTCTTTCTTTCTTTCTTTCTTTCTAACAATTGAAAATGCTCAAATAACATTAGATATCAACTTTAACTTCATCTTCCATAGCTTTTTATCCCTCTAGCAATGTCTATGTATTTGTCCAAGTTTTTGCTTTTTCCTTTTACCCCTCTAGCTTGCAGGAACGGCAAAATCCGATTAATGAAAAGTACTTTTCTTAAATCGGATTCATTGTTTAAAGACATATCAACATCAGTAGGTTATTTAATTCCAAAGACATCATTATCAAACAACAGCAGTGACACTATTTTAGTCATAGCCGGAGGAGATAAGGAAAATCATAATTTCTCAGAGGTATTAGCCCGAAAGTGAATGTAGTGGCGTGACTGGAGTTCGAGCTCGCTTACAACAATATCACAGTACTGCTCTTTTGACACAACGCTATGTGGGTTCCCTCTTCTTTTCTTATTGTTGATTAACACTAGATATTGTTGAAATTTGGTGATCCGTTTGTATCTCAAAGTCCCAGAGAATTTCATCCGTCCCATTTTCAAGCACTGCTTCTGGTGAGTACATATGCTACTTGACATCATGGTCAAACTTTAGTTACTTGCACAATTGCTACATACCCATAATATACGGATGTGTGAAACGTACATAGAATGTTCATACTCATATATATAGAATTTAGGAATCCCGAAACACGAAATTATACGAAATTGGTTCACGTACGAAACTTTTATTCATATTTTTGAGTTTAAAGGTTCTTTGACATGAGGAGAGAGAGACACAATCTTTCTATGCTGACTGCTTTTACATCGTCAGCTCTCAACCCAACCAACGCGCGGTGCCCGTAGTGCACAAAGTCGTCTAGCCTCGCCCAGCTCTGAAAGTCAACCTTCTTCTTCCGAGGCGGGAACTCATCTAACTGCTTTTTCTCAAATCTCAGCCCACGCTTCCGGTGCGTGACGTCACCCAAATACCCTGGTCACATTTCCTATCTGGGATTTTTATTTTGACATCTCTGAATGACACATCCTCTCTGCGCGTGCGTGAACACCTGTGTTAATGTTGCACCTAGCTAACCCATGCGCTAAGCAAAAGGTTCTCAGCTTAACTAAATCGAAAGGCAAGATATATAAAACGAAATCGCTCGGCAATTATATTAAACAATTCCCAATGTATGACATTTTCCATCTATCAGCAGTATTCATTCTTCTTCTTTTTCTTTTCATTTTTCACTGAATGACAGCTAGTTTCTACAAGTCTCCAAGTCACCTCTCAGTATTCTGGCCGATCTTAATAATGCTGTAGTCTGGATTGTCTTTACTTGTCCTCAGATTTCTAAGTCTTCTAGTCCCTTTACAAATCTTTTGGGGATAATTCTAAGTGAACCATTCTTTTTATCATTTAGAGTTTTCGGACTATTGTCTTCATTTTTATTGTTATTTTCACAACGTTTCAGCCGATATGATTGTCTCTTTAGAAGCTTAGGGAACCAACGCCACATAGCGTAACGGTTATAGGCTTTGGTTCCCTAAGCTTCTAAGGAGGCAATCATCTGGAGGTTGCAGATTCAATTATGACTGCAGGCGAGTAACAATACTGGAATTCTTAATACTAGAACCCGGTTATGGTTAACGGAATCAGAACAGGCGACACCCGTGGATTCAATAAAGGACGTAGTTCGAAGTTCCGTGTAGGTTCCCGAGTTCGACAAACACCTTAAGAAGGCCAGAGGATATATCGGTCGAAACGTTGTGGAAATAACAATAAAGATGAAAACAATAGTCCGAAAACCCTTAATGATAAAAACCATCAAGCTTTGTCTCAGAAATTCAAACAACTTATGAACCATTCTTCTCCTTATAATAATTATTATTATTATTTACTCTTTGGGAAGTCTTCACATGGTCCTTCACAGGAGTCTGAGAGAGAGAGCAAGTCGCCTCAGGTCACCTGGACTCTTCTCAGTATTCTAGCCGATCTCAACATTACCGTGGTCTGCATAGTATCAATTCTGGTTCTGATTTCAAATTCCTCGAGTGTTTTTTTTCAAAAACCTTTTGGCAACCCTTCCAAAGGCATCAACTGCAATTGGCATAACCATCACCCTCATGTTCCATAGTTTTCTTAGTTCTCCAGCAAGATCTAAGTATTTGTCTATCTTTTCGTTTTCTTTGATTTTCACTCTGTTGTCTGGTTTTCTGGCAAGGTTTAAGTGATATCTCAAAATCCTTGAGAATTTTATGCGTCGCATTCAGTAGAACGGATTCTGGTTTGTGCATATACCATTTGGTAGTATGGTCAAATTTTAGTTTCTTGCGCAATTCTCAGTGAATCACCATTCCCACCCAATCGCACCTTGTTTCGTATAATTTCTAGCGAAATCGCTCGAAGCTCTACAGTCAGCTCAGTCAGAAAGGGTTGATACTATAGGTTTTACTTAAAAGAGCTTGTTTGTTTGGTTTGCATCGGCCAGATTTTATCTGTAACTGATTATACATCATTCACCTTACATCTTCCTCGTGGTGTAATTGTTATTATCGCTGAAAATGGACAAGGTGACTCGAGTTCAAATCCTGGACCATGCTGTTTAACATAGCGTTAATACTCTTAGGAAAGATATGAATCCAACTACTCTCCCTCCAGCTATGGGTAAATCGTTGAACAGAATGGTTTCTTTAGCTTTGGAATGGAAACCAGTCTAGGAGAAGGAAAATTCTGAATTCAAACATGATAAACTCAGTTAAAAATATTGACCTGTTGTCTTATCCTATTCGTGAGGAGGGTGTTGTTAAATACATACCTGGGTTATTTAATGCCCAATCCAGCCTGGTAGAATCTCATTAGTGGTACGATTTAACTAGTCGGATAGGTCTCTCCAGCCTTGGAGCTTTGTGGAATGAGGAGTACTCTTTCATTGTCATTAATTCCAGGTCCACTCTGGCCCGGAGTGGTAGCACCTAATTGGGTCAAATAGAACTATTTGACATTTAAACCGTGTGCAAACAAATGATCTGTGTTAATTTGAATTGTTAGAAATACATTTAATTGTGTGTAAGCAAATGACTGATGTTTAATTGAATTTTTTGTGATACATAGCAATACTTGGAGCTATTTAAGTTTGTACAAACGAATGAATAATGTTGAATAGAATTATTAGCGTTCAATATAATAATCTTTGCAAAAAGGTAATTAATATTGAATAGAATTATTAGTTTGGGATAGCAATAATTTAAGCCATTTAACCGTGTAGAAACAATAGCAATACTAGTGTGCAAACAAAATCGTTGTGACTTATTTAAAAATTAAATTACCTACAAAGTCTGAGTGCAAACAAATGACTGATGTAAAATTGTGACTGTTACACAGCTTAAAACCATTTAACTGAGTGTAAAAAATGAGTTTAGGTTCGTATAAAAATGGTATCAAAAGAACGTGCTTACAAATCATATATTTGATATATATGTAGATACAGGATTTGGCATTAAATAACCTACAGTGATCGATTTACCAAAAAAAAAAAAATAAACTAAACCAATCATCGCGATATTCTTGTCAGATTTTTTCTCAATTGTTTTTAGGGGTTTGTTTTGTTTTATTTTATTTTATCGTGTTTTGTTGTTGTTGAATGTTTTTAGTGCCATTGTTGATTCAAAGAAAATCTCACAATTTTGAATAAAAAAACGATAAAATGAATTTGATGTCAGTTGCTCTAGTGCGGCTTCTCCGATAGAAGTGGTACTTAAAAAAACCAATATCACATGACGGTACTAAATCGAACAATGTAATGTTGTTAGCATGGTCACAAAAAACAATACGATTTATGTAACGTTGTTAGTGTTACTGAAACGATTTAAATGACGTGGCCGTTATGTTTTATCCTTCGGCGTAAAGTTACAAGGTTCTTTTATCCATTGCTAACCTGTTCTGTCAGCTACGTGCAGTCGAATGTCGATGTAAATAAATTCAATTCCCCAAATGTATTAATCAATCCCACAGGATTAGAGAGAGTAAGTATTGGTTATGGTAGTGTTATGTTCATTGAGACCTGGGTTCAATCTCAGGTCGTGTTATACCAAAGGCTTTAAAAATAGTACTTGGTACCTCCTTGCTTAAAACTCAGCAATATAAGGTATGTGTCAAGGGTAAAGTGGAACAATCCAGGGAAAGGAGTAGCCCTCTCCCCCACACCTCGGTGTAGTAGTTATTGAAAAAGGAACCTTCGGGTCACCCTCGACTACTGTCGCTATGTAGTTGCCATGTAGTTTTTTTTATGTTCATTGGATGCGTTTGGTTACTTATTTGTCAAAAAGTTTTTAATTGATATTTTCTTATCAAGAACAATATTTTTGACGTGAGAGTGTGACTGAGTGGCAATAATGATTATTTTATGACTTTCGTCGTTTTTTTGTTAAACAACATCCCACAAAACAGTAGCTGTATGGCCATTTACCTCCTATCTCATAAATCATCCAAGTAAGACGAACAAAACATGCGGGACATGGCTGGAGAAGCAAGAACAGACTCACAAACGAGGTTCTCTTGTGGACTCCTACACACGGACACACCAGTTTGTGCGGACATAGAATGCAGCCGAGAAGAGCTGTTAGCAGCGATGGATGTTAGGGATGGAAAGTGAGAGAGAGAGAGAGTCAGGAAATTCCGTGCAGTCAATGCGATTTGAAGATGATTATTCGCTAAAAGGTTTTTTGAATTGATTTTTTTCTACTCTAGAACAATAGAGTATGAATGAAAGGTTTTAATGGCAATATTAGGTTTATTGGATAATTTCGGTTATTTATTAGCCAAGAGGGTTTTTAATGGTCACAAATTAGCCTGTTTCTTTATGAATAAACTAAATTAAATCCAAAATTCCGACCGAATCCATCGGTGAACCATAACAGCCGTATTTCTACTTGAATTAATTATGACCTCAAGAGATATCAGCATGTAGCTTAATGAACATTAAGTTTATAAGTCCCAAAAATTCACTCTGAACTGTCCAGCAGGACACGTATCGTAACGGCTATAGGTATTGGTTCCCTAAGTTTCTAAGGAGACAATCATCTGGAGGTTGCAGGTTCATTCCTAACTGCAGGTGAGTAACAATACTGGAATTCTTAACACTTGTACCCGGTTATGGTTAACGGAATCAGAACAGGCGACCCCAGTTGATTCAATAAAGGACGTAGTTCGAAGTTCCGTGTAGGTTCCCGAGTTCCACAAACATATGAAGAAGGCCGGAGGACATATCGGTCGAAACGCTGTGGAAATAACCATGAAGACAATAGTCCGAAAACCCGTAATGATAAGAAAAGAAGAGTTGGGTGTTTATCTGTTTATTTTTATCTTTTTGTTTGGTGAGCAGAGAATTGTATATCTAGTTCCTTATTATTATTACTTTTTGCAAGTCTTTCACTGAAGTCTGAGTGACAACAAGTCTCCTCAAGTCTCCACGACTCTTCTCATTATTCTGGCCGATCTTAACAATAATGTAATTTGGATGCTCTCGGCTCCTCCTCCGATTTCCAGCAGTTCCACTCCTCTGACCAAACTTTTGGAGACCATTCCGAGCGCACCAATTATAAATATCTCCGTCACTTTCATGTTTCATAACTTTTTTTAGTTCTCTGGCAAGGTCCTAGTACTTATCTGTTTTCGTTTTCTTTGATTTTCACTCTGTGGTCTGCTGGGACGGTAAAGTCTATTAGTCGGCAGGTTCTTTTTCATTTTTTTTTTTTTTTGTTAATTATCCCTATGTCTGGTTTTCTAGCTGGGATTATGTGATCTGTTTGTATTTCAAAATCCCAGAGAATTCTATGTGTTGCACTCTTCAGGATGGATTCTAGTTTGTGCATATAGTAGTAAGGTCAAACTTCAATTTCTTGTACAAATCCCTGAGGATAACCATCCCCACTCATTCGTGTCTTGTCTTATATTTCTTTTGTCCTAGTGTGCTACATTCGCTTGTTATGTGATTGGTCGTTTAGTCTACACATAACCTACGTGTGCCATTCAGTTGCGTCTTATCAATTCTGTTGCGTATTTACTTGGTCAGGCGCTAAGTATTCACCTGTCTGAGTACTGAACAGGCTTTTCGCTGCTTAACTTTGATGATCAGGCGGGAAGTTATGATTTTAGTCTGACTTGTAATTTCCCAAGGTTTCCGTAGTCTAATGTCTGATATCATGGCCTTAGGTTGCTCACGAAGCTAGATGTTGTGATGTAGTTACCCATTTAAATACTGGGCAGGCTTTTTGCTGCTTAACTTCGATGATTTAATGGTAACTGATTCTTTTAGCGTGACTTGACCGTTAGTCTTCTTTGTATTGATGTGCCAGTTCTTTCTTTCTTTCTTTCTTTCGTTTGTACCATTCTTTCCTCCTTTCTATCTTTCTTTGGAAATATAGTTATTTCTTCTCATCTATCTTCCTTTCTTTTACGTCTCTTTACGTTTCTTTCTTTCATATATATATATATATATATATATATATATATATATGAAAGTCGAAGTTAGGCTTCCTGATGATCCGATAAGGTGAAACTTTAGTAGAAGATTTTCGACTCACGATTTGAGTTAATTTTATGATTGGCTCCACTTGTGTTGAGCACTTTTGTAATTGTAGCATTGCAGGATTTGCGGAAGGTTTTTAGTTTTCTTTTAACTACTGACTGCGTATCCCTTGATTTTTTTCAAGGGGTCGGACGAGGTTGGCCTTTTCTTTCTTTTTGACTTATAATTTTTTCTTTTTCCTCGGGCGGTGATTCGAGATACTTTTATCTCTTGTTCCTGGCGGGTTTTTTTGGGTTTTTTTCTGGTACCATGAATACTGGTAGATATTAGATTAGTAAATATATATATATATATATATATATATATATATATATATATATATATATATATATATATTCTTTCCTGCTGTCTTTCCTGCTGTTTTCCTTGTTCCATCTTTCTTTATTTCTTTCTTTTCGTAACGATCTCATTTTCACTTTTTTTTAAAACTGCTACAGAAAATAAATCATAAAAAAACTTTTTTCAAATCTCAATTTCGTTGACTTTTTTCTTTTACAAACCGTTTAATCTTCATTCTACTTTTATTTTTGTTGCCTTGTTTGTTGTTGTTGTTGTTTTCTTATTTTCCTTTTTCAGTTCTTTTTCTTTGAAAGAAATTATTGTCATCTGGAACTGGTGCCAGCCTGATATGAACAATGGATTTTGCAGTCGACACCAATTCTTCAACTAATTTAACATCGCCACCATTACCACTTCGACTACGACTATTTGCTGTCTCTCGGAGTACGGTAGTCATCACAACAAAATTCCTTGTTCTTTTGCTGCTGCTGCTGCTGCTGCTGCTGCTGTTTTCTTTTTGCAGCTGCTGCTGCTGTTTTCTTTTGTTCTGCTGCTGCTGCTGATAATTGCTTGATATGCTGTTTCAAAGCACGTCTAAAGCTTGGCAAAAGGACAACACCTCCTTAAACAAGCCCCGGCCTGGATTAATGTGTTGTATTGTTGTTACCTGGCCATTGGCCTAATGAGTAGTTTTTGTTTGCCAATGGTCCGGGAGATCGGGGTTCAATCCCTGGTCAAGTCATAACAAAGACTCAAAAAATGGTACTTGATGCTGCCTTGCTTAACACTCAGCATTATAAGGTAAGGATAAATGGTAAAGTGGAGCAATCCAGGGAGTGGAGTAGCGACTCGGTGTAGTAGCAATTGAAAAGGGAGCCTTCGGGTCACCCTTGACTAAGCTCGCTAACTTAACTTACTGTAGTTATAGGTTTTCCTACCCGGTTGAACCTGGTAGCCGTTTAACAACAAAGTGTCAACCACGAGAACTCTAGCGGTAAGAACGAGAAACGGTATCACGTGAGTTAGGAATTTTTAAAAGGGGCGCTCAGTTAGTTAGTAAATGACAGGTGACAAGTAATGAGTTAAAATTTTGAAGCCTGAGAAACCTCTCTCCCATTTAGCAATTTCTTGGTCGAATCGAAAAATAGTTGGCTGAGTCAAAACTTTTGCAATATTTTAGTTGTACGTGAGGTCAGAAAGATGACAAATCACCCTGGACTGTCAGATGTTGGGCTCGCCTGATACTTTCCGAGTGCTGCTCACCGGATTTGCCTGTATTGCGTCGGAATCCACGGTTTTTTAGCCAATCTGATATTGATTGATCGTCGGGTCTCTTGCCAAATATCTTAAACTATTTGCTTACTACAATCAACTGGACCTCCACCTTTCACACAACGAATGTTTTTTTTGTTGTTGTTGATATTGCAGTGTTATGGCCGAGTTCGAAATAGTTTAACTTGAGTCCCCTGATTAGACTACATTACACGTTCTTCCGTGCGGCTTTCAGATCGCCCACAGAGTGAAGCCATGTACAACGTGTCGATGTGACAAGACCCCCCTCGGCCCCGCGATACATCAATTTCTTCGAAACTATTCCAATCATGGCCGGTGAATCATCTAGTGGTTCCGATAGGGGTATCACACATTTCTTTATGGCCACAAGAAATACAATCAAGGGAGTGGGAGAAAAAGAACAAACGAACAATATGGGCTTGGGTTAACTCAAGTGTAAGAAGGTTAAGTTGTGACACTCTGCATTCCTTGTGCATCTGTAGACTATCGCTAATGTGTAATTTTTTTGCAAAATTTCCACAAGTCACGAGGAATGCTGACTCATCTTGACTGGTCTTCCCTCACCCTATCTCATGCCGAGTCGTCTCTTCTGTTCCCGTTGACGACTCCGGACTGCCCTTCTGCGTCTCCCTTTGCCAACCGCTTCTCTGTGGGTTCCTTCTTCCAACTCCCTCTCTCGTTCCCTTATCCACTTCCGGTCGCGTCGAGGTCTCCAGCTCAGGCCTTTTTTGGTTTCGCGCCAAAACAAACAAAAAGATCGTCTGCTTGGCGCACCCCCTTCATAGTATCACATCAGCTCACCAACTAGCACAATACTACCAACTACAGTGGGGCCCTACAACAGCTTGAACTGTTGCAGTTATGTGATTTACGCGCCACAAACTAGCAGATACCAAACTATTGCAAAACTTTTAGCTCACCTAGGTACCACTTCACGTGATCCTGATTTGGGATTGGTCAAGAAAAAAGTTGAAACATAGTTATAAAGTGAGTGGAATTTTTGTCTGTGACCATATGTTTAACTTTTTTTCTGTCTTATGAATTCGTCGTCATCTCTTTGACTCGTCTTTTTCTTGGGCAAGTTTCATCGAGATGCAACAGAGTAGTATCGGTTTCAATCTTATATACGGACAAGGCATGGCCAAATGAAACTAGTTTCGTATAATTCCAGCCTTAAGGAAGGGATCAATCTATTCCTAGGCCAGGGTGACTGGATGCATTATCTCTGTCTATTGTTACTAATTCCCATGTATATATGCATGGAACCCCGTATTAAAACGAACGATGTGTAAGCCTAATCCTAAACTGGTTTTCTATAAAAGGACAATCTATAACCCTAACCCTAAACACTGACCCGAAACAGTAACTCTGAACACTAACCCTAAACAGTTGCCCCAAACACTAACCTTAAAAACTAACCCTAACCCTAAACCGGTTTTCTTTAAAAGGACAATGTATAACACTAATCCTAAACAGTAACCCTAAACAGTAACCCGGTTTTATTTAAAAGGACAATCTAAAACACAAAACCTAAACAGTAACTCTAAAAACTAACCCTAAACTAGTTTTTTTCAAAACAGTGACACTAAATAGAAAGCCTAAACACTAACCCTAAACACTAACCCTAACTCTAAACCGGTTTTCTTTAAAATGACAATCTATAACACCAACCTTAAACAGTAACTCTAAACACTAACTTGGTTTTATTTAAAAGGACAACCCTAAACACTGACCCTAAATATTAACCCCAACCCTTATCCTAAACTGGTTATTTTTCAATAGGACAATCTAAAACATCAACCCTAAACACAAACCCTGAACACTAACCCTAATCCTAACCTAGTCTTTTTTAGGACAATCTAAAACACTAACCCGAAATACTAACCCTAAACTCTAAATGTAAACCGGTTTTCTTTAAAATGACAATCTAAAATAGTAACCATAAACAATAAACCTAAACACTAATCCTAACCCGATTTTCTTTAAAAGCACAATTTAAAACACATATCCGAAACACTAACCCTGAACACTAATCCTAAGCACTAACCCTAAACCGGTTTTCCTTAAACACAAAAAAGCTAAATCATAACCCTACCACTAACTAACCCCAAACCGAACCCAAATCGACAAAGGGAGATTCCCTGCTGTGTAGTGGCTAAAGTGTTGGACTGCGACATCGTAGTAAGCGAGTTTGAACTCCATTCACGCTATTACGTTTATTTTTAAACCAATACTCTTGAGAAAGATATAAATCCCATTTATTTTCAACCAGCTATGGGTTAAATAATATCACTCCTATTCTACGAGGATGGCTTTGACATTTAATAACCCACAAAGTTTGATATGTCATGTAACATTACATTTTTCCTGTATGTTGCAATGAATTGTTTAATGAAATAATCATTTCAACTTGTATTGTCTTAAAAATTTTCTTGAGTTTTAATACTTGTTGAAATTGAACATTTTTATGAAGTGCGTCGTTCGAATTTATATCGTTTTTCCCTTAATATTCGTCTTTCCAACACGAAACTGAAAATAAAGATGAAAAGTAAATTTCTTAAAAATCATTCCACTTATTGCGAATTATTTTTGCACTAGTCTTAATTGGTTTTCTTTTATTGGAGTCTGAGTGACTGCAAATCTTTAGGACTTTCCTCAGTATTCTATCCAATCACAACAATGCTGTGGTCTGGATTCTTCTGATTTTCAATTTCTTCATTTTTTCCAAGTTCTTTTGAACCGATCCAAGTGCACCAACTATTATTGGTATCACTGTCACTTTCATGTTCCGCAGTTTTTCAACTCTCCGCCAAGATCCAAGTAGTAATAATAGTAGTAGTAGTAGTAGTAGTCTGTGAGTTTTCACACTGCTCCTTATTGGTGACTTTAAAGCTCTAGCGTATCTCAAAAGAGCTGAGATCAATCCGTTTCCAAATCTTCTGTTGCTCTAGTTTCTTGTCCAGATTTTTCGAGAGTGTTCAAAGAATTATAATTATCTTACTCCTTGAGAGTTTCTCACTGGAGTCTGAGTGACAGGGACTCGCCTCAGATCTCCAGGACTCTTCTCAGTATTTTACATGATCTTAAAAATATGGTCTTAATGGTCTCGATTTTTCCTCAGATTTCCAGGTCCTCCGGTCTTTTTTCCAAACATTTGTTAAGTTGGTAGGTTGTTTGGGTTTTATGGCATATCAACCTTTGTAGGTTATTTAACGCCATATCCATTTTAATACAAATGATCAGTTCTATTTCAAACAACTCGGGGTCAGATTAGACTAAGGTGTAATAGTAATGAAAAGGTAGTCCACATTCACCAAATCTCTAGAACTGGAACCTCACCATTTGATGGCTTAGTGTGATACTCAGGATACTCATGAGGGGATGGTCTTACCCTTCTGAAGAAATGAAGAGAGTGTATTCTACATATTTAGCTGAGAAAGAAAGAAAGAAAAAGGAAAAATAAAATATGAATTAATTTTGATTGTATTACATAATGAGCCCACTACCACCCTCGTCACTCTGGATAGCGGATGCTACATTTCTAGTAATGCGATTTACATATGACAGATTAAAATTTGTGATGGCTGAAGCAAAAGTCTGAGAAGAATGAATATCGAATCCGTGCTCGTTGATTAGTTAGAAGCAGTCATGTGGATTTTGAGAGACACAAATTATCGGCAATTGAATAAGGACTTTCAAAAGATATAGCACAGAGTGTTAGGACTTAAGTGACCCCACCAATGTTTCCTTTTCCTTCACTGACAAGACAAGGTTACAGAACGTCTTCCTTTTTGGCTTAATCCGAGAGAAAATGTAAAAGTGAGTAATCTTTGTGACCAATTTATTTGGTTTCCTTGCCATCATTGGAATCAGAAACTATCGGGCAAAGCTTATAAAAACGGATCAAACTCAATGAGTAGATTGAGCGAAGAAAAACTGAATCAGTTTACCACTTAGTATTCTGTTGCCCAATCCTAACAATGAAAGAATAAAAAGTAAAGCATGATAGAGTCAACATAATTAGGACCCCAGTTATATATACATCTATATTCAGTGAGGGGTCCGGTCACCAAATAAAACTGTTGAGAAGAAGGGCCTTAAACGGTACACATTCTCTCCTGGTGAGCTTATCGAATAAGAAAATAAAATAAGGCTAAAACTTTCATTCAACGAAGAAAATCCCATTGTGTAGAATTACTTGGTGGAATGATTATGACATAAGTAGCATCTGACTGTCCGCTCATTTTTTAGTGAGTATCAATTATTTATTAAATAATTTCCTTCTTTGGAAAATATGGAAATACTATGGAATACTGAAATCTGAGAGACGGTAAAAAACAGCGGCCAGAACCAATAGCAGAAGCCAAAGGAGCTTCTGTTCTCTGGAAGTTTGCCATCTAAAACAGACAAAAATATCAATAGACCGCATATAGTGGTGTAATATACTAGCTCAGTTGGCGACGATGAACTTACCAGATTCAATGCGATCGCAAGATAACATCAACAATGTGGTTTCACAGGAAAGAGAGAAAAAAAAAAGGATGATGGTGAGAATGTAATTTATTGCGTGTGGATAGAATGACAGATATTTCCATTCGCAGATAAGATCAAGAAATTACAAAACAAAACAAAAAAACAAAACAAAAAACAAAAAAACCGGAAGTATGTAAGTTCCGATAACCAGCCACAAACAGAAAATACGTGGGACTTGAAAGACAATATAAGGTCTGTAATTTTGGACTGAAGGAGGACATCCACTGGTCTCTCAAGCGAAGGGAGATATCCTATGGTCTCTCAAGCGAAGGGGGAGAAACGCTGGTCACTCAAGCAGACCTGTTAGCTCCCCGTGTGTATTCTCCGGCTGTTGCACTACTTCACAAAAAGGGTCCCCGCCACAGAGAAAAGATATGTGCAAACTATCTCTGACTGTATTCCTGCTACACACAATGGTCGCCATCGAAGAATAAAATTATATATTATATTCTTATATATCAAGGAGTTTTTTTGTTATTTGTCCAGCAGTGCAATATACGACATATACGATTTGGTGCCCGTGCCAGCCGAGTGTCTGCAAGGACTCATAACGAACCTGATTGCCATCAACGACAGCACTGGACGATCGTGGCATCACAGCACAACATCAACGAAAGCGATTCGATATGCGACCGCGGTTAAGAACTATAAAACAGAAATTGGAAAAAAAAAACAAAAAAATAAAAAAAACTGGCAATTCAAAAATACCGCCATGCCAGTAATTGTAGGAGCAGTGGGCATGATCAAGAAAAGGAGAGATAAACAAATCAACACGATACGTAGCAGTTCCGGCCGATATGAAATACCAAAAAATCGCAATTGGCGAACCTGCTGATCGCCTGAGAGTGTACTATCAACGTGAATGAAAAATATCCCCCAAAAGAGGTAGTAAAAAAAACCCCAAATACATAGCAGGCATATTATCACTGCTATCTCTCACGCTAGATCTTGGTTAAAGACTCAGTGAAGGATTGTATTAAACTGAAAGCAAAGATGAAAAGTAAATTTCTTAAAAATCTTCCACTTATTACAAATTATTTTTGCACTAGTCTTAATTGGTTTTCTCTTATTGGAGTCTGAGTGCCTGCAAATCTTTAGGACTTTCCTCAGTATTCTATCCAATCACAACAATGCTGTTGTCTGGATTCTTCTGATTTCCAATTTCTTCATTTTTTCCAAGTTCTTTAAAACCTATCCAAGTAATAGTAGTAGTAGTAGTAGTCTGTAAGTTTTCACACTGCTCCTTATTGGTGACTTTAAAGCTCTGACGTATCTCAAAAGAGCTGAGATCAATCCGTTTCCAAATCTTCAGTTGCTCTAGTTTCGTGTCCAGATTTTTCGAGAGTGTTCAAAGAATTATAATTATTTTACTCCTTGAGAGTTTCTCACTGGAGTCTGAGTGACAGGGACTCGCCTCAGATCTCCAGGACTCTTCTCAGTATTCTACATGATCTTAAAAATATGGTCTTAATGGTCTCGATTTTTCCTCAGATTTCCGGGTCCTCCGGTCTTTTTTCCAAACATTTGTTTAGTTGGTAGGTTGTTTGGGTTTTATGGCATATCAACCTTTGTAGGTTATTTACCGTCAAATCCATTTTAATACAAATGATCAGTTCTATTTCAAAGTACACAGTTTAATTGTCAAAAAACATTCCTATTTCAAGCTATTCAGTTCAGTCTAACAGTTCTATTTCAAATAATTTAGTTTTGCATAAGTACCCTGTTTAGTTCTATTTGACCCATAGATAGAACCCTATCAGGTGCTACCACTCAGGGCCAGAGTGGACCTGGGAGCAATGGCTGTGAAGGGGTGCTCCGCATTCCTTAAAGCCCTATCATCACTGGAACCTCATCATTAGATTGTTTAGTGTCATATCCAGGACTCTCATTAGTGGGGTTTTTTACCTCTCTGCAGAGGTGCAGTCGGTGTATTCTACAGCCCTAAACATTTAGGGATCGTTTTAAGTGCACCAAGTTCAATTTGTATCACTGTCATCCTTATGGCTTGTTTTTTGTTTAGTTCTCTAGCAAGATCGAAGTATTTGTCTTTCTCTCTCTTTTTACTCTGTGGCCCGCTAAAACTGTAAAATCCAGTAAATGGCAAGTTATTTATTTTTTTGTAAATTAATTCTAGTTTTAATCCTCTGGCCGGAATTAGGTGATCCGCAAATAAATGATTAATGATGCAAATAAATGATTAATAGTAAATAAAATTATTCGTGTATAATCAAATTACTTGAAACCATGTAATTGCATGTGAAAAAAAATTAGCTCAGGTTCATTCAAAAATGTCATCAACAAGATGTATTTACAATTCATATGTATTTGATATGTATAAACAGGATTTGGCATTAAATAACCAACAATGGTTGACATACCATAAAACCAAACTAAACCAAACTGTCCGTTCAGCGAAGGCTCCATCATTTTTAGCCTAATTTCAGCCAGACTTTCAGGAATATTTTTTTTTTTGTGGACACAAGATGCAGTCTATAAGACCTGCCATGAGTGATGGATGATAGGGATAGATATTGAGAGAGTGAGTCAGGGAACTTCAGGCTGCCAGCAGAAGATGATATATATATATATATATATATAAGTCATTAGCCATCAGACATAGCAACATAGGTTTCTCTTTTAAGAGAAGATATTAAAAAAAAAAAAAAAAAATAGAAATTTGTTAAAATTGAAGAAAAATCATCTTGAAGCTCTATTAAAAAAAAAAACCCTCTGCAAAGCCTAAATTATTTAATGGCAACTGCCCATCACAGCAACCAATCAGAAAAAGATGTTGATATAGCTGTCAGTATATAACTTGAGTAGTAAGCAAAGATAAACACGGGACAAGTTCATGGTAACACCGACGGTGCGAGCTTCAGAAGAAAACTGCAAAAGAAAAGGTAAATTTCGTCTTCCCATGGTCGCTTTTTTATTTGATTATTTATTTGCATCATCCTCTGCCAGAGCTTATTCCTTTTTGTTCCTAGCCAACGGGTGGCATCTTCTGGGGTTTTTTTTTCGTTATCATTTGGATAGCTTGTCTCTTTTCTCAAACCAACAAAACTCAGTTTACTTAAGGTTTTGAACAATGATCTGCCAATGAAACTCTTGGCACCGACTTTAATCTGTTCGCATGTAGCCTGCCAACCTCGTTCTCGACATTCTCCCAGGAGTTCGATATTTTTTTCTTTCGTTGGCTGCCCCAATGTTTTCTACGAAATTGTTAATTCCAACAAGATTAATTTTTTCCCCCTCTGGTTTGAGAAAATGAGAATATCCGGACTGAGGTTCATCGTTAAAATGTGGTCTGGGAATCTCGGCTACTTCAATAGGCCCACCAAAAGTTGCCAGTCTAGGACAGCCGGAAGCTTGTTTATTTAGTCTTTCTATTGATTAGGGGTGGGGGTTTATAGCAAGCTCTCCTGAATTTCATTGGCCTGATATAAGGATTAAAGACGCTTGTCTTAATGGCAGCGTTAATAATCTCTGCAATAACTCCAAGTACCTATCGTGTCTTCATTGAAAACGCCCCCCTAGCAATTGCTCAGAATGTTTGAGGGTTCCTCTTCCTTCACATAAATGGAGTAGATAGCATCTCATTTCCCCCAATTGTGAAGATTAGCAAGTCATTATATACTAGCTGTATCAAAAGCTTAATGGTGTTTCTCTCTGAACGCCAAAAAATTTAAATGAGTATCAAAGTAAAACGAAGAAAATTCATGATTAAGTTTTAGAAATCACGATTACTTGATCGAATTGTTGTCGGCAATGAAGAATACATTCAATAATCATTGAGTAATGCAGAAGTAAATATTAATGAGTGATGACTGTGAAATGTGCCAACTTTATCACGGAGGAATCTATTATTTATTAGGATCTATAGAGGGAACTGTGTATTAAGTTGAAATGTACGAAACGCCTATTGAAATCCGAGTAACATGCGTGCAAACGTATTGATTGATCGGCTCATTGGGAAATACAAAGGCAAATTTTACAGAGTGATGATTGGGTAATTTAATTGACTAATATGGGATATGAATAGAAACTGTAACAAAAATAGACATTTTGTTGTTAGGATTTGAAAATGTATTGATCTGATCAATGGATACTACAGAGGTAAAGATTGCAGAAGGTTGTTTATGTAATTTAATTTAGGATGGGATATAAATTGACTTTCCTAATAAAGTAGATATTTTGGTGTTGGAATTGGGAAATGTATTGACTTGTAATACGGGGGTAAATATTAGTGTGATGATTGTCTAATTAAACTAGGATATGAATGGACCTACTTTCACTAAAGTAGACTTTGTTGTTAAAACTTAAATGTATTGATCTGATCATTGGGTAATACACTGGCAAGGATAGGATTTGAATTGACTTTCTTTCATGAAAGTAGACGTTTTCTTATTCGGATTGAAAACTGTATTTATTGATCCGGTCTTTGTTATATCGGTACATAGTGCAGAAGGATTATCTTACAGTACTAAACTTACTGACTAATGTGACACAAGGAACCCGATGGATTTAGATTTGACTTGAGTATATAATATTGAATAATTTAAATTGTTGGTATATGCAAATTAAAGAAGACAAATACTCGGAGGCATATGCGAAAATAGATTTACAATATGAAGAAATTTTATTGAAATCGAAAGGGCCCTATCATTTGAGATTTGTCAAGCGACAGCCTTCAGAAGTCGCCAAAAAAAACAATGTAAATAAGACTAATTAAAAGAGGGATGAAAATGATAGCAAGACAAGGGGGTGGGTTTAAATCCTCCCCCCAGTCAAGCAAGAGATATCTCCTAATAACTTCAACGTGTTTGGAGTTTTGTTTGCATAGCGAAGGCCCATTAAGTAAAATATAAATGGTCTCCAGGACAATTAGATGTTTCATCCCAGCTCTATGCAAGGCCACAAAACACTCATCGCTATAATTAAACACACTACTATTATAGGTATTCAAATGTTCAGTTAGCAGAACTGAGCAATTTAATTGTCACATTTTGTTGTTAGAATTAAAAACTGCTAGAGTGGCTGCCATACCAAAGTTTAAAAAAGTCTGGCTTATTTACTCATAGCATGAGGGAGAATAGTTGGATCAATACCTTTCCCAGTGTTATGTGAAATACAAATGACCTCGTCCAAGATTTGAACTCTAGTCGCCAATTTTATTTCTTGAATGGTCACCATTACATCACAAGCACCCACATTTTTTTTTTTTTTTTTTTTTTGTGTAGAAGTTTCTAACGAGATTTTTAACCTGTTATATATTCTTATAGAATACAATAAATTTGTATGCAGTTATTTGATTTTCAAGTATCCCTATCTAATATAGCTAATTCATACACAGCCATATGACTTCCTGTAAATAACAAAGATAATTTTATAAATAAAAAGACTAAAGGCATGCGTATTACTCGAAAATAATCAACTACTAACGCATGGCAAGCCAAAAGAGAAAATACCGATAGAATTCCTTAAGCTAAACGTAAGAGTGCTCGATACACTAAGTAGAGCAAAATTTGAATGCCTACGGAGTCTGGGGAAAATCTACCTAGTCTTCACCTATACAGATCAGGGCATTTCCGACTAGATGGTTGGATCAAACTACATTTTATTGATTATAAAATCCGCCAAGAAGAATAAAATAACAAAATATATAAATAAATGAAAGAATAATATGAAATAAATTGTGACTTATCTACCAAAAACTCGCTTTTTTCCGTGCCTACAGACTTTGATCACTTCCGCCCTTTAATTTGGGATTATCTGAAGAAGCTATGGCAAGTTTCTCTTCCATACATAAATTAGAATATTTATCCCTCGCTTTATAATTACGGCTTTATTTAAAAAAAATATTTTTTATTACTATCTCCAATTTTAATATGGGATCTGTACGTAGATTTTTAATTTCCCACACGTAATTAGATAAATTAATTCTGTCTGTGCCTAGTGTGCAAAACTACTTCTATGATTGTGAATTGAATTACCCTGACCAGAAAATCCGGTTAACACTTACGCACAACATACGGAAACACTAGACAGCCGTTTTGACCTTATTAAGTCTCATCAGCGGTGTATGCCGTGATCTCCACCACTGGAGATCGAACCAGCGACCGCAGATTGCAGAGCCAAAATTAATTTGCCATCACTTAGACTGTTGGCTCAGCTTTAGAGTTTCGACTCTGCAATCTATGGTCGCTGTTTCGATCTCAAGGGGGGGGGAAGATCAGTATGCACTGCTGATGAGACCTAATAAGGTCGAAACAGCTGTCCAGTGTTTCCGTATGTCGTGTGTAAGTGTTCGTCGGATTTTCTGTTTATGGTAATTCAATTCACAATATAATTCGTCTACTTAAAAAGCGAAAAGTCTATGATTGTATTATTTTTGTTCCCTGCGTAGAACCGACGTATACTTTTTTAAAAACTTCCTGTGAACGTTACAATCATTTGGTCCACGATATTATACTTCTTCCTTTCTATACAATATACGCTCAAATTAGCACTTCCCTTTGAGAAGGCAATTAGTCTTACCAGTACAATTTGCATTTAATCGTACAGATAAAACAAGATGCAAGGTATTTAGTCATATATGATAGTGATGATTATGGAGTTAGTTTCAATGATTAAGGAAAGTATATTGATACTTTAAATTAAGAACACTGAATGCACATTTATCTGTTTTCGTTATATATATATATATATATATATATATATATATATATATATATATATATATATATATTATTAGCTCCTGTAATATCGAAAGCATCCATCACTGTGTGAACAGTTCTTATGATATCAAAGTCCTCATGAAGGTTATTAAAACCGAAACATTGAACGTTAGCTTTACATCAAAATAAATTCATCCGATTTGCTTTATTCTGTTTTTATCTTAATATTATCAGGTTTAGATTCCTATTTTCTTATATATATATATATATATATGAGTGAATGGAAAAAAAATGTATACAAGTGAATAGTAGTGGGATTTTGAAAACTAATCAATACTTCTAAACTGATACATTTGAGGAAAAACACTTTAAATGAAATCAGATATATCACTGTTCATGAGAATGTAAAATTAAATGGACATTTAAGCTGGCTCATTAACCATCACTCTGATACAGTTAAATATCTAAATACATATGAGGCCTACGTTAACCTTTTCAAAATTTAAAAAATCTAATTGACTATTTAAAAAAAAAATACATGGAATGAGTCGAAAAATGAAAACTAAGATTTTCTTGTGAAAATTAAATATTTCAAAACTTTAACTTTAGAAATGTAATTTCAATGCATGATTGAATTCTAATGTTAAAACTTGCTCTCTGCTGATCATAAAAAAAAACTTTATATATTTAATGCTTGCTTCATATGAAGAATAAAAATTACAAAATAGAAAAGTAGACAACATTATTCTGTATAATTAAGTCTGAATTTTATTTAGAAAATGTATGAAATGACAAAAAATTGGCAGAATTGAAAAATGACGATAATAGGAATGAGTGCAATTAAAATAAAAATATGTACATATTAATATAAAAGAAAAACGAGTAAAAAATTATTCAAATTAAAAATACTTTAGATTTAACTTTGAATTAGATATTTACATGATAATTAGAAATATTGTCGATAATGACATTAATAGCCTAATTAAAAAAAGCATAAAACATACAGTTTATTAAACGTATGTAATGAAATTCTACTGAAAAAGCAAAAAAGATTATTTGAAGGGATTTCTTCTCAATTTTAAACGCATAATAAAATGATCGGAATCTTTTAAAAATGTTAAAATTTAAGATTGAAATAGGAAATGAAATTGAAAATGATAAATTCATAGGATATAATTGAACAGAGAACCCAATGTGAATGCATACACATTAAGTGTATTTCATCTCAGATTTTTTTTCTGTATCAAGATAAAATATATATACTCTAGGTGTGGGCTTCGGTGTATTCGTGTTTGACATTCATTATATTTCTAAACTGTTACATATATCTTTTAGCACATAATGAAATATATAAACTGTAATTGTTTGGAAGTGGGTACATATCTGCGCGTGTTCGCCTGCTTTCATAATTTTTTTATTATATTTCTTAACTGATGCATTCGTCATGATATTTGTAAGTATGTATATATATATATATATATATATATATATATATATATATATATATATAATGTGTCAAAATATGTTGTATCTTTAATGCATGCTTCTCATTAAGAATAAAGTTTACAAAAATGAATAAGATATTTTGCATGATTGAAAACCTTAGTTTTATTTAGTAAATGTAAGAAGCTAAAAAAAATAACTTATTGAGAAATTCATGAAAATAGAAATAAAACGATTCAAGATGAAAAATAAATATATGAAAGAAAAGACTAGGAAACTATTGAAAATAGTATTTTAGCTTTAAGAAAATGTATGAAAAGAAAATTTACAAGAAAAGTATTTTGTATATTTAAAGATCTGAATTTTATTTAGAAAATGTATGAAATGAAAAAAATTACAGAATTTAAATTTACTAAAATTAAAGTGAATGGAATTAAAATGAACAAATTAATATAAGTAACTATTTAAAAATTACAAAAATTGAAAATACTGTTTTAGTTTTTGTCAATTAGATGTTAGTATAATTTGAAGTATGACATTCAAGAGTTCATTAAAAAGGTTATATATTTATTTATTTATTTATTTATTTATTTATTTATTTATTTATTTATTTTATTTATTTATTTTATTTATTTATTTTATTTATTTATTTTATTTATTTATTTTATTTATTTATTTTATTTATTTATTTTATTTATTTATTTTATTTATTTATTTTATTTATTTATTTTATTTATTTATTTTATTTATTTATTTTATTTATTTATTTTATTTATTTATTTTATTTATTTATTTTATTTATTTATTTTATTTATTTATTTATTTTATTTATTTATTTTATTTATTTATTTTATTTATTTATTTATTTTATTTATTTATTTTATTTATTTATTTTATTTATTTATTTTATTTATTTTATTTATTTATTTTATTTATTTATTTTATTTATTTATTTTATTTATTTATTTTATTTATTTATTTTATTTATTTATTTTATTTATTTATTTTATTTATTTATTTTATTTATTTATTTTATTTATTTATTTTATTTATTTATTTTATTTATTTATTTTATTTATTTATTTTATTTATTTATTTTATTTATTTATTTTATTTATTTATTTTATTTATTTATTTTATTTATTTATTTTATTTATTTATTTTATTTATTTATTTTATTTATTTATTTTATTTATTTATTTTATTTATTTATTTTATTTATTTATTTTATTTATTTATTTTATTTATTTATTTTATTTATTTATTTTATTTATTTATTTTATTTATTTATTTTATTTATTTATTTTATTTATTTATTTTATTTATTTATTTTATTTATTTATTTTATTTATTTATTTTATTTATTTATTTTATTTATTTATTTTATTTATTTATTTTATTTATTTATTTTATTTATTTATTTTATTTATTTATTTTATTTATTTATTTTATTTATTTATTTTATTTATTTATTTTATTTATTTATTTTATTTATTTATTTTATTTATTTATTTTATTTATTTATTTTATTTATTTATTTTATTTATTTATTTTATTTATTTATTTTATTTATTTATTTTATTTATTTATTTTATTTATTTATTTTATTTATTTATTTTATTTATTTATTTTATTTATTTATTTTATTTATTTATTTTATTTATTTATTTTATTTATTTATTTTATTTATTTATTTTATTTATTTATTTTATTTATTTATTTTATTTATTTATTTTATTTATTTATTTTATTTATTTATTTTATTTATTTATTTTATTTATTTATTTTATTTATTTATTTTATTTATTTATTTTATTTATTTATTTTATTTATTTATTTTATTTATTTATTTTATTTATTTATTTTATTTATTTATTTTATTTATTTATTTTATTTATTTATTTTATTTATTTATTTTATTTATTTATTTTATTTATTTATTTTATTTATTTATTTTATTTATTTATTTTATTTATTTATTTTATTTATTTATTTTATTTATTTATTTTATTTATTTATTTTATTTATTTATTTTATTTATTTATTTTATTTATTTATTTTATTTATTTATTTTATTTATTTATTTTATTTATTTATTTTATTTATTTATTTTATTTATTTATTTTATTTATTTATTTTATTTATTTATTTTATTTATTTATTTTATTTATTTATTTTATTTATTTATTTTATTTATTTATTTTATTTATTTATTTTATTTATTTATTTTATTTATTTATTTTATTTATTTATTTTATTTATTTATTTTATTTATTTATTTTATTTATTTATTTTATTTATTTATTTTATTTATTTATTTTATTTATTTATTTTATTTATTTATTTTATTTATTTATTTTATTTATTTATTTTATTTATTTATTTTATTTATTTATTTTATTTATTTATTTTATTTATTTATTTTATTTATTTATTTTATTTATTTATTTTATTTATTTATTTTATTTATTTATTTTATTTATTTATTTTATTTATTTATTTTATTTATTTATTTTATTTATTTATTTTATTTATTTATTTTATTTATTTATTTTATTTATTTATTTTATTTATTTATTTTATTTATTTATTTTATTTATTTATTTTATTTATTTATTTTATTTATTTATTTTATTTATTTATTTTATTTATTTATTTTATTTATTTATTTTATTTATTTATTTTATTTATTTATTTTATTTATTTATTTTATTTATTTATTTTATTTATTTATTTTATTTATTTATTTTATTTATTTATTTTATTTATTTATTTTATTTATTTATTTTATTTATTTATTTTATTTATTTATTTTATTTATTTATTTTATTTATTTATTTTATTTATTTATTTTATTTATTTATTTTATTTATTTATTTTATTTATTTATTTTATTTATTTATTTTATTTATTTATTTTATTTATTTATTTTATTTATTTATTTTATTTATTTATTTTATTTAAAGATGGGAAAGAATACTTAAAAAAAAGTAATAGAATCAAAGTTTAGGAAAGACTGAAAATAAAATGGTTTTTCAGATTACTTAATTTGAAAAGAGTTATTTCATTTTTCAAAATGCTAAGTTATATAATTAGATGGAAAAATATAAGTGTTTGGATTTTATTCCTAAACTTTACACTAATGCATCTTTTTGAGTTTGAAAATTACTTGGAATATTTTATTGCTATGTAGAGTATCCCATGACAATTAGAAATGGCTTTAAAGTATTCTTAAAGTGGCGAATATATGCTGTATCTAGAAGTTATTTCAAAAATTATTGAAGATTTTCTGAAATATCAGTGAAATGATATACAAATTTGTGCTTTTTCCCCCCCACAAATAAATTGCTTTTGGAAAACTTCAAAGAAAAGTTCTGGAAAAATTGAAACTAATTTAAAATCAATAAGGATCTTTTATAAAGTCGAAAGAGTATGTTGCTTATCAGCAAATATTTACATAGGTTAGAGATGATTATTGAATTTAATTGATAAAGAGGATAATTGTCATCCTGTTGCTAAAGACCTTTAGTAGTTTGAATTGAAAACTGCAAGTGTGTGTATGTGTATATATATATATAATCTCGTTTTGAAGTCATCGATGTTAGATGTCATGTAAGAGTGTTGTCCTTTTTATCCAAAAGGACAGTATGAAAGTAAATATGGATCTGAATTCGACAGTATGAAGGAAGCAGAAAAACAGAATACAAATTAGATGAATTTATTGATGCATTCAAATATCATTCCACGTGCCAAACACATACTTCATACTTTTAAATTAAGAACACTTAATGCATTTATCTTTTTTGGTTATATACATTTTATTTGCTCCTGTTATCTCGACAAGTATCCATCGCTGTGTGAACATTTCTCATAATACCAAAGTCCTGATGAAGGTTATGAAAACCGAAACATTGAACGTTGGCTTTACATAAAAAGATCTAATTTGGATTCTGTTTTAATACTGTCGGGTATATATATATATATATATATATATATATATATATATATCTCAAGTGAATACTCTAATATACGTACGCATGCTTCTATGTACATATGTTCAAATTAAAAATAGATGCAAACAAAAATTTCTATTATAATCCTAAAATATTTTCCATAGTTAATTTACTATAATTAATGATGGTTAATGAGTAATTAAATGATTACTAAAGGATATACATCCTCCTTAGAAGGATAGAATATTGCCTAAATAATTCATAATCATGTTATAGATACATCATAGTATTTAATTAAGACTATAGATAACATTTTAAATCTTCCTCATTACCCGTCACTCTAATCTACTCAGCTGAATTTTATCTAAAAAGGATATAAAAATAAATTGATAAATGTAATTTTGAAAATTGACTGAATTGATTAGAGAATTTAAGGTGTTAATGAACTGTGTGTGTCACACATTGTTTATTTTTAAAGAAAAAAAACTAATATTCAGTCACATTAGAGTTTTTTTTAAAATAATATCTGCTCTATGAATTCATTTAGTGTTTTTTTTTTTTGGGGGGGGGGTATCGCACGTTGTATGATGAAAAAAATGTGTGTGCCGCAATGTATATGTGCCATTTAGCACACCCGTCTAAACACCTAAATGCATGCAGGTCTGCTTTCAGCGTTTGTGTCTGTGCTACTGATTCGTTTTTATTATGAATAACTCGTATTTGTAAAAATTCTACCCTACTGAATGAAAAATCTTTCAAGACAATGGGAATTTCACTTTAATAGGATGTTGTTTTTAAGTGTTAGGGTTTTAACATATTTGTAAACTTACACACATCATGATACTTATAAAAAATGAGTATAAAGATAGCATTCAAAAGTAAAAATTAGCTCATTAACCATCGCTCTATCATACACTTGAATGTTTGAATACATATGCATGAATACAATTGGAAAATGAAATCAAAATTTTATTTGAAATGACAATCTCTGTTTAAAAATGGATGCAATATATGTAGATTTCAGTTGATTTAAGTAAATGTTAAAAATCAAATTTATATTTAAACGGAAATTCAAGGTATTAATTGAATAAGAAGTAAAAATTGGCTGAAATGTCAGTTGAAAATATGAAGTTACAAAAGATTTAAAGTATTTCTTTAAAATTACTCTTCGGTGATAATTGAAGTGTTGAATAGGTCTGTAGAATATATTTTCACCAGCCTAATTTTTTTTTTTTTTTTTTTTTTTTTTTTTTTTTTTTTTTTTTTTAGAAATAATTTAACAGAAATTCACACACGAAATTTAATGTACTTGTATATAATGCAACACAATGGAACCTTTTTTAATCTGATTTATAAATAAATTTTGCTTTACTTTTCATCCCTGCAATTCTCTTTACATAGCCTTTCTGATAACTTCATCCCCAGCCACTTTTCATCTATCAACATCATAACACCCAATAAATCTGCTGATCAGTTCCAAACAAGAATTGTCTCTTAATTTAGTATAATTAGTGATGCAAGATGTTTAGTTACATGTGATAGTTGTGGAGTTAGTTTCAATGACTAAGTGTCCTACTTGAGTGAAATTTTGAAAACTAATCAATATTTCTAAACTTATCCATTTATAAGTATATAAAACATTTCAAATGAAATTAGATATCTTAGGGCATTTTTACGAATAGAAAAAATCGAGAACTTTTAATAAGAAACTGGCTCATAAACCATAACTGATACACTGAATATTCAAACGTATGATGCATGTCATCAAAATATTAAAGTTTTTGTAAAATGAAAATATCCGTTTCAGAAACTAATAAATTAACGTATGATTTACATATGAATCTGACAAACGAATTCCTGTTAAATATTTAAAAATAACACTAGGAATGAGTGGAATATTGAATATTTTTAAAGGTTAAAATGAAATTTTCATGAAAGTAAATTCTAATGTTAAAACTTGCTCTCTGCTGATCAAAAATTTTATGCATGCTTCATACAAAGAAAAAAATTAGAAAATAAATGACTAATTTGTATGAGCAAAAGTCTAATTTATATTGAAAAATGATGGAAACGAATGGAATTAAGAAAAAATGTGTACATATTAATTTAAACAAAACTTGGTAAAAATTGAAAATACTATTTTATCTTTAAATGTTAATTAGATAATTAGAAAAATTGTTCATGACTTTAGGGATTTCATTTAAAATTTAAATGAATGCCATTTGATTGGAGAAACAATATAAAAATAAACTGCGAATTACAACCGAAGGAAGGACACTGAAGAAAGGATTTTTTTTTTTTTTTTTTTTTTTTTGTGTGTGTGTGTATTATGTAAGTGGGTGTGATCTTTCTGTGTACATGTTCGTGTGTCTGTATACATGTGTACATAAAATAAATAAGTCTTAAGTACGTTTATTTATATTATTTATGGCTGAGGGTCAAAATATTTTATACATTTATTGCATCCTCGAGTTAAAGAATAAAAACTATTTTAAAAAATTAAAGGAATGGAAATATTTTGTATGCTTGAAAACCTTAGTTTTAAATAAACTTAAGTTGAAAATTCGTCATTTAGAACTTTATGAAAATGAAGGGTTAAGAAAAACAATTATTAAAACTGAAAATATCTTAGCTTGAAATGTCGATATGTCTATATGATAATTAGAACTGCTTTTTTTACAATGACATTCATAAGTTCATTAGATATGTTAGATAAATGATTTATAAAAAAATAGCTTGCCATAATCGATTAAATCTTCCAAATCTGGTGTCACAACATTTTCTAGCGTAGATAGTCCCACAGCCAACGACGAAAGGACGCCCGTGTCCGTTAAGATCTGAATCGCTCATAGGTCCACTTGAGGTACTTTTTGCACTGACAGGACATGTATCCTTTTCCGTTCGTTTTGTTCATCTGTAAAAATCATTTTGACAATATATATACATCAATGAAGAAATAGTAATTGTTAGATAATTGAGGTAAAACAGAAAAATAGTCAATGAATAGTTAAATAAATCACAGTACATTAAATATAAATGTTTGCAAATATTGGAAAGTGACTGTCATATTGTAAGTGTTGATCAAGCGATAGAAACAAAACTACATAAACTCTTTTAATTTGAATTTTCCGTGTATACCACACAATCCTTTAATTTTATTTTCTTGATTTCTATTACTTGACTATTTTACACGAAAATACTTTTGTTTTACTTTCAACTATTTTAGAAATTAAAATACATATTTTCTTGTCTTATCACTAAAGGTAAAAATTTTTTATTTTTAATATATTATCTTCCGTAAATCTAGATATTATTTACATCAGTATTTTCTTCATTAAAGTTTTTAATTGTAGGTTTATTTAGTACTCGGTGAGTGATTCATATCGCTATCTTTATTAACTAAAATACATCACTATCATAAGTGTGTCCGTCTTCCAATGGTGAAATTATTAGGAAATCATGTAGATTACTTTGACTTAAGTGACACTATAAATATCGTTCTGAATGTTACACTGAACTGCAGACTGTCCAGCCCTGGAGCTTTGGGAAATGTGTATCCGTTTATATCTACTATTCAGCGGTCCATTCTGATCCCTAATGATATTACCTGTTATCGTCCCATTTATTGATCGATTAGAATGTATAAACATTTAAATGTGTGCAAACAAGTAATGGCTTGTATAAAGAGGATTTAAAATTAATGTACAATGAAAATAAAACCAAAAATTGAATTAACTTAATTCATCAGGTGTTATTTTTCTTAAACCAGATGATAAATAATATATTTGCAAATGAAGACACTCGTTCTAAATGGAAAATATTACACTCCCATCAGACGTGATTTTTCGAAAGACGATCATAAAGTTCTAACTGATTAACGATGAGATATATATTCGAACGTTGCCACATTTTGTTTGAAGTGAAAATTGGATTGATCGATTAGATCAGGGCAAAGATTCCGGTGAAGTATAATCTGATTAAGGATAGCATATGAATGGACACAGTCTCGCTAAAGTAGACATTGTTGTTAAAAAAAACTGCATTGATCTGATCATTTTGTAATACAAACATAAAAAATACAGTTGGAAAATTGTCTTATTGAACTGATTACGGATGGGATATGAACGGATACAATGTCACTAGACTTCTTGCTGTTAGAAGTGGAAAATGTATGGATTGATCAGATCACTTGCTAATACGGAGACAAAAGTATTGTTTGGTGTGTTCAATTGATGTTCTTATGAATGGGATAGGAATTGACATGGTTTCAGCAATGTACACATTTTCTTGTAAGAATGGGTTTTGATTGGGTTGGGTGGCATTTTTTTTATCAATCTTCGGATTATTTATTGCCAAATCTTGTCTAAACACACACGCGCACATTTTTATATTATATTTTATACTTTATATTATTTACTTCATATTTTATTTTTATTTTATTATTTTATATTATTTTATTATATTATCATTATTTTATTATATTTATTATTTTAACAAATTTTGATTAATTTTAACAAACCTGAGGTCATTTAATTTTTTGCATATCTTTAAATAGTTTCATGTATTTATTACCAAGCATTTACCAGCACACAGCAAAATGAACTCTTTACTGCTATAGAGCAGTCATAATTTAAGTCATTTTTGTACTCATTGCTAGTATTTTTACTCGGTTATATGGATTCATTTATTGCTATCTAACACTTGTAATTTTGTTCAATATTAATCATAGTGAAGTGGTTACAATTGCTATTTTAACATGAATTATTATAATGAACACTATTCTTTTCATTTACATACAATCGAATGGTTCCCTGTATTGCTATTTAACACAAAGTTGGCGACCGTAGTCGAGTGCGACCAGAAGGCTTCCTTTTCAATAGCTACTACACCGAGATGTAGGGGAGGGCTCTACTCCTTTCCTTGGATTGTTCCACTTTACCTTTGATACGAACCTTATATTGCTAAGCATTGATCACGGAGGTATCTAGTACTTTTTTCTTTAAGTCTTTGGTATGATGCGACCTGGTATTGAATCCAGGTCTGCCGGACCATTGGCAAACACTCTATCCACTTGTTCAATGAGGAGTAATTCGATTCAATATTAATTGATTTGCACTTTAACTAGTTACAAGTATTGCTGTATATCGTTAACAATTCTCTTAAACGGTAATCATTTGTTTACACTGACTTTAATGATCAAACACTTCTCTTCAAACAATTCAGTTTAGCTTAAGTGTCATTAGAGCAGTCATTTTGTTAGAATATAAAACTGCCTTGGATTTTCACAATATTCTTATTTTACTTTCAAAAGGAAAATACTCTTTAAATTATATTGATAGTTTTAAGTAAAATATTTTCACTTTATTTTAAGTGAATTTTCTACCTTCCATGCAGATATTTTTGATAAGTTTTTAAAAACTTAAGTTTAGTAGTGCACACAGTGAGGATATATATCAGTTTTCCAAATTAGTAAAATACATGAAAATCACGGTATAAGTATATCTATCTTACTGTAGAAAGTTTCTAAGATTATGTCGACTAATTGGACACAAAACATGATTCAGAAGAAAAATGATACATTCAAGGTAAATCGATTCGTCAGTTCTTTTTCAAATAGCCTGTGTGTCTGAGGATGTTCGATATATAATTTATTTCTCTTAAATATTAAGAGGCTATTTCATGTGCTGAAAGCACTAAAAAATCTTTGTAATATTTATTCATATATGTATATCATATTCATCAGTTATGTGCAGTCCAGTTGGCTGAGCTGTAGAATAGGCTGACTGCATCTCAGAGGGATAAGACGCCTTACACAAAAGATATTCTTGATATGCTAAACTGTATCTAATAGTGAGTTCCCATTCCTGGATCTCTATAGAATGTGGAGTACCCTTTCATTGGCATTTATTCCCATATCCATTCTAACTGGGAATCATGGTAATTGTTAGCATTCCATGTATGAGTTTAATCAAACTGTTTTATCCTCTAAAAGTGCACAAACAAATCAGTTGATAAATTGAATTGTTACTGTTAGATAGCAATCATTAAAACCATTTCAATGTGTGTCGTCAAATGATTTCTGGCTTGTTTAAAAGATTACATACAAAAGATTTGATAACTAATATATTTAATATATATGCATTGACGGGATTTGGCATTAGATAACTTACAATTGATGTGCCATAAAACATAACCAACCATGGAAATATTGTCAGCTGGATATGTTCAATATTTCCCCCATATTATTTAACTGAGATTCAGTTGTGATTTGAATTTTCTTCTACCTTATAAAAGATATTACATTTAAAAATACTGACACTTGTGAAATTCATTTTCTTAAATATACCTTTTCCTTTTAGACCTGAATTCAAAAACATTCTCGATTATTTTAGAATTTTACAATGTTAACATAGTTTGTTTTGAAAATATGTAAATTTATTATTACCATTAAATATCTACAGGCCTTATCTTAGTGTAGAATGCAGGTTTCAATTTGAAGTATGTGTGTGCGTGCTTATAATTTATTTTGAATTAGTCGAGTTTCTAAAATTCTACCCTACCAAATGAATAATCTTTCAAGACAAAATGTGGCTGCAAATGGAAATTTAACACTTTAATAGAATGTTAAATTCAGAGGAAGTGTTTTAATGTATTAACTAATACATCATATTTAAAAATATGACTAAAAGATAGCATTAAAAAAATCTAGCTCATTAACCATCACTGTCATACACTTGAATTTTTGAATACATATTTTATGAATAAAATTGAAATTGTTTTTTTTCTGTTTGAAAATAGATACAATATGTAGATTAAGTCACTTTAAAAAGTTAAAAATGATAATATTTAAAGTGTGTGTGCGCGCGCGCCCCCCGCCCTTCTATCAAACTCCTCTTAACCTATAAATATGCTTAATCTACTGCTGATCAGTTCCAAACAAGAATTGAAACCCTGACCCCTGTTAAGCAACAATTGATAAGGAAACGGTGAGATATATGAACCTGAACATTTACTTAAAATGTAAAGTCAGATTATAATTGAAATATTGTCTCTTGTTAATTTAGTATAATTAGTGATGTAAGATAAGTCGCAGATTAGTGATAGTTATGGAGTTAGTTTCAATGACTAAGGTATGTATATTGATACTCACTGTGTGCCCTGCTAGAGTGGAATTTCAAATGTAATTGGATAAAATATTGTATTTATAAGAATGCAAAATTATATAGACCAAATATAAGAAACGGGTTCATTAACCATCCCTCTCTGATACAGTTGAATATTTAAATACGTATGATGTATGTTTTACCCTAATCAAAATATTAGAATTAACTATTTCAAATGAAAATATTTGTATAAAGAATTTAATACATTGTACCCGTATACATATCGGAATTCCTCTCAAATATTTAATAAATAGACACATGAAATGAGTGGAAAAATGAAAAGATTATCCTGCGAAAATTGAAGATTTTTAAACTTTCAAGATTTAAACTTTAAAAATGTAATTTTCAGGGATGATTAAATTCTAATGTTAAAACTTATTCTTTGCTGATCAAAACATTATATATTTAATGCATTCTTCATATAAAGAATAAAAATTATAAAATAAACCAAAAAAATGGCAAAAGTATCTTGTATACGTAAATCTGAATTTATAAAATGAAAAAAAAAAATTGGTAGGATTAAAAAATGACGAAAATTGAAATGAATTGAATTAAGATAAAAATATGTATATATTAATTTAAAAGAAAAACAAAGTAAAATTATAAAAATCAAATACTATTCTATCTTTAAATGTCAATTAGTTATTTACATAAGTGTTCACGATGTTAATGACTTCATAAAAACTTAAATGAATGCAATTTAAGAAAATATTGAAATGAAATGCTCCTTAGCGTGGGTGGGTGGGTAGTGTTGTGTGTGTTTGTGTGGCTGGCTGAAATTTTGACAACTGGTAGTCGTTATCATCCATAATAACATACTAAAATTGAATCATTTGCAAAGGATAGAAAAAGAATTATAACATTTATTTCCAAATTTGGAACGTCCAAAAGGGACAAAATTGAGAAAAACAATGTAAACAGCCAAAAAACAATAAAAATACATGTACAATCAATGTTTAGTAAATGAGCACTCGCTCTCAATGACAGCTGCACATCTTCGACTACAAGAACGAATCAGTTCTTGACAATCCTCGATACTAATTTTAGACCATTCTTCTTGAAGCTTCACCCACAAATCCTCTGTGTTAGTGGGATTTCTTTCCATAACTTTCACTCCTAAGGTCTTCCAAAGTCGCTAAAGTAACTCATTACCACCTTTGCCTTGTGACATGAGGCATTATCTTGCATAAAGGTAGCCCTATCGAAACTTGAATTCTGTATGATGGGCTCAACATGATCTTGAACAATGTTTTTATAGGTCTGCGCGTTTACACGAGTTTGTAACCGGACAAGAGGCGTTGTACCTTTGCTAGAAAACATTCCAAATACCATGACGCTTCCGCCCCCAAACTTGTTTTCTTAATCACTTTGCACTTAATCTTTCACCAATACGTCTCTTTACATTGTGTTTTTTTCCCCCATCATTTCCAAATAAATAAAACTTGCTTTCATCACAGAAAAATACTTTTGCCCAATTTTCATGTCCAAATTACGTACCTGTTTGCAAACTCTTATCTCTTATTCTTTGAACTAACAAGTGGTTTCTTCCTTGGGGGTTCGATTAAACAGCCCTATTTCTTGCTGTCGTCTAGAAACAGTCTGTCTTGACACCTCAACACATGAAGTACTATTCATAACCCTTTTAATTTCTGTGCAAGACTTAAAACGGCCCTTTAATGACATACGCTGCATTATTCGATCTTCTCTTGCCGAAGTTTTGCGGGGTCTGCCGGTTTTAAAAGCACTATTTTTCTAGTATCATTGTAGGGTTTAACAACCCTGCCTACAACACTCTTGGAACGTTTCACTTTCTCTGAAATCTCTAATGGTGTCCTTTTCCTTGTGTAGCTTCACAATAGCTTGTCTCACAGAGTAATCAAGTTTTTGGCGTTTCGCCATGGTGCCGGCTGATGCAACGTTTACAAATGACCAAGTAAGACTTATTCTTTAGAGGAAATCAGAAAATTTGAATATAGCATAGTGTTAACATTGTTTTTCTCAATTTTGTTCCTTACTTTTGGACGATCCTATTTTGAAAATAATTGTTATAATTCTTTTCTATCCTTTGCAAATGATTCAAATTTTAGTATGTTATAATGGATAACAATTACTAGGTGTCAAAATGTCAGCTTTTCAGTTATTTCTAACAAATATTAGGTTTTAAAATTTTGTCCCTTAGTTTTGGACGCTACTATATATATATATATATATATATATATATATATATATATATATATATAAGCTCGTACGAGAGTGGGTGTGAGTTAGCGTCTGTTTGTGTTTACCATTTGTTTGTTTCTAAACTGTTACATTCATCACAGTATTGGTAACTGTTATGAAATGTTTCTATATGCACACATACATGCGATAGAACAAATAAATTTAATGTATGTGCGTCCGCGCTAAATTTCCGAACATTTTTGCATGCTTTAAAGTGTGTGCCTTGATTGATTGGGAAATACGAGGGCAAATATTACAGTAGGAAGATTGTGTATTATATGGATTGACATCGTTTCAGCACAATATTTAGTTCTTAGAATTGGTTTTAAATGGTTTGTTTGGGATTTTTGGCGTATCAATCTGTATAGGCAATTCACTACTAAATCCTGTTCATACATATATGTAAAATATATACAATTGGTAAATTCATTTTTTTGATAGCATTTGCCAGCACATACCAAAATAGCTTCAAGTATTGTTATATAATGTGTCAAAATTTTAGCATAAGCCATTTGTTTGCACACATTTTAAATACAAGCAGTTCTATTTTACTGATATTAAGTGCTACCATTCCCAGCCAGACTGAACCTGGGAACATTGCCAATAAAAGGATATTCTATGTTCTCCAAACTTAAAGACTGGAACCTCGCCATCTGGTTATTTTAATATCATATGCAGGACACTGCATCAATTAATCTTATCTTTGTGTAATATATAGGTATATATTTCAGTGATGACTTATCTATTTTAATTGATAAATGTAATAGCAATCTACAATGTCATGAAATCAGTCATTTTATTAGAATATAAAACTGAATTGAAATCTTCAATTTTTTTCATTCTATTTTCAAAAGGAAATTGCTGATTACTTAATCGTATCCATACTTAAAATAAATGTTGTGTATATATATATATATATATATATATGAGAGAATTAATTTTCATTTATTGCGGACTTTTTGTCCTCATCTTGGTAATTTTTGTGTTTCTTCTTTCACAACGTTTCGGCCAAATTTCACCTTTCGCCTTCAGGTGATTTACCGCGACCTCGGATAGGAATGCTGAGTCTTGTAACCGTATCCCCAGTAATTACTGCCTTCCATAGTTGTTGTCTATCGCACCACATTTTTGACCAAGTAAACCTCTGGCCGGCTTGGGTAAGATTTGAAACCGCTATCTTCTGACAATGCTCACCTGGAACCGTAGAGACTCAACGTCTCTATCCGCTGCGCCACGGGCCCCGTAGTGAAAGAAGAAACAACACAAAAACTACCAAGATGAGGACAAAGTCCGCAATAAATGAAAACTCTCAGATTAAGAAGCCTCATCTCAAAATGATTCATATATGATTTTCATCAATCTTTAGTAATTTGTTAATTGTAAGTCTGGAAGTGTACAATAAGAATACATATCACTTCCCCAATAATTTAAACTACATCACTATCACTCTATAATGCGCAGGCGCCTCTGGTGTAATGGTTAGCAAGCTCGACTAGCAAACCTACACGAGTGAGTTCGAGTCTCATTGGGTGCCCCTTTCATATGGCCTTGTGCCACATCTAAGCAAAAAGCTTAGTAAATTTCCACTATCGCTCTATAATATGTATGTTTATCTTGCAGTACTGAAACTGCTAAGTGACTTATGCTGAGAGATTTGAGACAACTGACACAATAGATGTTGGATTCAAAAGAAAAAGACGTCTTCAAACTAAATGCAGATTTTGAGGTAAGTTTTGATTCAGCAGTTACTCTTTCAAAATAACCTGTATGTCTGACGATTTTTTGTTTGTGTTTTTATTTTTTTTTATTTTTTTATTTTTATTTATTTTTTATCAATTAAAGTATATATATTTCATCTGCTGAAAGCACTGAAGATTTGTTTGTACGCTTGTACTGCTAATGTTTTTACTCAGATGGTTTCAATTATTGCTATCAAACAATTATAATTCTGATCAATATTAATCATTTGTTTGCCGAGAGTGAAGTGGTTATAAGAATTGCTATTTAACATAAATTATTCTATGGAACTATTTGTTTGTGGGCAAACGAAGAATTAATGTTTAATGTATTGCTTTATTCACAGTAATTCTATTTAATACCAAACATTCATTCGCACATAGATAAATGGTTGCAAGTGCTGGTTCAATTGAATTGTCTAAGGATGGGATATAAATTAACCTTTTTCTTTTAAGGATTGAGAAACTGTATTTATTGATCTGATCTTTGTGTCATATAGTTAATCATTACTCAGTAATATATAACTTAATTGATTACTGATGGGATATCAATTGACAATGTCATTAAAGCGGACTTTTTTTTTTTTTTTTTTTATTAGAATATAAAAGAGCATTGAATTTTCACATTTATAGGTTATCTAATGCCAAATCCTGTTCATATGTAATTTTATGATTTGTAAAGAAATTGTTTATTGATATTTCAGTAAAGTCAAAGCTAATTTATTTGCTTTGAAGTGAGCTGTTCCCTTTTCGGGGCGTTTAGTTTTAATTTGGTCAATTTACATATACTTACAGGCTGATTAGTAACGCTCAATCTTAAGGATGATATAATTAATTTTTTTAACCATAATTTTTGCAACAAAAATATGGTACTTGCATTTCATGACATAACATTTTGAAGGCCCCGAAACAGTGCACATTCTCTCCTGATGACCCCCAAAACAAGCATGGAGTTAAAACTTCTCGGTGGAAATAAGAATGGCTAAAGGAGCGTTTTCTATCCGCTCACTTTTTGGTGAGTTTGTTACTTGGGAAGTAACTTCCTTCTGGTACTTGCATTTCATGACATATCAACATTTGTTAGTCATCTAAAGCTAATCATCGTTATACATATTGATAGTATATATTTGCTGTTAGAAATAAAATCAGGCAGCGGTCGTATCGATACTGCACTACTTGGACGCTAACTCAACGGCTGAAGCTAGATGGCAATTACACAATGTTGCGAGCCATATTGAACAAGTCCTGGTGGCAACACGCCATAAGGCACCAACTATACGGCCACCTGCCTCCCCATTACGAAAGCTATACAAGTTAGACGAACCAGACACGCAGGACACTGCTGGAGAAGCAAGGACGAGCTCATAAGTGAAGTACTCCTATGGACCCCCCGCATATGGTCAAGAAAAGCAGGACGACCAGCTCGAACATACATTCAGCAGCTATGTGGGGATACGGGATGTAGCCCAGAAGACCTACCAGAAGCGATGGATGATAGGGAGAAGTGGCGAGAGGGTCAGGGATATCCGTGCTGGCGGCACGACATGATGATGGATTTGATCACTGTGCAGTGCAAGTACAAATACCACAGTAGGAAGACGGTCTAATTAAACTGGTTACGGATAGATATGAATGGATACAGCGTCACTGAAGTAGACATATTGTTAGAAGTGGAAAATGTATTGATCTGATCATTGGCTAATACTTAGAATCATGTTACCTGTTAGGATCCCGTGTATTGTGGGACGTAGGTTCAAATGATGTGATCAAGCATAAGATATGACTTGATATGCTGTGTGTTTGTTCAGTCAAGTATTTCTGTTTACTAAAAAGTATCTGCCAGCACACGGCAGAATAGACTCGAGTATTGCTATATAGCAGTCCCAATTCAACATTTGTCAGTTTTTGCATACAGTTAATTTTATTTTAAAAATTTGTTCGTACACTCACAATGCTAATGTCTCTACCCAGTTTGAAGGATTCCATCATTTCTATCTAACTTATAATTCTATTCAATATTAATCCTTTTGTAAGTATAAAGGAATTGCTATTGAACTTTATTCCTTATTTGCACACAATGAAATTGTTCCATGTATTGCTATTAACACTAATTCAATTCTTCGCCCAGTCGGCTGGGGCTGTAGAATACGCCGACTGCACCTCTGCAGAGGGGTAGAACCCCCCCAACGAGGCTACCTGTTTGCCGTGGGTGGCGACCCGTAATGCTTGAGGACAGGATCCTGATGGATGAGCAATCCCTGACCTGGCAACAAAGGTCACGTGACTTGCAACATTCCACTTTGTCCCTTACTGGGCTAGACGGGCGGTCGGAGAGGCCCGATCCGATCAATCGGCTGGTCATGTTAGCCCTCGTATAGATTTTTTGTAAAGATTTGAATGAGGACGATGGCTGTAGGGTCAATCATGCTGACGAAAGACCTATACTCTCATGTCGCTGGGATGGGAGTAATTAACTTGGGAATGAAAACCCGACAAAATCAAGCATGAGTATACTGACTATTTAGCCCTGATGCTACTAGGTGAATGGGTGTTCCTCCTAGGCACATCTGTGGAGAGCATAGTCAATGAAACTCCAACTTTCTACAAACAAAACCAATAACAATAAAAAAAATTAACCAACGAACAATACTAACTGAAGTTAAAAACAAGTGGAAGAAATCCTGATATGGGGAAACTTTCAACATTAAAATTAAAACCTACCTCAAATGTTTAAATGCATCCAAAGGTGTAGTGAAGACTTCTGAATCACCACTGCGCACACTAGATGAAATAAAATCCAATTTAAAAACCAAAATAGATGTTCAAAGAAACATAAAATAATGGAGAAATCATATATACAAACATGTACATATCAAATTTTAATACCCCGCCCAAAACCCTCTCGTGAAATAATGTAGGATATATAAAAATAAAAGTTGAAGCATATATACTAACCCCCCCCCTTAGATGTTTCAACTGCAAGAGGTTCGGACACCATTAAAACAGATGCACTAGACGCCCAGTGTATTGAAGATGCTGCGAAAACACAAAACACACGGACTGTCAAAAGGAGCCATTCCGTATTGGCAACAAAAAATCGCCTTGGAAATTCCAAAGATTGTGACGTTTGGAAAAGAGGGAAAAGATATCCAGAATGAAATACGCCAAAAACATAACTTTTCTAGAAGCAATAAAATACGTAGAAATGTCAAAGCTATACACAAAGCAACAAGGACACTAAAAATAGAAAACCAAAGCGGAAAAAAAACCCCGAAGTAATTACCTAACTTATAAACGGGACGAGAATACTAATCCAAAATATGAAACCCACAATAAGGACAGTCGCTGAAAACAAACTCTCCAAAGAAAACTCAGATTCACGAATGAAATCAAACAAGGAGCACCCAAAGGCCCCCTTCCTTGAAGTAGCCCATATTGCTCTGTCACCACAGATCTCTCCTCATGGGGAAACTAAAGATCTCCTCATAACAGACAGGAGCGTGGCACGAAACTAGATAAAATACATCAAGATCTACTTCAATAACGAGAACTACCCCGCCCCAACAAAAACAGACTTTGAGGCCCTGGAAACAATGTAAACGGAGGATGACTCCGTATCTAAGCAAATCCCAATCAAAAAAAAATCTACCACCAAAACGCCCCACCCCACAAATTAAAACATGGCTCCCCAAGAGAAAATCAGATACCTTTTTAAGATAATTCAAGGGAACTGCCGTAGCCACAAAGTAAACTATAACTAGCTGCCATTAATAATAGCTGAACACAATCGTGACATAACACGCTTTCAAGAGATCTTAAAAAAGCACTGACATAATAATCACGAAAAACCCACACATTTTTTATACTTGAACCATAGCTAATAAAATCGTCTAGTGGAACATAAGAGGCATGAAACAAAGCTAAATGAACTGTTAACTGGGAGCCTGTCCAACGATAATGCCTACAGGATTCTTTTCTGAAAGAATGACCATGTTACAATCCGTAATTTTACCCCATAACTATATAAATAACAATCGAACCTCGGGCGGCACATCCATTCTGAAGAACAAGATTCTTCAACGCTGAATACACCTTAACACAAATCTTCAATCTGTAGCTGCATCAACCACTCTACATCGTACCATAACCATATGCTCTATATACATACCACTACATAATCGGACTATTGACACCGAACTTGACCAACTGTTGCAACTCGATTAACCATACATAAACCCATCTAGTGGAAATACCTCTGCCATCGACTTAACCATATTTGACCCATTTATCTGTATGAACTTCTATTGGCAAGTACGCGATGATACTTGTGGTAGCGATCACTTCCCAATTCTCCTAAATAACACAAAACCTACAGTGGGGGGGGAACACCTGTTGGAACTTAGACAAAGCTAACTGGGAATTTTTTTTTCTTTAGGGAGAGGGGTTATGGCATATCAACCTTTTGTAGGTTAATGCAAAATCCATTTTATGCGAAGAAACTTTTCTAATTTAAACAATTTAGTTTTGTATGAATGTTTTACACACTGTCAAAACAGTTCTATTTCAAGCAATTCGGTTTAGCATAAATACAGTTTAATTCTATTTGATCCATAGAGAGTACCTTCTCAGTTCATACCACTCCGGGCCAGATTGAACCTGGGAGCGATAGCAATGAAGGGGTACTTGGCATTCCCCAATGCGCCAGCATTACTGGAACCTCACCATCAGATTATTTGGTTTCATATCCTGGACACTCATTGGGGGGGGAGTCTAACCCCCTCAACAGAGAAACGGTGGTTGTATTCTATAGCTCCAGCCGACTGGGCAAGGAAAAGTTTGAAGAAAAATACATAGAAAAACTAATACACAAAGAGCCAGACAATGATTCTATAGAATATTTCTCTGAAACCCTGGTTTAACAAATGCCAGGAAACGCTGAAAAGCAGTATTGAAAAAAATTTCCAAAATAATCAATAACTTCCAACCTGATAGAATATAGACTAGAGCAAAGACACGAAAAGAGATAAAAGCAGCAAAAAAGAATGCTGGCAAAAATTTTCAACAAATTAAATTACTCACTTAAACCAATCTGAGAAATGATCAGGAAAATCGCAGGTAAACAACAAACGATATCAATGTAGTACTTCTCAAAATATAACTCCATAATAACTGATAAAAAAACTATAACAGAGCTGCTAGCCGAAGCTGTCTTTAAAAGCTCAAGACAAAATGGTAAAGAATTTATAACCATTGAAGATGCAGAAAAACAAACTTAACTTCAAATAAAAAAAAAAAATCTAGAAGAGTATAATAGCTTATTGACACGAAGAGAACTGAAACTGCTGTCGGCCCGGGCGAAATCAATTATGAATTCTTAAAGGACTTACCGGAAGAATCGCTCAAATTTCTTTTAAAAATTCTTAAAATATTGACGAAGGAAATTTCCCGGACATACGAAAACAACCCACTATTGTACCAATTCCCAAACCAAAAAGACAGCTCGGATCCACAAAACTAAAGACCTAATTCCTTAACCAGTTACTTATGCAAGACAATGGAATGAATAAGCAACGGGCTGACTTGGCATTTGGAATCAAACAACTTTATCTCTAAATTAGTGTGGATTTCGAGGTAAAAAAAAGCATAATAGACCATTTAATATGCCCCGAAACAAACATCAGAAGCATTCATTAAAAATGAACACCTTGTAGCGATATTCTTCGATTTAGAAAAAGCTTATGATACGGTGTTGAAGTACGGAGTAAGGTAGGACTTGAGATTGACATAATTTATTGATGGTTCCTATTTAAAAGAAAATTCGGAGTTCACGGTGACTCCACGCTTTCAGATGTGAAAAATCAGGAAGAGGCCATTCCATAGGGCAGTATATTGTCCGTAACCCTGTTCAATAGGAAATAAACATAGAAATTACCCTCTGGAATTGATTGGTCTCTATATGAGGATGACCTCGTGTTTCAAATCGAAATTATCCACACGATTGAGAAAACTGCAACAGGGACTAAAGAATATCAGCAGATAGGCAATAGTAAATGGATTCAGGTTCTCTAAAACAAACACTGTTTATTTTTGTCACAAAAAACCTACGTAATGACCCCAGTCTGAAACTTGTCGGTTCAGAGATCCCAGTTGAAGGTACTATTTACCAACCCCTCCGCTCGGGCAGGATATGACACAAGGTCAATTTTTAAGCGGGGTTTAACAGGTTTGAATTCAGTTTTCCTACTCCTAGACTAGTTGCCTAACCAAGGCTGAAGAACCTAGTCTGTCCTATTTACCCATAGCTGGAGGGAGAATAATTGGATTCATACCTTTCCCAAGGGTATTAGTGCAATGTGAAATGCAATCAGTCTCGTCCAGGATTTGAACTCGTATCGCCGTGTTCATTTCCTACGGCGATAACGACTACACCACGGGCACCTCCAGTTGAAGGTGAATATAAATTTCTGGGGATAATATTTTACGAAAAACTTTCATTCGAACTTAAAATACCTAAAAACTAAATATAACAAAACATTGCAACTACTGTGTGTGGTAGACCACGAATAATGGGGGAGGGGCCCTATTTGAAACTTCTTTTTATATCTCATAAGTTAGATCAGAACTGGATTACGGTAATTTATTAAACTGATCTGCTAGAAAGAGCAATTTAAAAACACCTGACCCGATCTACCGCGGAGGCTTAAGATAGTACTTGGAGACTTTAGAACATCTCCAGTCAAGAGCCTATACGCTGGGGTTAACGAAGCACCTTAAAATATTAGAAACGCCAAACTGGCCCTCCAGTACTACGTCAAATTAAACTCGTGTCCAGCAAATCGTGTACACAATACTTTTTATCCAAAATACAAATGACTATTCCAAAAGAACGAAAAAGCCATGAAATCCCTCGGCTTCTAGATGGAAACAATCATTGAAGAAGTAGACTGAGATTTAACAGAAACCATAAGACATCATACAAGACATTCCACCTTGGATCATAAGGACCCCAAACTAATTCTGATTCCTCTTTGAAAATCAGTATAAGTTAAGAGATAACATAAACACTTGCATATCTTCAAGAAGGAATCTAAACTAGAGAAAATAACAGGATGTGCTACAGTACATAAAGGGAAAAATATTTCTAAAAATTAGCTCACAAATGACACCTATATTTAATGTAGAAGCTTGTGCAATCCACATGGTTCTTGTGACACGACGTACGGTTGAGTACTTAATTAGTATGTAAAAATTAGAATTTATATGTATATTAATTAGAATATCTCAAACAAAAAGATCCTTAAAATAAGTATCTTTTTGTTGAAGGCTTATATTGACCTAAAAAGCTGGTTGATCGTTCCTAAAGGCCAGTTTAGTGCGAGACGATTGTTTTTGATTTTAAAGGTTAGCAAATTCATTTGATGCTTCGGTTGTCAATTAACTTCAATCATAATGATGAAACGGGTCAGTTAGTAAAATATTTTTCTAGTCCTTATCTTGAAGTTAAATGTCAAAAGGGATATTTAATTTTACGCCACCCTGAATAAAGGCGAGTTGAGCATGGCTTCTTCAGTCAGGTGAGGCTGAGAATTTTTTGTTCAACCCCAACTGCTCTAAATCTGTTCCTATTGGTCAAAGCATCTAAAAAGGGTTTTCTCTATACATGTAAGATATAATCCTGAACTAGGATTGGCTGACCAATGGGAATATGACTCCTAATTGTCTCTTATTGGACAACCAATCAGAAACCGTTTTAGTCCAGATTTTGATCTATAAAAATGGGATAATTGAACTTATTCTCAGAGAGGGTAAGAAAAAGGGACCAAGAAGAAACTCGAGACTGCCAAAGAAGCATCTCTTCCATTCTAGACCCGAAGTACTCCGAACAACCTTCAGACGTTACAAAATTTCAAAGTCCCAGACTTTAGAGACGTTAGTGTTACTCTAACCGCACCCCATCGTCATTCTTCCTCTCTTGATATTCTTTCTTCTGTTTGCCGGGAAGACAAGCCTCGTTTGTTTATTCATTGTCTCACAAACGTTTCAATAAAAACAATTCTTTGTTAAATAACGGTTTTTCTCTACTCTTTGTGTTGCTAGACAATCTAGCCACTCGTATTACCTGACCGTCAGAAGATCCGGCTGAATTGTCAACCCCCTCCCGTGGATCTTTCAAACACATCATGGGCATGGAGGGATTTGACAAAGTAAACAGCCTGAAGCTAATGTGGTAGTCACGAACACAATAGCCACAACAAGTACGGTGACTGGTAATACCACATTGGGCTCCGTGACTAGCATAGGACCACACTTGACTTCATTTCAGAATTAAAGAATGACATTCATTTTTTTTCTGATTCGCTATATGTGTTGGAATCATTAAAAAAAACAGGAAATTTGATTATCCATTTATAATAGAATATTATATAAATTAGAAAACTTAACTGATGGTATATCGATATGTTGGGTCCTAAGTCATACTGGAATCAGCGGAAATGACCAAGCAGATAAAGCAGCCAGGTCTACCCTAAACATAACCACTGAAAAAAGTTAAAAATACAATACAGACTTTAAAATTAAGATAAATACATACAACGGGCAACAAAGCTGGAATAGCAATAAGCATAATGAATTATTGGAAATTAAACCTACATTGGGGGGAAGCTCCAGAAAAAACCGAAAAGAGGAAGTTATGACCATACTCGGTCTGGACAATATATGTACAACGTATTCCTAAATACTTGAGGCAAAGCAGCTACCAACGAGTTATGTATGCCAGACCAAATACACTGTGAAATACATTCTTATTGAATGTACCAAACTCGCCCATATAAGGGAAATCTTTCATAGTGCAAAAACCATGAAGCTGTTCAAAGATAATTGTTTCTTTACAAACATACTTTTTAAAAAAATCTGATCCTTTCCACAAGCTTTTTCTAAAAGAAACTTTACAGGATGATTCCCTTTAAATGAACATTTAACGAAACCAAATTTTTCTACAAACCGTTTCTCTACTACTAAATTCCAACATAACAGACCTTTCCGTCCCCACCTTTTTTTTTTTTTTTTTCACTTGATTCGGCATTAAATGACCGAGGGGGTTTGATGTCAAAACAACTTAAACCTAAAAACTTTCATTTCGCTTAATAGATTATCTCCCTTAAATATAGTCGTAATTTACATTAGTATTTTCTTTAAACCTACTGTTAAGTTAATAATCACATAATGGGGATTTATATCACTACTAACTCGAATACATCACTATCGTTATAAAAAGCATGTCTGTGTTCAATACTAAAATAACTAAAAATATGCAAAGTACTTAAACATAAGTGACACTACAGTGTTCTGAATGTTACACTGAACTGCAGACCGAGTGTCCAGTCCTGGAGATTTGGGGAATGTGCTGTATCGAAAAGATACAGCACATATCTAATATTCACAGGTCCATTCTGATCCTAATTGATATCGTGCCAATTATTGGTCGAATAGAATTTAACCATTCAAATGTGTGCAAACAAATAAGCAATGGCTTGTCCACAATCTTTGCGCCAAATTTTCTGTTTGCAAATTAAATAATTGAATGTCTAAAGAGTTGGATAATATTCAATAAATGGTATGCAATTAAGACCAGACAATTGTAATATTTCAAATGAAAAGATGTTATGAATCTTAAACCTAATAATAGCTAATATATAAGTAAAGTTGGCGACCATAGTCGAGGGTGACCCGAAGGCTCCCTTTTCGATAGCTACTACACCAAGGTGTAGGGGAGGGCGCTACTCCTTCCCTCGATTGCTTCACTTTACCCTTGATCCGTACCTTATAATGCTGAGTGTTAAGCAAGGAGGCATCAAGTACCATTTTTTGAGTCTTTGGTATGACTCGACCTGGGATTGAACCCAGGTCTCCCGGGCCATTGGCGAACACTCTAACCGCTTGGCCAATGTCCGGTATATGCATATAAATACTCGTCAGAAATCGAAATTATACTCCAGTTGGACGTGATTTCCAGAAGACGATCATTAATTCTAATAGATTAACGATAGGATATGCATTCAAATTTTGCCACTTTTTTTTTTCTTTTTTTTTTTTTAAACTGAATTGATCGATTTAATCAGAGCAAATATAATTCTTAGAGATTAACTAGAATATGTATTCGTATTTTGTCACATTTTGTTATAAATAAGATCATTGGGTATTACTAGGGCAAATATTACAATGGAAAGACTGCTTAATATATTTGCTAGGGATAATATCCGAATGGACACAGTTTCACTAAAGTATACATATTATTATTATTAGAAAGAAACTGGATCGATTTGATCATTATTTAATACAAGCACACATCTTACAGTAGGAATATTGTATAATTGAACTGATTACGGTGTCACTAGAATAGAAATTTCGCAGTTAGAAGCGAAGAGTGTATTGAATGATCTGATCATTGGCTAATACACAGGCAAAAAGTACTGTCTCATGTGTGTTCAATTGAAATGATTAAGGATGGGATATGGATTGACATTGTTTCACCAAAATAGACATTTTCTCGTTAGAATTGGTTTTTTGTTTAGTAGGGATTTTTGGCATTTCTATCTTTATTGGCTACTTACTGCGAAATCTTCACACACACATATGCATGTATAATTTTTTTTTTTTTTTTTTTTTTTTTTGTGTTGGTAATTTTATTGTTAAAATGAGTTGAAAGTAATTCGTTTGCTCAGTTGCAATGCTGATGCCTCTACCCATTTAGATGGTTTTAATTATTACTAACATATAATTCTGTTCAATATTAATCTTTTGTTTGTACATCATGAAGTGGTTACAAGTTAATCACTAAACATGACTCATTACATTGAACACTATTTCTTCATTTGTACACAGGCAAATGGTTCTAAGTATTGCTATTTAACACTAATCCTATTCAATATTAATCATTGATTTGCACGCAATTAAAGTGTTGCTATATATCACAAACAATTCACTTAAACATTTCTTTAAACACAGTTAAAAGATAAAACGGTTCTACTTCTAACAATTCAATTCAGCATAAGTAATTTGCACACAGTTAAAATACAATCAGTTCTACTAACCCATAGATAAGACCCCTTTCAGATGCTACAACTTCAAGACTGGATCGGAGAGCAATGGCAATGAAAGGGTACTCCAGGTTCGTGTTTTTTTTTTTGTTTTTTTTTTTTTTACATTAGCTTAGTTTAGGACATTTCATTCACACACAGGATGTTGATCTCTTTTCTAATCTATTAAACTCTATCATTATCACATGTCAATTGTATTCATCAGTTGCCATTCCAAATAACTGTTAGGATATTATCTTATTTTTAACTTTTTTTTTTTTTTTTTTTTTTTTTTTTTTTTTTTTTTTTTTTTTTTTTCTTCACCAGTACTCATTCAAAGATGTAAAATGTGTTGGCATTCTCAAAAGCGGACATTTTCTGATCACTTACCAAATTCAAAGGCAAATATTGCTAAATGATGATTATATAATTAAATCGATAACATGAGGTAGGAGTTGTCACTGTCTCTTAAGTAGACATTTTCTTAAAATTGAAAACTTTATTGATTGAACTGATCATTTGATAATACAAAGGGAAATATTAGGAAATTCTGATAAATCCATTCGGAATGGTATAGGAATTGACACATTTTCACAAAAGTAGACTTTTTTTTTTTTTTTTTTTTTTTTTTTTTTTAGAAGCAAAAACTGTATTGACATGATCTTTGCCTAATACAAAGTAAATGATAGATGATTCTAGAATTAATTGATAAAAGAGGATAATAAATGTCATCCTATCACTAAAGTAGACACTTGTTTGAACTGAAAGCTGCAATCATTCGCCCTGTCGGTTGGGGCTGTAGAATACGCCGACTGCACCTCTGCAGAGGGGTAAGACCCCTTCCCAACGAGGCCACCTGTTCGCCGTAGGTGGCGAGCCGTAAAGTCTCTGAACGGAGACCTGGTGGATGAGTAAGTGCATGATCTAGGTTCCATACTAACCCTGTAACCACTTTGGCCCTTGCTGAACTTGACGGGTGGTCAGAGCGGCCCGATCTGATCAATCGGCTGGTCATGTCGGCTCTCCTTCAGATTTATCATCTGAATAAGGCCAATGGCTATAGGGTCAATCATGCTATGGTAATACTTGTATCTATTTATGCCCTTGAGCTATTAGATAACTTGGGAACAAAAACTCTGGGACAAATGTCAAACAGCATGAGTATACTGAACATGTACACCTGGTGTTACTAGACGAATGGATTTCCCCTTAGGCACATTCCTACATGGGGCTCTGTGGTGGGTGGTAAGCATGTTCAATGAAACTCATAACTACTTTGATGGAAAATGTTCCCAAGACCATAAAAAACAAGGAACGCTCTCGGATATCTACTGTTCAGAAGATGAACAAAAATACAAACTGGAAAGCAGCAGCTTTCCAGAATGCATTTTAAAGGAATCAAAAGGAAACGCCAATTACAAGGCTGCCCCCCCTTCATTATCGGAAAGATACTCGGTGCAAACATCTTTCTTAACATGGTGAAGAATCTAAAAAAACGGAATACTCTTGATACAAATTTTAAAAAATATTCAGACATTCTCATGAAAATGTTCCACAAATCTTAAAATAAAAGCATACCCTCTCAAAACATTAAACAAATCAAAGGCGTAGTAAGGAGTGCATAACTATCACTCTGTTCGATAGGAGAAATAGAAAAAGAATTAAAAAAAAATCTACAGTGTCCTGGAGGTAAAAAAAAAAAACATCCTGGAGAAATAACGAACCCATAAAAATCAATACATATATTCTCACCTCCGACAAACCAAAAATAGAAATAGGCTACACCATCGCCATGGAGCCATACATCCCTAACTCATTCAAGTGTTATAGATTTCAAATATATCTATCATGAAGAACTGTAGAGAGGTAAGACCACATGTGGCAAATGTGGTAAAAAAGATCCAGACCATCCCACAAATGAAAGCAACAACGGTTTCAAATGTGCAAACTGACGGAGACCATCCAACATGCCAAAATATGTATAAAAGAAATTTTAATCAAACATAAACATCCCTTACCAAGAAGCCAGAAAAATAGACCAATATCCAAAATCATCCAATGCTTCAGCCACAAAAGGAAATCTTGAAAAACAAGCAAAAATTCAAACTATAGGCCCTGATGACTGGCCCAAATTTCTCTAAAACCTCAGACCTACTTTACCTCCAATAATAACAAAAACGACCAACTATCCTCTAAAAACTCACAGGAGCTAACAAAAATGAATACTTCCCTGATGATCCAACACAAAGCGGTCAAAGAAAAAACACAAATACACCTTTAAAAAAGTCTACCTAGAACAGAAGAACGCTCCCAAACAACCATTCAAGAAAAATCTCTGGAAAACAATCCAAGAAATAACTCGGGCAAAATAACAACGGAGATATCAATGGAAAAGCCTAACAAAGATGAAAACCAACCTTAAAAACAAACCAAAAGACAGAAAAACCTTGACTAAAACAAAGAACTTCCTCAAAACAAAGGCCAATTTTCAAAGCAGAAAATAAATTTGAGACAGAATACATGGAAACGGACGATGAGCTTGATACTGAATCGGCAACAAACTCTAATCAAAAGAACTCCCAGAAGACTATCCCCGCCTCCCAGTAAGCATTCAAACTCAAACCCCCTCTTGCCCCGTCGGCTGGGGCTGAATACACCGATTGCTTCTCTGCAGAGGGGTAAGACCCCCCAACGAGTGTCCTGGATATGACGCCAAACAATCTGATGGTGAGGTTGCAGTAATGCTGGAGCTTTGGGGAGTGCAGAGTACCCCTTCATTACCATCGCTCCCAGGTCCACTCAGGCCCGGAGTGGTAGCACCTGATAAGGGTCCTATCTATGGGTTAAATAGAACTAAACAGTACTTCTTTCCCTATACTGATTTTTTTTTTTTTTTTTTTTTTTTTTTAAATTTAAACTGCGTATTTATGCTAAACTGAATTGTTTAACATAGAACTGTTTTGACATTGGGACTGCGTACTAGTGCTAAACTGAATTATCTGAAATAAAACTGACATTTAACTCTGTATTGCCTAGTCGGCTGGGGCTGTAGAATACACTGACTGTACCTCTGCAGAGGGGTAAGACTCCCCCACCACCAACGAGTGTCCTGATATAACGCTAAACAATCTGATGGTGAGGCTCCAGCAATGATGGAGCTTTGGGGAATGCGGAGTATCCCTTCATTGCCAATGCTCCCAGGTACACTCTGGCCTGGAGTGGTAGCTCCTGATAGGGCCCTATCTATGGGTTAAATAGGACTAACGGCATACTTTTGCTAAACTGAATTGTTTGAATAAACTGCATGCTTATACTCAACTGAATTATTTGAAATAAAACCTTTCGACATTAAAACTGTTTTTACACTTAAATGAATTGTTACATATAACTGCTTGAATAGTTTGAAATAGAAACGTTTTGACAATTAAAGTGTACTTATGCTAAACTGAATTGTAATAAATAGAACAGATTATTTACATAAAAATGGATTTGGCGTTAAATAACCTACAAAGGTTGATATGGCATAAAACCCACCAAACTAAACCATCAAAACCCCTAGCACAAATGAACACTAACATCAAACAAACTAGCTCATCCAAAGCATGAAATTATTCAATGGAACTGCCGTGCATTAAGCCAAACTTCAACGAACTGCTTATACTTCTATCACTTTTAAATCCTGCCACAATTTACCTTCAAGAAACATTCTTAAAAGAAAATAACCTAAACTTCAAACTACGTACAATATCACTATATCCACAATACAGGACGCCAGGTTAATGGAGGCACATCGATTCTTGTAAGAAAGGACATACCACAAAGCCAACTTCCCATAAAGTCGAAACTCCAAGCAGTCGCAACACAAGTCACGCAACACAAAACTATCACAATCTGCTCTATGTACATACCACCACATGAACAGATTAACGAAATTGAACTTGAAAATCTAACTAAACAACTCGCCAAATCCTTCATCCTCCTAAGCAACTTCAATAGTCATAGTACCTTAGAAGACAAGACACAAAAGCAAAATCGAACAACTGATAAACAATCAAAAGGAGACCATACATATAAACCTAACAGATAACTTAGTTCCATTGACCTCCCCATGTGTGACCCATCCAGCTTCCCGGACTACATATGGAGCACTTATGACGACGTATGTGGAAGCGATCATAACACAATTATCATCCAAAATATCATACTCCTGAATGGAACACAAATAAAGCAAACTGGAAAAAATTTCACCAACACTGCTGAATACAACTCCAAAGAAAAAAATCCATACAATAGAAAAATTTACAGAAACTCTTATCACGATTGCTGAAGAATGTATCCCCCAAAACTCCATCTCGACAAAAAAAAACTTTGGTTTAACGCAGAATGCAAAAAGGCAATCCAACAAAGTCAGCTTTGAAAAAATTAAAGAAAAGAACCTTTCATAAAAACTCGTGTTGTGCCGCTAGCACGGCTATCCCTGATCCTATCTCGCCACTTTCCCTATCGTTCATCGCCTCTGGCAGGTCTTCAGGGCTACATCCCGTATCCTCACAGAGCTGCTGTATGTTCGAGCTGGTCGTCCTACTTTTGCTCGGCCATATGTGGGGGTCCATAGGAATATATCACTTATGAGCTCGTCTCTGCTTCTCCAGTGTCCTGCGTGTCTGGTTCGTCTAACTTGTATTAGATTTCGTGATGGGAGGCAGGTGGCCTTATAGTTAGTGCTTTGTGGGGTGTTGCCGCCAGGACTTATTCAATATTGCTCGCAACATTCTTGTGTAATTGTCATCTCGCTTCGTCGCCAGCCGTTTTGTTAGCGTCCAAGTAGTGCATCCATATAGCAGTATCGATACGACCGCTGCCTGGAAGAAACTGCGGTTCATTTTATCGGTCAGGTCTGATTTCCATATGATCGATAGCTTATCGAAAACTGTAAAGCTTGCAAAATAAGAAACCAAAAAGAAATGCGGGCAGGAATATAAGTAAAATTAATACCTTCACTAAACCTAATGGAAAATGGTTTGAAAAATCTCCGGAAAACATAATCCGCCCCCCCACCCCCATTTAAACACCTTATAAAAACAAAAGGTGACAGCCAGCAAATTAACCGAAACATTCTCGGAAAATTCCTCATAACACTACAGCAGACAACTTCAAATTATAAAGAAAAACAGAAAAATACAAAATAAACCTAAATTCAAAAAATCAAGTATACAACGAGAGCTTCTCGGTTACAGAATTAAAAACAGCCATTGAAAAATCTCACAACTCGGCAATAGGACCTGATGAAATTCATTACAGCTTCCTAAAACAAGTTCCTTGCTCAAAATATACAAAAACGTTTGGACTGGAAAACAATTCCCAAAATCTTGGAAACGAGCTACAATAATTCTCATCCCAAAACCAGGAAAAATACTTCATACCCTGAAAACTATCGACCACTAGCACTTACTAGTTGCCTATGTAAAACCTTAGAAAGAATGGTTAATCACCGTCTCGTCTGCTTCTTAGAAACCAATAACTTAGAATCAAATAAACAATGTAGCTAAAAAAAAACCCATAGACCACTTAACAAACCTCGAAAGTTATAAAAGAGAAGGCTTTATTTAAACACATCATAGCCATCTTCAATTTAGAAAAAGGTCTGACATCACATGGAAATTTGGTATCATAAAAGACCTATTTGATCTCAAACTAAAAGGCAGACAACCAAAATTTAAGAATTTATTTTATTTTAACAGAACCTTCCAAGTACGCACCGGATACACTCCCCGATTTAAAAAAAAAAAAAAAAAATAAATAAATAAAAAAAAAAAAATAAAACAAAACCCAAAAAACAAGGTGTACCACAAGGCAGCATTCTATCAACCACTCTTTTCAATATCAAAATAAACAATACAATAAAAGAACTCGCATCTGACATATATGGATTTCAATACGTTGATCACTGCTCAATCGGCTATAAATCAAAATGTATCCCTACTCCTGAAAGAAAACACATCAATAAAAATTAGCATATGGGCAACAGAAAATGGTTTCAAATTCTTAAACTAAAACAAAATGCATCCGCTTCTGTAACCAACGAAAACTGCAGAACAATCCAACACTTGATATCGAAAAAGAAAATATCCCATTTGTAGACCAGCATAAACACCTAGGACATGCGTAAATTTGACAAAAAAACTGAACTTCATTCCACAAATCAACTACATAAAAACAAAATGCAATAAAGCATTACAACTCCTTCGTGTTGTCGCCCATACAGACTGGGGAGCTGACAACAATTAACTAAATTTATACTAATCCTTAATTCAATCCAAAATAGATTACGGTAGCTTCAGCTTTCAATCTACAAAAAAATCTTAATTAAAATCGCTAAACCCTATTTATCACACTGGACTAAGACTGGTACTGATTTTTATTTTTTAACAAATCCAGAAGAAAGCCTATATGCCGAAGCAAATGAAACGCCCCCAAAGCTTAGATGCAACAACTTTGCACTAAAATACTACACAATTAAAAAGGTGACCTCGACAATTCTGCACACAACAGTACTTTTTTATCCCAAATATGAAGATCTTTTCCAACAAAACGAAAATTCAATCAAAACTTTCGGAATGGAACCTATCAACAAGGAAGCAACCTTACCAATAACTAAAATTCACAAAACCTTATTCGAAACGCCTCCCTGGAAAATCATAACCCTCAAAACAGACTTGAGGCTCTGTAAATAAAAAACACTCGCCCAATAACATTCAAAGAAATTCCAATAAATCAAAGAAAAACATCCCAACGATATCCATATCTTCACAGCTCTATCTAAACAAAATAATGCAACATCAATAGAAAAATTGTAATTAAAACATCTCCAAAGAGAAACCTCAACTTTCAGTGCGGAGGTCTACGCAATAAACCTGGCATTTGACCTGATCACCTAGAGAAGGGACCCTAAACGATATTTTCTGACTCCCAATCTGCCATAGTAGTAATCAAGACAAAAAATTAAACAACTCACTAATAGCAAAATTGCTCGCCAAATTAAATATCAATAACCAGAAAGAAACCATATTCTGCTGGATACCAAGTCACATTGGAATCGAAGGGAACGAAATGGCGGCCTCAACAGAAAAAACAGCACAGAAAAATCCACTCAACACACACTTTAAAATCCCTTTCACAGATTTAAAAAGAACCATAAACATTTCTACAAAACAAAAATAGAATTACTGGGATAACTTCCGAAACAAACTTTGAAATAATGCCACAAATAGGAAAATTATAAAATCAAACCAAAATGTCCAGAAAAGTAAAATTATCAAAACTAAGTATAGGACACTCACACATTACAAATTTATACTTTCTCAAAAAAAAAAAAGAGGCCCCATATTGCATACCTTGCAAGAAACCCTATACAATTAAACACATACTAACAGAATGTATAAGTCTGAAACCAATACGAGAAAAATATTACCAAACTTTAAAACAGTTTTTCAACCAAAAAAAAAAATCCTCGGATACATAAAGGAAGCTCAAAGCTACGACAAAACTTAAATTTTCTACAAATGTCTTTAAAAACACTTTAATAAGTATTTTTTAAACAAAACTATTTAAAAATGTTTTAACAAATGTATATGAAAACTAATTTAACCAAAGAAAATGTCTAAAAAATTTTTAAATCAAATGCCATCACCAATTTATTTCAAAAACTTAGTCGGCATTAAATTACCCTTCTAGGTTGATATGCTGTAAAACAAAACTGCAATCATCTTATATGTAGGGAAAATAAAAGAATCTAATGTAAACCTGACAAGTGAATATGCTTATATGCCTACATTTATATGAAAAATTGATGCAATTCTATTGTCATGAAATATTTTCCATGGTTGATTTATTGTAATCATAAAATTAATGAGTAATAGTAAACGATTACTAAAGGATCTAAATCCTCTTGTGGGCACTAGTAGAATAGAATTTTGCCTATATCAATCATAAACATAGATACAGCACGGTATTTATAAGAATATAAATATCATAGACAAAAAGTTTAAAAGAAACTTGTTAACCATCACTATAATCTACTCGGTTGAACTTTATCTTAAAAACATAAAAATGAATTGATGTAGTTTTAAAACAGACTGAATTGAATACATAGTATTTTTGTGTGTGTGTGTGTGTGTGTGTGATTGAGAATAAGAATTTTTAAAATTCTACCCAACTGAATGAAACAATCCTTGAAGACAAAAACTGACAGATACATATTATTAGAATATAGTGACTAAAAGATAGCATTTAAAAACTAGCTCATTAACCATCATTCTGTCATACACGTCAATGTTTAAATACAGATAATGCATGAATAAATTTTTAAAAATTGGTTTCTTTTTTTTAATGACTGTTTAAAAAGTGATAGAAAACGTAGTTTGTTTAAAAAAAAAAAATTTTAAGAAAATTCAAGGCATGAATTGAAAAGTTTAAATAAAAATTTTCTGCTGAAAGGACAAATAGTTGAAATTAGAAATTTAAAAAGGATTTAAATGTATTTCTTTAAAATTACTCTTGTGACAATTAGATCTGTCTCTCTGTCTCTGTCTCTGTCTCTCTCTGTCTCTGTCTCTGTCTCTCTGTGTCTCTCTCTCTCTCTCTCTGTGTGTCTCTCTCTCTCTCTCTGTGTGTGTCTCTCTCTCTCTCTCTGTGTGTCTCTCTCTCTCTCTCTGTGTGTCTCTGTCTCTCTCTGTCTCTGTCTCTCTCTGTCTCTGTCTCTCTCTGTCTCTCTCTCTCTCTGTCTCTCTCTGTCTCTGTCTCTCTCTGTCTCTGTCTCTCTCTGTCTCTCTCTGTCTCTCTCTGTCTCTGTCTCTCTCTGTCTCTCTCTGTCTCTGTCTCTCTCTCTCTCTATCTCTGTCTCTCTCTGTCTCTCTCTCTGTCTCTCTCTCTGTCTCTCTGGTCTCTCTCTGTCTGTCTGTCTGTCTCTGTCTGTCTGTCTGTCTCTGTCTGTCCTGTCTGTCTCTGTCTGTCTGTCTGTCTCTGTCTGTCTGTCTGTCTCTGTCTGTCTGTCTGTCTCTGTCTGTCTGTCTGTCTGTCTCTGTCTGTCTGTCTGTCTCTGTCTGTCTGTCTGTCTCTGTCTGTCTGTCTGTCTGTCTGTCTGTCTGTCTGTCTGTGTCTGTCTGTCTGTCTCTGTCCTGTCTGTCTGTCTGTCTGTCTGTCTGTCTGTCTGTCTGTCTGTCTGTCTGTCTCTGTCTGTCTGTCTGTCTCTGTCTGTCTGTCTGTCTCTGTCTGTCTGTCTGTCTCTGTCTGTCTGTCTGTCTCTGTCTGTCTGTCCTGTCTCTGTCTGTCTGTCTGTCTCTGTCTGTCTCTGTCTGTCTCTGTCTCTGTCTCTGTCTCTCTCTCTCTCTCTGTCTCTCTCTCTGTCTCTCTCTCTCTCTGTCTCTCTCTCTCTCTCTCTCTCTCTCTCTCTCTCTCTCTCTCTCTCTCTCTCTCCTCTCTCTCTCTCTCTCTCTCCTCTCTCTCTCTTCTCTCTCTCTCTCTCTCTCTCTCTCTCTCTCTCTCTCTCTCTCTCTCTCTCTCTCTCTCTCTCTCTCTCTCTCTCTCTCTCTCTCTCTCTCTCTCTCTGTGTCTTTAAACTGTTTATGATTTTTTTCTGGAATATTTCTTCCATGGCTTTTCCGAGAACTTCATCCCCCCCCCCCTGAGAATTTTTATCTATCAACCTCATAACGCACTTTTTTTTTTTTTTTTTTTTTTTTTTTTTTTACTGATCAGTCCCAAACAAGAATTGAAACCCTAACCTCCATTTAAGCAGCATTTGCCAAGGAACACATCTATACGCAAAGCGACAATTGATAAAAGAAATAACAAAAGCAATCAGATATGATATAAACCAGAAGATTTACTAACAATTTGAAAAGTCACGTTATTGTCGTGAAATGTTGTCTCTTGTTAATTTAGTATAATTAGTGATGTAAGATATTTAGTCACGTATGAGTGATGATTATGGAGTTTGTTTCAATGACGAAAGAATGGATATTGATCACTACTAAAATGGAATTTTAGGAACTATTCAATATTTCCAAACTGATCCATTTATAGTGATATCTAATTTCCTTTGAAATGCTTTCTTTATATTAAAATATAGTTGGTGACCTTAGTCTAGGGTGACCCGAAGGCTCCCTTTTTCGATAACTCCAACACTAAGGTGTAGGGGAGGGCGCTACTCCTTTCCCTGGCGAACACTCCAACCATCATGACAGTGTTCATTAATAGCCCGGGAGACTTGGGTTCAATTCCATGTGGAGTCGTACCAAAGACTCAAAAAATGGTACTTGATGTCGCATTGCTTAACACTCAACATGAGGTGTGGTGCAATCCAGGGAAAGGAGTAGCGCCCTCCCCTACACCTTGGTGTTGGAGTTATCTAGACTAAGGTTGCTAACTATATTCTTTCAGTGGACGTGCCCGTGGTGTAATGGTTATCCTCGCAGGAAATGGACACGGCGACACGAGTTCAAATCCTGGACAACTGATTGCATTTCACATAGCACTTGGGAAAGGTATGAATCCAATTATTCTCCCTCCAGCTATGGGTAAATAGTAGGACAGACTAGGTTCTTCAGTCTCGGAGAAGGAAAACTCTGAATTCAAACCTGTTAAACTCCGCTTAAAAAATTAACCTTGTGTCATATCCTGCCCGAGCGGAGGGGTTGGTAAATGATATTATAAGAATATAAAGAAAACATTTCAAACAAAATTAGATATCACTGTATTTATAAATGGATCAATCAGTTTATGGAGTTGGTTTCAATGACGAAAGAATGTATATTGATTATCACAACTAGAATGGAATTTTGGAAATTATTCAGTATTTCCGAAGAATATAAAACTATAGAAAACATTTAATAAGAAACTTGTTCATTAACCATCACTCTGATACATAGATGCATATTTAAATAGATATGATGAATGCATGAAAATAATTAAATTTTTAAATGAAAATATCCATTTCAAAAATTAATTCATTGAACTTGTAAACATTAATCATTACAAAATTATAATTCCCGTTAAATATAAAAATACATGGAATGAGATTAATGGAATGAGTTAATTTGAAGAGTTTAAAACATTTAAAAATGTAATTTTCATGAATGAGATTAAATTGTTAAAACTTGCTCTCTGTTGATCATGAAAACATTTTATATATTTAATGCATGCTTCATATAAAGAATAAAAATTAGAAAAGACAAGTCTTTTATATAATTGTAATTTTTATTTAGAAAATATGAAATGAAAAATCATGAAATGAAAAATGACGAAAATAGAAATGAGTGGAATTAAGATGAAAATAAAAAAACTTATTCATTCATATTAAAGAAAAATCTAAATAAAAATTGAATTTACTATTTTATCTTTAAATGTCAATTAGATATTTACATGATAATTAGAAATATTGTTCAATATGACGTTAAAGACTTAAAAAGATAAATAAAAGAAATTTATTTAAAAGATAAAAGTGAAATGCTACTTAAAACATAAATACTGTTTGAAGAAGTGATTTCTTCTCATTTTTAAACGCATAATGAAATGATCAGAAAAATCACTTAAAAACGTTAAAATTTAAGATTTGAACTTATTTTTAAATTTAGGATAAATTGAAAAGAATTCTTTTCGGGTTATTTAAATTGAAAAGGATTAACTCATCTAGAGAAATGCAGCGGGAAAAGTGGAATTAAATAGAAATTAGGCAAATCACCCACCAAAAATTATGAAAAATTTCGTTTGATAAATTTGAACAGAAAACCTACAAAAATGTCAGTCTAGTCTAGGTTGATCGGGCCCCGATGGGTATATCACAGATCTGCTGCGCCAACTACCATTTTGAAATGCTATAAAAGAAACGCGACAAAGCCTGAATTATTTAATTGCAACTGCCTATTACAGCAACTAATCAGAAATAGGCCTTGATTTGGCTGTGTATATGTCGGGTATATGTTCCAGTTTCTCCTGCAAAAATCAAACGCATGACCAGTTCATGATAACACCGACAGTGCGAGCTTCTGAAGAAAACTGCAAAAAAGGAAAATTTTCTTCCCAGGGTTGACTTTTTAAATTCATTTGTTGGTTTACATTCTCCTCTGCCAGGGATCATTCCTTTTCGTCCATAGCCAACGGGTGGCATCTTCTGCTCTCATTTGGATAGCCTGTCTCTTTCTCAAGCCAACAAAACCCAGTTTATGGTTTTGTAAAAAGATATACAGACTTCAATCTGTTCGAATGTGACCTTCCAAACTCATCCTCTATATTCTCCCACTAGTTCTTGATATTTGCCTTTTTTCTTTTTTTTTCCGGTGAGCAGTCTAGATGTTTTCCAACATTTACTGTTTCTCTGGTTTGAGAAAATAATAACCGGACGGAAGTTCGTCGCTAAAATGTAGTCTAGTAATCTCTCTGCTTCCCTATGTCCACCAAAAGCAGCCAATCTAGTGCAGAAGAAAGCTTGTTTGCTTGGGCCCTTCTTTTGAGGAGGGGGTCTTTATGTCCAGCTATTAGGAATTTTATTGATTTAATATCGGGATTAAAGACCCTTGTCCTACAGTGTTAATTACAAGTACCTGGTCGTGTCTCCATCGAAAGCGCCCCTTTCCGGGGGCTTTCGGGCAATTGCTCAGAAAGGTTCCTCGTCCTTCACATAATGGACAAGATGGCGTCTTACTTTCTTCCTAAATGGGAACATTTGCTGGGCAAGGCAGCGTATCATATACTGCCTGTAGCAAAAACGTGATGCTGTTCATATCGGGACGCCAATAGTCGGCCCATGTTTTTTCCGTTGTCACATTTCCAATCTGGTCCATGTTCCGTGCTGACCTAAACCGACAAATCGATCTGAACCCTGCTTCCTTCATGCCGGCACGTACTTCTGCATGGAGATGTAAATCTTTGCTGCCAGCCTTGAGAATCTGAGTACTGGAGTTGTAACCGAGTCCTGGTCGACCCTTTGCTACAGTCCCTACAATGGCCTTAGTCTCTCTTAAGCGACTTGCAGGTCCCTCTTTTCGTGCCACTTCTGTGCAGATTTCCATACCCACCGTTGCCACTTGTGAATCCCTCAAATTTCTCTATTGCAACGTTTCTCGTGTCTGATCATAAATGCTCCCTTTAAAGGGGAACTGCACTGACTGTAGGCCCTTCCGTACAAGGCTGCACTGCTTAAGCATCTTGGAAGACCGGGCAACCTTCCCAGGCAACCATTACCTTTCCTTTTAAGGGATTCTACGAAGGTCATATGGTAATTGTGAATAATTCTCGGCAGAACCTTATGTTGGAACATCCATGCTTTATATCGTCCGGTTTGCCCTGATCTATCAATCCTGGAGAGCCAGATGACAAGATTGTTAGTTGTGGTGATTGCTTCGGTATCCCTCAAGCTACAATGAAATGCCCCCACCCCTGACTCTTTACAGGATTCTGTCAGGGTTAGGATCACGGCTCCTGCAAGAGAACTTTGATTTATCTTCCACCTTCCCTTCTCGAGCTTGATTTGCTTGGTTTAAAAATTCCCTTTCGCCCGCGAAATGTGTTTATCAAGACCTCCCAATATTCATCTACAATCCTGGACTGATGAGGTTGACACGGTCAAATCATCTATATAGCTCTTTATTTGTGGTTGACGTACGCCCGTTCTTGTCATCGGACCTTGACTTTCAACCTCAGTTGACTTCACCCTAGCTATGAATCGGGTGGTTAAGAAGTAGCGGAGATGGTTGGTCTTGTTCTAATACTCCTCTTCAGTTATGCCCATCCGATGTTATTTCTCCAACGGTGAAACTCATTTAAATGATAAAGATGAGATCGCTGATTTTTTTTTTTTTGGGGACGTAGTATCTTCTAAAAGGATCCTCAACTACTTGTGTGAAATGGATCCATACGCATTTGCAAGTTCCAATCACAAGACTGCTAAGTTGCCTTTGTTCTCCTTTGCCTCTATCAAGAACTGCATGATTACGCCGGTGAGCTCCAAACAACCGGGCATAACCCCTCTTCCTCCCTTTTGGATTGATGTATCAATGTAATGATTCTCAATAGGAACTTCATCAGTCTACGAGGCATAACACTCATAAAAGTTCTGCTTTCCGTGTTTCAATGGGAAATGGTCTCGAATTGTTCTATGGGTTTGGAATTTTTCTCTTTAGGAATCCACAAACCACTGCATATCTCCACTGCTTAGCGATTCTTCCTCTACGCCATATGATCCTTTGAATCTTCCAGAGCTCTTTGATTATTCCAGGGCAGTGCTTGTATATCATGTAAGGCACCCAACTAGGGCCTGGGATTGATACTGATCTTTCTGCCCCTATAATTTCCTTGACCCGTTTCCAGTTATGTTCCCTCAAATAAGATTCTACTGCAGGTTTTACCAAGAAATCGGTGTTACCTAGCTCATTTTCTCCATCGGGACCACAAAAGGTCTTGCTAAGGTGATTATTTCGTTTCTGGAGCTAACCACTTGGCCGTTTCGCTTGTCTTCAGGAAGGTTTTAGCTAATCCGAAGGCATTAACGACGAAGGATGCCCTATTTCTCGCTTTCTCCCTCCTTCATCTTCTGTGCCACTCCGCTCTTGGTATTGTTATTAGTATCTTTCGTCAAATGTCAGGGAGTTCTGGTATCGGGCTGACTTTCCTCCATCTTGGTCATGTTAAATTTCTTCCAGAATGATTTTAATTCTTGCCTCATCTCTAGTGTTTTGTTGGTCCTACGGTTCTTGTTTTAGGATGGAGTTTTCCTTTTCTCTACGAAGCCGAATCTTTGTGACATAATTGATGGTAATCGTTGTCAACGCCTGCATGTGTCTATCTGCATCACCTTTTTGGTGTAGACTGAACTTTCTTATATATATATTATATATCCTCGTCGAACTGTTTCCACTAGCACTCGTTTGCTAGCGGCCATTTTATTCGCTGAAGAACTGCTGTATCCGGAACTGGTCATTTGCTCTGAGGAAATGGACACTGGTTTGCGTCCTGGCCGTTTTCCTGCGCGTCTGCACACTTAATTCTGACTTGATTTATTTAAACCCGGGTTGAAGTTCCTTGATCTGTTCGATTGGGGATCTTATTCTATTCTCACTTCTCGGGGTCCCCCTGATTGAAAGAATAATCAGGTGTGTGCGTCGCAAGTTTACGGGTCTCCATTGCGGAAGATGGGTTGCTAATACTTCCTGTCCTCATTGCCGTCTTTCCGTTCGGTCAAATCTTTCCCGTCTTCACAATGAATAAAATTGCTTTGTAAAACTTGAAGCTTGGGAAAAATTACTTGAAGAAAAAAACTAATTTAACTTCAGTAAGGATCTACATTATACAGCCGAAGGATTATATAGCTTATTAAGAAATATTTCCATAGGTCAGTGTCACGATCTTTAATATTTTCTAGTTTGGTGACGGTGCAATCGTGAATTATCTTTTTTGGACTTGTCTGTTTTCGTCGGCTTGGCCTTTTTCCGGGTAGCCCATCTGCACTCTGGACTTTTTCCAATTTTCGTTTTCGGGTATGACGATTTTGAAAAGACTTGTTGGCTGAATGTTGCTCTGATTCTCCAGCTGGAGCTTGCCATTTATCAATAAAATTTCTGAGACCTAGTGTCTCAACATATTCTAGTGTCGTTTGTGCCCCACAGCCAACGACGAAAGGACGCCCGTGTCCATTAAAATTCTCTAAATAGCTCACAGGTGTTTTGTGTCCAGACAGGACAGAAAATATCCGATTCTTTTTCAACTTGTTCACCTGTAAGAGAAAGATCATTATTCAGACTTATATATATAAATCTCAATGAAGAAATAATTGCTAAATATGTGAGGTAAAATAGGTCAGTGTCACGATCTTTGATATTTTCTAGTTTGATGACTGTTGAATCGTGAATTAACTTTCTCTGGACTTCTGTTTCCATCGGATTAACCTTTTAGCGGGTACCCCATGTGCACTCTGGACATCTTCCGGTTTTCGTTTGCGAGTACGATGATTTTGAAAAGACTTGTTGGCAGAATGTTTATTCGATTCTCCAGCTGGAGCTTGCCTTTGATCGATGAAATTTTCCAGATCTGAGATCACAACATATTTAGCGTGATTAGTCCCACAGCCAACGACGAAAGGACGTTCATGTCCGTTAGGATCATATGAATCGCTCATAGAACCACTTGAGGTACTTTCCTCACTGACAGGACATATAATATCCGATTATTTTTCACTTTCATTTTTGTTCAAGAGAAAGATCATTATTTAGACAAAAATACATCAGTGAAGAAATAATTGCTCGATAAGGAAAGGACTTTTCTGTTTCCGTCGGCTTAACCTTCTAGCGGGTACCCCATCTGCACTCTGGACATCTTCCAGTTTCCGGTTTTGTTTGTGTATATGAGGATTTGTAAAAGACTTTTTCTTTTTGGCGGAATGATTTTTGTCAGATTCTGCAGCTGGAGCTTGTCATTGATCGATGAAATTTACCAGATCTGGGGGGTCACAACACATTTAGCGTAGTTAGTGTCCTACAGCCAATGACGAAAGGACGCCCATGTCCCGTTAGGATCATGTGAATCGCTCATAGAACTTGAGGTACTTTCTACACTGACAGGACATACATCCAACTTTTTTTTTTTTATCGGTTAGAGAAAGATCATTATTCCGACAAAAAATACATCAAGGAAGACATAACTGCTTTATCGGTAAGATTAAAAAAATAGTCATTGAATAGTTAAAGAAATCACAGTATATTAAATATAAACGTTTGCAAATATTGGAAAGTGACGGTCATATTGTAAGTGTAAATCAAGCGTTCGAAATCTTAAAACATAGGCGATCAGGGATGAAGTAAAATCAACGTAGAAATTTAAATGTGCAATTGTTTAATGCCATCAAATTAACAGATCATTTGAAGGTTTAAATTCATTAAATTCTGAAGACTTACTTATTTAACAAAGTACTAAAAATTCTGATGGCATATTAATTTTTGATAAGACTATTTAGATTTAAAATAGGTCAATCTAAAATGTGAACGGAATGACTCATAGAATGAGTTAAAAGATTTCCGTGAAAATTGAAAACTCTTAAACTTTGAAGCTTTAAACTTTAAGAATGTAATTTTCATGAATGGATAAATTCTTAAAACTTGCTCTCTGATCATCAAAACCTCTTGATATAAAAGAAAAAACTAATTTAGAATTATTAATATTTAAAATACTGTTGTAGCTTTAAATGCCTATTAAATAAATACAATTTCTTAAAAAAAAAAGATGAAAGGCTATTTACAACAAAAGAGTGAAAGGATTTGTTCTCATTTTAATCTCGTAATGAAACGATTGGAAAGAATCCTTTAAAAAATGTTAACATTTAGGACTAAAATTGCTTTTAATTTTAGCAAAAAATGAAGTTCTTTTCAGACTATAAAAATTGAAATGATTAATTGCTCTAAGGAATACTGGGGAAAATTAAAATTATATAGAAATAAGGAAAAACGCCTAAATTACTATAATTTCGGGTGATATACTTCAATAGAGATCATACAATATGTATGGTATTTAAAAACAGAAAAATATACTTGATGGTTTGTTTATTTCTCAATGCGTTCCGACGTGAATTCTTTTTCTTTTTTAATGCAAAAATGTTTTATCAAAATTATTTTAGTATAAGAATCAATTGACAAATTTTGATTCATTTATGTCGTTATCAGGGCTTGTCTATGTGAAAAAACGGATTTATACTTGATATTTTCAAATTGCGTCATGTCATGGAATTTTTTTAAGAGAATAGCGTTTTGTGGTTTGAGAAGTGGATTTGAGGTGTTTTATTGCTTTGAATGTTAAGAGAATGGGGAGCTCATCTTTAGTGTGAATTTTTGAATTCTCTTAATATTTTTCCAATGGATGGTGAAATTGTGAAAATTCGCCAAAGGTCCGAGAGACGGGTGTTCAACCCCAGGTCGAGTTATATCAAAGACTTAAAAAAAAATTGCGTCATGTCATGGAATTTTTTTTTAAAGAGAATAGCGTTTTGTGGTTTGAGAAGTGGATTTGATGTATTTTATTGCTTTGAATGTTAAGAGAATGGGGAGCTCATCTTTAGTGTGAATTTTTGAATTCTTTTGATATTTTCCAATGGATGGTGAAATTAATCGAGTTATATCAAAGACTTAAAAAAATGGTACTTGTTGTCGCATTGCTTAATACTCAGCAGTATAAGGCAAGAATCGAGTGTAAAGGGGAGCAATCCAGGCAATGGAGTAACACCCTCTCGATACCTCGTTGTAGCTATTGAAAAGGTACCTTTCGGGTCACCAACTTGACATTGTGGTATTGTGTTGTGGTTTGCTATGGAACAAGGTTCAAGTATTTTATTTTTGTCAGGAATGAAAGCAAATATGGCAGAATTTTGAAAGTAAAGTGTGGTTATTTAAAATGTTATGAGAAACTGAATAGTTTGTGTTACCAGTTTTAAAGTCCTCATGTTCATTGATTCTTTTGTTTAAATGTGTGTGGTTTGCGCTTGTGTGAGGCTTACATGAATATACATGCACAAGTTATATATATATATATATGTATGACATTTAAATACTGGGTATTTTATCCACTATATAGGTTGATATATCAAGTTAAATTTTACACACACGCACACACACACCTGTAATTGTTTTGGTATGTCTGTACATTTTTGTGTGTGTGTGTTTGTCATTTGTTTGTTATATTTCTTAACTAATGTCATGGTAATTCTGAGAATGTTCATTATTCGTTTCTTATATTTCTAAACATACATGCATCATTGTATTTGTAAAAATAGAATGAAATTTTAAAAATTCAAGTAAGAATTGTTTACTGAAAGTCAATAGATTAAAATATTCTCTCAAATTTAAAATGATTAAAATGTAACTCTTTAAAATTTGTTAGTTGATTGCGAAATAGTGGAATATGTGCGTTAAATATTTTCACCTAACTATGAAGTCTTTCTTAGAAAAAGTTTCCACCAATTTCTTGTTTTCCTTTTATATTCTCTCTCTACTACATTTTGCTTCTGAGTCTCTGTATATTTCGTGAACTTGCTCTCAGCTGAATGTCAATATATTTTTTTAATGAATGTTTAATATGAAAAGATTACAAAACAAAAGGAAAAAAAACATTTTGTATGATTGAAAAACCTTTTTTTTTTTTTTTTTTTTTTTTTTTCATTTAGTAAATGTACGAAGTTGAAAAATTTGACTTATTTGGAAATTATGAAAACAGAAATAAAACGATCTATGATGAGAAATTATATGTACGTATGAAAGAAAAAAAAAAACTAGGAAAAAGTTATGGAAACTGAAATATAATTCTAGCTTAAAATATCTATTAGATTACATGGTAAGTAGAAATATTGTCCACAATGAAATGAGTTCATTAAAAAGGTTAAATAAATAAATGATATAGTTAAAATGTGAATTATTTTTGAAGAAATCTCATTTTTAAAGTTACAATTAAATGTGGAAATAATCTTTCGAAAATGTAAAAAATAGAATATTAAGATTTTTCTTCAGTTTAGAAAAAATTGAAAATAATTTTTTTAACAAAGATATTTCATCTTGAGAAATACTAGAAAAAACGTATTACATACGAAATGTTTGGATTTTATTTGAATCTAAGCAAATGCAGCCGTTTTATTACTTCCAAAAATTACTTGGAATATTTTATTGGTAGCGAGGATAACTAAAGACTTCAAAATTTTCTTGAAATGGTAAATATACACTGAAGTTTATAAATATGTAAATATTATGTTGAAAATTACTTGCTGAAACGGGTCTGTGTAAAATGATTATTATCATGTGCAAATTTGTAAATTTTATTTACCCATAAATAAAATTGGTCTGAAATAATTCAGGAAAAAAATGTGGAAAAAATTTAAAACTAAACTTCAATAAGTATCTTTTATCAAAGAGTCTAAGCAAATATTTCCATAGGTCAGTGTCACGATCTTTAATATTTTCTAGTTTGGTGACTGTTAAATCATGAATTTGATTTCTTTGGACTCTTCTGTTTCCGTTGGCATAACTTTTTGGCGGGTACCCTATCTAAAATCTGGTAGATATCTTCCAATTTTCATTTGTGTATGAGGATTTGTAAAAAAACTTTCTTGTTGGCAGAATTTTTTCCGGGTTTTCCAACTTGAGCTTGTCATAGATCAATGAAATTTTCCAGATCTGGCGTTACAATATATCCAAGCTTAGTGTCCCACAGCCAACGTCAAAAGGACGGCCATGCCAGTTAGGATAATCTGAAACGCTCATAGAACCACTTGAGGTACTTTCCGTACTGACAGGACATAATATCCGATTCTTTTTCCCTTTGATTTCGTTTACTGTAAGAGAATGATCATTTGACAATGAATACATGAATGAAAAACAATTCCTAGATAAGCAAAGTAAAGAAAAAATATCGATAAATAGTTAATTTCCCAAATCTGGTGTCACAACATATTCTAGTGTCGTTAGAGTCCACAGCCAACGACGAAAGGACGCCAGTGTCCATTAAAATCAAGTGAATCGCTCATAGAGCTGCTTTCTGTACTGACAGGACACATATCCCATTCTTTTTCAACTTGTTCATCTGTAATAGATCATTATTCAGACATAGATATATATACTTCCCTTTCCCCGTGGTGTTGTTCTCTGGCGTAGAAGTAATCGTGTTGCCATTAGCGTCTATTGCAAGCCTCTTCGTAGATGAATTGAGGTCTCGGCAACCATTGAACGATGTATGTAAACAATAGTAATTGTGATTCATAACCGTTTAAAATTTACTTCGCAGCTAATGTCTCCTCTTGGCTGAATGGTTAGAAGCTTTGGCTTGGCGTTTGAGTAAACCGGGTTTCGATCCCAGCTACGGGAACTGTCTAGCCACACTGTTCTGATAGAACGAAACAGATCTGTCTGTGGATGACATATCTCAATGAAGAAATAATTGCTAGATATGCGAGGTAAAATAGAAAAAAATAGTCAATGAAGTGTTTTTAAAATGAATCACACTTCATTAGATATAAATGTTTGCAAATATTGGAAAGTGACATATTGTAAATGTTAATCAAGCGATAAAAATCTTGAAAAAAAAAAAGGATTAGGATGAAGTAAAATCAACCTAGAATTTTCAACTGTACATTTTTTAAAGTCATCAAATTAACTGACCATTTTCAAGTGTCAATTCTTTAAATTGTAATGTTTCCGATTTAACAAGTAGAAAAATTTAAAAATTTGGGATGTTATCTTAATATTTTAATTAACTATTTTACGTGTTTCCCTAACCATTAAACAAGTGTTATCCCAAGACGAGTGGTCATGCCAGTAAAATCTATCTTTTGATAAAGTTTTAAAAAACACTTTTTCTTATCAGATTTGTCCAATTCAAAAAGTTTAGAATTATTGCCTTTTCTTTCATGATTAACTCTATTATCCAAGCACTTATTTTTTAATTAAAATTCACCCTAGTGTAAGTGAGCAAGAGAAATAATGAATCTATGATTTGCTTAACGCTGAAATCAAGCTAGTTTCTGTGAATATTGTATAGAAAGCAAAGAATTTTTTTTTCTTTACAGAAAGAGCATTTTAAGGTAAAGTAGAATGGGGTATTGAATATAAGTGAAAAAGGCTTCTTAACAGCTCTCAGTACGGTGAATAAGGACCCCCCCCCCACCACATCAATAAGCACACTAATGAATTGAAAGTTCATACGAAAACTGAGGACAGCAATTAAATATCTAAGGCGAGATCTTAACCCCCTTGATTGGTTTAATGTACAAAGTGTTCTGTCTAACAAGTTAACGTAATTAATTGTCTACATTTCTGAGACGAAGCTTGTTGATTTTTTTTTTGATTTTTTTTTTTTTAAATTTTTTTTTATCATCATTAAGGGTTTTCGGACTATTATCTTTATCGTTATTTCCACAACGTTTCGGCCGATAAAAAAAAATGAATATGAGCAAGAGGTAAAAAAAATCTTGCATAATAGTAATTCTAGTCAAGTAAGAACATTAAGTTTATAATTCACTCCGAATTGTCCAGCAGGACACATGGTGTAACGGTTATAGGCGTTGGTTCCCTAAGCTTCAATCCTAACAATACAGATACTTAACACTTGTACCCGGTTATGGCTAACGGAATCGGAACAGGCGACCCCCACCCACGTGGTTTCAATAAAGGATGTAGTTCAGTTCCGTGAAGGTTCCACAGTTCGACAAACACCTGAAGGCCAGAGGAAATATCGGCTGAAACTTTGTGGAAATAAAGATGAAGACAATAGTCCGAAAACACTTAATAATAAAAAGTTAACGCAAGTCATTTCCTTGCACACAATTGAAATGTCGACCAGTTCTATTTGACCCATGTGTAGGTCCCAATTTGGTGCTAGAACCTGGGAGCTATAACAATGAAAGGGTACTCCACATTTCCAAAAGCTCAAGGATGGGAGGCTCACGATCATATCGTTTAATGTCATATCTAGGACACTTTGGCGAAAGGTCATACTTCTCTGCAACCATACAGTCGGTGTATTCTACAGAATTGGAAAATGTATTGATTGATCTGATCATTGTTTAAATGAAACGATTAAAGATGGGGATATTGATTGAAAGTTTCCTTTTTAGAATTGCAAACCTCCATTAATTGATCAGGACTGTGTAATATATAGGTATGTACTGTAGAGTAATTATCTAACTTAATTGATCTATGATGGTATATCAATCGACAATGTGTTATTAAAGTAGTCATTTTGTTATTAAAATATAAAACTGCCTTAAATTTTCACAATATTTCATGTGTGTGTGCGGTTTTTTTTTTTTTTTTTTTTTTTTTTTTTTTTTCCAACCATGTTCAAAAGAAAATACTTTCACTTTAGTTTTGATAAATTTGTACCTTACATGCAGATAAAATTTTCATCCATAATAATTGGGAAACACAAAGGCAAATATTATAAAGTGATAAAAATTTAATTAATCTGATTAAAAATGGGACATGAATTGACACTTTCTGAAGTAGATTTTGTTAGAATTGGAAAATGTATTGATTGATGTGACCATTAGAAAACACGAGGGCAAATATAAACTAAACTGATTAAGGATTTGATGTGAATGGAGACATTGTCACTAAAGTAGACATTTGGGTGATAGAATTGGAAACAGGATTGATCGATTTGATGATAGGCTAATACGTGGTCTAATATTAAGGTGGGATGATTAAATTAAACCGATTTCAGATGGGACATGAATTGACAGTGGTGACACTAAAGTAGACATCTGGTTGTTAATCAGAAAATGTATTGATGTATCTGATCATTGCATAAAACAAAAGCAAATATTACAGCGTGATGATTGTCTAATATACCTGAATGGTTGGTTGTGTTTCATTGCATATCAACCTTTGTAGATTATTTAATGCCAAATCCTGTAAATAAGTTTGCCCTTCCTTCGCCAGAGCGCTCCACCCCCAGTGGGGAATATATATATTGTCATCCACACTTTTGTTAAACAACATTTTTTATACTTGTGATATATGTACTTGTGTTGATATAATGCAAAACAATGGAACTATCAAATGTTGATTTCATCTGATTTATCTATAATTTTTGCTTTCTCATCCCTGGAATTCTCTTTACATACCCTTTCTGATAACTTCATCCCCCTGACACTTTTCATCTATCAACCTCATAACACCCTATAAATCTGATCAGTTCCAAACAAGAATAGTCTCTTGTTAATTTAGTATAATTAGTGATGTAAGATATTTAATCACATGTGATGGTTATGGATTTAGTGAGTATCAATATACATAGCTTAGTCAATGAAACTGTGCACCCTATTTGAGTGGAATTTTGAAAACCTATCAATATTTCTAAACTAGTACATTTATAAGAATATAAAGAAAACACTTCAGATAAAATTAGATACCTTGGGGCATTTTTTTTTTTTTTTTTTTTTACAAGAAACTCTCATTAACCATCACTCTGATACGCAGTTGAATATTTCAAAACATGATGCATGCATTAACCTCATCCAAATAGTAAAATTGTTTTTATTTTATTTTTTTCAAATATTGATACGTTGAACTTGTGTACATCTCAATTTATATAAAAAATGAGAAAATTCCAGTTGTTTTATAATAAAAAGTAATGTGTTGAAAAAGAAAAGATTTCTTGTGAAAATTGAAGATTTTTAAACTTTCAAATTTTAAAGGTTAAAATTGAAAATTTCATGAAGGAATAAATTCTGATATTAAAACTATCTCTCTGCTGATCATAAAAGCATTTAATGCATGCTTCATATAAAGAATGACCAAAGTATTTGTGTCATATATATATATAATATATATATATATGGAAAAATTGGCAGGATTGAAAAATAATGGAATTAAGAAAAATATGTAGACATTAATTTAAAAGAAACTTGGTAAAGATAGAAAATATCAGTTCCTCTTTAAAAGTCAATTAGATATTTCCATGATAATTAGAAATATTCTTGATTTCATGGATTTAAAAAAAACTTAAATAGTAAATTTTTTCAAATAAAAAAAAATCCGTTTCAAGTATTAATACGTTGAACTTCTATACATCTCGATTTATATAAAAAATGAGAATTCCAGTTAAGTTTAAAAAAAACAAAACAAATGTAATGAGTTGAAAATAAAGACTTGTGAAAATTAAAGACTTTTAAACTTTCAAATCGTAAAGATTATAATTGAAATTTTCATGAAAGAATAAATTCTAATGTTAAAACTTGCTCTCTACTGGTTACCAAAACATTTGAAATATTTAATGCATGCTTCATATAAAGAAAATAGTTGGAAAATAAAAGTGACAAAAGTATTTGTATGAGTAAAGGACGGATTTTTTTTAATTTATAAAATGTACAAAATGAAAAAATAGGCAGGATTGAAAAATAATGTAAAAGAATGGAATTAAGAAAAAAAATGTACAATTAAAAAAGAAAAATTTGGTAAAAATTTTATAAAAATTGAAAATAATATTTTCTCTTTAAATATCAATTGGATGTTTACTTGATAATTAGATATATTCTTCATTATGATTTCATGGGTTTTGCCAAAAAAATGAATGCAGTTTAAAGAAAAATATGAAAATAAACTGCTACTTAAAACCGAAGGAAGGACACTGAATAATTTTCTACAAATATACATGTACACACATTTTATTACTTGATTTTTCATCTCGTACACTATTCGAGACACACACACACACACATATATATATATATATATATATATATATATATATATATATATATATATATATATATATATATTTGTGGGTGTGATCTTCCTTGTGTACAAATTTGTGTGTATTGACCATTTGTTTCTAAACTGTTACATCGCACTATTTTTTAAATAGGTGTTTACATGCGGTAAAGTAAATTAATCTCATGTACGTAAAATAAATATATAAATTCGTAAGGCTAAGAGTCAAATATTTTATACATTTATTGCACGCTTTTGTTAAAAAGTGAAAACTATAAGAAAATTAAAGATGAATGAGAAAAAGAAAAAAATAGTTTGAAAACCTTCGTTTCATTAAGTAAATTTAAGTTGAAAATTTGTCAGATGTAGGATTTTATGAAAATCAAAATATTTTTTTAACTTGTGTTCATTTGAAGGAAAAAACAATTATTAAAATGGAAAAATTATTTTAGCTTGAAATCGTAATTAGATGTCTACAAAATTAGCAAGGATTTTTACAATGACATTCATGAGTTCATTACATATGCCAAATAAATGATTTATTCAAAAAAGGTAAAAATGAAATGATAGTTAAAATGTTAAATCATTTTGTCAAAAATTCTTTTCACTAGTTTTCAAATTCATAACATTCGGGAAATAATCTTTGAAAAATATTTTAAAGTTAAGGAAAAAATGGGAAATAAAATTCTTTTTCCGATTATTTGATATTTTTTTTTCATCTAGAAAAATGCTGAGAAAAAACAGGGGGATTTTTTCCCCCTCAAATCGTATTATCTATCATAAGAATAGTTTGGATTTTGCTCAGAAAAACTAACATCTTAAGTTTCACAATTACATGGGATATTTTATCAATATCTTGAATATCCTAAGAGAATGTCGTTAAAAAGTGGCAAATATATACAGTAGTTTATTATGAATATCTAAAAATTATTTGAAAACTTATTGAAAATTATTTCTTGAAAAATGATTATATACAAATTTCTGCGTTTGTTTGTTTGTTTTTTGTTTTAATGAATAAAATTACTTTGAAAATCTTCAATGAAATGTTTGGGAAAAATTATAAAATTCAAAATAAACTTTATTTTAGGATCAATATTAAATAATCGAAGTAGTATGTTGCTTATCAGTAAATATTTCCACAAATCACTGTCACGATCTTTAATATTTTCTAGTTTGGTGACTGTGTAATCGTGTATTATCTTTTTGACTTTTCTCTTTTTGTCGGCTTAGTCTTTTTCCGGGTAGCCCATCTGCACTCTTGTGGACATCTTCCGATTTCTGTTTTCGGGTATGACTGTTTTGGAAACAGTTGACAGAATGTTACTGATTCTCTAGCTGGAGCTTGCCATTTATTGATAAAAATTTCCGAGATCTGGTGTCACAACATATTCTAGTGTCGTTAGTGCCCCACAGCCAACGACGAAAGGACGCCAGTGTTCGATAACCTCCTCTGAATCTCTCATGGAGGTGCTTTCTGTACTGATAGGACACAAAATATCCGATTCTTTTCAACTTATTCATCTGTAATTAAGACAATATATACATCAATGGAGAAATAATAATTGCTAGATATGAGGTAAAATAAAAAGTCAATAGTTTTGAAAGAAATCACAGTACACTAAATATAAACGTTTGCCAATATTGGAAAGTGGTTGTCATATTAATGTTAATCAAGCGATAGAAATCTTGAAACATAGGGGATCAGGGATGAAATAAAATCAACGAAGAAATTTGAACATAACTTTTAAAAGTCTATCACAGTTTCACTGATCATTTTAAGGTTTTAATTCATTCAATTCTAAAAGATTGAACCAGAGAAAATATTGAAAATTATTACCGCATATTCTTTTAAATGACCTTTTAGATTATAAATAAGATATATTTCGGTCTTTTATGTGAAATCGATTTAACCATTTTACGGCTATCAAAAGCAAAAACGCTTAAATTTGGACAGGTGATAGTTTGTAAATATATTGTTATATATTTCATGAAAAGTGGATGATCGAAAATTATACTGGAAAGTAACACTGTAACATAGATATATAGCTCTATCTATATATATATATATATATATATCTCATGATTATAAAATATATTTTATTTCCTTAGGCATAGGTATGTAATAGTAAAAAAAAAAAAACATTTATTATCGAAATTTAAATCCACCGACAACCTATCTCGTCCTTGATTTGACGTTAGACTCAAAACTTTTCATACTATCGACACAAACCATGAAATATTAATTTATATCGATCTAGATCTCCCTTATGTGCGAGATCGGTGACCGATGTTGCCATTTTTGTCATATTAAAATTTTATAGGCTATTACCGCCAAATCGTGTTCATATATATATATATATATATATATATATATATAACTTTTTGATAACATTTTTTAACATGGCTGAGGTCTTTTTTTTTTTTTTTTTTTTTTTTTTTTTTTTCTCATTCAGTTAAATGGTTTCAAGTATTTCTGTTTACTATCAAACATTTACCAGCACATAACAAAATGGCCTCAAGTATTGCTTTATAGCAGTCACAATTTAATATTAGTCGTGTTTTGCTCATAGTTTATTGGTAATTTCATATTAGATTATTTGGAAGAAATTTGTTTGCGCAATTGCTGTGTTAATGTTTTTACCCAGTTAGATGGTTTCAATTATTGCTATCTAACACTTATATTTCAATTCGAAATTAATCATTTGTTTGTAATGGTAACAAGAATTACTAAATTGAACATTAATCCTTCATTTGCATACAGTCAGAATTTTCCATGTGCTTCGATTCAAAACCAATAATTCTAATCGATATTAATCATTGATTTGCACCCAGATAAATGGTTACACATATTGCTATATATCACTAGCATTTCAAATAATAGTAACAAGAATTTGATTCACCAGTAACCCTTTCTTAACAAGCTGGATATCTGAAGATATCTGATGTTTAATTAGTTGTATTATTTTATTTTTTTGATTATTTATTACATCGCATCAAGTGTATATATTTCCTCTACTGAAGGCACTGAACAAGTTTTTTGTTTAAACATTTGTAGTGCTAATGTTTCTACTCGGATCGTTTTAATTAGTGCTGTCTAATAATCATATTTCAATTCAATATTGTTTTTCCAGAGTGAAGTGGTTACAACATATTTAACATAAATTATTCTATGGAACCATTTGTCTGTGGGGAAAATGAAAGATGTATATTCAACATATTGCTTTTTCACACAAATAATTCTGTTTATTGGCAAACATTCATTCACACACATAAAGAGTTGCCATTATTTCAATTGACTTAAGGATTGGATATGAAGTTATATTTCCTTTCAAAGATTAAAAAACTGCATTGAATTTTCACAGTAATATTTCATGCTATTTTCTAAATCCTTTCTAAAGGAAAATACTGTTATTTGAATCTTATTTATAGTTTCAAGTAAAATACATTCATTATATTAATAAATTTTCTACACTACAGGCAGATATAATGTTTTGATCATAGGTAAATATTTCAGTGTGATGATTAAAACAAACTGATTACAAATGGGACATGAATGGACACAGTCTCCATGAAGTACATTTTTTCTTTGAAAAGGGAAAAATGTTTTGATCATTGGAAAATACAAGTGCAAATATTACTGCATGATTATCTAATTAAACCGAGTAAGGATGGGATATTGACATGGTTTCACCAAAAACATTGTTAGATTTGGTTTGGCTTTTTTTTTTTTTTTTTTTTTTTTTTTTTTTTTTTGTTAGCCTTATAGGTTTATCAGGTTTTATGGTTTATTTACTGCAAAAACTTATATTTTGATTCATCTGTTGCCCTTTTAAAAGAAACTTCATGTGTGAGGATGTTTGATGTTAATTTTTTTTCTTAGTATTTAAGTATTTAGAATCAATTCAAGCGTATATATTTCATTTGCTGAAAGCACTGAAGATTTAATATTTGTACATTTATATTTCAAAGTCATCTCGTTCATAAGCAGCCCAGTTAACAAAGTGTAGAATCTGTTGACTGCATCTAAGCAGAAGAGTAAGACACCTCCCACACAGTGTCCTGGATATGACTATAAACTGCATCTGATAGTGATTCCCCATGCCTGGAACTCTGGAGAATCTGGAGTACCCTTTCCTTGCCATTACTACCGGGTACATTCTAACTCGGAATCGTGGTAATTGTTAGCATTCCATCTATGAGTCTAATCAGATTGTTTTATTCTCTAAAAGTGCACAAACAAATCACAATTGTTAAATTAAATTGTTACTGTTAGATAGCAAACATTAAAACCATTTCCATGTGTCAAATGATTTCTGACTTGTTTAAAAGCTTCCATACAAAAGATTTGATAACAACTCATATATTTAATTTATATTCATTGACAGGATTTGTTTTTACATAACTGAGAATTGTTAATGTGCTATAAAACATAACCAACAAAGCAAATATGATCAGTTTGAAATGTTAGATATTTTTTTTATATTTAATTGAGATTCAGTTGTTTGGAATCTTCTGAAACTTATATATATATATATATATATATATATATATATATATATATATATATATATATAAATTACATTAAATTTCACTTTTATTGGATGTTAATTTAGTAGGGTTAGTGTTTTAAGATATTTGCAAACTGACAGATACATCATGGTCTTTATAAGAATATATTGTCTAAAGATAACATTTAAAAAAAAAACTAGCTCATTAACCATCACTCTCATACTGTTATGTTTAAAAACATGAGTAAAATAATGAAATTAATACGGTATTTGAAATGAAAATCTCCATTTAAAATGGATAAAATATGTAGATTTAAGTTCATTAAGTTAAAAATATTAAGAGAAAATGCAAGGTATTTATTGAAAAAGTATAAATAAAAATTATCTGCTGAAACTTCAAATAGTTGAAAATATGAAATTTCAAAAAGATTAAAATATTTCTTTAAAAGTACTTTTTTTGATAATTAAATAGTTGAATATGTCGGTAAAAACTTATCTTCACCTGCCCCCTCTTTTTTTTCTCGAAGTAATCTACATAAATTGTTATACTACCCTTTGTCTCTCTCTTTGTGTTTGTGTGATACTTATATCTACATAATTCAACCCCATAGGACTATCAAAATATTGATGTCATATTATTTATATATGGTTTTTGCTTTATTTTCATCCTTGGAATTTTTCTTTTCATGACTTTTTTCTGAAAACTTTATCCCAGACACTTTATCTATGAGCCTCATCATAACGCCCTCATAAATCTGCTCATCTTACTCTGCTACTAAACCGTTCCAAACAAGAATTGAAACTGATTCCAGTCAAGCCCCATTTGCCAACAAATACATCTATACACAAAGCAACAACTGATAAACGAAAGAAAAAAAAAACTCGTATATAAACCCCAAAATTTACTAACAATTTGAAGTCACATTATAGTCATCAAATTTTGTCTCTTAATTTATATTTAGTGATGTAAGTTAATAAGTCACATGTGATGGTTTTGGAGTTCGTTTCAATGACTAAGGAAAGTATTTTGATACTCGCTGGTGTTTTCTAGAATTTCATGTACGAGTTAAATCAAACTGTTTTCCGCCCTGACGGCTGGGGCTGTAGAATACGCCGACTGCACCTCTGCAGAGGAGTAAGACCCCCCCCCCCCAATGAGGCCACCTGTTGGCCGTGGTGGCGACCCGTAAGGCGCTAGGACGGATCCCTGGTGGTTGAGCAGTCATTGATCCGGCGACAGTGGTCAATGGCTTGCAACACACCACTTTGGCCCTTACTTGGTCTGACGGGCGGTCGGATTGGGCCCGATCCGATCAATCGGCTGGTTATGTCAAGCCCTAGCACCTATATATTTTATCCCGACCGTACTTTTAAATCTGCACATGCAGCAAGTTCCCAATCCTTATCTGTTGCTAGAAGGCGGTGGCTAAGGGTCAATTGTGTTGAGAATAGGAATTTGACCGGTGCCGAGAAATTGGCAACGGCTCGGAAGCCTACCCTCAACTCGAGTATACTGGTCGCGTATCCCCCGTCTCAACCAAGGCGAATGGCTTACCCCCTTGGTTTATTCCCAACACAAGTTGGACTCCGTGGTGGGTGGAGGAGCGCAGGGCCAGTGAAAAATATACAGCAGATATGGCGTTTTCGAACAAAAAAAACTAAACGAAACCTCTCAGAATCAGACTCGGAGAATGAGGCAGCAGACTTCCCCAGATTCATTATAATTAAATCTTTGGAGGAGGTATGCCTAGCCAAATTCTCGCCTTTCCTTATAGAAAAGTGCTATATCTACAAGAGCTAGTCCGAAAAATGTTAAGAAAACCAGGAATAGTAACTTGCTTGTCGAGGTAGACAGCCGGAGACGGGTTTTTATTAATGTTTTCTGCCTTTCATACGACCAAATGCAGGGCGTATCCACATAAGAAACTAAACACTTCCAAGGGAGTTATCAGGAGTAGAGTTGGCATTAGCTACAGAAGACGAGATAGCATCAGCACTGGGAAAACAGGGAGTTACAAATATAAAGAATTTCCATCAGAAAAGGTGAAGAACGAATCCAGATCAACATTTACATCTTAACATTTAATAAGCCCCAAACTCCAAAAGATGTGAAGATCGGCTATTGTCTTGAGAGTTGAGCAGTACGTCCCAGCTCCCCTGAGGTGCTTCAAATGTCAGAAATTTGGACACCACGGGGAAGCCTGTAGAAAACGACAGACATGTTCCAAATGCGGCGAAAAGGACCCGGACCATGCAGAGGAAGATTGCTTAAAAGAAATTCGATGTGCAAACTGCCAACAAGATCATCCGGCTTACGCAAGAACTTGTACTGTTTACCAAAAAGAAATTGAGGTCAAACACAAGAGAAATGTTTCCTTTCTGGAAGCTAGAATTGTAGGGAGCTATATGGGAGAAAGCAGCACGGAGGGCGGATAGAATCAATGACGATACCAAATATAGAACACTTGTGGAGAAATTGCTCAAACTGGAAGCCAATGATTGGCCAAAGTTTCAAGAGCACCTGAAAAAACTACATTCGGATGAATTTTACCAAGCACCAGCTCAGCAACAAGTTGTGAATGGGGAGAGATCCAATGTTGTAGTTCAAACAAAAACACACGTAGGATCTATCACTCCAACACGAATTACTCCTAAAAGTGCAAAATCTCCATCAAAACAGCCGTTACATAAATCACCACCATCCACCAAAAAGCATTAAAGATAGACTAAAAAACTCGTCTCCCATAAGACCTGAACAACTGAAACAAATCACAACTCCCCATTAGCCAAACTACGAAAATACAAATGAACACCAAAGTGAATAAGGAAAGACAAGGAAGAACATTCAAAATACCCTCAACAACAGACGCCTATAACAACCAAACCATCCAATTCTCAACAACCAACAAAAGACGTATAGTATAGAGTATGGATAGTGACACAGACCACGTAGTTGCCAGCCTTAATCTTGAAGAAATAATAAAAAACTACAATACTTAAAACCACTTAACTGTTGGTAAACTTATAAGCTCAGTCACTTTTTGAATTGTTAATCTCTAACGTATCTATTCAAATGTGTGCTAACGAATGACTAATGTGAAATTCCTATTCTTACATAGAAACTCTTGTCATAATTTAACTGTGTGCAAACAAATGAGGAAAAGTAAATGGAATGATTTATGCTGCCTGCATATTTATGCCAAACAGAATTGTTTCTTATGCTAAACTGAGTTATTTGAAATAGAACTGTTTTTTGACATTGAAACTGTACTTATACTAAACTGAATTGTTATAACTGCTTGACTAAACTGAATTGTTCGAAATAGAAATGTTTTTGACAAACTGTGTACTCATGGTAAACTTATTTGAAATAGAACTGATCAGTTATATAAAAATGGATTTGGCGTTAAATAACCTAAAAAGGTTGATATGCCATAAAACCCAACAAACCAACCAAACTGTTTCCACATTTAAATGTGGCCCAACAAATCTTTAATGTTAAATTGTTAAATCTTTGTACAGATTTAAATGGTTGTAAGTATTGCTATCAAACAAATGATTTCCTGCTCATTAAAAAGCTTGCGTACAAAAGGTTTGTTTACAATTCATATATATTTCATCATCATCATGACGTACGGCTAGCACGGATATCCCTGACCCTCTCTCTCTCCACGTCTCCCTATCATTCATATTTTCCCTAATGTCATCGATCGATGTCCTAAGTACGTAGTCTAGACAAATGATAAAGAGGTATGGGGGCAAGCATGTCCCCTTGTAGTACTCCTGCTACAATGTCGAAGTATTCTGTCTTCATCCGGTGACCGCACTTTCACTTTGGTGTTTCTGTAGAGAATCATTATTGCTGCTACGGTTTCTTCTGATAGGCCGTATGCTAGTAGGATTTGTTCCATCTTCCCTCTCTGAATGGAATCGAAGGCCTCGGTAAAACCGACAAATAGTAATGTCGCCTGTAAGTTTTTTGCCCTCACGCCTTCTAGGATTCTACGGATGGTCAATATTTGTGAGGTCGTGGACCTGTTTCTTCTGAAGCCATTTTGGTTTTTCCTCAGGATTTTGTCGATTTGGGGTACTATGCGGTTTCTTAGTAGGGCATTGTAGGTTTTGGCTGCTATGGATGTAAGTGTTATCCCTCGATAGTTCTTGGCTAATCCGAGGTCGAAAGATTTGGTATTGAATAACATTGATGTGCCGTTAAACACAACCACCCTAACAAATATTATCGGTTTGGAGAGTGGAATATTTTTCCATATTATTTAACTGAGAGATGCTTTTGTGCTATGGATATTCTTAAAACTGATGATAAACAATAAATTTGGAAATGATGACACTCTTGCCAAATTTCTCTGCAAAAGTTAGCTCTTCCTTTTTAGAAGTAATTTTTAAAAAATTTAAGATAACTTTGAAATGTTGAAATATTTTGAAAATTAAAAAATATTTTATAGTAATTTTGTTACCCCTAAATATCAACTGGCTTTGTCTTGGTTTAGAATCAACCAAGTCGGATTGGGCTGAATCTCTACAAAGGTCTAAAACTCCTGCAAAGTGTCCTGGATATGACACCTGATTGTGAGGTTCCAATCTTAGAACTTTGAGGGATGTTGAATATAGCTTCTTTGCAATTCCTCTCAGGACCACTCTGACCTGGAGTGGTAGTCTCTGTGAGGGTCCTATAGAACTGTTTCATGTTTACCAGTTCGTAAACTTATGACTAATGTTAAATTAAATTGAATTGTTAGAAGCATAAGTGACTGAAGATTTGTGTAAGCAAATTACTGTCTAATAGAATTGTTGGCGATATCTAGAAATGCTTGGAACCTTTTTAACTGTCTACAAATGAATGAATTGTGTTGAATAGAGAAAATTAGTGTTAAATAGCTGTACTTGAAACCTCTTCACTGTTTACTAGCAAATGACTAAATATTGATTTGAATTATTTGTGAGTTAGTAATAATTGAAATTATTTAAATATGTAGAAGCAATTGCAGTGCTCATGTGCAAACAAATAAGTTTTCATTCATTTAAAATTGTGTGTGTGTGTGTTACACCGACTACTTCTCTACAGAAGAGTAAGACCCCCCCCCTCTACCAAGTGATTTCATTCGAGCAATGAATTAAAAAAAATTAGATGGCTGTTTAGATTAAGAGGTAAAAGATATCTTTCGAACCACAAGGTGAAATAAAACTTCGCTATTTTCCAGAAGTCAAAAAAAAATTGACGAGGGTAAATGTTTAAGTCAGTACATGTGATGGTTTAACTGTGTTCACACGATTGAAAATTGCACTATGAGATTATTCTTCCAATGAAAATTATTCCAAGAGACAACTTCTATAGTATTCTCAGCTAGATGTAGATATATATAGATTACAACTTACAAAATGCAGGTGTGGACTCTTGCTTTGGAATTTAACAGTATTGATATGAAGGAGACATGTAGATTCGAAAGACAAGTCTCTCAGCGATTGTTTCCTAATTACAACTTAGTAATAAATGCTGGTGTGGACACTTATTTTGGAATGTGACGATGTTCGTAGGAAGGAGACATTTAGATTAGAAAGACTTATCTCTCAGCTATTTTCCCCTAATTACAGCTTAGTAAGTGCTGGCGTGAACTCATGCTTTAGAATTTGATTATTTTGATGTGAAGTGGACACGGATGAGAAAACATGTCTTCCACTGATTGTTTTTAATTACAGCTGAGTAATAAATACTGGCGTGAACTTTGTAATTTGACAGCGTTAATGGCGAGACATTTAGATTAGAAACCCTAAGTACAGGTTAATACTAAATGGTCTTGTGGACTCTTGCTTTAGAATTTAACAGTGTTGTTGTGAAGGAGACACTTAGATTAGAAAGTCTCTCAGTGATTGTTTCCTAATTACAATTTAGTAATAAATGCTGGAGTGGACACTTGCTTTAGAATTCGACTGCGTTAATAGGGAGACATTTAGATTACTACATGGTCGAGTGGACTCTTGCTTTAGAATTTAAGTGTTGATGTGAAGGAGACACTTAGATTAGAAAGGCAAGTCTCTCAGCAATTGTTTCCTAATTACAACGTAGTAGTAAATGCTGGTCTGGACTCTCTTTGGAATTTAAAGATTTTGATGTGAAAGGGACACTAATACGGTTATTGATTCCTAATTACAGCTTCGTAGTACATGCTGGCATGGAATTTAAAGATGTTCATGGAAGTAGACATTTAGATTAGACATGTCTAATACATGTTAATACAAAATGCTAGCCTGGACTCTTGCTTTGGAATTTAACAGTATTGATGTGAAGGAGAAACTTGGATGAGAAAATGTCTGAAGTACTGTTGGTATTACCCTAAGGTGTTCCTTAGGCGCCAGGCAATAAACCTATCACTTCTGAAAAATGTTTAGAGCCTAACTGGACGGCCCCCTCCGGATTGAGGAGCATGTCAGTCTAGGCTGCGTGAAACCATTAATTGAACTCCCCTACCCTCTGCCGATCAGTCTCAACCGAGTAATAGGCGTCAGACGAAACGCACCGACCAAATTCCCACCGTCTTACTACGACCGGCTGAAGTGGGTCCAGTCAACAGGTCGAGCTTATTACAAAAATGTTCGAGACGAGTTGATTATGCAAACTAGCATGTCTCTCATGGATTGTTCTGTCATTAGAGCTTAGTATTAAATGCTGGCGTGGACTCTTGCTTTAGAATATATCGTTGATATGTACAAAATATGCAGACGAGGAGGATGTCTCTCACCGAGTGTTCCCTAGTAACTGCTTTGTAATAAAGTTATTTAATCCAAAATTCAGACCACTCGTACAGTGATAGTCCTTTCTGCGCATACACTCCAATTGCTTCGCGGCATCCATTATAGAACGGCATTGTGCTATATTGTGACGCGGCTGGATGTTGGGTAAATATCAAGTGAAAATCCTACCGGCGTTCTTGTTGGTTGTATAGACAGCTAAAGGTGGCGGTATTCGTGCCCTGATGTATGTTATTTAACACCTGGTCTTAGGAGGCCTACCTCTTGGCTTTGTCTGTTCATCACTTGGTGTCTGTGTCTCCCTAATAGGGGGAATTTTGTCTCTGCCACGCATGAGTCCTCTATTTTTTTTTTTTTTTTTTTTTTTTTTTTTTTTTTTTTTGCTGAACTCCCCATAAAACGGCCTTGTGGGATGTCAGATAAATACCAAATCAAAAACCCCCTCTCACCGGCTAAGTAATATATTTGATATATTTGTAAAAGTAAAAAAGCATGTCCCTCATGTTTTTTCCCTAACCGTGTTCAAAAGGAAAATACTGATATCTTGATCATATGGATAGTTAAAATAAAATACTTTCACTTTAGTTTTGATAAATTTTTTACCTTACGTGCAGATAAAATTTTCATCCATAATCATTGGGAAACACAAGGGCAAATATTATAAAGTGATGATATCTACTTAATCTGATCAAAAATGGGACATGAATTGACAGACTTTCTGAAGTAGATTTTTGTTAGAATTGGAAAATGTATTGATTGATGTGACCATTATCAAACACGAGGGCAAATATAATAAACTAAACTGATTAAGGATTTGATGTGAATGAAGACAGTCACTAAAGTAGACATTTGGTTGATAGAATTGAAAACTGGATTGATTTGATGATTGGCTAATACATGGGCTGATGTTAAGGTTAGATGATTGAATAAAACCGATTACAGATGGGACATGAATTTGACAGTGGTGACACTAAAGTAGACATTTTGTTAATATTAGAAAATGTATTGATGTATCTGATCATTACATAACACAAAAGCAAATATCATAGCGTGATGATTGTCTAATAAACCTGAATGATTGGTTGGTTGGGTTTTATAGTATATCAACCATTATAGATTATTCAATACAAGACTGTACATAAGTTTCAATTCAAGACTGTACATAAGTTTTCCCAGTTGGCTGGGGTTGTAGAATACACTGATTGCTTCTCTGCAGAGGGTTACAACCCCGCCAGCGAGTATCCTGTCATCTCATGCCTCCAGCACGGATCTCCCGACCCTCTCTCGCCACTTTTCCCTATCGTTCATCGCCTCTGGCATGTCTTCTGAGCTACATCCCGTATCCTCACATAGCTGCTGTATGTATGTTCGAGCTGGTCATCCTGCTTTTGCTCGGCCATATGTGGGAATCCATAGTACATCACTTATGAGCTCGTCCCTGCTTCTCCAGCAGTGTTCTGCGTGTCTGGTTCGTCTAACTTGCATAGTTTTCGTGATGGGAGGCAGGTGGCCGTATAGTTAGTGCTTTGTGGGGTGTTGCCGCCAGGACTTGTTTCATATTGCTCGCAATATTCTTGTGTAGTTGCCGTCTAGCTTCTCCAGCTGTTTTGTTAGCGTCCATGTGGTGCATCCATATAACAGTATCGACAGGACCGCGGCCTGAAAGAAACTGCATTTTATTTTATCGGTCAGGTCTGATTTCCGTATGACCGATAGTTTATCGATAGCTGTCCATGCCTTCGTTAGCCGCGTGTCGATGTCCTTTTCGGTTGATGAGACATTGCTTCCTAGGTAGGTGAATTTGTCGGCCAGTTTCAGAGAGGTTCCGTCTAGTGTGGAAATGTGGCCTGCTTGATTAAAGCCCATATGTTCAGTTTTGTGTGCATTGACATTGAGGCCAATGCCTGCAGCGGCTCGTTCCAAACTATGCAGAAGTGTTTCGGCTTGCTTGGGTGTATTTCCTAGTAGCGCGATGTGGTCGGCGTCGGTAATTGTTTTTGCGGGGTACCTTCTGCTCTTCCTTGTCAGCTCGAAGCCGTTCTCTCTGACTTTATCGATCGATATTCTAAGCACGTAGTCTAGACAGATGATAAAGAGGTATGAAGCTAGGGTGTCCCCTTGTAGTACTCCTGCTACAATGTCGAAGGTCATATTTTTAATTTAATTTCATTAAAATTTTGCCCCGTTTTAGAAATTAAAAATTTGATACACGAGTTAAGAATTGTCACCCTGTTTCTTAAATAGACAATTTTTGTTAGAAATTGAAACAGCATTTATTGATCCGACCCTGTGTTTCCTCTTTTTTTGTGTGTGTAAAAAAAAAAAAAGAAAAAAAAAATCCTCGGACAGACGGTTTCGTTGTATCACAACCTATCAGTGTGGCTAGACATGTAGGACGCTTCAAGTTGAGAGTGAAACACACCCAACTTTGTTAGACTTAGAATTATACGGCTCAGCCTTCAGTTGACATATTCAGCTAAGGGATAAGGCATTATGTAGTAGCTTTCGATTGTTTATATTTTTCCTTACCAGTGCTCAATTCATATTAAGAGCTTTGCATTACGCGAGTAGCAGTAGTTAATTCCTGAGCCAGAGTGCTCAACCCCCAGTAGGGAATGTATATATTGTCATCCAGACACTGTTTTGTTGTATCACAAGTATGAACATTTTTGTTTATAAAAATGGCAAGAAAAATATTTTAATTAATGTTTAATATACTTATGATTATATAATGCAAAACAATGTAACTGTCAAACGTTGATTTCATCTGATTTATCTATATTTTTTGCTTTTTTCATCCCTGGAATTTATTCTCTTTACATAGCCTTTCTGGTAAGTTCATCCGCTGACACTTCTCATCTATCAACCTCATAACACCCTACAAATCTGCTTCTTATTCTACTGCTGATCAGTTCCAAACAAGAATTCTTAGTATAATTAGTGATGTAAGATATTTAGTCACATGTGATGGTTATGGGGTTAGTTTCAATGACTAAGGTATGTGTATTGATACTCACTATGTGCCCTACTTGAGTGGAATTTTGAAAACTAATCAATATTTTTAAACTGATACTTATGAGAATATAAAGAAAACACCTCAAATGAAATTAGATATCTTGGTGCATTTTTACAAGAAACTCTCATTAACCATCACTCTCTGATACATAGTTGAATATTTAAAATCGTATGATGCATGCATTAACTTCATGAAAATAGTGAAAAAAAATTATTTATTTTATTTTTTATTTTTTTTCGAATGAAAAATCCGTTTCAAATATTAATACGTCGAACTTCTATATCTCTCAATTTATATAAAGAAAAAAAAACAGTTAAGTTTTAAAAACAAAAAACAGCATGTTATGAGTTGAAAATAAAGACTAGTGAAAATTAAAGATTTTTAAATTTTCAAATTTTAATGGTTATAATTGAAATTTTCATGAAGGTATAAATTCTAATGTTAAAACTTGCTCTCTGCTGATCATCAAAACACTTTATATACTTAATGCATGCTTCATATAAAGGAAAAATAAGAAATGACAAGTATTTGTATGAGGAAAAGACGGATATTTTATAAAATGTACAAAATGAAAAAATTAGCAGGATTGAAAAATGATAGAAACGAATAGAATTAAGATATGTACATTTTAATTTTAAAAAAATTGATAAAAATTGAATACAATTTTCTCTTTAAATGTCAATTAGATATTTACATAATTATATATTGACTATTTTACAAAAAACGTAAATGAATGCAGTTTAAAGAAAAATATGAAAATAAACTGCTACTTAAAACCGGACGAAGAAATAATTTTTAACATGCACATATATATATATATATATATGAGTGGGTGTAATCTTCCTTGTGTACAAATTTGTGCGTACAGTTTTTTCTAAACTTTAACATCACGGTATTTTTAAGAGCTTATATATATATATATATATATATATATATATATGATCTCTTAAGGCTGAGTTAAATATTTTATACATTTATAGCACGCTTTATTTAAAGAAAAAAAACTGAGAAAATCTTTTGTATGTTTTCGAACCTTCGTTTCATTAAGTAAATTTAAGTTGAAAATTTGTCAGATTTAGAAATTTATGAAAATCAAGAGTTAAGAAAAAATGAATTTTTTTTTTTCATATGAAAGAAAAAAACAAAATTATCAAAACGGTAAATATTATTTCAGCAGGAAATAGTAATTAGGTGTCAACACAATTAGCAAAGATTTTTAGTGACATTCATGAGTTCATTACATGTCAAATGTCCAAAAAGGTAAAAATGAAACGATAGTTAAAATGTTAAGAAAAATGTTTAAAAAAAGGATTTTTACTAGTTTTCGAATTAATGACATTCGGGAAATAATCGTTGATAAATACTAAAATTGTTTTTAAGTTGAGGAAAAAAATGGGAAATCTTTTCAGATTAATTTTAATTTGAAAATAGTTATTTCATCTTGAAAATGCTGAGAAAAAGTAGATAGCAGTTTTTCCTCGAATCGTATTATCTTAATTGTTTGGAATTTCTTCAAAAACTAAACTAACACATCTTAAAGTTTCACAATTGCATGGAATATTTTATTAATATCTTGAATATCCTAAGAGAATGTCCTGAAAATTTTTTTAAGTGGCAAATATATACAATAGTTTATTAGATATCTAAAAATTATTTCTTGAAACATATCAGGGTAAAATGATTATTTTTTATATAGGAATTTGTGCATTTTTTTTTTTTTTTTTTTTTTTTAAATTACTTTGAAAATCTTCAATGAAATGTTTGGGAAAAATCAAAAACTAAATCTTTAATAAGGATCAATATCATATAATCAAAGAGGTATGTTACTTATCAGCAAATATTTCCACAAATCACTGTCACGATCTTTAATATTTAGTAGTTTGGTTACAGTGCAATCGTGGATTTTTTTTTTTTTTTCTTTTTACTTTTGTCTGTTTTTGGTTGGCTTAGCGTTTTTTCCGGGTAGCCCATCAGCACCCTTGTGGACATCTTCCGATTTCTGTTTTCGTCTTCGGGTATGACAAATTTGGAAAGACTTCTTGGCAGAATGTTGCTCTGATTCTCTAGCTGGAGCTTGCCATTTATCGATAAAATTTCCCAGATCTGGTGTTACAACATATTTTAGTATCGTTAGTGCCCCAAAGCCAACGACGAAAGGACGCCCGTGTCCATTAAAATTCTCTAAATCGCTCACAGAGGTGCTTTCTGTACTGACAGGACAGAAAATATCCGATTCTTTTCAACTTGTTCATCTGTAAGAGAACGATCATTATTCAGACTATATATATATATATATATATATATATATATATATATATATATATATACGTCAATGAAGAAATAATTGCTAGGCGTGAAGAAAAATAGAAAAAATATGGAATAAGAAAAATATTGAAAATTATTTCATTTTTTTTTTTTTTTAATACGACTATTTCGATTATAAATAAGATACATTTAGATCTTAAATGTTTGAATACTTAAAATACATAAATGAAATTAGAAAATGAAATTAAAATTGTACTTGAAATGACAATTTCGGTTTAAAAATGGATACAGTATGTAGAAAAAGTCGATTTAAAAAAAAGTTAAAATCATATTTGATATTTAAAGAAAATTTAAGATGCTAAATGAAAAGGAAGAAAAATTATTGGCTGAAATGTCAAATACTTGAAAATATGAAATTACAAAAAAAAAAATTAGAAAATATTTTTCAAATTACTCTTCGGTGATAATTTAATTGTTGAATATGTATGTAAAATATATTGTCACAGCTTATTTTTTCGTTTTAGAAATAATTAATATAAATTTCCAGTTTTCATCCTGCCCTCTCTCTCCTTTTGTTGTACGTGTAAGTATCTGAGATATATAATCATCTAGGGACAGACTGTTTCGTTGTATCACAACTCTTCAGTGTGGCTAGACAAATAGGACGCTTCAAGCTGAGATTGAAAATAACCCACTTAGAATCATTCCGCTCAGCCTTCAGTTGACATACTTCAGCTAAGTAATTATAAGGCATTATGTAGTAGCTTTTGTTTATTTACATTTTGCCTAACCAGATACCAGAATGCTCAATTCATATTAAGAGCTTTGCATTACGTGAGTGCTCCCCAGACCCGGTGGGAATGTATATATTTTCATCCACCGACAGACTGTTTTGTTGTATCTCAAATATGAATATTTTTGTTTATGAAAATAAGAAAAATATTTGTAAGAAAAGTCGGATTTTTTTTTAATAAAAGAAAAAATTGGCAGGATTAAAAAATTATGGAAACAAATGGAATTAAAAAAAAAAAGTACATATTGATTTAAAAGAAAAACTTGCTGAAAATCATAAAAATTGAAAATAGTATTTTCTCTTTAAATGGCAATTAGATATTTACATGAAAATTAGATATATTCTTCATTATAATTTCATCTTTCGCCCCCCCAACTTAAATAAATGCAATTTAAAAAAAATTAAACTGCAACTAAAAAACTGATGGAGAGACACTGAAGAAAGGATATATATATATATATATATATATATATATATACACACACACACATTTTATTTAAAGATTTTCATCTCGTACACTGTTTGCCATATCATGATATATATATATATATATACGTATGTGAGTGGCTGTGATTTTTTTCTTGTGTTTGTGTGTATTGACCATTTTAGTTTATGTTCCTAAACTGTTACATCTCGGTATTTTTGAGTGTTTGTGTGTGTCTATATAATTATGAATTCGTTAAGGCTGAGTGTCAAATAGCGATAAAAAAAATTAAAGATGAATGAGAAAAAGGAAAATATTTTCTTTGTTTGAAAACCTTCGTTTCATTAACTAAATTTAAGTTGAAAATTTGTCAGACTTAGAAATTTATGACAATCAAAATGAAGAGTTAAAACCTTTTTTTTTCATATGAAAGAAAAAACAGAAAATTATTAAATCAATAACATTACTTTGAAAATTTTCAATATTTTCGTGAAAAATTATTATACAAAACTAAATACACTTTAATAAGGATCAATATCATGTAATTGAAGAAGTATGTTACTTATCAGCAAATATTTCCACAGGTCACTGTCACGATCTTTAATATTTTGTAGTTTGGTGACGGTGCAGTCGTGTATTTTTTTATTTTATGTTTTTTTGAGTTTTCTGTTTTCGTCGTCTTCGCCTTTTTGCGGGTAGCCCATCTGCACTCTTGTGGATTTCTGAGATCTGGAGTGACAACATATTCTTGTGTAGTTAGTGCCCCACAGCCAACGTCGAAAGGACGCCCGTGTCCATTAAAATTCTCTAAATCGCTCACAGAGGTGCTTTGTGTCCTGACAGGACACAAAATATCCGATTCTTTTTCTTGTTCATCTGTAAGAGAAAGATCATTATTCAGACAATATATATACATCAAAGAAGAAATAATAGTAGCTAGATATGAGGTAAAATAGAAAAAATATATAGTCAATGAATAGTTTTTTTAAAAAATCCCAGAACATTATATATAAACGTTTACCAGTATTGGAAAGTGACTGTCATATTATAAATGTTAATCAAATGATAGAAAACTTGAAACATAGGCGATCAGGGATGAAGTAAAATCAACGGAGAAATTTGAACAAGGCAATCTTTAAAAGTCCAGTTTTACTTATTTAAGATTATGATTCATTAAATTCTAAAAGAGTACTGATGGAATAAGAAAAATATTGAAAATTATCATTTCATATTTTTTAAATACGACTATTTAGATTATAAATAAGATATATTTCGATCATGAATGTTTGAATACAAATAATGCATCAATAAAATTAGAAAATGAAATTAAAATTATATGTATATATACATAATTCGTAAGGATGAGCGTGAAATATTTTATACATCTATTGAACGCTTTAAAGAATAAAAACTGAGAAAAAGAAAAATATACAAATTTGTGCATTTTCGTTTTTTTTTTTTTTTTTTTTTTTTTTTTTTTAAATCAATAACATTACTTTGAAAATCTTCAATGATATTTTCGTGAAAAATTATTATACAAAACTAAAACTTTAATAAGGATCAATATCATTGAAGAAGTATGTTACTTTTTGTAGTTTGGTTACGGTGCAGTCGTGTATTATCTTTTTTTGAGTTTTCTGTTTTCGTCGTCTTCGCCTTTTTCCGGGTAGCCCATCATCACTCTTGTGGACATCTTCCGGTTTTCGTTTTCGACTGACGGTTTTGGAAAGAGTTGTTAGCATGTTCGTCCGATTCCCCAACTGGAGTTTGCCATTTATCGATAAAATTTCCCAGATCTGGCGTGACAACACATTATAGTGTCGTTAGTACCCCACAGCCAACGACGAAAGGACGCCCGTGTCCATTAAAATTCTCTAAATCGCTCACAGAAGTTCTGTCCGGACAGGACACAAAATATCCGATTCTTTTTCTAGTTCATCTGTAAGAGAAAGATCATTATTCAGACAATATATACATCAATGAAGAAATTATAATTGCAAGATATGTGAGGTAAAAAGAAAATATAGTAAATAGTTTTGGAAGAAATCACAGTACATTAAATATAAAGTTTCTTCCATGATTGGGTAACCAGCAGGTATTTCGAAGTCCATTGTGAAGAAAAAAATGATTCGTTTTAGTTGAAATTTCTTAAACCAGCCGAGAGAAATGGATGCGAAGCGTTATAGAAACGGAGATATTCTGAATGTATGGAAATAAAGTAGAGTATCTATTGAAGTAAATAATCGCCCAGTCGACAGCACAGATACTGTGATTTGATTAGTCAAGCGTAAAAACTCGTTAAATGAGCAAGAGGCTCGCCTCTTCTGACCACCGTACTAAAATGGATTTGTCGTGTGGTCACTACTAACGATCTTGCCAATTCAATTGAACTAATTTAATTCCCTTTTAGGAAAGAGATATTTTATGGTGACAAAACAAAAGCGTTGATAATTATTAAATGTTTCGTGGAAAAATAATTTTAATCTGAAGTTTGAAAGGCGAAATTTAGAATTTGTTAGAGAATATTCAATTGTCTTATCTCTATATCTCGAGTCCAGCAGTGTTAAGGGAAGATTGAATTTGACTTATTTTATTTTTATTTACAATTATACACTTGTAAACACTCGGTGTGTATGATTATTTATATATATATTTTTCATAACGATAAGAGAATATATTTTGTTTCCTTAGGTATGGTTAGTCAAAAACACCATTTCTTATCAAAATTTAAATCCGACAACCTATCTTGTCACTCATTTGACTTTAGACGCATAAAACTTTTCATACTATCTATACAAACCATGAGATGTTAATTTATATCGATTATAAAGGTCGATATCTCCCTCGTGTGCGAGATCTCCTATTGATGTTGGAAGGTTTACCAGATTCAGTTTTTTTTTTTCCATGTAGATGTATATATCGTAGGTTGATGGCGATCTCGTTTAAATAATTAGTGAGGAAAAATTTCATAATTTAAATACAGACATTATATCAAATAGTAAACGTATTTTACTCGATTATTGATATCTTTAATCGCCATAACAACCAGGTCGATTGTGAGCCATTTTTTGTCTTTAACACATTATGAATATATTAGAACTTTGAGGAAATACAACTATTCTCTAAAATCTATGAGAAACTAAGTATAAATTTATTTCCCCTAACCACTTCACAAATTTATCCCTAGACGGGTGGATATGTCAGTAAAATCAATCGTTGATAAATAAGAATTAAGACTTTAAAGCTGTAGCATCAGCTTTGTACTCGCTTCAAACAAGAAATATAAATTAAATACCACTCAGAAATTGACAAAGAAAAACCCACGAAAACTACTTCAATTCGAATATCCTATGTCTTCCTCACAATTTTATTTTATTACTAGAATATTTTACTCGAAAATACTTTCATTTTAATTTCAATTAAAAAATACTTATTTTCTCGTCTAATCAATAACTTAAGGTAAAAAAAAACTTGGATTTTATTTTTAATATTAACTTCCTTAAATCCAGATATTATTTACATCAGTATTTTCTTCAGTAATCAGTTTTTTTTATAGTAGGTTTAATAAGCATTTAAGGATTTATATCACTACCTCTAATAACTAAAATACATCACTAACATTATAAAAATTACGTTTGTGTTCCAATACTAAAATAACTAAGAAAATATGGTCAGTACTCAAACAAATGACACTATAGTGTTCTGAATGTTACACCAAACTGCAGACCGCGTGTCCAGTTCTGGAGATTTGGGCAATGTGCTGTATCTTTTCCTACCTACGATTCACATGTTTATTTTGAACCCCAAATGTATTGCCCGTTATTGTCCAAATTATTAGTCGAATAGAAGTGTTTAACCATTTAAATGTGTGCAAATAAATAAGCAATGGCCTGTTGACAATGTTTGCAACAAATTGTTTATATAGAGAGATCATTTAAAATTAAATATACAATGAATGATTTGCAATTAAGACCAAAATTTGAATGATCTTAATTCAGCTGATTATATTATTATTATTCTTCTTAAAGCTGATGATTGCTAATATATTTAGAGGAAGACCTTCGTCCAAAATGGAAAATATTTTACTCCTGTCGGACGATCATTAAATTCTAATAGATTAACGATGGGATATGCATGGGTATGTTGCTGTATTTTGTTGTTTGAAGTCAAAACTGGATTAATCGATTAGATCAGGACAAAGATTCTAGTGAATTAAACTGATTAAGGATAGTATATGAATGGACACAGCCTCGCTAAAGTAGACATATTGTTGTTAAAAAGAAAAAACTGCATTGGTCTTATCATAGTGTAATACAAACACAAATAATAAAGTGGCAAGATTATCTAATTAAACTGATCACGTTTGGGATATGAATATTATGTGGTGTTACAAAATAGACATTTAGAGGTTAGAACTGAAAAAATGTATTGATTAAAGTGATTAAGCATGGGAATTGACTTTGTTTCACCACAGTTGAAATTTCGTTATTAGAATTGGTTCTAAATGGATTGCTTGGCATTTTGTCATCAAGTTTTATAGACTATTTATAGCCAAATCTTGTTCACACACACACACACACACACACATATATATATATATATATATATATATATATATATATATATATATATATATATATATATATATATATATATTTGTAAATTTTCTTATAACATTTTTGAACATTGCTGAGGTCATTTTTTTTTTTTTTTTTTTTTTTTTTTTTTTCATTCGGTTAAATGATTTCAAGTATTTCGGTTTAATATCAAACATTTGCCTGCACATAACAAAATTGCCTCAAGTATTGCTTTCTAGCTGTCACAATTAATATCAGTCATTTTTTGCACATAGTTTATTGGTAATTTCATATCAAATTATTGGGAAGAAATTTGTTTGCACAAGTGCAGTGTTGTTTCTACCCAGTTAGATAGCAATAATTGAAACCATCTAACACTTGTATTTCAATTCAATATTAATCATTTGTTTGTATGGTAACAAGAATTACTAAATTGAACATTATTCCTTCATTTGCATACAGTTAGATATTTCCAACTTTTTTTTGTTTACATAGACCAATTTTTATCAGTTATTTTTTTTTTTTTTTAAATAACATTAATTGCAAGTTTAGGTGTACACACTGTGAGAATACATATCACTTCCCCAATTAAAATACATCAATATCACTCGGTAATGTGTATGTTTATCTTACAGTACTGAAACTACTAAATGACTTCCGTTGACTAATTTCAGAAAATGGACACAATAGATGTTGGATTCAAAAGAAATGGGACATCTTAAACTTAACTGAAGATTTTCAGGTAAATTTTGATTCATCCTTTCTTGACAATGTATGTCTAAAGATATTTGTTTAATTAGTTGTAATTTTATTTTTCAAAATTATCTTGCCTCGATTAATTTACGTGAATATATTTCATCTGCTGAAAGTACTGAATTAGTTTTTTTTTTTTTTTTTTTTTTTTTTTCACACTTGTAGTGCTAATGTTTTTACTCAGTTTGATCTTTTCAATTATTGATCTCTGATAATTATATTTCAATTCAATGAATTTTAAGGATTGAAAAACTGCATTAATTGATCTGATCTTTGTGTAATATTTAGTTAGATAATCATTACTCTGTAATATATAACTTAATTGATTAATGATGGGATATCAATTGACAATGTGTTATTAAAGCAGACATTCCATCATAAGAATTCAAAACTGCATTGAATTTTCACATTGATATATTTCACGCTATTTTCTAAATCCTTTCTAAAGGAATACTGTTATTTGAATCATAATTTCAAGTTAAATACATTCATTGTATTAATAAATTTTCTACCTTACAAGCAGATACAATGTTCATCAATCATCAGTGGGAAACACAAGGGAAAATATGTGATGATTATGTAATTTATCTGATTAAGTATTGGATGTGAATGGAGACATTGTCACTTAAGTCGACATTTTATTGTTAGAATTGGAAATGGGATTGAATGATTTGATCCTTGGTTAATACATAGGCAAATATTTCAGTGTGATGATTAAATCAAACCAATTACAGATGGGACGTGAATGGACACAGTCTCAATAAAGTAGACGTTTTTTCTTTGAAAAAGGAAAATGATATGATTGATCTCATCATTGGAAAATACAAGAGCAAATATTACAGTATGATTATCTAATTAAACTGAGTCTGGATGAGATATTAACTTACATGGTTTTACTGAAGACATTTTGTTGTTAGAATTGGTTTGGCTTTTTTTTATTTTTTTATTTTTTTTCGCCTATCAATCTTCTTTGTGGGTTATTTACTGCGAAAACTAGTATTTTGATTCGTCTGTTGCCCTTTTAAAACAAATTTTATGTGTGAGGATGTTTGATGTCAAATTAATTAAAATTTTTTTTTTCTTTAAGTATTTAGAATCAAATAATTCAAAGCTATATATTTCATTCGCTGAAAACACTGAAGATGATCTAATATTCCAAGTCATCTCACCTATAAGCAGCCTACTTGACTGGGAGTCTAGAATATATTAACTGCATCTCAGCCGAAGAGTAAGACCCTTCCTCCCACAGAAAGAGTATTCTGGATATGACTATAAACTGCATCTGATAGTGATTCCCCTTTCCTGGAGCTCTGCAGAATATGGAGCACCCTTTCATTGGCATTACTACCATATTCTAACTCGTGTTACTCAAGTTGTCTACTTGGACACAAGACATGATTCAGTAGAAAAAAATGAGACGGCTTCATCTTTTATTGCGGATTTCAAGGTAAATTTTGATTTGTCAGTTCTTTTTCAAAAAGCCTGTATGTCTGAGTATGTTCGATCTCAAATTAATCAATTAATATTAAGAAGTAAATTAAAGAGGATATTTCATGTGCTGAAAGCACCGCCAAAGATTTTTGCAATATTTATTCCTATTTTTATCATATTCATCAGTTCTGTGCAGTCCAGTTGACTGAGCTGTAGAATAGGCTGACTGCATCTCAGAGAGATAAGACCCCTTACACACAAAGGTGCCCTGGATATGATGCTAAACTGCATCTGATTGTGAGTTCCTTTCCTGGGGCTCTATATAATTTGGAGTACCTTTTCATTGGCATTTATTCCCATATCCATTCTAACTGGGAATCATGGTAATTGTTAGCATTCCATATATGAGTTTAATCAAACTTTTTTATCCTCTAAAAGTGAGCAAACAAATCACAATTCATAAATTAAATTGTTACTGTTAGATAGCAATAATTAAAACCATTTCAATGTGTGTGTCGTCAAATGATTTCTGGCTTGTTTAAAAGCTTCCATACAAAAGATTTGATAATTCGTATATTTTTTATATATATATATATTGACAGGATTCAGCATTAAATAACTTAGAATTGATGTGCCTTAAAATATAATCAGTTTGATATGTTCAATATTTTATATTATTTAACTGACAGATTCAGTTGTGTTTCAAATCTTTTGAAACCTTATAATATTTGAAATTTCACACTATGGGTTGTTAATTTAGTAGGGTTAGTGTTTTAAGATATTTGTAAACTGACATACACCATGGTATTTATAAGAATATATTGTCTAAAAAGATAACATTTAAAAAAACTAGCTCATTAGACATCACTTTCATACACTTGAATGTTTAAAAAACAATGTATGAATAAAATAAAAAAATGAAATTAAAACTGTATTTGAAATGACAATCTCGGTTTAAAAATGGGTAAGATATGTATATTTAAGTTCATTTAAAAAGTTAAAAATGATATTTAATATTTAAGTGAAAATGCAAGGTATTTATCAAAAGTATAAAAACTGTCTGCTGAAACATGAAATAGTTGGAAATATGAAATTTAAAAAAAGATTAAAATATTTCATTAAAATTACGTTTTTTTTTTTTTTTTTTTTTTTTGTTTTTTTTTTAATAAAAAAAAAAAAATTTATTTAGACATATTCAACTGTTTAATTATTGAAAGAAATCTTCACCTGCCTATTTTTTAAAATATAATCTACATAAATTGTTATTCTACCCTCTCTCCCTTATTTGTCATATATACACAGTTGTTTAATATACTTATATCTACATCATGGAACAATCAAAATATTGATGACTTATTCCTGCATGGTATTTGCTTTATTTTCATCCCTGGAATTTATCTTTTCATGACCTTTCTGAAAACTTCATCCCCAGACACTTTTTATCTTTCAAACTCATGACACCCTATCAATCTGCTCATCTTACTCTACTACTAAACCATTCCAAACAAGAATTGAAACCCAGACTCCTATTAAGTAGCATTTGCCTAAGAACACATCTATACCCAAAGCAACAACTGATAAACGAAAAAAAAAAAAACTATCAGATATATAAACCCAAAAATTTACTAACAATCTCAAGTCACAGTCGTGAAATATTGTCTCTTGTTAATTTAGTATAATTAGTGATGTAAGATAATAAGTCACATGATAGTGATGGTTTTGGAGTTAGTTTCAATGACTAAGGAAAGTATATTGATAGTCACTGGTGTTTGTTAGGATTCCATGTATGAGTTAAATCAAACTGTTCATCCGCTTGAAAGTGGCCCAACAAATCACTAATGTTAAACTGAATTGTTAAGTGTTAGATCGCAGTACTTGCAAGCATTTAAATGTATGCAAACAAATGATTTATGGCTTGTCAATTCATATACAATTTAATGTACATGTATTGATATATTCGTGGTATTCATATACATTCATATACATGTATTGATATATTCATGGTATTCATATACATTTAATGTACATGTATTGATAGATCTAGTATTTGATAACCTAAAAAGTTGATGTGCTATTAAACACACCCATCCAAGCAAATGTTATTAGTTTGGAGAATGGAATATTTTTCCATATTATTTAGCTTAGAGATGCTGTTGTGTTATAAATATTCTTAAACTAGATGATAAACATTGAATTTGGAGACGATGACACTCTCGCAATATTCATCTTGAAAACATAGCTCTTCCTTAAGTAACTTTAAAAAATTATCTAAAATAAATTTTCAAATTGTAAAATATTTTAAAAATTGAATAAATAACATTTCATAGTGAATTTATTAACTTTAAATATCAACTAGTATTGACCGAGTTTAGAATCGGCCATGTCGGCTGGAGCTGTAGAATATACTGACTGCATCTCTACAAAGGTCTAAAACTCCTGCAAAGAGTGTCCGGATATGACGTGGATAAGCAATCTGATGGTGAAGTTCCAATCTTGGATCTTTGAGAAGTGTTGAATATAACTTCATTGCCATTTCCATCGGGTCCACTGTGACCGGGAGTGGTAGCCTCTGAGAGGGTCCTATAATGTTTAACATGTAATTAGAGCACAATAGCTGAGCCAAATGTCTTTCGAATCTAAATATCTACTTCCCATGAACATCATCAAATTCCAAAGTGACCACTCCAGTATTTATTATTCGGCTGTAATTAAAAAGAAACAGTGGAAGACATGTTTTATCATCGTGTCCACTTCACATCAAAATCTTCAAATTCTAAAGCAAGATTTCACGCCAGCATTTACTAAACTGTAAGGATATTTAGATTAGAAAGACATTTGTCTCAGCTATTGTTCTCTAATTACAGGTTCATACAAAATGCTGGCCTGGACTCTTACTCTTATGTGAAGGAGACACTTACATGAGAAAATGTCACTGGCATTGTTGGTATTACCCTAAGGTGTACCTTAGGTACCAGGCAATAAACATAGCACTTCTGAAAGGTTTAGAGCCTGACTGGACGGCCCCCTAGGGTTTGAGGAGCATGTCAGTCTAGGCTGCGTGACGCCATTAATTGACCTCCCCTACCCTCATTCCGACAGTCTCGACCGAGTAACTCGCGCAAGAGACGAAACACCCGACTAAATTCCCGCCGTTTAGCTACGACTAGCTGAAGTATATCCAATCAACAGGTCGAGCTTATTACAGAAATATGTTCGAGACAAGTGGCTATGCAGACTGGCATGTCTCTCATGGATTGTTCTGTCATTAGAGCTTAGTATTAAATGCTGGCGTGGATTCTTGCTTTAACGTTGATATGTACGAGATATGTGGAGGAGCCGAGGAGCATGTCTCTCACCGATGGTTCCTTAGTTACTGCTAAGTAAAGTTATCTAATACAAAATTCAGACCACTTGTACAGTGATAGTCCTTGCTGTGCATGCGTTTCAATTGTTTCGCGGCATCCATCATAGAACGGCCTTGTGCTACATTCTGACACGGCTGGATGTTAGGTAAATATGTGAAAACCCTACTGGCGTTCTTGTCTGTTGTATAGACAGCTAACGGTTGCGTTATTGATACCCTGGTGTATGGTATTTAACACCTGGCCTTAGAGGCATACCCCTAGGCTTTGTCCGTTCATTACTTGGTGTCTGAGTCAACCTAATAGAGGAAATTTTTCTCTGCCACTCATGAGTCTCGATTTGCTTGCTGTATAGCCCATAAAACGGCCTTGTGCTATATTCTGGTACATTGGGATGTCAGTTAAATAGCAAATCAATCCCCCCTCTCACCGGCTAAGTAATGTATTTGATATATTTGTGTAAGTAGAAGAGCATGTCCCTCGCTGAGTGTTAGCTATTCGTGCCGTCATGTTAGCAATTTAATACTACGTTTCGGGAACCTTACCAACAAGGCTTTAGCTGCTTATAGGACTAATATTGCTTTGTATTTAGGTTCTCCAGTATGGCACAACTGAGAGGCCGAAAAATACTGATTTGTCCAAGAACATTCCTTCCTGCCGTGCATGAATCTCGATCAGGAGTTGTCCCCGCCATAAAACAGTTTTGTGCCATATTCTGACAGGATTTATCTGATATCCCAACTGAAGTCAAAACCTTCGGCATTTGTGCTGTGTGATGTGGCCGCCGGCGTCGCTGTTTTCGTGCCGTGATGTTGGCATTTCAATACTTGGCAGGATTAAATTACATTGTTTTGAGCCTAAGGTACCTGCGTAAGAGAATGTCGACAGAACTAAAAATTGTTTTCCTTCCACTCGTGCGTCTGGATTCGTTTGTGACCCCCATTTTAAAATTGCCTTGAGCCATATTTTGGTGTGGTGGGGCGTCGGATAAATAACAGCCATCACCATTAAGGCATTCGTGCCGGATATTTGTCAGCCAAAACAATCTTGTTTGTATTTCACTATCAAATGTACATAAATATCTTTTTAATGAAGAAAACGAGATCAATCTGCATATCATAAAACTCTAACATCCCTTATGTGTGACATCTCTGACCGATGTTGGTTCATATAGAACTACATATAGTAGGTTGATGCTGATCTAGGTTAATTGATTTGAGATGAAAGTATTCATAAATACAGACATTATCTTAAAAAGTAAAAGTATTTATCTAGATTATTAATATATTTATCGCCATTACAATCAAGTCGATTGTGAGCAAGTGTTAGCAGGAAATCGTCTTTAACATATTTTGACTATTTTAGATCCGTGAGGATAAAAACTATTTTCTAATATCAATTTAGAAATATAAATATGAACGTGTTTCCCTAAGACTTGCACAACTTTTATCCCAAGACAGTTGGACATGACGGTAAAATCAAACATTGATGAATGAAGTTTAAAAAAACCTAAAACTCTGAGGCTTGTACTCATTTCAAACGAGAAATAGGAATTAAACACCTAATAAATTTACAAAGAGAAGAAAAACTACTTTCATTTGAATTTTCCATGTATTCCACACAATTCTTTTCACGATTTCTTTTCATGAATTGTTTTACATGGAAATAATTCATTTTCCTTTTAAATACTTTAGAAAATAGGTATTTTAATTTCTAATCATATCAATAATTCAAGGCAAAAAACTTTGATTTTACTTTTAATATATTATCTTAAATGCAGATATTATTTCCATCAGTTTTTTCTTCATTAATAACTTTGTAATCTGCCCAGTCAGCTAGGGATATAGAATATACTGATTGCTTCTCTGCTAAGAGGGAAGACGCCCCCATCCCAACAAGTGACCTGTATATGACACTAAACAATCTGATTGTGAGGCTGGAGTTTTGGCGAATGCAGAGTACCCCCTTACTGCCATTGCTCCCAGGTCCACTCTAACCCAGAGTGGTAGCACAGGATAATGTCCTATCTATGGGTCAAATAGGAATAAACTGTACTTATGCTAAACTGAATTTCTTTAAATGGAAGTTTTTTTTTTTTTGTTTTTTTTTTGCTATGCTGAATTTGAAATAGAACCGTTTTGACATTTAACTCTGTAAACAAAGCTTATACTATACTGAATTGTTTGAACTCTTTGACTGAACTGAACAGATTGAAATAGAAATATTTTTGACAATTAAACTGTGTACTTATGGTAAATTGAATTTGTTAGAAATAAAACTTTTTTTTTTATTATTAAAATGGATTTGGTATCAAATAACCTACAAAGGTTGATATGCCATAAAAACCAACCAAACAGAAGTAACTTTTAACAATTTTTGAGCACACTGCATCCAAACAACTAAACAATCACTCGCTCTCAATCTTCGCAAGAAATTTTCTGTTTGTAAATAACATATGTATATGTTTAGAGAATATTTACAATTGAATAATAAATAAAAATTGACATAAAAATAACGACCAAACAATTGTTTTAAATGAATGGATGTGATAAATCTTAAACTTGATTATAACGAATATATTTACAGATAGACATTCGCCCAAAATTGAGAATATCATAATCCAGTCTGACGTGATTCCCAGAAAACAATCCTTAAGTATAATTCTTATAGATTCAGTCATTTGTTTACACACTGTTCATGAGTAAACAGTTCTATTTCATTTTGTATAACTCATTTTGTTGCTCACAGTTTAAATAGAAACTGTTCTATTTCGCCCATAAATAAGAACCTATCAGGTGCTACGATTTCAAGCTAGAAATGACCGGGGAGCATTGCCAATAAAAGGGTACTCTCGTTCTCCAAAGCTACAAGACTGGAACCTCACCATCAGATGTTTTGATGTCATATGCAGGACATTGCATTAATTATTCTGATTTTAGTGTAATTTTTATTTCAGAGTGATTATCTGAATTAATTGCTTAATGATGCGATATAAATTATATATAATCAACAATGTGTCGTTGCAGTGCATACAGGTATATTCTTTATCAATTGTCAGATGGTTTAATGTCATATGCAGGACATTGCATTATTTGTGATCTTTGTGTGATTTATTTCAGGGATTATTTAACTTTGTTCTTTGAGATATATATAACTATGTGTGATTGCAGTACATGCAGGTATAATTTTTATCAATAATCTTTAATAAATTATAAATTGTAAGTTTTGTAGTGCACACAGGGAGAATAAATCACTTCTCTATCACTCTATAATATGTATGTTTATATTACTGTATTGAACTTATTAAGTGACTTATGCTGACAGATTTAAGACAACAGAGACAATAGATGTTGGATAAATAAGAAAAAATGAGACATCTTCAACCTAAATGCAGATATTGTGGTAAATTTTCACACTTGCAGTGTTAATGTTTCTACCCAGTTAGATGATTTTAATTATTGATATCTAACAATTATAATTCTGTTCAATATGAATCATTTGTTTACCCAAAGTGAAGTGCTTACAACAATTGCCATTTAACACAAATCATTCTATTAATTTTTTCTACATTTTCCCACAGTCAAATGGTTTCATGAATTGTTATTTCACACTAATACATTATAATAATGATTATTCATTTGCACACGAATAAATGGTTGTAAGTATTGCTACAAGATGAAATAGCAAAATATGGAATAATTTTTAAAACTTTGTTTTTAATCTGATTTGTCCAATTACAAAAAAATAAGAAATAAATCTAAATTTTCATGATTAGCTCTATTATCCATGTTCTTTTTTAAACTTAAAACTAATCTCAGGAAAAGTGAGCCAGAATAGAAATAACAAAAATCTATGATTTGCTTGAATACTGTATAGAAAGTAAAGATAACTTTACAGAAAACAGTATTTTAAGGAAAAGTGGAATAGGGTAAATTGAAAAGAAGGCTTCTTAATAGCTCTCAGTATGGTGACTAATAAGGACCCATACAACATCAAAAAGAAGCACACAAATGAATTGAAAGTTCATGTGAAATCTGAGAGGATACCAATTAAACAAAATCTAACCCCCTTAATTATACTATACGGGGCAATATTTTGTTTTTCACTTAAAAAAGAAAAATTCAAATTAATCTTGAGGGGTAAGACAAACAGAATTAAATCATGGTTTATTTCGCTTAATATTTTTGTATTTAAACTGCATATTTATTCTAAACTGAATTGTTTAAAATAGAACTATTTTTGACATTGAAACTGTACTTATGCTAAACTGAATTGTTTAATATAGATCTGTTTTGACATTTAACTGTGTACGCATGCTAAACTGAATTGTTTGAAATAGATCTAATTTGTATAAAGACTGATTAACATTAAATATCCTACAAATGTTGATATGCCATAAAACCCAACCAACCAACTATATATAAGTATGTGATTGTTATATGATTTTTAAAGAAATTGACTATTGATAATTTAGTAAAGTCAGATCTAATTTATTTGCTTTGAAGTGGGCTTTTTTGTTGTAGAGGCGTTTAGTTTAGTCAATTTTTGTGTACGTATAGGCTGATTGATCAGTAACACTCAAGTGTAAGAATGTTTATAATGAATTTTTCAACAATAATTTTTACAAGAAATAAATATGGTAGTTTCATTTCTTGACATATAAGCACGTCTTGCCTATTGAATGATAAACCCCTTTATATATATATATATATATATATATATATATATATATATATATATATATATATATATTGTTTTCAGATACAAAGACTGATACAATATGTCTACAGTGTCGCTTAAGTAGACTTCTTGCTGTTAAAAGTAGAAAATGTATTGATTGATCATTGGCTAATACAGAGGCAGAAGTATTGTATTAATTATTTATAGTAAGTTTAGTAGAGCACATAGTGAGGATATATCATTTTTCCAAATAATACATGAAAATCACCGTATAAGTATATCTGTCTCATAGTAGAAAGTTAAGAGATTTATACTGACTATTGGGACACATGAGACAAGATTAAGAAAAAGTGAGACATCTTCAGCCTTAATGCAGATTTCAAGGTAGATTTTAAGTCATTTGTTCCCCTTTTCAAACAACCGGTATGTCTGAGGATGTAATTTGATTTCATTCTTTTTTTTTTTTGTTTCTCTTTAGTATTTAGAACTGATTAATTTAAGAGCATGTATTTCAATTGAAACTTGCTAATTGACCATCACTCTATTCTACTCAGTTGAATTTTATCTAAAAGCAACATAAAAATGAATTTATATAAGTAATTTTAGAAATTGACAGAATTAAATATATAGGATTTATGTTGTTAATGAACTGAAAAATGACTGGATTGTGTTATATATGTGTGTGTGTGTTTTTCATATATCCTCATATGTGTTTGTCTTTGTGTATAAAAGTGTGTGTTGGTAGAGATAAATCTGATTGGATTTGATCATTATGTAATACAAGCAGAAATATTCCAGTGAAAGATTTTCTGATTAAACTGATTAAGGATAGCATATGAATGGATACAATCTCACTAAGTAGACAATTTTTGAAATAAAGAAAAACTAGATTGATCTGATCATTGTGTAATACAATCACAAATATGACAGTTGGAAGATTGTCTAATTGATGTGATAAACCTTTACCTTTACACCTGAATTGAAATAAAATATCCTCGATGATAATTATCAGATAATTTTCAAATATTAGAATGTTTTTAAATTTTCAAAACAATGCTTTTTTTAAGTAAATTTATTACCTTAAAATATTTAGAGGCTATTTAGTTCAAAAAGAGAAAATATTTGTAGCACACAGTGAGGATGTGGATCACTTTTCTAATTTATTAAACTCTGATCATCATGAATATTAATTATATTCATCAGTTGCCATTCAAAGAAAAAACTTAGGATATTCGTTGATATTTTTCATTTAATTTCATTAAAATTTTGCCCCCAAAATCAAAGTAAAATGCATTAGCAATGTCAAAAGCAGACAATTTCTTTTTAGAAATTAAAACTGCATTAAATATTACTTAGTGATGAATATATAATTTGATACATCAGTTAAGAATTATCGCCCTGTTTCTTAAATAGACAAATTTTGGTTAGAAATTGAAACAGCATTTATTGATACTACCTCTTGTGTGTGTGTGTGTGTATATATTCCATGGAAAGACTGTTTCGTTGTATCACAATTCCCTGGTGTGGCTAGACATGTAGGACTCTTCAAGTTGAGATTGAAACCCACCCGACTTTACGTTAAACTTAGAATCATTCTGCTCGGCCTTCAGTTGAAATACTTCCGCTAAGGAATTATAAGGCATTATGTAGTAGATTTTGTTTGTTTTCATTTCGCCTTACCAGATACCAGAATGCTTAATTCATATTAAGAGCTTTGCATTATGCGAGTAGCAGCTATCAAATTCTTTACCTTATTGCTCAACCCTCAGTGCGGAATGTATATATTGTCATCCAAAGACAGACTGTTTTGTTGTATCACAAGTATGAACATTTTTTGTTTATAAAAATGGCAAGAAAAAAATATATTTTATTAATGTTTAATGTACTTATGTTAATATAATGCAAAACAATGGAACTATCAAACGTTGATTTCATCTGATTTATATGTAATTTTTCCTTTATTTTTCATCCCTGGAATTTATTCTCTTTACATGTAAGTTCATCCATGACAGTTTCCATCTATCAACCTCATAACACCCTATACATCTGCTTATCTTAGTCTACTGCTGATCAGTTCCAAACAAGAATTGCCTCTTGTTAATTTAGTATAATTAGTGATGTAAGATATTTAGTCACATATAATAGTGATGGTTATGGAATTAGTTTCAATGACAAAGTATGTATATTGATACTCACTGTGTGCCCTACTTGAGTGGAATTTTGAAAACTAATCAATATTTCTAAACTGATACATTTATGAGAATATAAAGAAAAGACTTCAAATTAATTTAGATATGTTGGCATTTTTACAAGAAACTATCATTAACCATCACACTCGGATAAATAGTTGAATATTTAAAATCGTATGATGCATGCATTGTCCTCATCAAAAGAGCAAAATTGTGTGGGTTTTTTTTTTTTTTTTTTTTTTTTTTTTCAGATATATATAATTTAATGCATGCTTCATATAAAGAAAAAAATTAGAAAATAAGAAAAAGGAGAAAAGTATTTGTATGAGTAAAAGTCAGATTTTTTTTATTCACAAAATGAAAAAATTATGGAAATGAATGGAATTAAGGAAAAATATGTACATATTCAATTAAAAGTAAAATTTGGTAAAAATTATAAAAATTGAAAATACTATTTTCTCTTTAAATATCAATTAGATAATTAGAAATCTTGATTATAATTTCGTGGATCTCACTTAAAAAAAAAAAAAAAAAAAAAAAAATTAAATGAATGCAGTTTATTTAAAGAAATTTATGAAAATAAACTGCTACTTAAAACCTAAGGACATTGAAGTAATAATTTTAAACGTGTGTGTGTGTGTATATATATAATATATATATATATATATATATATATATATATATATATATATATATATATATATATATATAAACTTAAATCGCGAGCCGAAAATCTAAAGTTTCACCTTAACGGATCATCAGGAAGCCTAATCTCGACTAAATTTTAAAGAGAAATCGCATTTTATTCACCAAAAACCCCACCTAGCCTAGAATTTGCATAAAAAAATCTAAATAACTAAATGTAAGATTCCATATTTTTATTTGGTGGGGAAAAAAGATTCTCTATAACCTATTCCTAATTATATAGTAACCACGCCCTTTTGTGTCTACTACGATTTAACACCTCCGATCTTTTTATTTAAAATTCTTACTTTTACAATTTGCTATTACCAATTTTTCCTCCATGCAAAGATTACAAGTTCTATTACCTGCTCTATATTTGCGGCATTTCTTTATTACTTCCCATTTCATTATAGGATATACTCCTTGTTTTTCCTTAAGTTCCCACACATAACTAGATAAAGCAGTGCTATACCTATACCTCTCGTGCGAGAAACTTGTTCTATGGTTATAGTACCTAGTTTTAAAATCCCCTTGTGTCGACCCAAAGTATATCTTTTTATTTCACTTATTCGAATCACTATATACTTCTACTTTTTACACCACACATTCCTGCTTACATTTGCCTTTGAGGGGACACCTAACCTTATCCCTACAGTTACATTTATCAATCCCCTTATTTTTCTTTGTACCTAATTTAGCTATATTACTCCTATTTATTATTCCATTAATGTTTGGCATGCAACTGTAACTTAATTTAATACAATTCTTATTAAATATCTTATGTAATTGGCTCCCACTAGGGAAGTTTCTTTTTAATATCTTGAAGAACTCCTTTCCCAAGTTATTAACTACTTCCATGTTGTAAGGGGGATTAAACCATAAAATTTTCCTAGGTCTATTTCTCCTTGTGTTCCAATTCTATCCCTATTCCTATATTCTAAATTGACCCTATATCCGTCATTCTTTAAAGCCTCCTCATATTTCTGCTTAGTTCGTTCAAAAATTTCCCTGTTGGAGTTATTTGATAATCTATGCTCTATTCCCTTAGGTACATGTTTAAACACCTGTATTGGGTGATTAGATCCCCCGTTTACATAACGCAGATCCTGGTTCCTTTTTCTAAATGGAGATACTGTTCCACTATATAAGTTTAAAGTAACATCAAGATAATCAGTTATTTTTAGGTCTGTTGTTACATCTAATCTAAATCCAAAGTCCTCAAACAGCTTATACAATTTTTTTCTAATCCCATCACACTTCTTCGGTGTACTTTTATCCACTATAATCAGTCCGTCATCATGATAAAGTCCATGGCTACTAGGGTCCATTATCTTATTAATACTATACAATAATACACACCCGACGAGCTCACAAATTTCTGCACCATCATATGCCCCAATTGAAACGTCAAAATTTCCACCCTCCCTTTTTTTTATCCATACACTATCTTCATAGTATAACAATGTTTTACGACAATGCTTAATTATTTCCACCTTATCTAAAGGTATAACCATTTATTCTTTAGCCAAATCTAACGCTCTATCCAATGTCCTTTCTGTTATCGAAGGATAAAAATCCCTAATATCATTTAATAAAGGAGCACCTATCATCCTTCTCGTACTCCTCAAACCACTTAATACAGTCATTAGTGCTCCTCCACTGGTTGATGTTTAATGCTAGCCTAAGTGATTCACATATTTCTTGTACGATTATCTTACTAATCCTACCTATTTGTGTCTTGGTCGAGGTTAGGCTTCCTGATGATCCGTTAAGGTGAAACGTTTGTAGATTTTCGACTCGCGAATTAAGTTAATTCTATAATTGGCTCCATTGTATTGTGTTGAGCACTTTAGTAATAATAGCATTGCAGCATTCGCGGAGGGTTTTTTGGTTTTCTTTTGACCACTGGCTGCGTACCCCTTGGGTTTTTTATTTTTATTTTTATTTATTTTTTTTTTTTTGAGTCGTACAAGGTTGGCCTTTTCTTTCTTTTTTACCCAAAAAACTTCTTTTTCCCCTGGGCGGTGATTCGAGGTATTTTTATCTCTTGTTCCTGACCAGGGTTTTTTGTTTTTTCCGATACCGTGAATACTGGTAGATATTAGATTAGTAAATATATATGTGAGTGGGTGTGGTCTTCATTGTGTCCAAATTTGTGTGTATTGACAGTTTGTTTCTAAACCGTTATATCACGGTATTTTAAAAAATATATACAAGTGTTCTCCTGTATGTACATACGATAAAGTAAATAAATCTCATGTACGTAGAAATATATATAAATTCTTAAGTCTGAGAGTCAAATATTTTATACATTTATTGAACTCTTCACTTAAGGAATAAAATATATAAGAATATTAAAGATGAATGAGAAAAGGAAAATATTTTGTTTTAAACCTTCGTTTCATTAAGTAAATTTAAGTTGAAAATTTGTCAGACTTAAAATTTTATGACATTCAAAATGAAGAGTTAAGAAAAATCAAATTCTGTACATATGAAAGAAAAAGCAATTATTAAAACAGAAAATATTATTTTAGGTTGAAACCGTAATTAGATGTCAACAGAATAATTAGCAAATATTTTTACAATGACATTCATGAGTTCATTACATATGTGAAATAAATGATTTATCCATAAAAAGAAGGTAAAAATGAAATGATAGTTAAAATGTTAAGAAATATGTGTGACAAAAGGATTTTATTAATGACATTCGGAGAAATAATCTTTGAAAAATATTAAAAAATTGTTTTAAGTTTAGGAATAATGGGAAATAAAATACTTTTACAGATTATTTAATTTGAAAATGCTAAGAAAAAGTAGATTATACGATTTGAGGAAAAACTTAATATAATTGTTTAGATTTTCTTCCCAAAAACGAAACTAACGCATCTTAAAGTATCACAATTACATGGAATATTTCATAAATATCTTCAATATCCTAAGAGAATGTCGTTAAAAAAAAATTCTTAAAATTTCAAAAATATACAATACATTATAAAAAAACATCTAAAAATTATTTGAAAACATATTGAAAATTATTTATTGAAAAATATCAGGGTAAAATGATTATTTCTATATACAAATTTATGCTTTTTTTTTTTTTTTTTTTTTTTTTAAATGAACAAAATCGCTTTGAAAATCTTCAATGAAATGTTTGGGGGAAAATTATTATAAAAACACTAGATGAACTATAATAAGGATCAATATCATATAATCGAAGTAGTCAGTTGCTTATCAGCAAATATTCCCACAAATCACTGTACAGATCTTTCATGTTTTTTAGTTTGGTCAATGTACAATCGTGAACTATCTTTTTTTGGACTTTAGTCTGTTTTTGTTGGCTTAGCCTTTTTCCAGGTAGCCCATCTGCAATCATGTGGACATCTTTCGATTTCTGTTTTCGTCTTCGGGTATGACGATTTTGGAAAGACTTGTTGGCAGAATGTTGAACTGGAACTCCAGCTGGAGCTTGCCATTTATCAATAAAATTTCTGAGATCTGGTTTCAGCCAACGCCGAAAGGACGCCCATGTCCGTTAAAATCGGCTGAATCTCTCATGAAGTTGCTTTCTGTACTGACAGGACACATATCCGATTCTATTTCAACTTGTTCACCTGTAAGAGAAAGATCATATTTCAGACAATATATTCATCAATGAAGATTTAGTAGTTGCTAGATATGCGAGGTAAAATAGAAAAATATTGTCAATGAATAGTTTTTAAAAAAATCTCAGTACATTAAATATAAACGTTTGCTAATATTGGAAAGTGATTGTCGTCATATAAATGTTAATCGAGCGACAGAAATCTTGAAACATAGGCGATCAGGGATGAAGTAAAATCAACGTAGAAATTTGAACAACGCAACTATCAGTTTCACGTAACATTAAAAATTCTAATTCTTTAAATTCCAAAAGAGTACGGATTGAACAAGAACAATATTGAAAATCATTTCATATTATTTTAAAAATACGACAATTTAGATTATAAATAAGATATATTTCGATCATGAATGTTTAAATACATATAATACATTAATAAAATTGGGAAATGAAATTAAAATTGTATTTGAAATGACAATCTCAGTTTAAAAATGGATACAATATGTAGATTTAAGCTGATTTTAAAAGTTAAAATCATATTAAATATTTAAATGAAAATTTAAGGTGTTAATTGAAAATGAAGAAAAATTATTGGCTGAAATGTCAAATAGTTGAAAATATGAAATTACAAAAAAAAAGATTAGAAAATATTTCTTTCAAACAACTCTTCGGTGATAATTTAATTGTTGAATATGTAGGTAAAATACAATTTCACCAGCTTATTTCTTTTTAGAAAAATTTATATAAATTTCCAGTTTTAATCCTGCCCTTTCTCTCCTATTGTTGGATGTGTAAGTATCTGAATATAGTCATCTAGGGACAGACTGTTTCGTTGTATCACAACTCTTCAGTGTGGCTAGACATGTAGGACTCTTCAAGCTGAGATTGAAACCCACCCAACTTTACGCTAGACTTAGAATCTTACTGCTCAGCCCTCAGTTGCCATACTTCCGCTTAGGAATAATAAGGCACTATGTAGTAGCTTTTGTTTGTTTAAATTTTGCCTTACCACATACCAGAATGCTCAATTCGTATCAAAAGCTTTGCATTAGGTGAGTAGCAGTGGTTAATTCCTTAGCCAGAGTGCTCAATCCCCTGTGGGGAATGTATATATTGTCATCCACAGACAGTTTTCTAGTATCGCAAGTATGAATATTTTTGTTTATAAAAATGGTAAGAAAAATATTTGTGAGAATAAAAGACGGAGATAAAATGAAAAAATTGGCAGGATTGAAAAATTATGGAAACAAATGACATTAAAAAGGAAAATATATTTACATATTCAATTAAAAGAAAAACTTGCTTAAAATTATAAAAATTGAAAATACTATTTTCTCTTTAAATGGCAATTAGATATTTACATGAAAATTAGAAATTTTCTTCATTATAATTTTATGGATTTCGCCCCCCAAAACTTAAATGGTTGCAATTTAACTTAAAAAAAATTAAACTGCAACTAAAAAAACTGAGGGAACGACACTGAAGAAAGGATTTTAAAAATATATATGTATACACAAATCTTATTCCAAGATTTTCATCTCATACGCTGTTGACCATATGACGATTAATATATACACATATGTGAGTGGGTGGGATTTTCCTTGTGAACATGATTTTGTATGTATTGACCATTTGTTTATGTTCCTAAACTGTTACATCTCGGTGTGTTTTATATATATATATATATATATATATATATTTATGTGCTCCTCCTGTAGCACATGTACATGCAATAAAGTAAATAAACCTCATGTAAGTTGAATATAATTTTTAAGGTTGAGTGTCAAATATTTTATACATTTATTGAACGCTTGAGTTAAAGAATGAAAACTATAATAAAATAAAGATGAATGAGAAAAAGAAAGAAAATATTTTGTATGTTTTAGAACCTTCGATTCATTAAGTGAATTCAAGTTAAAAATTTGTCAGATTTAGAAATTTATGACAATCAAAATGAAGCGTTAAGAAAAAAATCAAATTATACACATAGGAAAGAAAAAAAACTAAATTATTATTAAAACGGAAAATATTATTTTTGCTTGAAATGGTAATTAGATGTCAACAAAATAACTAGGAAAAATGTCTTTTAGAATCATTGCTAACATTTTAACAATCCTTTCATTTTTACTTTATTTTTCTTTTGATAAATCATAAATGTAATGAACATGTGAAAGTTTGACAAAATGATTTTTACTAGTTTTCAAATTTATGACATTCGGGAAATAATCATTGAAAAATATCTAAATTGTTTTTGAGTTTAAGAAAAAATGGGAAATAAAATTCTTTTTCAGTTTATTTAATCTGAAAATACTTATTTCATCTATGAAAATGCTGAGAAAAACTACATAGCAAAATTTCCTCTAATCGTATTATCTATCATGTGTTTGGATTTTATTCACAAAAACAGAACTAACACAACTTTTAAAAAATTTTCATAATTACATCGAATATTTTATCAATATCTTGAATATCCCAAGTTAATATCGTTAAAACATTCTTAAAATGGCAATTATATACAATAGTTTATTAAAAATATCTAAAAAGTATTTTAAAACTTAATGAAAATTTTATAGAAATATATCAGGGTAAAATGACTATATTATATACAAATTTGTGCATTTTTGTTTTTATAAATTCCTAATATTACTTTGAAATTATTCAATGATATTTTAGTGAAAAAATTATTATACAAATCTAAAAGAAACATTATTAAATATCAATATCATATAATTGAAGAAGTATGTTACTTATCAACAAATATTTCCACAGGTCACTGTCACGATCTTTAATATTTGTAGTTTGGTGACAGTGCAGTCGTGTATTATCCTTTTTTGGAGTTTTCTCTGTTTTCGTCGTCTTCGCCTTTTTCCGCGTAGCACATCTGCACTCTTGTGGACATCTTCCGACTTTCGTTTTCGAGTATGACGGTTTTGGAAGGACGTGTTAGCAGGATGTGTGTCGGATTCCTCAACTGGAGCTTGCCATTTATCGATGAAATTTTCCAGATCTGGTGTCACAATATATTCCAGAGTCGTTAGTGCTCCACAGCCAACGACGAAGGGACGCCCGTGTCCATTAGAATTATCTAAATCTTTCATAGAGGTGCTTTCTGTACTTACAGGACACAAAATATCCGATCCTTTTTCTTGTTCATCTGTAAGAGAAAGAAGATCATTATTCAGACAATATATACATTAATAAAGAATTTATAATGACTAGATATGTGAGGTAAAATAAAGAAAATATAGTCAATAGTTTTGAATGAAATCACAGTACATTAAATATAAACGTTTGCCAATATTGGAAAGTGACTGTCATATTATAAATGTTAATTAAGCGACAAAATTTTGAAACGTAAGGGATCAGGGATGAAATAAAATCAACGAAGAAACTTGAACAACAAAACTATTAAAAGTCTATCAGTTTGACTAATCATTTTAAGGTTTTAATTCATTAAATTCTAAGAGTACGGATTGAAAAAGAGAAAATATTGAAAATTATTATTGCATATCTTAAGTATGACTGTTTAGATTATGAAAGAGATATATTTCGGTTTTAATGTGAAATCGATTTAACTCTTTTACCGCTATCAAAAGCAAAAACCCTTAAATTTGAACGGGTGATGTTTATAAATATAGTTTTATATGAAAAAGTGCATGATCGAAAATTATACCGGAAAGTGACACTGTAACATATAATAAACCATTTGTAAAAAGTTACATGATCGAAAATTATATTGTACGTTTATTTTCAAATGAGTTAATAAATTATATAAAAATGCCACTCTCGATAATATTTACATATAATAAATTTGAATTGAGAAATTATATATATATATATATATATATACACACAAAGTAAAAATCGAAAACGTTTTTCTTGAGAAAAATCAGAAAATAAATCTAGAGGAAGCGAGTGACTTTGTAAAGTCGGAAGATTTTCCAGTAGAAAAAGCAATTAAAAAAACTCTTAGAAAATTCTTAGATTTGGAGTAGTGTGTGTATGTGTGTGTATATATAAATATATATTGTGATCCAAGGAAATAGTTTTACAGGTAAGAGTATCCATTTTGAATGCTAAATTCTAACAGCTTAATGTTTTGTCCTCTAATTTTAATCCTACGTCAGATGAAAGCAATGGAGTTTTCTAAGTTAAAAAGAAAACGTTTCTGCAGTTTACAGCTTTGCAACAAATAATTTAAAGAAAAATGCTGCGATTTGCGCCCAAACTTTTCGGACAGTATAAAAAGAAATTTGTCCACTCACGTCCGAATTTCCTTTTATTTTTAAATGGACAAAAGATTTCTTAGCTTTAATACTAAACAATATGAACCACTAAGCATAATCTTAAATCCGAAGTCAAATTCTTAAAATTGAGGATTTGCAGTTGAAATAATAATGATAATCGTAAAAAAAAAAATGTATTTTTTCTTAAACAAAAAATCAAAACTTAACCAATATTATATCAACGAAAAAAAGACTATTGAAATGATTACTAAAATAAAAATGAAAAATCCGAAAAAACAAAGACAATACAAGAAAACAAAAAAAAAGAACAATAATAAAAGAAAATATCATAAGATAGCAAAATATAAAAAAATAGGTAACACTTACCAGTTACATCGGAAAATACAGAACAGTAAGTAATGGAAGTTTCTTCCATCATTGGGTAACCAGCAGGGATTTCGAAGTCCATTGCGAAGAAAAAATTAGTCGTTTTAGTAGAAATTTCTTAAAAAATCAGCCGAGAGAAATGGATGCGAAGCGTTATAGAAACGGAGATATTCTGAATGTATAGAAATAAAGTAGAGTATCTGTTGAAGTAAATAATCACCCAGTCAACAGCACAGATACTGTGATTTGATTGGTCAAGCGTAAAAACCCGTTAAATGAGTAAGAGGCTCGCCTCTTATGACCACCGTACTAAAATGGATTTGTCGTGTGGTCACTACTAACGATCTTGCCAATTCAATTGAACTGATTTATTAAATTCCCCTTTCGGAAAGAAATATTTTCTGGTGACAAAACAAAAGCGTTGATAATTATTAAATGTTTTGTGGAAAAAGAATTTTAATATGAAATTTGAAAGGCGAAATTTCGAAGGATTTATGTTTGAGAATATTCAATTGTTTTATCTCTATATCTCAAATCCAGCAGTGTTAAGGGAGGATTGAATTTGAGTGTTTAAAAGTGTATAATTGTAAATAAAAAAAAAAAAAAAAAGTCAGTATGTATATGTGTATATATATATATCATAATGATAAAATAATGTTTCCTTAGGTATGGATATGAAATAGTCAAAAACCCACATTTTATATCGAAATTTAAATTCACCGACAACTCATCTTGTCACTGATTTGACTTTAGACGCAAAAATCTTTTCATACTATCGTCTCAAACCATGGGAAATTAATTTATAACGATTTTAACGATTTATCCCCCTCATGTGCGTGATCTCTGACCGATGTTTGAAGATTTACCAGATTCAGTGTTTTTGAAGCATATATGGTAGGTTGATAGCGATCTAGTTTAAATGATTCGTGAGGAAAATTTTCATAATTAAATACAAAGATATTATATTAAATAGTAAACGTATTTAACTCGATTATCAATATATCTTTAATCGCCATTAAAACCAAGTCGATTGTGGGCCATTTTTTTTGTCTTTAACATATTATTAATATATTAGAACTTTGAGGAAATAAAACTATTCTCTAAAACCTGAGAAACTATAAATATAAATTAGTTTCCCTAACCTAGACGGGTGGATATGGCAGTAAAATCAATCGTTGATAAATAAGGATTAAAAACTTTAAAGCTGTAGCATCAGCTGTGTACTCATTCCAAACGAGAAATATAAATTAAATTCCACTCAGAAATTGACCCCCCCCCACAAAAATGACTTTAATTCGAATTTTCCATGTCTACCCCTCAATCCATTAATTTTATCTTCTTGATTCTATTGCTTGAACATGTTACTAAAAATACTTTCATTTTACTTTCAACTACTTGAAAAATTAAAATACTTATTTTCTCGTCTAATCAATAACTTAAGGTAAAAAACTTTGATTTTATTTTTAATATATTATCTTCCTTAAATCCAGATATTATTTACATCAGTATTTTCTTCAGGAATCAATTTTTTTATCGTAGGTTTAATAAGCACTCAATAAGGATTTATATCACGACCTCTACTAGCTAAAATACATGACTATCATTATAAAAATTACGTGTGTTCCAATACTAAAATAACTAAGAAAATATGGTCAGTACTCAAACACAAATGACACTATAAAGAGTGTTCTGAATGTTACACTAAATTGAAGACCGCGTGTCCAGTCCTGGAGATTTGTGCAACGTGCTGTATCTTTTCATAGCTACGATTCACACGTCCATTCTGATCCGTAAATGTATTACCTGTTATTGTCCAAATTTTTAGTCTAATAAAAGTGTTTGTTTATTTATTTGCACACATTTAAATGGTTAATGGCCTGTTGACAATCTTTGCGACCAATTTTGTTTATATATAAAGAGCATTAAGAATGAAATAATATACAATGAATGATTTACAATGAAGACCGAAAATTGAATGATCTTAATTCAGCAGATTATATTGTGATTCTTCTTAAAGCTGATGATTGCTAATATATTTACAGAGGAAGACCTTCGTCCAAAATGGAAAATATTTTACTCCTGTCGGACGATCATTAAATTCTAATAGATTTAACGATGGGATATGCATGGGTATGTTGCTGTATTTTGTTGTTTGAAGTGAAAACTGGATTGATCGATTAGATCAGGGCAAAGATTCTAGTGAATTCAACTGATTAAGGATAGTATATGAATGGACACAGCCTCTCTAAAATAGACATATTGTTGTTAAAAAGAAAAAAAAACTGCATTGGTCTTATCATTGTGTAATACAAACATAAATAATAGAGTGGCAAGATTATCTAATTAAACTGATCACGTTTGGGATATGAATATTGTGTGTTGTTACAAAATAGACATTTAGAGGTTAGAACTGAAAAAATGTATTGATTAAAGTGACTGAGCACGGAAATTGACATTGTTTCACCACAGTAGACATTTCTTTGTTTGTATAGGTTATAAATGCATTGGTTGGCATTTTTGTCTTATCAAGTTTTATAGGCTATTTATAGCCAAATCTTGTTCACGTATATATATATATCAAATATATAATTTGTAAATATTTGATAACATTTTTGAACATGGCTAAGGTCATTTTTTTTTTCATTCAGTTAAATGTTTTCAAGTATTTCTGTTTAATATTAAACATTTGCCAACCCAAAACAAAATGGCCTCAAGTATTGCTTTCTAGCAGTCACAATTTAATATCAGTCATTTTTTGCACATAGTTTATTGGTAATTTCATATCAAATTTTTGGGATAAATTTTGTTTGCACTATTGCAATGTGAACGTTTCTACCCAGTTAGATGGTTTCAATTATTTCTATCTAACACTTATATTTCAATTCAATATTAATCATTTGTTTGTATGGTAAAAAGATTTGCTAAATTGAACATTATTCCTTCATTTGCATACAGTTAGATGTTTCCAATTTTCTTCCATACATAGACATACAATTTTTATCATTTAAAAAAAAATAACATTAATTGAAAGTTTGGGAGTACACACTGTGAGAATACATATCACTTCTCAAATTAAAATACATCAATATCACTCAGTAATGTTTATGTTTATCTTACAGTATTGAAACTACTAAGTGACTTCTGCTGACTAATTTAAAAAAATGGACACAGTAGATGTTAAATTCAAAAGAAGAAATAAGACATCTTAAAATTAACTGAAGATTTTCAGGTCAATTTTTATTCATCTGTCATCCTTTCTAGACAATGTATATGTCTGAAGATATTTAATGTTTAATTAGTTTTCATTCTTTTTTCCCAAAATTAAAATAGTTTTTTGTTTTCACACTTGTAGTGCTAATGTTTTTACTCAGTTTGATCTTTTCAATTATTGATCTCTAACAATTATATTTCAATTCAATGAATTTTAAGGATTGAAAAACTGCATTAATTGTTCTGATCTTTGGGTAATATTTAGGTATATATTACAGAGTAATGATTATCTAAGTTAATTGATTAATGATGGGATATCAATTGACAATGTGTCATTAAAGCAAATATTTTATTATAACAATATAAAACTGCATTAAATTTTCCCTGCAATGTATTTCATGCTATTTTCTAAATCTTTTCTAAGGGAAAATACTGTCATTTGAATCTTATTTATAGTTTAAAGTAAAATACATTCATTATATTAATAAATTTTCTACCTTACAAGTAGATATAATGTTCATCAATCATCAGTGGGAAACACTTGGGCAAATATTATGTGATGATTATGTAATTGATCTGATTAAGTATTGGATTTGAATGGAGACATTGTCACTTAAGTCGATATTTCATTGTTAGAATTGGAAATGGGATTGAATGGTTTGATCCTTGGGTAATACATAGGCAAATATTTCAGTGTGATGATTAAATCAAACCGATCACAGATGGGACATGAATTGACACACTCGATAAAGAAGACATCTTTTCTTTGAAAATGGAAAATGATTTGATTGATCTCATCATTGGAAAATACAAGGGCAAATATCACTGTATGATTATTATCTAATTTAACTGAGTAAGGATGGGATATTAATTGACATGGTTTCACCAAAGAAGACATTTTGTTGTTAGAATTGGTTTGGCTTGTTTTTGTTTTTTTTGTTTTTTTTTTTTGTTTTGTTAGCCTATCAATCTTTGGGTTTATTTACTGCCAAAACTTGTATTTTGATTCATCTGTTGCCTTTTTTAAAAAAAATTCCATGTGTGAGAATGTTTAATGTCTAATTTAATTCTTTTTTTTTTTTTTTTTTTTTTTTTTTTAGTATTTTTAGAATGAAATTATTCAAGGCTATATATTTCATTCACTTAAAGCAATTAAGATCTAATATTTGTACATTTATGTATTTTAAAGTCATCTCACCTATAAGTAGCCTAATTGACTGGGAGTCTAGAATACATTAACTGCATCTCAGCAGAAGCAGAAAACCTCTCCTCCTACACAAAATGTGTCCAGCAGATGACTATAAACTGCATCTGATAATGATTAGACACAAGACATGATTCAGTAGAAAAAATGAGACATGTTCATCTTTTAATACAGATTTCAAGGTAAATTTTGATTTGTTAGTTCTTTTTCAAAAAGCCGTTATGTCTGAAAATGTTTGATCTCTAATTTACTTCTCTTAAACATTAAGAATTGATTAATTTAAGAGGATATTTCATGTGCTGAAAGTACCGCCAAAGATTTTTGCAATATTTATTCATATATGTATATCATATTCATCAGTTATGTGCAGTCCAGTTGACTGAGCTGTAGAATAGGCTGACTGCATCTCAGAGGGGTATGCCCCCTAATACACAAAGGTGTCCTGAAGATGATGCTAAACTGCATTTGATTGTGACTTCCCTTCCTGGAGCTCTATATAATTTGGAGTACTCTTTCATTGGTATTTATTCCCAAATCCATTCTACTTAGGAATCATGGTAATTTTTTGCATTCCATGTATGAGTTTAATCAAACTGTTTTATCCTCTAAAAGTGCACAAACAAATCACTATTGTTAAATTAAATTGTTACTGTTAGATAGCAATCATTAAAACCATTCCCACGTGTGTCAAATGGTTTTTGGCTTGTTTGAAAGCTTCCATACAAAAGATTTGATAACAACTGGTATATTTGATATATGTATATGCATTGACAGGATTCAGCTTTAAATAACTTAGAATTGATGTGCCATAAAACATAACCAACCAAAGAAATATAATCAAATTGATATGTTCAATATTTCATTTTATTTAATTTAAATTTTAATTTATTTCATTTAAATTTTACTTTAATAGGATGTTAATTTAGTAGGGTTAGTGTTTTAAGATATTTGTAAACTGACAGATACTTAATGGTATTAACAATATATTATAATATTATTATATTGTCTAAAAAGATAATATTTAAAAAAAAACTAGCTTATTAGACATCACTTTCATACACTTGAATGTTTAAAAACATGATGCATGAATAAAATAAAAAAAATGAAATTGAAACTGTATTTGAAATGACAATCCCAGTTTAAATATCGATAAGATATGTAGATTTAAGTTCATTTAGAAAGTTGAAAATTATATTTAAAAGAAAATGCAAGGTATTTATCGAAAAAGTATAAATAAAAATTATCTGCTGAAACATCAAATAGTTGAAAATATGAAAGTTCAAAAAAAGATCAAAATATATTTCTTTAAAATTACTCTTTTTTTGATAATTAAACAGTTGAATATGTCTGTAAAAAAATTATCTTCACCTGCCTCCTTTTTTTTTTTTTTTTTTTTTTTTTTTAAATAATGTATATAAATTGTTATTCTACTCTCTGTCTCCCTCTTTATCTCTGTGTGCATATATATATATATATATATATATATATATATATATATATATATATATATATATATATATAGAGAGAGAGAGAGAATGAAAATATTTGTTAATGTTTAATATACATATATCTACACAATACAACCCCATAGAACTATCAAAATATTGATGTCATCTTATTCATACATGGTTTTTTTTTCATTTTCATTCCTGGAATTTCTCTTTTCATGATCTTTCTGAAAACTTCATCCACAGACCCCTTTTTATTTATCAACCTCATCATAACACCCTCATAAATCTGCTTATCTTACTCTGCTACGAAATCATTCCATTGCCCAGTCGGCTGGGGCTGTAGAATACACCGACTGCTTCTCTGCAGAGGGGTAAGATCCCCACCTAACGAGTGTCCTGGATATGACACTAAACAATCTGATGGTGAGGTTCCAGATAATTTACATAAAAATGGATTTCGTATTAAATAACCTACAAAGGTTGATATGCCATAAAACCAACCAAACCAAATCGAAACCTTTCCAAACAAGAATTGAAACCCAGATTCCTGTTAAGCAGCATTTGCCTAGAAACACATCTATACCCAAAGTAACAACTGATAAATGAAACAACAAAAACGATCAAATATGATATAAACCCGATTTACTAACAATTTGAAAGGTCATATTATTGTCGTGAAATGTTGTTTCTTGTTAATTTAGATAATTAATGTTTTAAGATAATTAGTCTCATATGATTGAGCGATGGTTTTGGAGTTAGTTTCAATGACTTAGGAAAGTATATTGATAGTCACTGGTGTTTGTTAGGATTCCATGTATGAGTTAAATCAATCTGTTTAACCATTTGAAAGTGGCCCAACAAATTACTAATGTTAAACTGAATTGTTAAGTGTTAGACAGCAGTACTTGCAACCATTCAAATGTGTGCAAACAAATGATTTATGGCTTGTTTAAAAGCTTACATAGAAAAGGCTTTTTTACAATTCATATATATTTAATGTACATGTATTGATAGATCTAGTATTTAATAACCTAAAGAGTTGATGTTCTACTAAACATACCCATCCAAGCAAATATTATCAGTTTGGAGAGTGGAATATTTTTCCATATTATTTAACTAAGAGATGCTGTTGTGTGTTATAAATATTCTTAAACCTGATGATAAAAATTAAATTTGGAGACGATGACATTCTTGCAACACTCATCTTCAGAATAGAGCTCTTCCTTTAGATGTAATTGCAAAAAATTTATTTAAAATAAATTTAAAAATTTTAAAATATTTTGAAAATTGCATATCATTTCATAATGAATTCCTTATTACCTTTGAATATCAACAAGCATTGACTTACTTTATAATCGGCCAAGTCAGCTGGGGCTTTAGAATATACAGACTGCATCTCTACAAAGGTCTAAAACTCCTGCAAAGAGTGTCCTGGTTATGACCTGGATTAGCAATCAGATGGTGAAGTTCATATGTTGGAGATTTGAAGAATATTGAATACAACTTCATTGCCATTTCTCCCATGTCCACTCTGACCTGGAGTGGTAGCCTCTGAGAGGGTCCTATAGAGCTGTTTCACATTTAACTAGAGCTCAAACAATTTGTTTGAGCTCTAGTTCTAGTTCATACTTAATCGAGTTGTTAGAAACAGAAATGATGGAAGAGTTGTGTTTAAGCAAATTACTATCTACTTGAATTGTTGGTGATATCTAGCAATGCTTGGAACCTTTTAACTGTCTACAAATGAAGGAATTGTTTTGAATAGTGAAAATGTGTTAAATAGCAGTACTTGAAACCGCTTCACTGGGTTATTTAACTGTGTGCAAACAAATGACCGATGTTAGATTGTTACTGTTATATAGAAATACATGAAACTTTTACTTTGTACTGAGAAGTTATTATCGCCCATTTTGCTGGAGCTGTAGGGTACACCGATTACTTCTCTACAGAAGGGTAAGTCCCCCTCTCTACCAAATATTTAAATATTATTTAAGTTTGTGCAAGTGATGGTTTAACTGTGTGCACACGACTGAAAATTGCACTGTGAGAGTAATCGTCTAATGAAAATTTTTTAGACAACTTCGATGCTATTATCAGATAGATGTAGATATATAAATATACAGATTACAGCTTACAAAATGAGGGTGTGGATTCTTGCCGCGCTGATATGAAAGAGACGTGTAGATTCGAAAGACAAGTCTCTCAGCGATTGTTTCCTAATTACAACTTAGTAATAAATGCTGGCGTGGACACTTACTTTAGAATTTGACGATGTTCGTAGGAAGTAGACATTTAGATTAGAAAGACTTATATCTCAGCTATTTTCGCCTAATTACAGTTTAGTAAATGCTGGCGTGAACTCTAGCTTTAAAATTTGAAAATTTTGATGTGAAATGGACACGGATGAGAAAACATGTCTTCCACTGTTTGTTTTTAATTAGAGCTGAGTAATAAATACTGGAGTGGTCACTTACTTTGGAATTTGACGATGTTCATGGGAAGTAGATATTTAGATTAGAAAGACATTTGGCTCAGCTATTGTTCTCTAACAGGTTAGTAGAAAATACTGGCGTGAACTGTTGCTTGATGTCAAGGAGACACTTAAATTTGAAAAGCGTTTGTTCTCTAATTACAGGTTAATAGTAAATGCTGGTCAGGACTCATGCTTTGGAATTTTACAGTATTGATGTGAAAGAGACACTTATATGTGAAAATGTCTCAGACACTGTTGGTATTACACTAAGCAGGTGTACCTTAGGCGCCAGGCAATAAACATTGCACTTCTGAAAAGGTTTAGAGCCTGACTGGACGGCCCCCTACGGTTTGAGGAGCATGTCAGTCTAGGCTGCGTGACTCCATTAATTGACCTTCCCTATACTCATTCCACCAGTTTCGACCGAGTAACCGGTGCCAGAGACGAAACACCTCAACCAAATTCCCGCCGTTTAGCTACGACCGGCTGAAGTATGTCCAATCAACAGGTCGAGCTGATTACAAAAATGATATGTTCGAGACAATGCAGACTGGCATGTCTCTCATGGATTGTTCTGTCATTAGAGCTTAGTATTAAATGCTGGCGTGGATTCTTGCTTTAGAATATAACGTTGATATGTATGAGATATGTGGAGGAGGCGAGGAGCATGTCTCTCACCGAGGGTTCCTTAGTTACTGCTAAATAAAGTTATCTAATACAAAATTCTGACCACTTATTCAGTGATAGTCCTTGCTGCGCATGCGTTCCAATTGTTTCGTGGCATCCATCATAGAACTGCCGTGTGCTACATTCTGACACGGCTAGATGTTAGGTAAATATCATGTGAAAACCTTCCTGGCGTTCTTGTCCGTTGTATAGACAGCTAACGGTTGCGTTATTGATACCCTGGTGTATGGTATTTAACACCTGGCCTTAGGAGGCCTACCCCTAGGCTTTGTCCGTTCATTACTTGGTGTCTGAGTCAACCTAATTGAGGAAATGTTTTTCTGCCACGCATGAGTCTCGATTTGTTTGCTGTATACCCCATAAAACGGCCTTGTGCTATATTCTGGTAAAGTGAGATGTCAGTTAACTGGCTAATCAATCCCCCCTCTCACCGGCTAAGTAATGTATTTGATATATTTGTATAAGTAAAAGAGCATGTCCCTCACTGAGTGTTAGCTATTCGTGCCGTGATGTTAGCAATTTAATACTAGGTTACGGGGACCTTACCAATAAGGCTTTAGCTGCTTGTAGGACTAATATTGCTTAGCATTTAGGTTCCATGAATCTCGATTCAGGCGTTGTCCCCGCCATAAAACAGTTTTGTGCCATATTTTGACTGGGTGGGATATCAGATAAATCCAAATTATAACCACTTCGCCATTTGTGCTGTGTGATTTGGTGGCCGGCGTCGCAGCTTTCGTGCCGTGATGTTAGCAATTTAACATTTAGCAGGACTAAGTTAGATTGTTTGGTGCGTAAGGTACCTGCGTAGGGAATGTCGACAGGACTAAGAATTATTTTCCTTCCACACATGAGTCTGGATTCGTTTGTGACCCCGATTTTAAAATTGCCTCGTGCCATATTTTGGTGTGGTGGGGCGTTGGATAAATAAGTCATCACCATTAAGGCATTCGTTCAGGATATTTGTTGGCCAAAACCATCTAGTTTCTATTTCACTATCAAATGTACATAAGTATCTTGTTAATGAAGAAAACGAAAGATTAATTTACATTGATCATAAGACTCTAACATCTCTTATGTGTGACATCTCTGAACCAGATTAAATATTGTAGAAGTTGGTTCATATAGAACTACATATAGCAAATATTACAGCGTGATGATTGTCTAATAAATCTCTAATGATTGGTTGGTTGAGTTTTATAGCATATCAACCTTTCTAGATTACTTAACATCAAATCCTGTACATAAGTTTGCCCAGTTGGCTGGGGTTGTAGAATACACTGACTGCTTCCTTGCAGAGGGTTACGACTCCCCCAATGAGTGTCCTGGATATGACCCTAAACAATCTGATGGTGAGGTTCCACTAATGCTGGAGCTTTGGTGAATGTGGGTACAAGTTCATTGCCATCACTCACCGGTCTACTCTGGCCTGGAGTTGTAGCACCTGATTAGGGTCCTACCTATCAGTGAAATAGAACTAAACTGTGGTTTTTTGAGTTTACTAGTTTTTGAATTTAAACTGAATTGTTTAAAATAGAACAGTTTTTAACATGTCAACTGTGTACTTATGCTAAACTGAATTATCTAAAATAAAAATGTTTGACATTTAACTGTATGTAGAATACACTGACTGCACCTGTGCAGAGGGGTAAGACAAACAGAATTAAACCATGGTTTATTTAGCTTAATATTTTTGTATTTAAACTGCATAGATATTCTGAACTGAATTGTTTAATATAGATCTGTTTTGACATTTAACTGTGTGTAAACAAAATCTGTACTAATACTTAGCTGAATTAAAACTGTTTGAATAAACTGAATAGCTTAATAGAGAAATATTTTTGACAATTAAACTGTGTACTCATGCTAAACTGAATTGTTTGAAATAGAACTAATTATTTGTATAAAGACTGATTTGGCATTAAACATCCTACAAATGTTGATATGCCATAAAACCCAACCAACCTAGGCTACATAAGTATATGATTGTTATGATTTGTAAAGAAATTGACTATTGGTAATTTAGTAAAGTCAGATCTAATTCATTTGCTTTGATGAAGTGAGCTTTTTTGTTGTAGAGGCGTTTAGTTTAGTTTGGTCAAGTTTTGTGTACATATAGGCTGATTGATCAGTAACACTCGAGTGTAAGAATGTTATAATTAATTTTAGAACAATAATTTTTAAAATAAATAAATATGGTAGTTGCATTTCATGGCATATCAACACTTCATTTCTATTGAATGATAAATCCCTTTATATATTATTTCTTGTTAGATACACAGACTGATTGAATTTGATCATTGTGTTATACAAGAACATACATTATTGTTGGAAGATTGACTAATTAAACTGATTACGGATGGGATATGAATGTCTACAGTGTTGCTTAAGTAGACTTCTTGGTGTTAAAAGTAGAAAATGTATTGATTGATCATTGGCTAATTCAGAGGCAGAAGTATTGTATTAATTATTAATAGTAAGTTTAGTAGTGCACACAGTGAGGATATATATCACTTTTCCAAATAATACATGAAAATCACTGTATAAGTATATCTTTCTCGTAGTAGAAAGTTACAAAGAGATTTATACTGACTATTGGGACACATGAGACAAGAGTGAGAAGAAAAAGTGAGACATCTTCAGCCTTAATGCAGATTTCAAGGTAGATTTTAATTCATCTGTTCCCCTTTTCAAACAACCGGTATGTCTGAGGATGTAATTTGATTTAATTCTTTTTTTTTGTTTCTCTTTAGTATTTAGAATTGATTAATTCAAGAGCATGTATTTCAATTGAAACTTGCTAATTGACCATCACTCTATTCTACTCAGTTGAATTTTATCTAAAAGCAACATAAAAATGAATTTATATAAGTAATTTTAGAAATTGACAGAATTAAATATATAGGATTTATGTTGTTAATGAACTGAAAAATGACTGGATTGTTTGTTCATATATATATATATATATATAATGTGTGTGTGTCTTTGTGTATAATAGTGTGTCCCTCCTTTTGTTGTATGTGTAAGTTTCTGTGTGTGTGTATATATATAATGTCATCAATGGACAGACTGTTTTGTTGTATCACAACTCATCAGTGTGGCTAGACACGTAGGACACTTCAATTTGAGATTGAAACCCACCCGACTTTACGTTAAACTTACAATTATACCGCTCAGCCTTCAGTTGCATACTTCAACTAAGGAAATATAAGGCATTATGTAGTAGCTTTTATTCGATTTCATTTTGTCTTACAATATTAAGAGCTTTGAATTATCCGAGTAGCAGGTATTAAATACATTGCCAGAGTGCTCAACACTCAGTGGGGAATGTATATGATGTATCATGAGTATGAACATTTTTGTTTATAAAAATGACAAGAAAAATATTTAAATTAATGTTTAATATACTTATGTTTATATAATGCAAACCAATGGAACAATCAAATGTTGATTTCATCTGATTTATCTATAATTTTTGCTTTTTCATCCCTGGAATTTATTCTCTTTACAGTGCCTTTCTGGTAAGTTCATCCCCTGACACTTTTCATCTATCAACCGCATAACACCCTATAAATCTGCTTATCTTATTCTACTGCTGATCAGTTCCAAACAAGAATTGTCTCTTGTTAATTTAGTATAATTAGTGATGTAAGATATTTAGTCAAATGTGATGGTTATGGAGTTAGTTTCAATGACTAAAGTATGTATATTGATATTCACTGTGTGCCCTACTTGAGTGGAATATTGAAAACTAATCAATATTTATAAACTGATACATTTATGAGAATATAAAGAAAAGACTTCAAATGAAATTAGATATTTTGGGGCATTTTTACAAGAAAATGTCTCATTAACCATCACTCTCGGATATATACTTGAATATTTAAAATCGTCTGATGCATGCATTAACCTCATCAAAAGAGTAAAATTGTTTTGTTTTTTTCAAATGATTATATATATATATATATATATATATATATATATATATATATATATATATATATTTAATGCATTTTCATATAAAGAAAAAAATTAGAAAATAATAAGAAAAAGGACAGAAGTATTTGTATGAGTGAAAGTCAGATTTTTTTATTTATAAAATGTACAAAATGAAAAAATTATTGAAACGAATGGAATTAAGAAAAAAATATGTACATATTGAATTAAAAGAAAAAATTGGTAAAAATTATAAAAATTGGAAATACTATTTTCTCTTTAAATATCAATTAGGTATTTGCATGATAATTAGACATTTTCTCGATTTTGATTTCATGGATCTCACAAAAAAAAATTGAATGAATGCAGTTAATTTAAAGAATAATATGAAAATAGACTGCTACTTAAAACCGAAGGAAGGACATTGAATTAATAATTTTTAACATATATATGTGTGTGTGTATATATATATATACATTTTAGTCCTAGATTTTCATCTCGTACACTGTTTGATATAGAACGATTGATATATATATATATATATATATATATATATATATATGTATGTGAGTGGGTGTGGTCTTCATTGTGTCCAAATTTGTGTGTATTGACAGTTTATTTATTATGTTTCTAAACAGTTACATCACGGTATTTAAAAATATATATATATATATATATATATATATATATGTTTGTGTTCTCCTGTATGCACATGTACATACGATATAGTAAATAAATCTCATGTACGTAGAAATATATAAATTCGTAAGGCTGAGAGTCAAATATTTTATACATTTATTGAACTCTTCACTTAAGGAATAAAATCTATAAGAAAATTAAAGATAAATGAGAAAAAGAAAATATTTTTTATGTTTTAGAACCTTCGTTTCATTAAGTAAATTTAAGTTGAAAATTTGTCATTTATAATTTCATGAAATTCAAAATGAAGAGTTAAGAAAAAAATCCAATTATGTACATATGAAAGAAAAAAATACAGAAAATTATTATTAAAACGGAAAATATTATTTTAGCTTGAAACCGTAATTAGATGTCAACACAATAATTAGCAAAGATTTTTACAATGACATTCATGAGTTCATTACATATGACAAATAAATGATTTATCCATAAAAAGAAGGTAAAAATGAAATGATAGTTAAAATGTTAAGAAATATAATGTGTGACAAAAGGATTTTTACTAGTTTTCACATTTATGACATTCGGGAAATAAACTTTGAAAAATAATCAAATTGTTTTTAAGTTTAGGAAAAAATGGGAAATAAAATTCCTTTTCAGATTATATACTTTGAAAATAGTTATTTCATCTATGAAAATGCTGAGAAAAAGTAGATATTAAGTTTTTTCCTCAAATTGTATTATCATAATTGTTTGGATTTTGTTCACAAAAACGAAACTAATGCATTTTTAAAAAAGTATCACAATTATGTGGAATATTTTAATATCTTTGATATCCTAAGAGAATGTCCTTAAAAAATTCTTAAAGTGGCAAATATATACAATACTTTATGAAAAAAATCCAAAAAAAAATTGAAAACATTGAAAATTTTTTCTTAAAAAATATCGGGGAAAATGATTATTTCTATATACAAATTTGTGCCTTTTTTTTTTTACATGAATAAGATTGCTTTAAAAATCTTCAATGAAATGTTTGGGAAAAATTATAAAAAAATAATCCTTTAATAAGGATCAATATCATATAATCGAAGTAGTATGTTGCTTCTCAGCAAATATTTCCACAAATCACTGTCCCGATCTTTAATGTTTTATAGTTTGGTGAATGTACAATCGTGAATTATATTTTTTTCGACTTTAGTCTGTTTTTGTTGGCTTAGCCTTTTTCCGGGTAGCCCATCTGCACTCATGTGGACATCTTCCGATTTCTCTTTTCGTTTTCGGGTATGCCGATTTTGGAATGACTTGTTGGTAGAATGTTGCTCTGGTACTTCAGGTGGAGCTTGCTTTTACCAATAAAATTTCCGAGATCTGGTGTCACAACATATTCTAGTGTCGTTAGTGCCCCACAGCCAACGACGAAAGGACGCCAATGTCCGTTGAAATCAGCTGAATCTCTCATGGAGGTGCTTTCTGTACTGACAGGACACATATCCGATTCTTTTTCAACTTGTTCACCTTTAAGAGAAAGAAGATCATTATTCAGACAATATATACATCAATGAAGATTTAATAGTGGCTAGATATGTGAGGAAAAATAGAAAAAATATAGTCAATGAATAGTTTTTGAAAAAAAATCATTTAATATACACGTTTGCTAATATTGGAAAGTGATTGTCGTCATATAAATGTTAATCGAAACGTAGGCGATCAGGGATGAAGTAAAATCAACATAGAAATTTGAACAATGCAACTATCACATTTTCAATAATCATTTTAAGGTTTTAATTCATTAAATTCTAAAAGAGTACGGGTTGAAAAAGAAAAATATTGAAAATCATCATTTCATATTATTTTTTAAATACGACTATTTAGATTATAAAGAAGATTTATTTCGATCATAAATGTTTGAAGACATATAATACAGCAATAAAATTAGAAAATGAAATTAATATTGTATTTGAAATGACAATCTCAAAAATGGATACAATATGTAGATTTAAGTTGATTTGAAAAAAAATTAAAATCATATTTAATATCTATAAGAAAATTTAAGGTGTTAATTGAAAATGAAGAAAAATTATTGGCTGAAATGTCTAATACGTATGTAAAATATAATTTCACCAGTTTATTTTGTTTAGAAAAATTTATATGAATTTCCAGCTTTCATCCTGCCTTCTATCTCTCCTTTTGTTGTATGTGTAAGTATCTGTGTGTGTGTATGTGTATATATATATATATATATATATATATATATATATATATATATATAATATATATATATATATATATATATATATATATAATATATATATATATATATATATATATATAATATAATATTTATCCAACCCCTCCACTCGGGCAGGATATGACACAAGGTTAATTTTTTTAAGCGGAGTTTAACAGGTTTGAATTCTGAGTTTTCCTTCTCCTAGACTAGTTGCCTCACCAAGGCTGAAGAAAAAAAACTCATAACGTCTTCCCGACTATTTGCTCATAGCTGGAGGGAGAATAATTGGATTCATACCTTTCCCAAGGGCACTAGTGCTATGTGAAGTGCAATCAGTCCAGGATTTTAACTCGTGTCGTCGTGTCCAATTCCTACGACGATAACCATTTCACCACGGGCACCTTACTATCTATATATATATATATATATATATATATATATATATATATATATATATATATATATATATATATATATATATATATATATATATATGAGAGAGAGTCATCTAGATACAGACTGTTTCATTGTATCACAACTCATCAGTGCGGCTAGACATGTAGGACGCTTCAAGCTGAGATTGAAGCCCACCCGACTTTACGTTAGACTTAGAATCATTCCGCTCAGGCTTCATTTGACATACTTCAATAATTCTAAGGCATTATGTAGTAGCTTTTGTTTGTTTACATTTTGCCTTATCAGAATCAATTCATAATAAGAGCTTTTCATTACGCGAGTCGCAGTGGTTGATTCCTTAGCAAGAGTGCTCAATCCCCTGTGGGGAATGTATATGTTGTCATCCACAGACAGCCTTTTTTGTTGTATCGCAAGTATGAATATTTTTGTTTTATAACAATAAGAGAAATATTTGTAGGAATAAAAGTCGTATTTTTTTTTAAATAAAAAAAAAATTGGCAGGATTGAAAAATTATGGAAAAAAATGGAATTAAAAAGAAAAAATATGTACATATTATTTTAAAAGAAAAACTTACTGAAAATTTTATAAAAATTGAAAATACTATTTTCTCTTTAAATGGCAATTAGATATTTACATGAAAATTAGAAATATTCTTTATTATAATTTAATGGATTTCGCCAAAAAACTTAAATGAATGCAATTTAATAAAAAAAAATTAAACTGCAAATAAAAACCCGAAGGAAGGACACTGAATAAATGATTTTTAATATATATATGCATAGATACACATTTGATTCAACGATTTTCATCTCCTACACTGTTTGCCATATCACGATTAATATGTACACATGTGAGTGGGTGGGATTTTCCTTGTGTACATGTGTGTGTGTGTGTGTGTGTGTGTGTGTGTGTATTAACTATTTGTTTATGTTCCTAAACTGTTACATCTCGGTATATATATATATATATATATATATATATATATATGTGTGTGTGTGTGTGGTCTTGTATGCACGTGTACATGCGATAAAGTAAATAAACCTCATGTAAGTAGAATATATATATATATATATATATATATATATATATATATATATATATATATATATATATATATATATATAAATTCGTAAGGCTGAGTGTCACATATTTTATTCATTTATTGAACGCTTTAGTTAAAGAATAAAAACTATAAGAAAACTAAAAATGTTTGAGAAAAAGAAAAAATATTTAGTATGTTTCAGAACCTATGTTTCATTAAGTGAATTTAAGAAGTTGAAAATTTGTCAGATTTAGAAATTTATGACAAATGAAAACGAAGAGTTAAGAAAAAAATCAAATTATGTACATATGAAAGAAAAAAAACAAAATTATTATTTAAACGGAAAATATTATTTTAGCTTGAAATCGTAATTAGATGTCAACAAAATAATTAGCAATGATTTTTAAAAAGACATTCATGAGCTCATTACATATGTCAAATATATGATTTATCAAAAATAAAGTAGAAATGAAATGTTAGGAAGAATGTTTGACAAAATGATTTTTACTGGTTTTCAAATTTATGACATTCGGGAAATAATCATTGAAAAATATTTAAATTGCCCTTAAGTTTAGGAAAAAATGGGAAATAAAATTCTTTTTCAGATTATTTAATCTGAAAATACTTATTTCATCTATGAAAATGCTGAGAAAAACTACATAGCAAAATTTCCTCTAATAGTATTATCTATCAAAATTTTTTTGATTTTATTCATAAAAACAGAACTAACACATCTTTTTAAAAAGGTTTCAGAATTACATCGGATATTTTATTAATATCTTCAATAGCCCAAGTTAAAAAATCGTTAAAACATTCTTAAAATGGCAATTATATACGATAGTTTATTAAAAATATATAAAAAGTATTTGAAAACTTATTGAAAATTTTCTGGAAATATATCAGGGTAAAATGACTATTTTTATATACAAATTTGTGCATTTTTGTTTTTTATAAATTCCTAATATTACTTAGAAATTATTCAATGATATATTAGTGAAAAAATTATTATACAAATCTAAAAGAAACATTATTAAATATCAATATCATATAATTGAAGAAGTATGTTACTTATCAGCAAATATTTCCACAGGTCACTGTCACGATCTTGAATATTTTGTAGTTTGGTGACAGTGTAGTCGTGTATGATCTTTTTTTGGAGTTTTCTCTGTTTTCGTCGTCTGCGCCTTTTTCCGGGTTGCCCATTTGCACTCTTGTGGACATCTTCCGACTTTCGTTTTCGAGTATGACGGTTTTGGAAGGACGTGTTAGCAGCATGTGTTATGGATTCCTCAACTGGAGCTTGCCATTTATCGATGAAATTTTCCAGATCTGGTGTCACAATATATTCCAGAGTCGTTAGTGCTCCACAGCCAACAACGAATGGACGCCCGTGTCCATTAGAATTATCAATATCGTTCATAGAGGTGCTTTCTGTACTTACAGGACACAAAATATCCGATCCTTTTTCTTGTTCATCTGTAAGAGAAAGAACATCATTATTCAGACAATATATACATCAATAAAGAATTTATAATGACTAGATATGTGAGGTAAAATAAAGATAATATAGTCAATAGTTTTTAATGAAATCACAGTACATTAAATATAAATGTTTGCCCATATTGGAAAGGGACTGTCATATTATAAATGTTAATGAAGCGACAAAATTTTGAAACATAAGTGATCAGGGATGAAATAAAATCAACGAAGAAACTTGTTGAACAACAAAACTATTAAAAGTCTATCAGTTTCACTAATCATTTTAAGGTTTTAATTCATTGAATTCTAAAAGAGGACGGATTGAAGAAGAGAAAATCTTGAAAATTATTATTGCATATCATCTTTTAAGTTTGACTGTTTAGATTATGAAAGAGATACATTTCGGTTTTAATGTGAAATCGATTTAACTCTTTTACCGCTATGAAAAGCAAAAACGCTTAAATTTGGACAGGTGATGTTTCTAATTATAGTTTTATTTGAAAAAGTGCATGATCGAATATTATACCAGAAAGTGACATGATCGAAAATATTATTGTATGTTTATTTTCAAATGAGTTAATTAATTATATAAAAATGTCACTCTCGATAAAATTTACATATAATCATAAATTTGAATTGAGAAATTATATATACAAAGAAAAGTAAAAGTCGAAAACATTTTTCTTGAGAAAAATCAGAAAATAAATCCAGAAAATCACGTCTAGAAGAAGCGAGTGACTTTGTAAAGTCGGAAGATTTTACCAGTAGAAAAAGCAATAAAAAAAACTCTCGGAAAATACTTTGATTTGGAGTAGTGTGTGTATATGTATATAAAAATATATATTATGTGATCAAAGGAAATAGTTTTACCGGTAAGAGTATCCAATTTGAGTGTTAAATTCTAACAGCTTAATGTTTTTTGTCCTCTAATTTTAATCCTATGTCAGATGAAAGCATCGGAGTTTTCTAAGTTAAAAAGAAAATGTTTCTGCTGTTTACAGCTTTGCAACAAATAATTTAAAGAAAAATGCAGCAATTTGCGCCCAAACTTTTCGGACAGTATAAAAAGAAATATGTCCACTCACGTCCGAATTTCCTTTTATTTTTAAATGGACTAAAGATTTCTTAGCTTTAATACTAAACAATATGAACGACTAAGAATAATCTTAAATCCGAAGTCAAATTCTTAAAATTGAGGATTTGCAGTTGAAATAATAATGATAATCGTAAAAAAAATGTATTTTTTCTTAATAAACAAAAAATCAAAACTCAACCAATATCATATCAACGAAAAAAAGACTATTGAAATGATCACTAAAATAAAAATAAAAAATCCGAATAAACAAAGACAATACAAGAAAACAAAAAAATGAACAATAATAAAAGAAAATATCATAAGATAGCAAAATATAAAAAAATAGGTAACACTTACCAGTTACATCGGAAAATACAGAGTAGTTAGAAATGGAAGTTTCATCCATCATAGGGTAAGCAGCAGGGATTTCGAAGTCCATTGCGAAGAAAAAATGATTCGTTTTAGTGGAAATTTCTTAAAAAATCAGCCGAGAGAAATGGATGCGAAGCGTTAAAGAAACGGAGATATTCTGACTGTATAGAAATAAAGTAGAGTATCTGTTGAAGTAAATAATCACCCAGTCGACAGCACAGATACTGTGATTTGATTGGTCAAGCGTAAAAACTCGTTAAATGAGCAAGAGGCTCGCCTCTTCTGACCACCGTAGTAAAATGGATTTGTCGTGTGGTCACTACTAACGATCTTGCCAATTCAATTGAACTGATTTATTAAATTCCCTTTTAGGAAAGAAATAATATATGGTGACAAAACAAGTGTTGATAATTATTAGATGTTTGGTGGAAAAAGAATTTTAATATGAAATTTGAAAGGCGAAATTTCGAAGGATTTATGTTAGAGAATATTCAATTGTTTTATCTCTATATCTCAAGTCTAGCAGTGTTAAGGGAGGATTGAATTTGAGTGTTTAAATGTGTATAATTGTAAATTAAAAAAAAAAGTCAGTGTGTGTATATATAATTTAATATATATATAATATATATATATATATATATATATAGTTTCATAATGATAAAATAATGTTTCCTTAGGTATGGATATGTAATAGTCAAAAAACCCACATTTTATATCGAAATTTAAATTCACCGACAACCTATCTTGTCACTGATTTGACTTTAAACGCAAAAATCTTTTCATACTATCGTCTCAAACCTTGAGAAATTAATTTATAACGATTTTAACGATTTATCCCCCTCATGTGCGTGATCTCCGACCGATGTTGGAAGGTTTACCAGATTCAGTGGTTTTGTAGCATATATGGTAGGTTGATGGCGATCTAGTTTAAATAATTCGTGGGGAAAATTTTCATAATTAAATACAAAAACATTATATTAAATAGTAAACGTATTTAACCCGATTATCAATATATCTTTAATCGCCATTACAACTAGGTCGATTGTGGGCCATTTTTTTTTTTTTTTTTTTAACATATTATGAATATATTAGAACTTTGAGGAAATAAAACTATTCTCTAAAACCTGAGAAACTATAAATATATATTTCTTTCCCTAACCTAGACGGGTGGATATGCCAGTAAAATCAGTCGTTGATAAATAAGGTTTAAAAACTTTAAAGCTGTAGCATCAGCGTTGTACTCATTCCAAACGAGAAATATGAATTAAATACCACTCAGAAATTGACAAAAAAAAAAAGACCCCACAAAAGTGACTTTAATTCGAATTTTTCATGTCTACCCTACAATCCATTAATTTTATCTTCTTGATTCTATTGCTTGAATATATTACTCGAAAATACTTTCATTTTACTTTCAACTACTTGAAAAATTAAAATACTTATTTTCTCGTCTAATCAATAACTTAAGGTAAAAAAACTTATTTATTTTTAATATAATATCTTCCTTAAATCCAGGCATTATTTACATCAGTATTTTCTTCAGCAATCAGTTTTTTATCGTACGTTTAATAAGCACTCAATAAGGAATTATATCACTACCTCTTCTAGCAAAAAAACATCACTATCATTCTAAAAATTACGTGCGTTCCAATACTAAAATAACTAAGAAAATATGGTCAGTCCTCAAACACAAATGACACTATAAAGAGTGTTCTGAATGTTACACTAAACTGCAGCGCGAGTGTCCAGTCCTGGAGATATGTGCAACGTGCTTTATTTTTTCATAGCTACGATTCACACGTCTATTCTGATCCGTAAATATATTACTTGTTATTGTCCAAATTTTTAGTCTAATAAAAGTGTTTGTTTATTTATTTGCACACATTTAAATGGTTAATGGCCTGTTGACAATCATTGCGACCAATTTTGTTTATATATAAAGAGCATTTAGAATGAAATAATATACAATGAATGATTTACAATTAAGACCAAAATTTGAATGATCTAAATTCAGCAGATCATATTATGATTCTTCTTAAAGCTGATGATTGCTAATATATTTACAGAGGAAAACCTTCGTCCAAAATGGAAAATATTTTACTCCTGTCGGACGATCATTAACTTCTAATAGATTTAACGATGGGATATGCATTGGAATGTTGCTGTATTTTGTTGTTTGAAGTGAAAACTGGATTGATCGATTAGATCAGGGCAAAGATTCCAGTGAATTAAACTGATTAAGGATAGTATATGAATGGACTCAGCCTCTCTAAAGTAGACATATTGATGTTAAAAAGAAAAAAACCTGCATTGGTCTCATCATTGTGTAATACAAACACAAATAATAGAGTGGCAAGATTATCTAATAAAACTGATCACGTTTGGGATATGAATATTGTGTGGTGTTACAAAATAGACATTTAGAGGTTAGAACTGAAAAAATGTATTGATTAAAGTGACTGAGCACGGGAATTGACATTGTTTCCCCACAGTAGACATTTCTTTGTCTGAATAGGTTATAAATGCATTGGTTGGCAGTTTTATAGGCTATTTATAGCCAAATCTTGTTCAACTAATATATATATATATATATATATATATATATATATATATATATATATATATATATATATATATATATAATTTGTAAATTTTTGATCACATTTTTGAACATGGGTGAGGTCATTTTTTTTTTTCATTCAGTTAAAGGTTTTTAAGTATTTCTGTTTAATATTAAATATTTGCCCAAAGTCATCTCACCTAAAAGCAGAGTACTTGAATGGGAGCCTAGAATACATTAACTGAATCTCAGCAGAAGAAGACCTCTCCTCCTACACAAAGTGTCCAGGATATGACTATAAACTGCATCTGATAGTGATTCCGCTTTCCTGGAGATCTGGAGAATGTGGAGTACCCTTTCCTTGCCATTACTACCAGATCCATTCTAACTCACGTTATATGGACTAAATTGACACAAGACATGATTCAGTAGAAAAAATGAGACATGTTCATCTTTTAATGCAGATTTCAAGGTAAATTTTGATTTGTAAGTTCTTTTTCAAAAAGCCTGTATGTCTGAGAATGCTCGATCTCTAATTTACTTCTCTTAAATATTAAGAATTGATTAATTTAAGAGGATATTTCATGTGCTGAAAGCACAGCCAAAGGTTTTGGATATTTATTGTGCAGTCCAGTTGGCTGAGCTCTAGAATAGGCTGGCTGAATCTGAGGGATCAGACTCCTTATACAAAGAGTGTCCTGGATATGACAAACTGCATGTGATAGTGATTCCTCATTCCTGGAGCTCTGGAGAATGTGGAGTACCCTTTCATTGGCATTTATTCCCATATCTATTCTAACTGGGAATCATGTTAATTTTTAGCATTCCATGCATGAGCTTAATCAGACTGTTTTATCCTCTAAAAGTAAACAAACAAATCACTATTGTTACAGATTGATAGCAATCATTAAAACCATTTCATTGTGTCAAATGATTCTGGCTTGTTTAAAAGCTTCCATACAAAAGATTTGATAACAACTCATATATTCCATATGTATGCATTGAGAGGATTCGGCATTAAATAACTTAGAATTGATGTGCCATAAAACATAAACAACCAAAGAAATATGATCAGTTTGATATATACAATATTTCATATTATTCAACTGAGCGATTGGTTTGTGTGTTTCAGATCTTTTGAAACCTTATTATATATATTACATTAAATTTCACAATTTTTATAGGATGCTAACTTCGTAAGGTTAGTGTTTTAAGATATTTATAAACTGACAGATACATCATGGTATTTATAAGAATATATTGTCTAAAAAGATAACATTTAAAAAACTAGCTCATTAGATATCACTTTCATACACTTGAATGTTTAAAAATATATAATGCATGAATAAAATAAAAAATAAAATTGAAACTGTATTTGAAATGACAGTCTCAGTTTAAATATCGGTAAGATATGTAGATTTAAGTTCATTTAGAAAGTTGAAAATTATATTTCATATTCAAAAGAAAATGTAAGGTATTTTTTAAAAAAGTATATATAAAAATTATCTGCTGAAACATCTAATAGTTGAAAATATGAAATTTCAAAAAAGATCAAGATATAATCCTTCAAAATTATTCAACTGTTTAATTATCAAAAATGCGTATGTCTGTAAATAGAATTATGTTCACCTGGCTATTTTTTTTTTTCTTGAAATAATTTACATAAATTGTTATTCTACTCTCTGTCTCCCTTTTTTGTCTATATATATATATATATATATATATATATATATATATATATATAATGAAAATATTTGTTAATATTTTAAATACATATATCTACACAATACAACCCCATAGAACTATCAAAATATTAATGTCATCTTATTCATACATGGTTTTTACTTCATTTTCATTCCTGGAATTTCTCTTTTCATGTTCTTTCTGAAAACTTCATCCCCAGACCCCTTTATATCTATCAACCTCATCATGACACCCCCATAAATTTGCTTATCATTCTGATACGAAACCATTCAAAATTAGAATTGAAACCCAGACTTCTGTTAAGCAGCATTTGCCTAGAAACACATCTATACCCAAGGCAACAATGGATAAATGAAACAACAAAAACGATCAAATATGATATAAACCAGATTTACTAACAATTTGAAAAGTCATATTATAGTCGTGAAATATTGTTTCTTGTTAATTTAGTATAATTAATGGTGTAAGATAATTAGAATCTTAAGATTGAGCGATGGTTTTAGAATTAGTTTCAATGACTAAAGAAAGTATATTGATAGTCACTGGTGTTTGTTAGGATTCCATGTATGAGTTAAATCAAACTGTTTAACCATTTGAAAGTGGCCCAATAAATCACTAATGTTAAACTGAATTGTTAAGTGTTAGAAAGCAATACTTGCAACCATTCAAATGTGTGCAAACAAATGATTTATGGCTTGTTTAAAAGCTTACGTAGAAAAGGCTTTTTTACAATTCATATATATTTAATGTACATGTATTGATAGATCTAGTATTTAATAACCTAAAGAGTTGATGTGCTTTTAAACAAACCCATCCAAGCAAATATTATCAGTTTGGAGAGTGGAATATTTTCCCCTATTATTTAACTAAGAGATACTGTTGTGTGTAATAAATATTCTTAAACCTGATGATGAAAACTAAATTTGGAGACGATGACATCCTTGCAACATTCATCTTCAAAATATAGCTCTTCCTTTAGAAGTAATTGCAAAAAATTTATTTAAAATAAATTTTCCAATTTTCAAATGTTTTGACCTGGAGTGGTAGCCTTTTTGAGGGTCCTATAGAACTGTTTCACATTTAACTAGAGCTCAAACAATTTGAGCTGTAGTTCTAGTTCATGCTAAATCGAATTGTTAGAAACAGAAATAAATGAAGATTTGTGTTTAAGAAAATTACTGTTTAATTGAATTGTTAGTGATATCAAGCATTACTTGAAACTTTTTAACTGTGTGCAAACAAATGACTAATGTGAGTACAAAGTAAAAGTTTCATGTATTTCTATGTAACAGTAACAATCTGAGAAGTTAATATTGCCCATTCAGCTGGGGCTGTAGGGTACACCGATTACTTCTCTACAAATATGATTTCATTCGGACAATGAATTAAAAAAATTACATGACAATTTAGATTAAGAGGTAAAAGATATCTTTCCAGCCACAACGTAAAATAAAATTTTGCTATTTTCCAGGAGTCAAAAAAAAAAAAACTGACCAGAGTAAATATGTTTAAGTTTGTACAAGTGGTGGTTTAACTGTGTGTACACGATTGAAAATTGCACTATGAGATTTTTCTTCCAATGAAACTTATTTCAAGAGACAACTTCGATAGTATTATCAGATGTAGATATATATAGATTACAACTTACAAAATGCAGGTGTGGACTCTTGCTTTGGAATTTAACAGTATTGATATGAAGGAGACATGTAGATTCGAAAGACAAGTCTCTCAGCGATTGTTTCCTAATTACAACTTAGTAATAAATGCTGGTGTGGACACTTATTTTGGAATTTGACGATGTTCGTAGGAAGTAGATATTTAGATTAGAAAGACTTATATCTCAGCTATTTTCCCCTAATTACAGCTTAGTAAGTGCTGGCGTGAACTCATGCTTTAGAATTTGAAGATTTTGATGTGAAATGGACACAGATGAGAAAACATGTCTTTCACTGATTGTTTTTAATTACAGCTGAGTAATAAATACTGGAGTGGTCACTTACTTTGGAATTTGACGATGTTCATGGGAAGTAGATATTTAGATTAGAAAGACATTTGGCTCAGCCATTGTTCTCTAACAGGTTAGTAGAAAATCCTGGCGTGAACTCATGCTTGATGTCAAGTAGACACTTAAATTTGAAAGGCGATTGTTCTCAAATTACAGGTTCATACAAAATGCTGGCCTGGACTCCTTTGGAATTTTACAGTATTGATGTGAAAGAGACACTTATATGTGAAAATGTCTCAGACACTGTTGGTATTACCCTAAGCAGGTGTACCTTAGGCGCCAGGCAATAAACATTGCATTTCTGAAAAGGTTTAAAGCCTGACTGGACGGCCCCCTATGGTTTGAGGACCATGTAAGTCTAGGCTGCGTGACTCTATTAATTGACCTTCCCTATCCTCATTCCACGTGTTTCGACCGCGTAACCGGTGCCAGAGACGAAACACCCCGACCAAATTCCTGCCGTTTAGTTACAACCGGCTGAAGTATGTCCAATCAACAGGTCGAGCTGATTACAAAAATATGTTCGAGACAATGCAGACTGACATGTCTCTCATGGATTGTTCTGTCATTAGAGCTTCGTATTAAATGCTGGCGTGGATTCTTGCTTTAGAATATAACGTTGATATGTACGAGATAAGTGGAGGAGCCGAGGAGAATGTCTCTCACCGAGGCTTCCTTAGTTACTGCTAAGTAAAAAGGTATCTAATACAAAATTCTGACCGGTGATAGTCCTTGCTGCGCATGCGTTCCAATTGTTTCGCGGCATCCATTATAGAACTGCCTTGCGCTACATTCTGACACGGCTGGATGTTAGTAAAATGTCATGTGAAAACACTCCCGGCGTTCTTGTCCGTTGTATAGACAGCTAACGGTTGCGTTATTGATACTCTGGTGTATGGTATTTAACACCTGGCCTTAGGAGACCTACCCCTAGGCTTTTTCTGTTCATTACTTGGTGTCTGAGTCAACCTAATTGAGGAAATGTTTCTCTGCCACACATGAGTCTCGATTTGTTTACTGTATACCCCATAAAATGGCTTCGTGCTATATTCTGGTGAAGTGGGATGTCAGTTAAATAGCAAATCAATCCCCCCTCTCACCGGCTAAGTAATGTATTTGATATATTTGTATAAGTAAGAGAGCATGTCCCTCACTGAGTGTTAGCTATTCGTGCCGTCATGTTAGCAATTTAATACTAGGTTACGTGGACCTTACCAATAAGGCTTTAGCTGCTTATAGGACTAATATTGCTCAGTATTTAGGTTCTCCATTATGGGGAAAACTGACAGGGCCAAAAATACTGATTTGTTCAAGAATATTCCTTCCTGCCGTGCATGAATCTTGATTCAGGCGTTGTCCCCGCCATAAAACAGTTTTGTGCCATATCTTATTAATGAAGGAAACGAGAGATTAATTTTCATTGATCATAAGACTCTAACATCTCTTATGTGTGACATCTCTGACCGATGTTGAATTGAACCTGATTCAATATTGTAGAAGGTGGTTGATGCTGATCTAGATTAATTGATTTAGAAGAAAGTTTTCATAAATACAGAGACATTATCTTAAAAAGTAGAAGTATTTAACTAGATTATTAATATATATTTATCGTCATTACAACCAAGTCGATTGTGAGCAAGTGTTAGCAGGAAATCGTCTTTAACATATCTTGACTATTTTAGAACCAGGAGGATAAAAAACTATATAAGATTTGCACAACTTTTATCCCTCGACATTTGGACATGCCAGAAAAATCAAACATTAATCAATAAAGTAAAAAAATCTCACTAAAACTCTTATGAGGCTTATACTCATTTCAAACGTGAAATAGGAATGAAACGCCACTCATAAATTTACAAAGAAGAAAAAAAACTACTTTCATTTGAATTTTCAATGTATACCACACAATTCTTTTATTTTATTTTATTTTCACGATTTCTTTTCATGAATTGTTTTACGTGGAAATAATTCATTTTCCTTTTAACTACGTTAAAAATTAAAATACCTATTTTCTAATCATATCAATAATTCAAGGCAAAAAACTTTGTTTTTACGTTTAATATATTATCTTCCTTAAATGCAGATATTATTTACATCAGTTTTTTGTCTTCATTAATAACTTTGTAATCTGCCCAGTCAGCTAGGGATATAGAATATAATGATTGCTTCTCTGCGAAGAGGTAAGACGCCCCCACCCCAACAAGTGACCTGTATATGACACTAAACAATCTGATAGTGAGGCTGGAGCTTTGGAGAATGCAGAGTATCCCTTTACTGCCATTGCTCCCAGGTCCACTCTAGCACAGAGTGGTAGCACCAGATAAGTCCTATCTATGGGTCAAATAGAAATAAACGGTGTACTTAGGCTAAACTGAATTTCTTTAAATGGAAGTGTTTTTGTTTTGTTTTGTTTTTTGCTAAGCTGAATTATTTGAAATAGAACCGTTTTGACATTTAACTGTGTGCAAACAAAGCCTCTATTTATACTATACTAAATTGTTTGAATTATAACATTTGACTGAACTGAACAGCTTGAAATTGAAATATCTTTTACGAGTAAACAGTGTACTTATGGAAAATTGAATTTGTTACAAATAAAACTGATCTTTACATTAAACTGGATTTGGTATCAAATATCCTACAAATGTCAATATGCCATAAAACCCATACAAACAAAAGTAGCTTTTAACAGTTTTTGAGCACACTGTGTCCAAACAACTAAGCAATCACTTGTTCTCCATCTTTGCAAGAAATTTTCTGTTTGCAAATAACATATGTATATATGTAGAGAATATCTATAATTAAATAATAAAAAAACAATTGACATAAAATAAAGACCAAACAATTGTAATGTTTTAAATGAAGAGATGCTGTGATGAATCTTAAACTTGATTATAACGAATATATTTACAGATAAAGATACTCGGCCAAAATTGAGAATATCATAATCCTGTCTAAAGTGATTTCCAAAAAACAATCCTTAAGTATAATTCTTTTAGATTCAGTCATTTATTTACACACAGTTAAATGAGTAAACAGTTCTATTTCATTTTGCATAACTCATTTTGTTGCTCAGTGTTTAAATAGAAGCTGTTCTATTTGGCCCATAAATAAGAATCTATCGGGTGCTACGTTTCCTAATCAAAAAATGACCTGGGAGCATTGCCAATAAAAGTGTACTCTCGTTCTCCCAAGCTCTAAGACTAGAACCTCACCATTGGATTGTTTTATGTCATATGCAGGACACTGCATAAATTATTCTGATCCTAGTGTAATATGTATTTGCTCATATATATATATATATATATATATATATATATATATATATATATATATATATATATATATATATATATATCTCAATGAACAATGTGTCATTGCAGTATATACGATCAATGATCGATAATAACGTATTAATTGTAAATTTTGTAGTGCACACAGTGCGAATAAATATCACTTCTCTATCTCTCTATAATATGTACGTTTATCTTACAGTATTGAACTTACTAAGTGACTTATGCTGACAGATTTAAGACAACGGAAACAATAGATGTTGGATGAAAAGAAAAAATGAGACATCTTCAACCTAAATGCAGATTTTGTGGTAAATTTTAATTCTTCAGTTACTCATTCAAAATAACGTGTATGTCAGGATTTTGATGCTTAATTTGTTGTAATTCTTTCCTTTCTTTTAAGTATTTTGATTTGATTAATTTAAGTGTATATATGTTATCAACAGAATGTACTGAAGATGTTTGTTTGCACACATGCAGTGCTAATGTTCCTACCCAGTTAGATGATTTTAATTATTGCTATCTAACAATTATAATTCCGTTAAATATGAATCATTTGTTTACCCAAAGTGAAGTGCTTACAACAATTGCCATTTAACACAAATTATTCTATTAATTTTTTTCTACATTTGCCCACAGTCAAATGGTTTCATAAATTGCTATTTCACACTGATACAATATTATTACAATAATCATTCATTTGCACACAAATAAATGGTTGTAAGAATTGCTACAAGATGAAATAGCAAAATATGGAATAATTTTTAAATCTTTGTTTTTAATCTGATTTTTCCAATTACAAAAGAACAGAAAAAAAATCTAAATTTTCATGATTACCTCTATTATCCATGCTTTTTTTTTTTTTAAACTTAAAACTCAGGTAGGTGTAAGTGAGCAATAAATGAAAAAATTCATGATTTATTTGAATACCATATAGAAAGCAAAGAAAATTTTCGCAGAAAACAGTATTTTAAGGAAAAGTGGAATAGGGTAAATTGAAAAGAAGGCTTCTTAACAGCTCTCAGTATGGTGATTAATCAGGTCCCGAACAACATCAAAAAGAAGCACACAAATGAATTGAAAGTTCATGTGAAAACTGAGAGGATACCAATTAAACAAGATTTAAGATGAGACCTTAGCCCTATTAATTAAGCTATATTGGGCACTATTTTGTTATTTATTTAAAGAAAAAAAATTAAAATTAATCTCGTTTTGATAGCGATTTTATCATTATATTTGAGTGATGCCAATTTTGCTTCCACATGATTTATATATCACTTACAAATCAGTAAAATGTCAGTCATTTGTTTACTCACAGTTCAATGAGTAACAATTGAAGTTAGCATAAGTCATTTCTTTGCACACAGTTTAAATGTCAAACAGTTCTATTTGAGGTATATATAGGACCCAATCTGTTGCCCAAGTTGACCTGGGAGGAATAGCAATGAAAGGGGAGTCACATTATGCAAAGCTTAAAGATGAGAGGCTAACCATTGGATCTTTTAATGTCATATCTTGGACACTATTTGGCAAAGGGTTATACTTCTCCACAATGATACAGTCGGTGTATTCTACACTCCCAGCCAAATGGGCTGGTTAGAATTGGAAAAAGTATTGTTTGATTTGATCATTGGCTAATACTCAGGCATAAGTACTGTATGATGATTGTTTAACTGAAACGATTAAAGATGGGGATATTAATTGAAATTTTTCTTTTTAGGATTGAAAACCTACATTAATTGATCGGGTCTTTGTGTAATATATAGATATGTACAATAGAGTAATGATTATCTGACTTAATATATTTATGATTGGATATCAATCGACAATATGTTATTAAAGCAGTCATTTTGTTATTAGATAATAAAACTGCATTGAATTTTCACAATAATTAATTTTTTTTACTAAGCATGTTCAAAAGGAAAATATTGATATTTTAATCATATGGATACTTTAAAATAAAATACTTTCACTTTAGTTTTAATAAATTTATACCTTGCATGCAGATAAAATTTTCACCCATAATCATTGGGAAACACAAAGGCAAATATATAAATTGATAAAAATCTAATAAATCTGATTAAAAATGGGACACATTTTGACACAGACTTTCTGAAGTAAAGAATTTGTTAGAATTGGGAAATGTATTGATTGATATTGTTATATTTGCCATCGTGTTTTCCAATGGCCACATCAATCAGTCTGATTAAACTCAAACATGGAATGCTAAAAATTACCATGATTCCCAGTTAGAATGGATATGGGAATAAATGCCAATGAAAGGGTACTCCACATTTTCCAGAGTTCCAGGAATGGGGAATCACTATCAGATGCAGTTTGTCATATCCAGGACACTCTTTGTATAAGGAGTCTTATCCCTCTGAGATACAGTCAGCCTAATCTACAGCTCAGCCAACTGGACTGCGCATAACTGATGAATATCATATACATATATGAATAAATATTAAAAAATCTTTGGCAGTGCTTTCAGCACATGAAATATCCTCTTAAATTAATCAATTCTTAATATTTAAGAAGTACATTAGAGATCAAACATTTTCAGACATAACGGCTTTTTGAAAAAGAACTGCCAAATCAAAATTTACCTTGAAATCTGCATTAAAAGATGAACATGTCTCATTTTTTCTACTGAATCATGTCTTGTGTCAATTTAATCCATATAACATGAGTTAGAACGGATCTGGTAGTCATGGAAAGGAAAGGGTACTCGACATTTTCCAGATCTCCAGGAAAGCGGAATCACTATCAGATGCAGTTTATAGTCATATCCTGGACACTTTGTGTAGGAGGAGAGGTCTTCCTCTTCTGAAGAGATGCAGTTAATATATTCTAGACACCCAGTCAAGTACTCTGCTTACAGGTGAGATGACTTTCAAATATACGTGAGATTACTTTGAAATACATAAGTGTACAATAATTAGATCTTCTTCAGTGCTTTATGCAAATGAAATATATAGCCTTAAATAATTTGACTGTAAAAAATACTTTAAAAAAAAAAAAAAAATGAAAAAAAAAAAAAAAGAATTAAATTAGACATCAAACATTCTCACACATGAAGTTGGTTTTAAAAGGGCAACAGATGAATCAAAATACAAGTTTCAGCAGTAAATTAACCCAAAGATTTATAGGCTAACAAAGAAAATGAGAAAAAACAAGCCAAACCAATTCTAACAACAAAATGTCTTCTTTGGTGAAACCATGTCAATTAATATCCCATCCTTACTCAGTTTAATTAGATAATAATCATACAGTGATATTTGCCCTTGTATTTTCCAATGATGAGATCAATCAAATTATTTTCCATTTTCAAAGATAATATGTCTACTTTATAGAGTGTGTCAATTCATGTCCCATCTGTGATCGGTTTGATTTAATCATCACACTGAAATATTTGCCTATGTATTACCTAAGGATCAAATCATTCAATCCCATTTCCAATTCTAACAATGAAATGTCGACTTAAGTGACAATGTCTCCATTCACATCCAATACTTAATCAGATCAATTAGATAATCATCACATTATAATATTTACCCAAGTGTTTCCCACTGAGGATTGATAAACACTATATCTGCTTGTAAGGTAGAAAATTAATCAATAAAATGAATGTATTTCCCTTGAAATTATATATATGATTCAAATAACAGTATTTTCCTTTAGAAAGGATTTAGAAAATAATATGGAATATATTAATGTGAAAATTCAATGCAGTTTTAAATTCTTATAATAGAATGTCTGCTGAATGACACATTGTCAATTGATATCCCATCATTAATCAACTAACTTAGATAATCATTACTCTGTAATATATAACTAAATATTTCACAAAGATCAGATCAATTAATGCAGTTTTTCAGTCCTTAAAATTCCTTGGATTGAAATATAATTGTTAGAAATCAATAATTGAAAAGATCAACTGAGTAAAAACATTAGCACTACAAGTGTGAAAATAAAAAAACTAGTTCAGTGCTTTCAGCAGATGAAATATATTCACGTAAATTAATCGAAGCGAGATGATTTTTAAAAAATAAATGACAACAAATTAAACATGAAATATCTTCAGACATATACATTGTCTAGAAAGGATGACAGATGAATCAAAATTGACCTGAAAATCTTCAGTTAATCTTAAGATGTCTCATTTCTTCTTTTGAATCTAACATCTATTGTGTCCATTTTTTGAAATTAGTCAGCAGAAGTCACATAGTAGTTTCAGTACTGTAAGATAAGCATACACATTACTGAGTGATATTGATGTATTTCAATTAATTGGGGAAGTGATATGTATTCTCACAGTTTGTACTCCTAAACTTGCAATAAACGTTATTTTTTAAAAAATGATAAAAATTGTATGTCTATGTACAGAAGAAAATTGGAAACATCTAACTGTATGCAAATGAAAACGATCTTCAATTTAGTAATTCTTTTTACCATACAAACAAATGATTAATATTGAATTGAAATATAAGTGTTAGATAGAAGTAATTGAAACTATCTAACTGGGTAGGAACATTCACACTGCAATTGTGCAAACAAATTTCATCCAAATAATTTAATATGAAATTCCCAATAAACTATGTGCAAAAAATGACTGATATCAAATTGTGACTGCTAAAAAGCAATACTTGAGGCCATTTTGTTATGGGCTGGCAAATGTTTAATATTAAATAGAAATACTTAAAAACATTTAACTGAACGAAAAAATAATGACCTCAGCCATGTTCAAAAATGTCATCAAAAATTTACAAATTATATATTTCATATATATATATATATATATATATATATATATATACATGAACAAGATTTGGCTATACATAGCCTATAAAACTAGATAAGACAAAAATGCCAACTAATGCATTTAGAACCAATTCTAACAAAGAAATGTCTACTGTGGTGAAACAATGTCAATTCCCGTGCTCAGTCACTTAAATCAATACATTTTTTCAGTTCTAACCTCAAAATGTCTATTTTGTAACACCACATAATATTCATATCCCAAACGTGATCAGTTTAATTAGATAATCTTGCCACTCTATTATTTGTGTTTGTATTACACAATGATAAGACCAATGCAGTTTTTTTTTATTTACTTTATTGCATGTACATGTGCTACAGGAGGAGCACATAAATATACACACTTTTTTTATATATATATATATATATATATATATATATATATATATATATATATATATAATTACACACACTGAGATGTAACAGTTTAGATGTACATATGGTCAATACATGCAAAAACATGTTCACAAGGAAAATCCTACCTACTCACATATGTGTATATATTATTAGTTATATGGTAAACAGTGTATGAGATGAAAATCTTGGAATAAAATGTATGTATATACATATATATTTTTAAAATCCTTTCTCCAGTGTCCTTCCCTCAGTTTTTTAGTTGCAGTTTAATTTTTTTTAAAATTAAATTGCAATTATTTCAGTTATTGCGGGTGAAATCCATAAAATTATAATGAAGAATATTTCTAATTTTCATGTAAATATCTAATTGCTATTTAAAGAGAAAATAGTATTTTCAATTTTTATAATTTTAAGCAAGTTTTTCTTTTAATTGAATATGTAAATATTTTTTCTTTCTTAATTTCATTTGTTTCCATAATTTTTCAATTCTGCCAATTCTTTCATTTTTATCTCCGACTTTTATTCTTACAAATATTTTTCTTGCCATTTTTATAAACAAAAATATTCATACTTGCGATACAACAAAACAGACTGTCTGTGGATGACAATATATACATCTCTGGCTAAGGAATTAACCACTACTACCCGCCTAAGGCAAAGCTTTTGATATGAATTAAGCATTCTGGTATCTGGTGAGGCAAAATGTAAACAAACTATAGCTACTACATAGTGCCTTATTATTCCGAAGCGGAAGTATGGCAACTGAGGGCTGAGCAGTAAGATTCTAAGTCTAACGTAAAGTTGGGTGGGTTTCAATCTCAGTTTGAGGAGCCCTACATGTCTAGCCACACTGAAGTGTTGTGATACAACGAAACAGTCTGTCCCTTGATGACTATATATATATATATATATATATATATATATATATATATTCAGATGCTTACACATACAACAAAAGGAGAGATAGAGGGCAGGATTCAAACTGGAAATTTATATGAATTTTTCTAAAAAGAAAACAAAATAATCTTGTGAAATTATATTTTACCTACATAGTCAACAATTAAATTATCACGGAAGCGTTATTTGAAAGAAATATTTTCTGATCTTTTTGTTTTTGTAATTTCATATATTCAACTATTTGACATTTCAGCCAATAATCTTTCTTTCTTCATTTTCAATTAACACCTTAAATCTTCTTTTAAATGATGGAAATATATCTCATTTATAATCTAAATTGTCGTATTTTAAAAATAATATGACGACAATCACTTTCCAATATTAGCAAATTATATTCAATGTACTGAGATTTTTTTAAAAACTATTCATTGACAATATTTTTCTATTTTACCTCACATATCTAGCAACTATTAAATCTTCATTGATGTATATATCGTGTGAATAATGATCTTCTTTCTATTACAGGTGAACAAGTTGAAAAAGAATCGGATATGTGTCCTGTCAGTACAGAAAGACACTTCATGAGTGATTCAGCTGATTTTAACGGACATGGGCGTCCTTTTGGCGTTGGCTGTGGGGCACTAATGACACCAGAATAAGTTGTGAAACCAGATCTCGGAAATTTAATTGATAAATGGCAAGCTCCAGCTGGAGTACCAGAGCAACATTCTGCCAACAATTCATTTCAAAATCGTTATACACGAAAAGGAAAAGAGAAATCGGAAGATGTCCACATGAGTGCGGATGGGCTACCCAGAAAAAGGCTAAGCCAACAAAAACAGACGTATGTCCAAAAAAAGTTAATTCACGATTGTACATTCACCAAACTAAAAAATATTAAAAATCGTGACAGTGATTCGTGGAAATATTTGCTGATAAGCAACATACTACTTCGATTAAATGATATTGATCCTTGTTAAAGTTCATCTAGTTTTTTATAATAATTTCCCCCAAACATTTCATTGAAGATTTTCAAAGTTATTTCATTCATTTAAAAAAACAAAAAGGCATAAATTTGTATAAAGAAATAATCATTTTACCGCGATATTTTTCAATAAATAATTTTCAATATATTTTCAAAATTTTTTAGATGTTTTTAATAAAGTATTGTAAATATTCGAAATTTTAAGAATTTTTAACGACATTCTCTTAGGATATTAAAGATGTTAATAAAATATTCCATGTAATTGTGATACGTTTTTAAGAAGATGCGTTAGTTTCGTTTTTGGGAAGGAAATCGAAAAAATTACTATAATACGATTTGAGGAAAAACTTAATGTCTACTTTTTTTTAGCATTTTTAAGATGAAATAACAATTTTGAAATTAAATAATCTGAAAAGGTATTTTATTTCCCATTATTCCTATATTTAAAAACAATTTTAATATTTTTCAAAGATTATTTCCCGAATGTCATAAATAAAATTCTTTTGTCACACATTATATTTCTTAACATTTTAACTATCATTTCATTTTTACCTTCTTTTTATGGATAAATCATTTATTTGACATATGTAATGAACTCATGTATGTCATGGTAAAAATCTTTGCTAATTATTGTGTAGACATCTAATTACTATTTTCTGATAAAATAATTTTTTCCGTTTTAATAATTTTCTGTATTTTTTCTTTCATATATACATAATTTGATTTTTTTTCTTACCTCTTTATTTTGATTTTCATAAAATTCTAAATCTGACAAATTTTCAACTTCTTAAATTTACTTAATGAAACGAAGGTTCTAAAACATAAAAAATATTTTCTTTTTCTCATTCATCTTTAATTTTCTCATAGATTTTATTCCTTAAGTGAAGAGTTCAATAAATGTATAAAATATTTGACTCTCAGCCTTACGAATTTATATATTTCTACGTACATGAGATTTATTTACTTTATTGCATCTACATGTGCATACGGGAGAACACAAACTTTATATATATATATATATATATATATATATATATATATATTATATATATATAATCTGAAAAAAAACAATTTTACTCTTTTGATGAGGTTAATGCATCATACGATTTTAAATATTCAACTATGTATCCGAGAGTGATGTTTAATGAGTCAGTTTCTTGTAAAAATGCCCCAAAATATCTAATTTCATTTGAAGTCTTTTCTTTATATTCTCATAAATGTATCAGTTTAGAAATATTGATTAGTTTACAAAATTCCAGTCAAGTAGGGCACACAGTAAGTATCAATATACGTACCTTAGTCATTGAAAACTGGCTCCATAACCATCACTATCATATGTAACTGAATATCTTACATCACTAATTATACTAAATTAACAGGAGAAAATTCTTGTTTGGAACTGATCAGCAGTAGAATAAGATAAGCAGATTTATAGGGTGTTATTATGCGGATGATAGATGAACAGTCTTAGGGGATGAACTTACCAGAAAGGCCATGTAAAAAGAATAAATTCCAGGGGATGAAAATAAAGTAAGAATTATTGATAAATCAAATCAAATCAACGTTTAATAGTTACATTATTTTCCATTATATAACCATATGTATATTAAACATTAAATAAAATATTTTTCTTGCCATTTTTATAAACAAAAAAATGTTCATACTTGTGATAAAACAAAACAGTCTGTCTTTGGATGACAATATATACATTCCGCACTGAGGGTTGAGCACTCTGGCAAAGTATTTGATAGCTGCTACTCGCATAATGCAAAGCTCTTAATATGAATTAAGCATTCTGGCATCTGATAAGGCAAAATGAAAATAAACAAAACTTACTACATAATGCCTTATAATTCCTTAGCGGAAGTATGTCATCTGAAGGCCGAGCGGAATGATTCTAAGTTTAACGTAAAGTCGGGTGGGTTTCAATCTCAACGTGAAGTGTCCTTCATGTCTAGCCACACAGATGATTTGTGATACAACAAAAAAGTCTGTCCCTAGATGACTATATATAATATATATATATATAATATAGATATATATATATATATTATATATTATATATATATATATATATATATATATATATATGTGTATATATATATATGTATATATATATATGTATATATATATATACACACACACACAAAGAAATGTTCAGATACAACAAAAGGAGAGACGGAAATTTAAACGGCATGGATTGATCATACCCTCAAACAAAAAATTGTCTATATAAGAGATGAGGTGACAATTCTTAACTCATGTTGTATCAAATTATATATTCACCACTAAGTAATATTTGCCTTTGAATTAGGCAATCAGATCAGATCAATCAATGCAGTTTTAATTGCTAAAATGAAATTATCTGCTTTTGACATTGCTAATACCTTTTACATCTTTGATTTCAGGGGCAAAATTTTAATGGAATCAAAATAGAAAATATCAACGAATGTCTTAAGACTTTTTTTCTTTTAATGGCAACTAAAGAATATTATTAATATTTGTGATGATCATAGAGTTTAATAAATTAGAAAAGTGATCCACATCCACACTGTGTGCTACTAATATTTTTTCATTTTAAACTAAGAAAAGGCCTATAAATATTTTAAGGTAATAATAAATTTACTTTAACATTGTTTTGAAAATTTAAAACAGTAATATTTGCAAATAATCTGATAATTATCATCAAGGATTTTATTTCAATTCAGGTCTAAAGGAAAAGGTTTATGTCTTCAATTAGACAATCTTCCAACTGTAATATTTCTGCTTGTATTACACAATGATCAGATTAATCTAGTTTTTCTTTCTAATAAGAATATGCCTATTTAGTGAGATTGTGTCTATTCATATGCTATCCTTAATTAGTTTGATCAGACAAGCTTTCTCTGGAATATTTCTGCTTGTATTTCATAATGATCAGATCCAATCAAATTTATCTCTACTAGCACACACTTTTATACACAGAGACACAAACACATGTTATATACAATGAAAAAACAAATATAATATATATATATATATATATAACACAATCCAGTTATTTTTCAATTCATTAACATAAATCCTATATATTTATTTGTCAATTTTTAAAATTACATATGCAAATTCATTTCTATGTTGCTTTTAGATAAAATTCAACTGATTAGATTAGAGTGATGGTCAATGAGCAAGTTTCAATTGAAATACATGCTCTTAAATTAATCAATTCTAAATACTAAAAAGAAACAAAAAAAAAGGATCAAATTAAATTTGACATTGAACATCCCCAGACATAATGGTTGTTTGAAAAAGGGGAATTAAAATCTACCTTGAAATCTGCATTAAGGCTGAAGATGACTCACTTTTTCTTCTCAGGACATGTTGATATGCCATGAAATGCAACAACCATATTTATTTCTTGTAAAAATTATTATTGAAAAATTAATTATAAAATTCTTATACTTGAGTGTTACTAATCAATCAGCCTGTATGTACACAAAACTTAACCAAACTAAACTAAAACCCTCTACAAGAAAAAAGGTCAATTCATCAAAGCAAATAAATTTGATCTGACTTTACTAAATTATCAATAATCAATTTCTTTACAAATCATATAACAATAACATACTTATGTAGAGTTGGTTGGTTGGGTTTTATGGCATATCAACATTTGTAGGATATTTAATGTTAAATCAGTTTTTATACCAAATAATTAGTTCTATTTCAAACAATTCAGTTTCGCATGAGTACACAGTTTAATTGTCAAAAATATTTTTCTGTTAAGCTATTCAGTTTATTCAAACAGTTTTAATTCAGCTAAGTACAGATTTTCTTTACACACAAATGTCAACACAGATCTATATTAAACAATTCAGTTTAGCATAAGTACAGTTTCAATGTCAAAAACAGTTCTATTTTAAACAATTCAGTTTAGAATAAATATGCAGTTTAAATACAAAAATATTAAGCTAAATAAACCATGGTTTATTTCTATTTGTCTTACCCGTCAGCAGAGGTGCAGTCAGTGTATTCTACAGCCCCAGCCGACTGGGCAATGCACTCAGTTAAATGTCAAACTGTTTTATTTAAGGTAGTTCAGTTTAGCATAAGTACACAGTTGACATGTTAAAAACTGTAAACTCAAGAAACTATAGTTTAGTTCTATTTCACCCATAGGTAGGAACCTAATCAGATGCTACAACTCCAGGCCAGAGTAGACCGGTGAGTGATGGTAATGAAGGGGTAACCACATTCACCAAACTCCAGCATTACTGGAACCTCACCATCATTGTTTAGGGTCATATACAGGACACTCATTGAGGGAGTCGCAACCCTCTGCAGAGAAGCAGTCAGTGTATTCTACAAACCCAGCCATCTGGGCAAACTTATATACAGGATTTGGTGTTAAGTAATCTAGAACGGTTGATATGCTATAAAACCCAACCAACCAATTAATTCAGATTTATTAGACAATCATCACGCTGTAATATTTGCTATATGTAGTTCTATATGAACCAACTTCTACAATATTGAATCTAGTTCTATTCAACATCGGTCAGAGATGTCACACCTAAGAGATGTTAGTCTTTGGATCAATGTAAATTAATCTTTCGTTTTCTTCATTAACAAGATACTTATGTACATTTGATAGTGAAATAGAAACAAGATTATTTTGGTCAACAAATATCCTGCTCGAATTCCTTAATGGTGATGGCTGTTATTCATCCGACGCCCCACCACGCAAATATGCCACAAGGCAATTGTAAAATCGGGGTCACAAACGAATCCAGACTCATGTGTGGAAGGAAAATAATTCTTAGTCCTGTCGACATTCCCTACGCAGGCACCTTAGGCACCAAACAATCTAACTTAGTCCTGCCAAATGTTATATTGCCAACATCACGGCACGAAAGCTGCGACACCGGCTACCAAATCACACAGCACAAATGCAGAAGTGGTTATCCCAACTTGTCAGAATATGGCAAAAAAATGTTTTATAGTGGGGACAACGCCTGAATCGAGATTCATGCACGGCAGGAAGGAATATTCTTGGACAAATCAGTATTTTGGGCCCTGTCAGTTTTCCCATATTGGAGAACCTAAATATAAAGCAATATTAGTCCTTTAAGCAGCTAAAGCCTTATTGGTAAGGTCCAAGTAACCTAGTATTAAATTGCTAACATGACGGCACGAATAGCTAACACTCAGTGAGGGACATGCTCTCTTACTTATACAAATATATCAAATACATTACTTAGCCGGTGAGAGGGGGGATTGATTTGCTATTTAATTGACATCTCAATTCACCTGAATATAGCACAAGGCCATTTTATGGGGTATACAGTAAACAAATCGAAACTCATGAGTGGCAGAGAAAAATTTCCTTCAGACACCAAGTAATGAACCGAAAAAGCCTAGGGGTAGGCCTCCTAAGGCCAGGTGTTAAATACCATACACCAGGGTATCAATAACGCAACCGTTAGCTGTCTATACAACGGACAAGAACGCCAGCAGTGTTTTCACATGACATTTACCTAACATCCAGCCGTGTCAGAATGTAGCGTAAGGCAGTTCTATGATGAATGCCCCGAAACAATTGGAACGCATGCGCAGCAAGGACTATCACCGGTCAGAATTTTGTATTAGATAACTTTTTACTTAGCAGTAACTAAGGAACCCTAGGTGAGAAACATTCTCCTCGGCTCCTCCGCATATCTCGTACATATCAACGTTATATTCTAAAGCAAGAATCCACGCCAGCATTTAATACGAAGCTCTAATGACAGAACAATCCATGAGAGACATGCCAGTCTGCATTGTCTCGAACATATCATTTTTGTAATCAGCTCGACCTGTTGATTGGACATACTTCAGTCGATCGTAACTAAACGGCGGGAATTTGGTCGGGGTGTTTCGTCTCTGGCGCCGGTTACTCGGTTGAAACACGTGGAATGAGGATAGGGAAGGTCAATTAATAGAGTCACGCAGCCTAGACTGACATGGTCCTCAAACCGTAAGGGGCCGTCCAGTCAGGCTCTAAACCTTTTCAGAAATGCAATGTTTATTGCCTGGCGCCTACGGTACACCTGCTTACGGTAATACCAACAGTGTCTGAGACATTTTCACATATAAGTGTCTCTTTCACATCAATACTGTAAAATTCCAAAGAAGGAGTCCAGGCCAGCATTTTGTATGAACCTGTAATTTGAGAATAATCGCCTTTCAAATTTAAGTGTCTACTTGACATCAAGCATGAGTTCACGCCAGTATTTTCTGTTAGAGAACAATAGCTGAGCCAAATGTCTTTCTAATCTAAATATCTACTTCCCATGAACATCGTCAAATTCCAAAGTAAGTGACCACTCCAGTATTTATTACTCAGCTGTAATTAAAAACAAACAGTGACAGACATGTTTTCTCATCCGTGTCCATTTCACATCAAAATAATCAAATTCTAAAGCATGAGTTCACGCCAGCACTTACTAAGCTGTAATTAGGGGAAAATAGCTGAGAGATAAGTCTTTCTAATCTAAATATCTACTTCCTACGAACATCGTCAAATTCCAAAATAAGTGTCCACACCAGCATTTATTACTCAGTTGTAATTAGGAAACAATCGCTGAGAGACTTGTCTTTCGAATCTACATGTCTCCTTCATATCAATACTGTTAAAATCCAAAGTCCACACCTGCATTTTGTAAGTTGTAATCTATATATATATATATATATATATATATATATATATATATATAATCTGATAATTCTATCGAAGTTGTCTCTTAAAATAATTTTCATTAGAAGATTACTCTCATAGTCCAATTTTCAAACGTGTACGGACAGTTAAACCATCACTTGTACAAACTTAAACATATTTACTCTGGTCAGTTTTTTGTTTTTACTCCTGGAAAATAGCTAGATTTTATTTCACGTGGTGGCTGGAAAAATATCTTTTACCTCTTAATCTAAATCGTCATGTAATTTTTTTAATTCATTGTCCGAATGAAATCATATTTGTAGAGAAGTAATCGGTGTACCCTTCAGCCCCAGCTGAATGGGCAATATTAACTTCTCAGATTGCTACTGTTACATAGAAACACATGAAACTTACTTTGTACTAACATTAGTCATTTGTTTGCACACAGTTAAAAAGTTTCAAGTAATGCTAGATATCACCAACAATTCAATTAAACAGTAATTTTCTTAAACACAAATCTTCATTTATTTTTGTTTCTAACTATTCGATTTAGCATGAACTAGAACTAGAGCTCAAATTGTTTGAGCTCTAGTTAAACGTGAAACAGTTCTATAGGACCCTCAAAGAGGCTACCACTCCAGATTAAAATATTTGAAAATTTGAAAATTTATTTTAAATGAATTTTTTGCAATTACTTTTAAAGGAAGAGCTATATTTTGAAGATGAATGTGGCAAGAATGTCATCGTCTCCAAATTTAATTTTCATCATCAGATTTAAGAATATTTATTACACACAACAGTATCTCTTAGTTAAATAATATGGAAAAATATTCCACTCTCCAAACTGATAATATTTGCTTGGATTGTGTTTAAAAGCACATCAACTCTTTAGGTTATTAAATACTAGATCTATCAATACATTTACATAAAATATATATATGAATTGTAAAAAAGCCTTTTCTACGTAAGCTTTTAAACAAGCCATAAATCATTTGTTTGCACACATTTGAATGGTTGCAAGTATTGTTGTCTAACACTTAACAATTCAGTTTAACATTAGTCATTTATTGGGCCACTTACTAATGGTTAAACAGTTTGATTTCACTCATACATGGAATCCTAACAAACACCAGTGACTATCAATATACTTTCCTTAGTCATTGAAACAAATTCTAAAACCATCGCTCAATCTTATGAGTCTAATTATCTTACACCATTAATTATACTAAATTAACAAGAAACAATATTTCACGACTATAATATGACTTTTCAAATTGTTAGTAAATCTGGTTTATATGACATTTGATCGTTTTTGTTGTTTCATTTATCCATTGTTGCCTTGGGTATAGATGTGTTTCTAGGCAAATGCTGCTTAACAGAAGTCTGGGTTTCAGTTCTTGTTTGGAACGGTTTCGTAGCAGAATAAGATAAGCAGATTTATGGGGGTGTCATGATGAGGTTGATAGATATAAAGGGGTCTGAGGATGAAGTTTTCAGAAAGATCATCAAAAGAGAAATTCCAGGAATGAAAATGAAGTAAAAACCATGTATGAATAAGATGACATCAATATATTGATAGTTCTATGGGGTTGTATTGTGTAGATATATGTATATAAAATATTCACAAATATTTTCATTATATATATATATATATATATATATATATACACAGACAAAAAGGCGAGACAGAAAGTAGAATAACAATTTATGTAAATTATTTCAAGAAAAAAAAACAGGCAGGTGAACATAATTCTATTTACAGACATACGCATTTTTGATAATTAAACAGTTGAATAATTTTAAAGAATTTTATCTTGATCTTTTTAGAAATTTCATATTTTCAACTATTAGATGTTTCAGCAGATAATTTTTATTTATACTTTTTTAAAAAATACCTTGCATTTTCTTTTGAATATGAAATATAATTTTCAACTTTCTAAATGAACTTAAATCTACATATCTTACCGATATTTAAACTGAGACTGTCATTTCAAATACAGTTTCAATTTTATTTTTTATTTTATTCATGCATTATATGTTCTTAAACATTCAAGTATATGAAAGTGATATCTAATGAGCTAGTTTTTTTAAATGTTATCTTTTTAGACAATATATTCTTATAAATACCATGATGAATCTGTCAGTTTTTAAATATCTTAAAACACTAACCTTATGAAATTAGCATCCTATAAAAGTGTGAAATTTAATGTAAAATATATAATAAGGTTTCAAAAGATCTGAAACACACAAACCAATCGCTCAGTTGAATAATATGAAATACTGAATATATCAAATTGATAATATTTATTTGGTTCAATTAGAGATCGAACATTCTCAGTCATACAGGCTTTTTGAAAAAGAAATAACAAATCAAAATTTACCTTGAAATCTGCATTAAAAGATGAACATGTCTCATTTCTTCTTCTGAATCATGTCTTGTGTCCAATTAGTCCATATAACATGAGTTAGAATGGATCTGGTAGTAATGGCATGGAAAGGATACTCCACATTCTCCAGATCTCCAGGAAAGCGGAATCACTATCTCATGCAGTTTATAGTCATATCCTGGACACTTTGTGTAGGAGGTGAGGTCTTCTTCTGCTGAGATTCAGTTAATGTATTCTAGGCTCCCATTCAAGTACTCTGCTTATAGGTGAGATGACTTTGAAATACACAAATGTACAAATATTAGATCTTCTTCAGTGCTTTAAGCGAATGAAATATATAGCCTTAAATAATTTGACTGTAAAAAATATTTAAAAGAAGAAATGTAAAAAATAAAAATTAGATTAGACATCAAACATTCCCACACATGAAGTTTATTTTAAAAGGGCAACAGATGAATCAAAATACAAGTTTTGGCAGTAAATAAACCCATAGATTGATAGGCTAACAAAAAATTGAGAAAAAACAAGCCAAACCAATTCTAACAACAAAATGTCTTCTTTGGTGAAACCATGTCAATTAATATCCCATCCTGACTCAGTTAAATTAGATAATAATCATACAGTGATATTCTCCCATGTATTTTTCAATGATGAGATCAATCAAATCATTTTCCATTTTCAAAGAAAAGATGTCTACTTTATCGAGTGTGTCAATTCATGTCCCATCTGTGATCGGTTTGATTTAATCATCACACTGAAATATTTGCCTATGTATTACCCAAGGATCAAATCATTCAATCCCATTTCCAATTCTAACAATGAAATATCAACTTAAGTGACAATGTCTCCATTCACATCCAATACTTAATCTGATCAATTAAATAATCATCACATTATGATATTTACCCAAGTTTTTCCCACTGATGATTGATAAATACTATATCTTCTTGTAAGGTGGTAAATTAATCAATATAATGAATGTATTTTCCTTAAAGTTATATATATGAATCAAATAACATTATTTTCCTTTAGAAAGGGTTTAGAAAATAATATGGAATATATTAATGTGAAAATTCAATGCAGTTTTAAATTCTTATAATAATTCTGCTTTAATGACACATTGTCAATTGATATCCCATCATTAATCAATTAACTTAGATAATCATTACTCTGTAATATATAACTAAATATTTCACAAAGATCAGATCAATTAATGCAGTTTTTCAGTCGTTAAAATTAATTGAATTGAAATATAATTGTTAGAGACAATAATTGAAAAGATCTAACTGAGTAAAAACATTAGCACTACAAGTGTGAAACAAAAAACTTGTTCAGTGCTTTCAGCAGATGAAATATATTCAAGTAAATTAATCGAAGCGAGATAATTTTGAAAAAAAAATGACAACTTATTAAACATCAAATATCTTCAGACATATACATTGTCAAGAAAGGATGACGGCAGAATAAAAATTGACCTGAAAATCTTCAGTTAATTTTAAGATGTCTTATTTCTTCTTTTGAATCTAACATCTCTTGTGTCCATTTTTTTGAAATTAGTCAGCAAAAGTCACTTAGTAGTTTCAATACTGTAAGATAAACATTACTGAGTGATATTGATGTATTTTAATTACTTGGGCAAGTGATATGTATTCTCACAGTGTGTACTCCTAAACTTTCAATTAATGTTATTTTTTTTTTAAAATGATAAAAATTGTATGTCTATGTATGGAAGAAAATTGGAAACATCTAACTGTATGATAATAAAGGAATAATGTACAATTTAGTAATTCTTTTTACCATACAAACAAATGATTAATATTGAATTGAAATATAAGTGTTAGATAGAAATAATTGAAAAAATCTTACTGGGTAAAATCATTCACACTGCAATTGTGCAAACAAATTCATCCAAAAAATTTGATATGAAATTACCAATAAACTATGTGCAAAAAATGACTGATATAAAATTGTGACTGCTAGAAAGCAATACTTGAGGCCATTTTGTTATGGGCTGGGCAAAGTTTAATATTAAACAGAAATACTTAAAAACATTTAACTGAATGAAAAAAAAAATGACCTCAGCCATGTTCAAAAATGTGATCAAAAATTTACAAATATATATATATATAGTTGAACAGGATTTGGCTATAAATTGCCTATGAAACTAGATGAGACAAAAATGCCAACCAATGCATGTATAACCTATTCTAACAAAGAAATGTCTACTGTGGTGAAACAATGTCAATTTCCGTGCTCAGTCACTTTAATCAATACATTTTTTCAGTTCTAACCTCTAAATGTCTATTTTGTAACACCACACAATATTCATATCCCAAACGTGATCAGTTTAATTAGATAATCTTGCCACTCTATTTTTTGTGTTTCTATTACACAATGATAAGACCAATGCAGTTGTTTTTTTTCTTTTTAACATCAATATGTCTATTTTAGAGAGGCTGTGTCCATTCATATACTATCCTTAATCAGTTTAATTCACTGGAATCTTTGCCCTGATCTAATCGATCAATCCAGTTTTCACTTCAAACAACAAAATACAGCAACATACCCATGCATATCCCATTGTTAAATCTATTAGAATTTAATGATCGTCCGACAGGAGTAAAATATTTTCCATTTTGGACGAAGGTCTTCTTCTGTAAATATATTAGCACTCATCAGCTTTAAGAAGAATTATAATATAATCTGCTGAATTTAGATCATTCAAATTTTGGTCTTAATTGTAAATCATTAATTGTATATTATTTTATTCTAAATGCTCTTTATATATAAACAAAATTGGTCGCAATGATTGTCAACAGGCCATTAACCATTTAAATGTGTGCAATTAAATAAGCAAACACTTTTATTAGACTAAAAATATGGACAATAACAGGTAATACATTTACGGATCAGAATGGACGGGTGAATCGTAGCTATGAAAAGATACAGCACGTTGCACAAATCTCCAGGACTAGACACGCGGTCTGCAGTTTAGTGTAACATTCAGAACACTCTTTATAGTGTCATTTGTGGTTGATTACTGACCATATTTTCTTAGTTATTTTAGTATTGGAACACACGTAATTTTTATAATGATACTGATGTATTTTAGCTAGTAGAGGAAGTGATATAAATCCTTATTGAGTGCTTATTAAACCTACTTTTAAAAACTGATTACTGAAGAAAATACTGATGTAAATAATGCCTGGATTTAAGGAAGATATTATATTAAAAATAAATAAGTTTTTTTACCTTAAGTTATTGATTAGACGAGAAAATAAGTATTTTTATTTTTCAAGTAGTTGAAAGTAAAATGAAAGTATTTTCGAGTAAAATATTCAAGTAATAGAATCAAGAAAATAAAATTAATGGATTGAGGGGTAGACATGGAAAATTCGAATTAAAGTCATCTTGGTGGGGTTTTTCTTTTTTTGTCAATTTCTGACTGGTATTTAATTTATATTTCTCGTTTGGAATGAGTACAAAGCTGATGCTACAGCCTTAAAATTTTTCATCCTTATTTATCAACGATTGATTTTACTGGCATATCCACCCGTCTAGGTTAGGGAAAGAAATTTATATTTATAGTTTCTCAGGTTTTAGAGAATAGTTTTATTTCCTCAAAGTTCTAATATATTCATAATATATTATAGACAAAAAATGGCCCACAATCGACCTGGTTGTAATGGGGATTAAAGATATATTTATAATCGAGTTAAATACGTTTACTATTTAATATAATATATTTGTATTTAATTATGAAAATTTTCCTCACGAATTATTCAAACTAGACCGCCATCAACCTACCATATATGCTTCAAAACACTGAATCTGGTAAACCTTCCAACATCAGTCGGAGATCACGCACAAGCGGGGGATGAATCGTTAAAATCGTCATAAATTAATTTTTCATGGTTTGAGACGATAGTATGAAAAGTTTTTTGCGTCTAAAGTCTAATCAGTGACAAGATGGGTTGTCGGTGAATTTAAATTTCGATATAAAATGTGGGTTTTTTTGACTATTACATATCCATACCTAAGGAAAAAAAAAATTGTTTTATCATTATGAAACATTATACACACACACACACACACACACACACACACACATATATATATATATATATATATATATATATATATATATACACACACACTGACTTTTTAAAGATTTTATTTACAATTATACACTTTTAAACACTCAAATTCAATCCTCCCTTAACACTGCTGGATTTGAGATATAGAGATAAAACAATTGAATATTCGCAAACGTAAATCCTTTGAAAATTCGCCTTTCAAATTTCATATTAAAATTCTTTTTACAAGAAACATTTAATAATTATCAACGCTTTTGTTTTGTCACCATAAAATATTTCTTTCCTAAAAGGGAATTTAATAAATCAGTTCAATTAAATTGGAAAGATCTTTCGTAGTGACCACACGACAAATCCATTTTAGTACGGTGGTCAGTAGAGGTGAGCCTCTTACTCATTTAACGAGTTTTCACGCTTGACCAATCAAATCACAGCATCTGTGCTGTCGACTGGGTGATTATTTACTTCAACAGATACTCTACTTTATTTCTATACATTCAGAATATATTCGTTTCTATAACGCTTCGCATTCATTTTTCTCGGCTGATTTCTTAAGAAATTTCCACTAAATCGAATCATTTTTTCTTCCCAATGGACTTCGAAATCCCTGCTGGTTACCCAATGATGGAAGAAACTTCCATTTCTAACTACTCTGTAGTTTCCGATGTAACTGGTAAGTGTTACCTGTTTTTTTCATATTTTGCTATTTTATATGATATTTTCTTTTATTATTGTTCATTGTTTTTTCTTGTATTGTCTTTGTTTATTCGGAATTTTTATCTTTATTTTAGTCTTTTTTACGTTGATATAATATTGGTTAGGTTTTGATTTTTTATTTTTAAGAAAAAATACATTTTTTTTTACTATCATCATAATTATTTCAACTGCAAATCCTCAATTTTAAGAATTTGACTTCGGATTTAAGATTATGCTTAGTGGTTCATATTGTTTAGTAATAAAGCTAAGAAATCTTTAGTCCATTTAAAAATAAAAGGACATTCGGACGTGAGTGGACATATTTCTTCTTATACTGTAGGAAAAGTTTGGGCGCAAATTGCAGCATTTTTCTTTAAATTATTTGTTGCAAAGCTGTAAACTGCAAAAACGTTTTCTTTTTTAACTTTTTGCTTTCATCTGATGTAGGATTAAAATTAGGGGACAAAAATCATTAAGCTGTTAGAATTTAGCACTCAAATTGGGTACTCTTACCGGTAAAATTATTTCCTTGGATCAAATAATATATATATATATATATATATATATATATATATATATACACATACACACACTACTCCAAATCTAAGTATTTTCCTAGAGTTTTTAATTGCTTTTTCTACTGGTAAAATATTCCGATTTTACAAAGTCACTCGCTTCTTGTAGACGTGATTTTCTCGATTTATTTTCGGATTTATCTCAAGAAAAATGTTTTCGATTTTTACTTCCGAGTGTGTATATATATATATATATATAATTTCTCAATTCAAATTCATGATTATATGTAAATATTATCGAGAGTGGAATTTTTATATAATTCATTAACTCATTTTGAAATAGACATCCAATATAATTTTCTATCATGTAACGTTTTACAAATGGTTTAATATATATGTATATATATATATATATATATATATAGTGTCACTTTACGGTATGTTTTTCGATCATGCACAAATAAAACTTTAATTAGAAACATCACCTGTCCAAATTTAAGCGTTTTTGCTTTTCATAGCGGTAAAAGAGTTAAATCGATTTCACATTAAAACCGAAATATATCTCTTTCATAATCTAAACAGTCATACTTAAAAGATGATATGCAATAATAATTTTCAATATTTTCTCTTGTTCAATCTGTACTCTTTTAGAATTAAATGAATTAAAATCTTAAAATGATTTGTGAAACTGATAGACTTTTAATAGTTTTGTTGTTCAACAAGTTTCTTCGTTGATTTTATTTCATCCCTGATCACTTTATGTTCCAAAAATTTTGTTGCTTAATTAACATTTGTAATATGACAGTCACTTTCCAATATTGGCAACGTTTATATTTAATGTACTGTGATTTCTTTCAAAAATATTGACTATATTTTCTTTATTTTACCTCACATATGTAGTAATTATAAATTCTTTATTGATGTATATATTGTCTGAATAATGATCTTCTTTCTCTTACAGATGAACAAGAAAAAGGATCGGATATTTTGTGTCCTGTCAGTCCAGAAAGCACCTCTGTGAGTGATTTTGATAATTCTAATGGACACGGGGGTCCCTTCGTCGTTGGTTGTGGAGCACTAACGACTCTCGAATATGTTGTGACACCAGATCTGGAAAATTTCATCGATAAATGGCAAGCTCCAGTTGAGGAATCCGACACACATGCTGCTAACACGTCCTTCCAAAACCGTCATACTCGAAAACGAAAATCGGAAGATGTCCACAAGAGTGATGATGGGCAACCCGGAAAACGGCGAAGACGACGAAAACAGAGAAAACTCCAAAAAAAGATAATACACGACTGCACTGTCACCAAACTACAAAATATTAAAGATCGTGACAGTGACCTGTGGAAATATTTGTTGATAAGTAACATACTTCTTCAATTATATGATATTGATATTTAATAATGTTTCGTTTAGATTTGTATAAAAATTTTTCACTAAAATATCATTGAATAATTTCAAAGTAATATTAGGGATTTATAAAAAACAAAAATGCACAAATTTGTATATAAAAATAGTCATTTTACCCTGATATATTTCTAGGAAATTTTCAATAAGTTTTCAAATGCTTTTTAGATATTTTTAATAAACTACTGTATATATTTGCCATTTTAAGAATGTTTTAACCATATTAACTTGGGTTATTAAAGATATTGATAAAATATTCGATGTAATTATGAAACTTTTTAATAGATGTGTTAGTTCTGTTTTTGTGAATAAAATCCAAACAATTATGATACATAATACGATTAGAGGAAATTTTGCTATGTAGTTTTTCTCAGCATTTTCATGGATGAAATAAGTATTTTCAGATTAAATAAACGGAAAAAGAATTTTATTTCCCATTTTTTCTTAAACTTAAAAACAATTTAGATATTTTTCAATGATTATTTCCGGATGTCATTATAAATTTGAAAACTAGTAAAAATCATTTTGTCAAACTTTCACATAATTATTACATTTAAGATTTATCAAAAGAAAAAAAAGTAAAAATGAAATGATTGTTAAAATGTTATGAAAAATGTCTTTTAGAATCATTGCTAATTATTTTGTTGACATCTAATTTCGATTTCAAGCTAAAATAATATTTTCCGTTTTAATAATAATTTTGTTTTTTTTTTTCTTTGATACGTATATAATTTGATTTTTTTTCTTAAGGCTTCATTTTGATTGTCACAAATTTCAAAATCTGACAAATTTTTAACTTCTTAAATTCACTTAATGAAACGAAGGTTCTAAAACATACAAAATATTCTTTTTCTCCTTCATCTTTAGTTTTCTTATAGTTTTTATTCTTTACCTCGAGCGTTCAATAAATGTATAAAATATTTGACACTCAAACTTAAAAATTATATTCTACTTACATGAGGTTTATTTACTTTATCACATGTACACATGCTACAGGAGGAACACATAAATATACACACTTAATATATATATATATATATATATATATATATATATATATTATGCACCAGTTTAAGAACATAATAAAAGGGTCAATACATACAAATTCATGTTCACAAGGAAAATCCCACCCACTCAGATACGTGTATATATTAATAGTCATATGTCAAACAGTGTATGAGATGAAAATCTTGGAAAAAAATGTGTGTATATACATATATTTTTAAAATCCTTTCTTCAGTGTCCTTCCCTCAGTTTTTTAGTTGTAGTTTGATTTTTCTTTAAATTAAATTGCAGTCATTTAAGTTTTGGTGGGGCGTAATCCATAAAATTATAATGAAGAATATTTCTAATTTTCATGTAAATATCTAATTGCCATTTAAAGAGAAAATAGTATTTTCAATTTTTATAATTTTAAGCAAGATTTTCATTTAAATTTATATATGCATATTTTTCCTTCTTAATTTCATTTGTTTCCATAATTTTTCAATCGTGCCAATTTTTTCATTAAAAAAAAAAAAAAAGGAAAAAAAATCCTACTTTTATTCTTACAAATATTTTTCTTGACATTTCTATAAACAAAAATATTGAGTTACCACGAAACAGTTCAAATTAACGTTTGATAGCTCCACTGTTTTGCATTATATAAACATAAATATATTAAACATTAATTAAAATATTTTCTTGCCATTTATAAAAACAAAAATATTCATACTTGCGATACAACAAAGCAGGCTGTCTGTGGATGACAATATATACATTCCCCACAGGGGATTGAGCACTCTGGCTAAGGAATTAACCACTGCTATTCGCCTAATGCAAAGCTTTTGATATGAATTGAGCATTCTGGTATGTGGTAAGGCAAAATGTAAACAAACAATAGCTACTACATAGAGCCTTATTATTCCTAAGCGGAAGTATGGCAACTGAGGGCTGAGCAGTAAGATTCTAAGTCTAACGTAAAGTTGGGTGGGTTTCAATCTCAGCTTGAAGAGTCCTACATGTCTAGCCACACTGAAGAGTTGTGATACAACGAAACAGTCTGTCTCTAGATGACATATATATATATATATATATATATATATATATTCAGATACTTACACATACAACAAAAGGAGAGATAGAGGGCAGGATTAAAACTGGAAATTTATATAAACTTTTTTAAAAAGAAAACAAAATAAGCTGGTGAAATTATATTTTACCTACATATTCTACAATTAAATTATCACCGAAGAGTTGTTTGAAAGAAATATTTTCTAATCTTTTTTTGTAATTTCATATTTTCAACTATTTGACATTTCAGCCAATAATTTTTCTTTCTTCATTTTCAATTAACACCTTAAATTTTCATTTAAATATTTAATATGATTTTAACTTTTAAAATCAACTTATATTTAAAAATACCATGATGTAACTGTTTAAAAAGATGATAAACAAACTGTCAATACACACAAATCTGTACAAAATGAACACACCAAACTCATATATATATATATATATATATATATATACACACATACACACATGTTAATCGTACCATGTCAAACAGTGACATGAAAATCTAGGAATAAAATGTGCGTGTGTATATATATATATATATATATATACACGTTTATGTTAAAAATTATTACTTCAATGTCCTTCCTTCGGTTTTAAGTAGCAGTTTATTGTCATATTTTTCTTTAAATAAACTACATTCATTTAATTTTTTTTTAGTGAGATCCATGAAATTATAATCAAGAGTATTTCTAATTATCTAATTGATATTTAAAGAGAAAATAGTATTTTTAATTTTCATAATTTTTACCAAATTTTACTTTTAATTGAATATGTACATATTTTTTTCTTTATTCCATTCGCTTCCAAATTTTTTTCATTTTGTACATTTTATAAATAAAAAAAATTCTATCAGTCTATCCCTAGATGACTATATATATATACATATATATATATACATATATATATATATATATATATATATATATATATATATATATATATACAGTAATGTTCAGATACAACAAAAGGAGAGACAGAAATTATAACAGCATTGATTGATCCTACCCTCTAACCAAAAATTGTCTATTTAAGAGGTAAGATGACAATTCTTAAGTCATGTTGTATTAATTATATATTCACCACTAAGTAATATTTGCCTTTGAATAAGGCAATCAGATCAGATCAATCAATGCAGTTTTAATTGCTAAAATAAAATTATCTACTTTTGACATTGCTAATGCCTTTTACATCTTTGTTTTCTGGGGCAAAATTCTGATGAAATCAAATTTAAAAATATCAACGATTATCTTAAGTTTTTTCTTTGAATGGCAACTGATGAATATAATTAATATTTGTGATGATCATGGACTTTAATAAATTGTAACAGTGATCCACATCCTCACTGTGTGTGCTACTAATATTTTTTTCATTTTAAACTAAGAAAAGGCCTGTATTTTATTTATTTTAAGGTGATCATAAATTTACTTTAACATTGTTTTGAAAATTTAAAACATTTATATTTGCAAATAATCTGATAATTATCATCAAGGATTTTATTTCAATTCAGGTCTAAAGGAAAAGGTTTATCTCATCATTTAGACAGTCTTCCAACTGTAATATTAAGTAAGGCTGAAGATGACTCACTTTTTCTTCTCAAGACATGTTGATATGCCATGAAATGCAATTACCATATTTATTTCTTGTAAAAATTATTGTTGAAAAATTAATTATAACATTCTTACACTTGAGTGTTACTAATCAATCAGCCTGTATGTACACAAAGCTTGAACAAACTAAACTAGATGCCTCTACAACAAAAAAGTTCAATTCATCAAAGCAAATAAATTAGATCTGACTTTACTAAATTACCAATAAACAATTTCTTTACAAATCATATAACAATCACATACTTATGTAGAGTTGGTTGGTTGAGTTTTATGGCATATCAACATTTGTAGGATGTTTAATGCCAAATCAGTCTTTATACAAATAATTAGTTCTATTTCAAACAATTCAGTTTAGCATGAGTACACAGTTTAATTGTCAAAAATATTTCTCTATTAAGCTATTCACTTTACTCAAACAGTTTTAATTCAGCTAAGTATTAGTACATATTTTGTTTACACACAGTTAAATGTCAAAACAGATCTATATTAAACAATTCAGTTTAGCATAAGTACAGTTTCAATGAGAAAAACAGTTCTATTTTAAACAATTCAGTTTAGAATAAATATGCAGTTTAAATACAAAAATATTAAGCTAAATAGACCATGGTTTAATTCTATTTGTCTTAACCCTCAGCACAGGTGCAGTCAGTGTATTCTACAGCCCCAGCCGACTGGGAAATGTACACAGTTAAATGTCAAACATCTTTATTTTAGATAATTCAGTTCAGCATAAGTACACAGTTGACATGTTAAAAACTGTTCTATTTTAAACAATTCAGTTTGAATTCAAAACTAGTAAACTCAAGAAACCACAGTTTAGTTCTATTTCACCGATAGGTAGGACCCTTATCAGGTGCTACAACTCCAGGCCAGAGTAGACCGGTGAGTGATGGCAATGAACTTGTACCCACATTCACCAAAGCTCCTGCATTAGTGGAACCTCACCATCAGATTGTTTAGGGTCATATACAGGATACTCATTGGGGGAGTCGCAACCCTCTGCAGAGAAGCAGTCAGTGTATTCTACAACCCCAGCCAACTGGGAAAACTTATGTACAGGATTTGACGTTAAGTAATCTAGAAAGGTTCTTATATGCTATAAAACCAAACCAACCAATCATTCAGGTCTGTTAGAAAATCATCACACTGTAATATCTGCTTTTGTTTTATGCAATGATTAAATACGTCGATACATTTTCTCTGATATTAACAAAATGTCTACTTTTGTGTCACCATTGTTAATTCATGTCCCATCTGTAATCGGTTTAATTTAATCATCCCACCTTAATATTAGCCCACGTATTAGCCTATCATCAAATCAATCAATCCAGTTTCCAATTCTATCAACCAAATGTCTACTTTAGTGACAATGTCTCCATTCACATCAAATCCTTAATCAGTTGAATTTATTAGAATTGGAAAATGTATTGATAGATATTGTTATATTTGCCCTCGTGTTTTCCAATGGTCACATCAACCAATACATTTTCCAATTCTATCAATATATTTACTTCAGAAAGTCTGTGTCAAACCATGTCCCATTTTTAATCAGATTTATTAGATTTTTATCACTTCATAATATTTGCCCTTGTGTTTCCCAATGATTATGGATGAAAATTTTATCTGCACGTAATGTATAAATCTATTAAAACTAAAGTGAAAGTATTTTATTTTAAAGTATCCATATGATTAAAATATCCGTATTTTCCTTTTGAACATGCTTGATAAAAAAATTAATTATTGTGAAAATTCAATGCAGTTTTATTATCTAATAACAAAATGACTGCTTTAATAACACATTGTCGATTGATATCCTATCATGAATCTATTAAGCCACATAATCATGACTCTATTGTAAATATCTATATATTACACAAAGACCTGATAAATTAATGTAGGTTTTCAATCCTAAAAAGAAAAATTCAATTAATATCCCCATCTTTAATCGTTTCAGTTAAACACTCATCGTACAGTACTTATGCCTGGGTATTAGCCAATGATCAAATCAAACAATACTTTTTCCAATTCTAACCAGACCATTTGACTGAGAGTGTAGAATACCCCGACTGTATCATTGTGGAGAAGTATAACCCTTTGCCAAATAGTGTCCAAGATATGACATTAAACGATCCAATGTTTAGCCTCTCATCTTTAAGCTTTGCATAATGTGACTACCCTTTCATTGCTATTGCTCCCAGGTCAACTTGGGCACCACATTGTGTCCTATATATACCTCAAATAGAACTGTTTGACATTTAAACTGTGTGCAAAGAAATGACTTATGCTAACTTCAATTGTTACTCATTGAAGTGTGTGTAAATAAATGACTGATATTTTATTGATTTGTTAGTGATATATAAACGATGTGGGAGTAGAATTGGCATCACTCAAATATAATGATAAAATGACTATCAAAACGAGATTAATTTTAATTTTTTTTTTAGATAAAAAACAAAATATTGCCCCATAGAGCTTAATTAATAGGGAAAAGGTCTCACCTTAAATCTTGTTTAATTGGTATCCTTTAAGTTTTCACATGAACTTTCAATTCATTTGTGTGCTTCGTAATGATGTTGTACGGGTCCTTATTAATCACCATACTGAGAGCTGTTAAGAAGCCTTCTTTTCCATTTACTCTAGTCACTTTTCCTTAAAATACTGTTTTCTGTAAAAATTTTCTTTGCTTTCTATATGGTATTCAAATAAATCATAAATTTTTTCATTTGTTGCTCACTTACATATACCTGAGTTTTAAGTTTAAAAAAAAAGCATGGATAATAGATCTAATCATGAAAATTTAGATTTTTTTTTCTGTTCTTTTGTAATTGGACAAATCAGATTAAAAACAAACTTTTAAAAATTATTCCATATTTTGCTATTTCATCTTGGAGCAATTCTTACAACCATTTATTTGTGTGCAAATAAATGATTATTATAATAATGTAGTATCAGTATGGAATAGCAATTCGTGAAAAAATTGACTGTGGGCAAATGTAGAAAAAAAATTGAATAACTTATGTTAAATGACAATTGTAAGCACTTGTCTTTGGGTAATCAAATGATTCATATTGAACGGAATTATAATTGTAAGATAGCGATAATCAAAATCATCTATCTGAGTAGAAACATTAGCCCTGCAAGTGTGCAAACAAACATCTTCAGTACATTCTGTTGATAACATATATACACTTAAATTAATCAAATCAAAATACTTAAAAGAAAGGAAAGGATTACAACAAATTAAACATCAAAATCCTGACATACACGTTATTTTGAAAGAGTAACTGAAGAATGAAAATTTACCACAAAATCTGCATTTAGGTTGAAGATGTCTCATTTTTTCTTTTTTATCCAACATCTATTGTCTCCGTTGTCTTGAATCTGTCAGCATAAGTCACTTAGTAAGTTCAATACTGTAAGATAAACGTACATATTATAGAGTGATAGAGAAGTGATATTTATTCTCACTGTGTGCACTACAATATATACAATTAATACGTTATTAAAGACCATTGATAAAAAATATACCCATTTTTACTGCAATGACACATTGTTCATTGATATATATATATATATATATATATATATATATATATATATATATATATATATATATATATGAGCAATTAAGTTAGTGTAATATTTAGTTCAGAGCGATTATTATCTAAGATCAGAATAATTAATGCAGTAGCCTGCATATGACATAAAACCATCCAATGCTGAGGTTCCAGTATTGGAGCTTGGGATAACGAGAATACACTTTTATTGGCAATGTTACCAGGTCATTTCTGGCTTGGAAACGTAGCACCTGATAGATTCTTATTTATGGGCCATATAGAATAGCTTCTATTTAAACACTGAGCAACAAAATGAGTTATGCAAAATGAAATAGAACTGTTTACTTATTGAACTGTGTGTAAACAACTGACTGAATCTATTAGAATTATACTTAAGGATTGTTTTCTGGTAATCACGTTAGACAGGATTATGATATTCTCAATTTTGGGCGAGTATCTTTATCTGTAAATATATTCGTTATAATCAAGTTTAAGATTCATCACAGCATCTCTTCATTTAAAACATTACAATTGTTAGGTCTTTATTTTCTGTCAATTGTTTTTTTATTATTTAATTATAGATATTCTCTACACATATACATATGTGATTTGCAAACTGAAAATTTCTTGCAAAGATGGAGAACAAGTGATTGCTTAGTTGTTTGGATACAGTGTGCTAAAAATTGTTAAAAGCTACTTTTGTTTGCAGGGGTTTTATGGCATATTAACTTTTGTAGGATATTTGATACCAAATCCAGTTTAATATAAAAATCAGTTTTATTTGTAACGAATTCAATTTAGCATAAGTACACAGTTTAATTGTCAAAACTATTTCTATTTCAAGCTGTTCAGTTCAGTCAAAGGGTTATAAATCAAACAATTTAGAGTAGTATAAGTATAGGCTTTGTTTACACACAGTTAAATGTCAAAACGGTTCTATTTCAAATAATTCAGCTTAGCAAAAAAACAAAAAAAAAAAAAAAACACTTCCATTTAAAGAAATTCAGTTTAGCATAAGTACACAGTTTATTTCTATTTGACCCATAGATAGGACTTATCAGGTGCTACCACTCTGTGCTAGAGTGGATCTGGGAGCAATCACACTAAAGTTGTACCCTGCATTCTCCAAAGCTCCAGCCTCACTATCAGATTGTTTAGTGTCATATACAGGTCACTTGTTGAGGTGGGGGCGTCTTACCTCTTAGCAGAGAAGCAATCAGTATATTCTATATCCCTAGCTGACTGGGCAGATTACAAAGTTATTAATGAAGAAAAAAACTGATGTAAATAATTTCTGCATTTAAAGAAGATAATATATTAAACATAAAATCAAAGTTTTTTGCCTTGAATTATTGATATTAGAAAATATGTATTTTAATTTCTAAAGTAGTTAAAAGGTAAATTATTTCCTTGTAAAACATTTCATGAAAAGAAATCGTGAAAAGAAAATAGAAGAATTGTGTGGTAGTTTTTTCCCCTTCTTTGTAAATTTATGAGTGGTGTTTCATTCCTATTTCTCGTTTGAAATGAGTATAAGCATCAGAAGAGTTTTAGTGAGTTTTTTTTTTTTACTTTATTGATCAATGTTTGATTTTTCTAGCATGTCCAATTGTCGAGGGATAAAAGTTGTGCAAGTCTTAGGAAAACACGTTCATATTTACATTTCTAAATTGATATTAGAAAATAGTTTTTTATTCTCCTGGTTCTAAAGTAGTCAAGATATGTTAAAGACTATTTCCTGCTAACACTTGCTCACAATCGACTTGATTGTAATGGCGATAAGCATATATATTAATAATCTAGTTAAATACTTTTACTTTTTAAGATAATGTCTCTATATTTATGAAAACTTTCTTCTCAAATCAATTAATCTAGATCAGCATCAACCTACTATATGTAGTTCTATATGAACCAACTTCTACAATATTTAATCAGGTTCAATTCTACATCGGTCAGAGATGTCACACCTAAGAGATGTTAGAGTCTTATGATCAATGTAAATTAATCTCTCGTTTTCTTCATTAATAAGATATTTATGTACATTTGATTGTGAAATACCAACAAAATTGTTTTGGCTGACAAATATCCGGCACGAATGCCTTGATGGTGATGGCTGTTATTTATCCAACGCCCCACCACGCCAAAATATGGCACAAGGCAATTTTAAAATCGGGGTCACAAACGAATCCAGACTCATATGTGGAAAGAAAATAATTCTTAGTCCCTTCAACATTCCCTACGCAATTACCTTAGGCACCAAACAATCTAACTTAGTCCTGCCAAATGTTAAATTGCCAACATCACGGAACGAAAGCTGCGACACCGGCTACCAAATCACACAGCACAAATGCCGTAGTGGTTATTACTTGGATTTATCCGATATCCCACCCTGTCAGAATATGGCACAAAACTGTTTTATGGCGGGGACAACGCCTGAATCAAGATTCATGCATGGCAGGAAGGAATATTCTTGAACAAATCAGTATTTTTGGCCCTGTCAGTTTTCCCCATACTGGAGAACCTAAATACTGAGCAATATTAGTCCTATAAGCAGCTAAAGCCTTATTGGTAAGGTCCCCGTAACGTAGTATTAAATTGCTAACATGACGGCACGAATAGTTAACACTCAGTGAGGGACATGCTCTTTTACTTATACAAATATATCAAATACATTACTTAGCCGGTAAGAGGGGGGATTGATTTGCTATTTAACTGACATCCCACTTCACCAGAATATGGCACAAGGCCATTTGATGGGGTATACAGCAAACAAATCGAGACTCATGTGTGGCAGAGAAACATTTCTTCAATTAGGTTGACTCAGACACCAAGTAATGAACGGACAAAGCCTAGGGGTAGGCCTCCTAAGGCCAGGTGTTAAATACCATACACCAGGGTATCAATAACGCAACCGTTAGCTGTCTATACAACGGACAAGAACGCCAGGAGGGTTTTCACATGACATTTACCTAACATCCAGCCGTGTGAGAATGTAGCAAGGGGCAGTTCTATGATGGATGCCGCGAAACAATTGGAACGCATGTGCAGCCAGGACTATCACTGTATATGTGGTCAGAATTTTGTATTAGATAACTTTACTTAGCAGTAACTAAAGAACCCTCGGTGAGAGATATTCTCCTCGCCTCCTCGACATATCTCGTACATATCAACGTTATATTCTAAAGCAAGAATCCACGCCAGCATTTAATACGAAGCTCTAATGACAGAACAATCCATGAGAGACATGCCACTCTGCATTGTCTCGAACATATCATTTTTGTAATCAGCTCGACCTGTTGATTGGACATACTTCAGTCGGTCGTAGCTAAACGGCGGGGATTTGGTCGTGGTGTTTCGTCTCTGGCGCCGGTTACTCGGTCGAAACTCGTGGAATGAGGATAGGGAAAGTCAATTAATGGACTCACGCAGCCTAGACTTACATGATCCTCAAACTGTAGGGGGGCGTCCAGTCAGGCTCTAAACCTTTTCAGGAGTGCAATGTTTACTGCTTGGCGCCTAAGGTACCCCTCCTTAGGGTAATACCAACCGTGCCTGAGACATCTTCTCATCTAAGTGTCTCCTTCACATCAATACTGTAAAATTCCAAAGCAAGAGTCCAGGCCAGCATTTTGTATGAACCTGTAATTCGAGAACAATCACCTTTAAAATTTAAGTGTCTACTTGACATCAAGCATGAGTTCACGCCAGTATTTTCTACTAACCTGTTAGTGAACAATAGCTGAGCCAAATGTTTTTCTAATCTAAATATCTAGTTCCCATGAATATCGTCAAATTCCAAAGTAAGTGACCACTCCAGTATTTATTACTCAGCTGTAATTAAAAACAATCAGTGAAAGACATGTTTTCTCATCCGTGTCCACATCCATATAATCAAATTCTAAAGCATGAGTTCACGCCAGCACATACTAAGCTGAAATTAGGGGAAAATAGCTGAGAGACAAGTCTTTCTAATCTAAATGTCTCCTTCCTACGAACATCGTCACATTCCAAAATAAGTGTCCACACCAGCATTTATTACTAAGTTGTAATTAGGAAACAATCGCTGAGAGACATGTCTTTCGAATCTACATGTCTCCTTCATATCAATACTGTTAAATTCCAAAGCAAGAGTCCACACCTGCATTTTATAAGTTGTAATCTATATATATCTATATCTATCTGATAATACTATCGAAGTTGTCTCTTGAAATAATTTTAAATGGAAGATACTCTCATAGTGCAATTTTCAATCGTGTACAGACAGTTAAACCATCACTTGTACAAACTTAAACGTATTTAACCTGGTCCTTTTTTTTAATTTATAGCGAAATTTTATTTCACGTTGTGGCTGGAAAGATATCTTTTACCTCTTAATCTAAATCGTCATGTAATTTTTTTAATTCATTGCCGAATGAAATCATATTTTTTGAGAAGTAATCGGTGTATTCTACAGCCCCAGCCGAATGGGCAATATTAACTTCTCAGATTGTTACTGTTACATAGAAACACATGAAACTTTTACTTTGTACTGATATTAGTCATTTGTTTGCACACAGTTAAATATCCCGTTGAAGCGGTATCAAGTACAGCAATTTAACACTAATTTTCACTATTCAAAACAATTCCTTCATTTGTAGACAGTTAAAAAGTTTCAAGTAATGCTAGATATCACCAACAATTCAATTAGACAGTAATTTCCTTAAACACAAATCTTCATTTATTTCTGTTTCTAACTATTCGATTTAGCATGAACTAGAACTAGAGCTCAAATTGTTTGAGCTCTAATTAAATGTGAAACAGTTCTATAGGACCCTCATAGAGGCTGCCACGCCAGGTCAACACATTTGAAAATTTTAAAATTTATTTTAAATATATTTTTTTCAATTACTTCTAAAGGAAGAGCTGTATTATGAAGATGAATGTTGCAAGGATCTCATCGTCTCCAAATTTAATTTTTATCATCAGGTTTAAGAATATTTATAACACACAACAGCATCTCTTAGTTAAATAATATAGAAAAATATTCCACTCTCCAAACTGATAATATTTGCTTGGATGGGTTTGTTTAAAAGCACATCAACTCTTTAGGTTATTAAATACTAGATCTATCAATACATGTACATTAAATATATATGAATTGTAAAAAAGCCTTTTCTACGTAAGCTTTTAAACAAGCCATAAATCATTTGTTATCACACATTTGAATGGTTGCAAGTATTGCTATCTAACACTTAACAATTCAGTTTAACATTAGTCATTTATTGGGCCACTTTCAAATGGTTAAACAGTTTGATTTAACTCATACATGGAATCCAAACAAACACCAGTGACTATCAATATACTTTCCTTAGTCATTGAAACTAATTCTAAAACCATCGCTCAATCTTAAGAGTCTAATTATCTTACACCATTAATTATACTAAATTAACAAGAAACAATATTTCACGACTATAATATGACTTTTCAAATTGTTAGTAAATCTGGCTTATATCATATTTGATCGTTTTTGTTGTTTCATTTATCCATTGTTGCCTTGGGTATAGATGTGCTTCTAGGCAAATGCTGCTTAACAGAAGTCTGGGTTTCAATTCTTCTTTGGAATGGTTTCGTAGCAGAGTAAGTTAAGCAGATTTATGGGGGTGTCATGATGATGTTGATAGACAAAAAGGGTTGTGCGGATGAAGTTTTCAAAAAGGTAATGAAAAGAGAAATTCCAGGAATGAAAATGAAGAAAAAACCATGTATGAATAAGATGACATCAATATTTTGATAGTTCCATGGTGTGAAATTTAATTTAATATATATAATAAGGTTTCAAAAGATCTGAAACACACAAATGAATCTCTCAGTTGAATAATATGAAATATTGAATATATCAAACTGTTAATATTTCTTTGGTTGATTATGTTTTATGATACATCAATTCTAAGTTATTTAATGCCGAATCCTCTCAGTGCATATATATGGAATATATGAGTTGTTATGAAATCTTTTGTACGGAAGCTTTTAAACAGCCAAAAATCATTTGACACACATGGAAATGGTTTTAATGATTGCGATCTAATAGTAACAGTTTGATTTAAAAATAGTGATTTGTTTTTTTACTTTTAGAGGATAAAACATTCTGATTAAACTCATACATGGAATGTTAACAATTACCATGATTCCCAGTTAGAATGGATATGGGAATTAATGCCAATGAAAGGGTACACCACATTCTCCAGAGCTCCAGGAATGGGGAATCCCTATCACATGCAGTTTGTCATATCCAGGATACTCTTTGTGTAAGGAGACTTATCCCTCTGGGATTCAGCCAGCCTATTCTACAGCTCAGCCAACTGGACTGCACATAACTGATGATTATGATATACATATATGAATAAATATCAAAAAATCTTTGGCGGTACTTTCAGCACATGAAATATCCTCTTAAATTAATCAATTCTTAATATTTAAGAGAAGTAAATTAGAGATCGAACATTCTCAGATATACAGGCTTTTTGAAAAATAATTGACAAATCAAAATTTACCTTGAAATCTGCATTAAAAGATGAACAAGTCTCATTTTTTCTATTGAATCATGTCTTGTGTCCAATTAGTCAATATAACATGAGTAAGAATGGATCTGGTAGTAATGGCAAGGAAAGGGTACTCCACATTCCCCAGATCTCCAGGAAAGCGGAATTACTATCAGATGCAGTTTATCGTCATATCCTGGACACTTCTTCTGCTGGGATTCAGTTAATGTATTCTACACACCCAGTCAGGTAGGCTGCTTATAGGTGAGATGAATTTGAAATACATAAATGTACAAATATTAGATCTTCTTCAGTGCTTTATGCAAATGAAATATATAGCCTTAAATAATGCAAAAAAAAAAAAAGAATTAAACAGACATGAAATATTCTCACACATGAAGTTTATTTTAAAAGGGCAACAGATGAATCAAAATACAAGTTTTGGCAGTAAATAAACCCATAGATTGATAGGCTAACAAAAAATTGAGAAAAAACAAGCCAAACCAATTCTAACAACAAAATGTCTTCTTTGGTGAAACCATGTCAATTAATATCCCATCCTGACTCAGTTTAATTAGATAATAATCATACAGTGATATTTGCCCTTGTATTTTTCAATGATGAGATAAATCAAATCATTTTCCATTTTCAAAGAAAAGATGTCTACTTTATAGAGTGTGTCAATTCATGTCCCATCTGTGATCGGTTTGATTTAATCATCACACTGAAATATTTGCCTATGTATTACCCAAGGATCAAATCATTCAATCCCATTTCCAATTCTAACAATGAAATGTCGACTTAAGTGACAATGTCTCCATTCACATCCAATACTTAATCAGATCAATTAGATAATCATCACATTATAATATTTACCCAAGTGTTTCCCACTGATGATTGATAAACACTATATCTGCTTGTAAGGTAGAAAATTAATCAATATAATGAATGTATTTTACTTGAAATTATATATATGATTCAAATAACAGTATTTTCCTTTAGAAAGGATTTAGAAAATAACATGGAATATATTAATGTGAAAATTCAATCCAGTTTTAAATTCTTATAATAAAATGTCTGCTTAATGACACATTGTCAATTGATATCCCATCATTAATCAATTAACTTAGATAATCATTACTCTGTAATATATAACTAAATATTACACAAAGATCAGAACAATTAATGCAGTTTTTCAATCCTTAAAATTCATTGAATTGAAATATAATTGTTAGAGATCAATAATTGAAAAGATCAAACTGAGTAAAAACATTAGCACTACAAGGGTGAAAAAAGAACAACTAGTTCAGTACTTTCAGCAGATGAAATATATTCACGTAAATTAATCGAAGTGAGATAATTTTGAAAAAAAAAAAAAAATGACAACTAATTAAACATTAAATATCTTCAGACATATACATTGTCTAGAAAGGATGACAGATGAATCAATATTGACCCGAAAATCTTCAGTTAATTTTAAGATGTCTCATTTCTTCTTTTGAATCTAACATCTATTGTGTCCATTTTCTCAAATTAGTCAGCAGAAGTGACTTAGAAATTTCAGTACTGTAAGATAAACATAAACATTACTGAGTGATATTGATATATTTTAGTTAATTGGGGAAGTGATATGTATTCTCACAGTGTGTACTCCTAAACTTTCAATTAATGTTATTTTTTAAAAAATGATAAAAATTTTATGTCTACGTACGGAAGAAAATTGGAAACATCTAACTGTATGAAAATGAAGGAATAATGTTCAATTTAGTAATTCTTTTTACCATACAAACAAATGATTAATATTGAATTGAAATATAAGTGTTTGATAGAAATAATTGAAACCATCTAACTGGGTAGAAACATTCACACTGATATTGTGCAAACAAATTTTATCCCAATAATTTGATATGAAATTACCAATAAACTATGTGCAAAAAATGACTGATATTAAATTGTGACTACTAAAAAGCAATACTTGAGGCCATTTTGTTATGGGTCGGCAAATGTTTAATATAAAACAGAAATACTTGAAAACATTTAACTGAATGAAAAAAAATGACCTCAGCCATTTTTAAAAATGTTATCAAAATTTACAAATTATATATTTCATATATATATGCATGAAAAAGATTTGGCTATAAATAGCCTATAAAACTTCATAAGACAAAAAGGCCAACCAATGCATTTAGAACCAATTCTAACAAAGAAATGTCTAATGTGATAAATAATGTCAATTGCCACTCTATTATTTGTGTTTGTATTACACAATGATAAGACCAATGCAGTTTTTTTTCTTTAAAACAATATGTCTACTTTAGAGAGGCTGAGTCAATTCATATACTATCCTTAATCAGTTTAATTCACTAGAATCTTTGCCCTGATCTAATCGATCAATCCAGTTTTCACTTCAAACAACAAAATACAGCAACATTCCCATGCATGTCCCATCGTTAATCTATTAGAAGTTAATGATCGTCCGACAGGAGTAAAGTATTGTATCACAGGCCATTAACCATTTAAATGTGTGCAAATAAATAAACAAAAACTTTTATTAGACTAAAAATTTTGACAATAACAGGTAATACATTTACTGATCGGAATGGACGAGTGAATCGTAGCTATGAAAAGATACAGCACGTTGCACAAATCTCCAGGACTGGACACGAGGTCTGCAGTTTAGTGTAACATTCACAACACTCTTTATAGTGTCATTTGTGTTTGAGTACTGACCATATTTTCTTAGTTATTTTAGTATTGGAACACACGTAAATTTTAGAATGATAGTGATGTATTTTAGCTAGTAGAGGTAGTGATATAAATCCTTATTGAGTGCTTATTAAACCTACTATAAAAAACTGATTACTGAAGAAAATACTGATGTAAATAATGGCTGGATTTAAGGAAGATAATATATTAAAAATAAAATCAAAGTTTTTTTACCTTAAGTTATTGATTAAAGGAGAAAATAAGTATTTTAATTTTTGAAGTAGTTGAAAGTAAAATGAAAGTATTTTCGAGTAATATATTCAAGCAATAGAATCAAGAAGATAAAATTAATGGATTGTAGGGTAGACATGAAAAATTCGAATTAAAGTCACATTTGTGGGGTCTTTTTTTTGTCAATTTCTGACTGGTACTTAATTTATATTTCTCGTTTGCAATGAGTACAAAGCTGATGCTACAACTTTAAAGTTTTTAATCCTTATTTATCAACGATTGATTTTACTGGCATATCCACCCGTCTAGGTTAGGGAAAGAAATATATATTTATAGTTTCTCAGGTTTTAGAGAATAGTTTTATTTCCCTCAAAGTTCTAATATATTAATAATATGTTAAAGACAAAAAATGGCCCACAATCAACTTGGTTTTAATGGCGATTAAAGATATATTGATAATCGAGTTAAATACGTTTACTATTTAATATAATGTCTTTGTATTTAATTATGAAATTGTTCCTCATGAATTATTTAAACTAGATCGCAATCAACCTATCATATATGCTTCAGAAACATTGAATCTGGTAAACCTTCCAACATCGGTCGGAGATCACGCACATGAGGGTGATAAATCGTTAAAATCGTCATAAATTAATTTCTCATGGTTTGAGACGATAGTATGAAAAGTTTTTTGCGTCTAAAGTCAAATCAGTGACAAGATGGGTTGTCGGTGAATTTAAATTTCGATATAAAATGTGGGTTTTTTGACTATTACATATCCATACCTAAGGAAAAAAAATATTATTTTATCATTATGAAATATATATATATATATATATATATATATATATATATATATATATATATATACACACACACACAGACTTTTTTTTTTAAATTTACAATTATACACTTTTAAACACTCAAATTAAATCCTCCCTTAACGCTGCTGGACTTGAGATATAGAGATAAAAAAATTGAATATTCTCAAACATAAATCCTTCGAAATTTCGCCTTTCAAATTTCATATTAAAATTCTTTTTACAAGAAATATTTAATAATTATCAACGCTTTTGTTTTGTCACCATAAATTTCTTTCCTAAAAGGGAATTTAATAAATCAGTTCAATTAAATTGGCAAGATCGTTAGTAGTGACCACACGACAAATCCATTTTAACGAGTTTTTACGCTTGACCAATCAAATCACAGTATCTGTGCTGTTGACTGGTTGATTATTTACTTCAACAGATACTCTACTTTATTTCTATACATTCAGAATATTTCCGTTTCTATAACGCTTCGCATCCATTTCTCTCGGCTGATTTCTTAAGAAATTTCCACTAAAACGAATCATTTTTTCTTCGCAATGGACTTCGAAATCCCTGCTGTTTACCCAATGATGGAAGAAACTTCCATTTCTTACTACTCTTTATTTTCCGATGTAACAGGTAAGTGTTACCTATTTTTTTATATTTTGCTATCTTATATGATATTTTCTTTTATTATTGTTCATTTTTTGTTTTCTTGTATTGTCTTTGTTTATTCGGATTTTTTTATTTTTATTTTAGTGATCATTTCAATAGTCTTTTTTTCGTTGATATAATATTGGTTAAGTTTTGATTTTTTGTTTATTAAGAAAAAATACATTTTTTTTTACTATCATCATTATTATTTCAACTGCAAATCCTCAATTTTAAGAATTTGACTTCGGATTTAAGATTATGCTTAGTGGTTCATATTGTTTAGTATTAAAGCTAAGAAATCTTTAGTCCATTTAAAAATAAAAGGAAATTCGGACGTGAGTGGACATATTTCTTCTTATACTGTCCGAAAAGTTTGGGCGCAAATTGCAGCATTTTTCTTTAAATTATTTGTTGCAAAGCTGTAAACTGCAGAAATGTTTTCTTTTTAACTTAAAAAAAACTCCGTTGCTTTCATCTGACGTAGGATTAAAATTAGAGGACAAAAAACATTAAGCTGTTAGAATTTAGCACTCAAATTGGATACTCTTACCGGTAAAATTATTTCCTTGGATCACATAACATATATTTTTATATACAAATACACACACTACTCCAAATCAAAGTATTTTCCGAGAGTTTTTTAATTGCTTTTTCTACAGGAAAATCTTCCGACTTTACAAAGTCACTTGCGTCTTCTAGACGTGATTTTCTGGATTCAACTGATTAAGGATTTGATGTGAATGGAGACATTGTCACTAAAGTAGACATTTGGTTGATAGAATTGGAAACAGGATTGATTGATTTGATGATAGGCTAATACGTGGGCTAATATCAAGGTGGGATGATTAAATTAAATCGATTACAGATGGGATATGAATTAACAGTGGTGACATTTTGTTGTTAATATTAGAAAATGTATTGATGTATTTGATCATTTCATAAAACAAAAGCAGATATTACAGCGTGATGATTTTCTAATAAGCCTAAATGATTGGTTGGTTGGGTTTTATAGCATATAAGAACCTTTCTAGATTACTTAACGTCAAATCCTGTACATAAGTTTTCCCAGTTGGCTGGGGTTGTAGAATACACTGACTGCTTCTCTGCAGAGGGTTGCGACTCCCCCAATGAGTATCCTGTATATGACCCTAAACAATCTGATGGTGAGTTTCCAGTAATGCTGGAGCTTTCGTGAATGTGGTTACCCCTTCATTACCATCACTCCCCGGTCTACTGTGGCCTGGAGTGGTAGCACCTGATAAGGGTCCTATCTTTTGGTGAAATAGTCGTGGTTTCTTGAGTTTACTAGTTTTGAATTCAAACTGAATTGTTTAAAATAGAACAGTTTTCATCATCTCAACTGTGTACTTATGCTAAACTTAAATATCTAAAATAAAACAGTTTGACATTTAACCGTGTGCATTGCCCAAGCGGCTGGGGCTATTGAATACACTGACTGCATGTGTGCTGAGGGGTAAGACAAATAGAATTAAACCATGGTTTATTTAGCTTAATATTTTTGTATTTAAACAGCATATTTATTCTAAACTGAGTTGTTTAAAATAGAACTGTTTTTGTCATTAAAACTGTACTTATGCTAAACTGAATTGTCTAATATAGATCTGTTTTGACATTTAACTGTGTGTAAACAAAATCTGTACTAATACTTAGCTGAATTAAAACTGTTTGAATAAACTGAATAGCTTAATAGAGCAATATTTTGACAATTAAACTGTGTACTCATGCTAAACTGAATTGTTTGAAATAGAACTAATAATTTGTATAAAGACTGATTTGGCATTAAAAATCCTACAAATGTTGATATGCCATAAAACTCAACCAACCAACTCTACATAAGTACGTGATTGTTATATGATTTGTAAAGAAATTGTTTATTGATAATTTAGTAAAGTCAGATCTAATTTATTTGCTTTGATGAATTGAGCTTTTTTGTTGATTAAGGATAGCATATAAATGGATCCCTGGAATTTATTCTCTTTACATGGCCTTTCTCGTAAGTTCATCCCTTAACACTTTTCATCTATCAACCACATAATAACACCCTATAAATCTGCTTATCTAGTTTAGTTTGGTCAAGTTTTGTGTACATACAGGCTAATTGATTAGTAACACTCAAGTGTAAGAATTTTATAATTAATTTTTCAATAATAATTTTTACAAGAAATAAATATGGTAGTTTCATTTCATGGCATATCAACATGTCTTGAGAAGAAAAAGTGCGTCATGTTCAGCTTTAATGCAGATTTCAAGGTAGATTTTAATTCCCCTTTTCAAACAACCAGTATGTCTGGGGATGTTCAATGTCAAATTTAATTTGATCCTCTTTTTTTTGTTTCTTTTCAGTATTTAGAATTGGTTTATTTAAGAGCATATATTTCAATTGGAACTTGCTCATTGACCATCACTCTAATCTACTCAGTTGAATTTTTTCTGAAAGCAGCATAAAAATGAATTTATATAAGTAATTTTAAAAATTGACAATCTAATATATAGTATTTATGCTCTTAATGAACTGAAAAATGACTGGATTGTGTGTTATATATAATTTATATTTGTGTGTTTGTTTCATGTATACACATATATACATGTGTGTGTGTGTGTGTGTCTTTGTATATTAAAGTATGAGCTAGTAGAGATAAATCTGATTGGATCTGATCATTATGTAATACAAGTAGAAATATTCCAGTGAAAGATTTTCTGATTAAACTGATTAAGGATAGCATATGAATGGATACAATCTCAGTAGGCATATTTTTATTAGAAAGAAAAACTAGATTGATCTGATCATTGTGTAATACAAGCACAAATATTACAGTTAGAAGATTGTCTAATTGATGAGATAAACCTTTCCTTTAGACCTGAATTGAAATAAAATCCTTGGTGTTAATTATCAGATTATTTGCATATATTACTGTTTCAAATTTTCAAAACAATGTTAAAGTAAATTTATTATTACCATATATTTAGGGGCTTTTTCTTAGTTTAAAATGAAAAAATATTAGTAGCACACACTGTGAGGATGTGGATCACTTTTATGATTTATTAAACTCTATGATCATCCCAAATATTAATTATATTATCAGTTGCCATTCAAAGAAAAAAACTGTTAAGATAATCATTGATATTTTTAAATTTGATTTCATTAAAATTTTGCCCCAGAAATCACAGATGCAAAAGGCATTAGCAATATCAAAAGCAGATAATTTCATTTTAGCAATTAAAACTGCATTGATTGATCTGATCTGATTGCCTAATTCAAAGGCAAATATTACTTAGTGGTGAATATATAATTTGATACAACAGGACTTAAGAATTGTCATCTTATCTCTTAAATAGACAATTTTTTGTTAGAGGGTAGGATCAATCAATGCTGTTTTAATTTCTGTCTCTCCTTTTGTTGTATCTGAACATTTATGTGTATATGTGTGTGTGTGTGTGTGTATATATATATATATATAGTCATCTAGGGACAGACTGTTTTGTTGTATCACAACTCATCAGTGTGGCTAGACATGTAGGACACTTCAAGTTGAGATTGAAACCCACCCGACTTTACGTTAAACTTAGAATCATTCCGCTCGGCCTTCAGTTGACATACTTCCGGTAAGGAATTATAAGGCATTATGTAGTTTTGTTTATTTTCATTTTGCCTTATCAGATACCAGAATGCTTAATTCATATTGTTTTATTTATTTGTTTTGTTTATTTTCATTCTGCCTTATCAGATACCAGAATGCTTTATTCATATTAAGAGATTTGCATTATGCGAGTAGCAGCTATCAAATACTTTGCCTTATTGCTCAACCCTCAGTGCAGAATGTATATATTGTCATCCAAAGACAGACTGTTTTGTTGAATTGCAAGTATGAACATTTTTGTTTATAAAAATGGCAAGAAAAAAAAATTTTTTTATTAATGTTTAATGTACTTATGTTAATATAATGCAAAACAATGGAACTATCAAACGTTGATTTCATCTGATTTATATGTAATTTTTACTTTATTTTTCATCCCTGGAATTTATTCTCTTTACATGGCCTTTCTGGTAAGTTCATCCCATGACACTTTTCATCTATCAACCGCATAATAACACCCTATAAATCTGCTTATCTTATTCTACTGCTGATCAGTTCCAAACAAAAATTGTCTTATGTTAATTTAGTATAATTAGTGATGTAAGATATTTAGTCACATATAATAGTGATGGTTATGGAATTAGATTCAATGACTAAAGTATGTATATTGATACTCACTGTGTGCCCTACTTCAGTGGAATTTTAAAAACTAATCAATATTTATAAACTGATACATTTATGAGAATATAAAGGAAAGACTTCAAATGAAATTAGGTATGTTGGGGCATTTTTACAAGAAACTGTCTCATTAACCATCACTCTCAGATACATAGTTGAATATTTAAAATCGTATGATGCATGCATTATCCTCATCAAAAGAGCAAAATTGTTTTATTTTTTTTCCGATGATATATATAATTTAATGAATGCTTCATATAAAGAAAAAAAATTAGAAAATAAGAAAAAGGGCAAAAGTATTTGTATGAGTAAAAGTGGGATATTTTTAATTTATAAAACGTACAAAATGAAAAAATTATGGAAACGAATGGAATAAAGAAAAAAATATGTACATATTTAATTAAAAGTAAAATTTGGTAAAAATTAAAAAAATTGAAAATACTATTTTCTCTTTAAATATCAATTAGATAATTAGAAATACTCTTGATTATAATTTCATGGATATCACTAAAAAAAAAAAAATTAAATCATGCAGTTTATTCAAAGAAAAATATGAAAATAAACTGTTACTTAAAACCGAAGGAAGAACATTGAAGTAATGATTTTTTAACATATACATGTGTGTGTGTATATATATATATATATATATATATATATATATATATATATGTATATATATATATATATATATACACACAATTTAGTGTGTGTGTGTATATATATATATATATATATATATATATATATATATATATATATATATATATATATATATATATACACATTTTAGTCCTAGATTTTCATCTCATACACTGTTTGACATAGTACGATTAATATTTGTGCGTATATATATATATATACGTATGTGAGTGACTGTGTTCTTCATTGTGTACAAATTAGTGTGTATTGACAGTTTGTTTATTATGTTTCTTACCAGTTACATCTCGGTATTTATATATATATATATATATATATATATATATATATATATATATATATATATATATAATGTATGTATGTATGTATGTATATGTTTGTGTTTTCCTGTATCCACATATACATGTGATAAAGCAAATAAATCTCATGTACGTAAAAATATATAAATTCTTAAGGCTGAGAGACTAATATTTTATACATTTACTGAACTCTTCACTTAAGGAAGAAAATCTATAAGAAAATTAAAGATGAATGAGAAAAAGAAAATATTTTTTATGTTTCAGAACCTTCGTTTAATTAAGTAAATTTAAGAAGTTGAAAATTTGTCAGATTTAGAATTTTATGAAAATCAAAATGAAGACTTAAGAAAAAAATCAAATTATGTACATATGAAAGAAAAAAATACAGAAAATTATTATTAAAATGGGAAAAATTATTTTAGCTTGAAATCGTAATTAGATGTCAATACAATAATTAGCAAAGATTTTTACAATGACATTCATGAGTTCATTACATATGTCAAATAAATTATTTATCCATAAAAAGAAGGTAAAAATGAAATGATAGTTAAAATGTTAAGAAATATAATGTGTGACAAAAGGATTTTATTTATGACATTCGGGAAATAATCTTTGAAAAATATTAAAATTGTTTTTAAATTTAGGAATAATGGGAAATAAAATACTTTTTCAGATTATTCAATTTGAAAATGCTGAGAAAAAGTAGAGATTAAGTTTTTCCTCAAATCGTATTATCATAATTTTTTAGATTTTCTTCCCAAAATAAAAACTAACGAATCTTCTTAAAAAAGTATCACAATTACATGGAGTATTTTATTAATATCTTCAATATCCTAAGAAAAAGTCGTAAAAAAACTTTAAATTTCAAATATATACAATACTTTATAAAAACTATCTAAAAATTATTTGAAAACATATAGAAAATTAATTATTGAAAAATATCGCGGTAAAATGATTATTTCTTTATACAAATTTATGCCTTTTTGTTTTTTAAATGAATAAAATCGCATTGACAATCTTCAATGAAATGTTTGGGGAAAATCATTATAAAAAACTAGATGAACTTTAATAAGGATCAATATCATATAATCAAAGTAGTATGTTGCTTATCAGCAAATATTTCCACAAATCACTGTCCAGATTTTAATGTTTTTTAGTTTGGTGACTGTACAATCGTGAATTATCTTTTTTTGGACTTTAGTCTGTTTTTGTTGGCTTAGCCTTTTCACGGGTAGCCCATCTGCAATCATGTGGACATCTTCCGATTTCTCTTTTCGTTTTCAGGTATGACGATTTTGGAATGACTTGTTGGCAGAATGTGGCTCTGGTACTTCAGCTGGAGCTTGCCATTTATCAATAAAATTTCCGAGATCTGCTTTCACAACATATTCTAGTGTCGTGATTGCCACACAGCCAACGCCAAAAGGACGCCCATGTCCGTTTTGATCGCTCACAGAGGTGCTTTCTGTACTGACAGGACACATATCAGATTCTTTTTCAACTCGTTCACCTGTAAGAGAAAGATCATATTTCAGACAATATATACATCAATGAAGATTTAATAGTTCCTAGATATGTGAGGTAAAATAGAAAAATATTGTCAATGAATAGTTTTTTAAAAAATCTCTGTACATTGAATATAAACGTTTGCTAATATTGGAAAGTGATTGTCGTCATATAAATGTTAATCGAGCGACAGAAATCTTGAAACATAGGCGATCAGGGATGAAGTAAAATCAACGTAGAAATTTGAACAACGCAACTATCAGTTTCACGTAACATTAAAAATTCTAATTTTTTAAATTCTAAAAAAGTATGGATTGAACAAGAACAATATTGAAAATCATTTCATATTATTTTAAAAATACGACTATTTAGATTATAAATAAGATATATTTCGATCATGAATGTTTAAGCACATATAATACATTAATAAAATTGGGAAATGAAATTAAAATTGTATTTGAAATGACAATCTCAGTTTAAAAATGGATACAATATGTAGATTTAAGCTGATTTAAAAAAGTTAAAATCATATTTGATATTTAAAGAAAATTGAAGGTGTTAATTGAAAATGAAGAAAGAAAAATTATTGGCTGAAATGTCAAATAGTTGAATATATGAAATTACAAAAAAAAGATTAGAAAATATTTCTTTCAAACAACTCTTCGGTGATAATTTAATTGTTGAATATGTAGGTAAAATATAATTTCACCAGCTTATTTTGTTTTCCTTTTAGAAAAATTTATGTAAATTTCCAGTTTTAATCCTGCCCACTGTCTCTCCTTTTGTTGTATGTGTAAGTATCTGAATATATATATATATATATATATATATATATATATATATATATATATATATATATATATATAAAGTCATCTAGGGACAGACTGTTTCGTTGTATCACAACTCTTCAGTGTGGCTAGACATGTAGGACTCTTCAAGCTGTGAATGAAGCCCACCCAACTTTACGTCAGACTTAGAATCTTACTGCTCAGCCCTCACTTGCCATACTTCCGCTTAGGAATAATAAGGCTCTGTGTAGTAGCCTTTTTTTTTTTCATTTTGTTTTACCACATACCAGAATGCTCAATTCATATCAAGAGCTTTGCATTAGGCGGGCAGCAGTGGTTAATTCCTTAGCCAGAGTGCTCAATCCCCTGTGGGGAATGTATATATTGTCATCCACAGACAGCCTGCTTTGTTGTATTGCAAGTATGAATATTTTTATTTATAACAATAAGAGAAATATTTTTAAAAATCCCTTTTTTTTTTTTTTTTTTTTATGAAATGAAAAAATTAGTAGGATTGAAAAATTATGGAAACAAATGAAATTAAAAAAAGAAAAAATATTTACATATGAATTTAAAAGAAAAACTTGCTTAAAATTATAAAAATTGAAAATACTATTTTTCTTTAAATGGCAATTAGATATTTACATGAAAAATAGAAATATTCTTCATTATAATTTTATGGATTTCGCCCGCAAAAACTTAAATGATTGCAATTTAATAAAAAAAAAAAAAAATTAAACTCCAACTAAAAAACTGAGGGAAGGACACTAAAGAAAGGATTTTAAAAATATATATGTATATACATAGATTTTATTCCAAGATTTTCATCTCATACACTGTTTACCATATGACAAATTATATATACACATATGTGAGTTGGTAGGATTTTCCTTGTGAACATGTTTTTGTATGTATTGACCATTTGTTCATGTTTTTAAACTCTTACATCTCAGTGTGTAATATATATATATATATATATATATATATATATATATATATATATATATATATATATATATATATATATATATATATATACTTTATGTGTGTGTGTGTACATTTATGTTTCCTCCTGTAGTACATGTACATGCAATAAAGTAAATAAACCTCATGTAAGTAGAATATAATTTTTAAAGGTTGAGTGTCAAATATTTTATACATTTATTGAACGCTTGAGTTAATAAAACTATGGGAAAACTAAAAATGAATGAGAAAAACAAAGAAAATATTTTCTACGTTTTAGAACCTTCGTTTCATTAAGTGAATTTAAGAAGTTAAAAATTTGTCAGATTTAAATATTATTGACAATCAAAATGAAGAGTTAAGAAAAAATCAAATTATGTACATATGAAATAAAAAACAAAACAAGATTATTATTAAAACGGAAAATATTATTTTAGCTTGAAATCGTAACTAGATGTCAACACAATAATTGGCAATGTTTCTTAAAAAGACATTTTTCCTAACATTTTAACAATCATTTCATTTTTACCCTTTTTTCTTTTGATAAATCATAAATGTAATGAACATGTGAAAGTTTGACAAAATGATTTTTACTAGTTTTCAAATTTATAATGACATTCGCGAAATAATCATTGAAAAATATCTAAATTGTTTTTAAGTTTAAGAAAAAATGGGAAATAAAATTCTTTTACGGATTATTTAATCTGAAAATAGTTATTTCATCTATGAAAATGCTGAGAAAAACTAGATAGCAAAATTTCCTCTAATCGTATTATCTATCACAATTGTTTGGATTTTATTCACAAAAACAGAACTAACACATCTTTTTAAAAGTTTCATAATTACATCGAATATTTTATCAATATCTTGAATATCCCAAGTTAATATCGTTAAAACATTCTTAAAATGGCAAATATATACAATAGTTTATTAAAAATATCTAAGAAGCATTTGAAAACTTATTGAAAATTTTATAGAAACATATCAGGGTAAAATGACTATTTTTATATACAAACTTGTGCATTTTTGTTTTTTTATAAATTCCTAATATTACTTTGAAATTATTCAATGATATTTTCGTGAAAAAATTATTATACAAATCTAAAAGAAACATTATTAAATATCAATATCATATAATTGAAGAAGAATGTTACTTATCAGCAAATATTTCCACAGGTCACTGTCACGATCTTTAATATTTTGTAGTTTAGTGACAGTGCAGTCGTGTATTATCTTTTTTTGGAGTTTTCTCTGTTTTCGTCGTCTTCGCCTTTTTCCGGGTAGCCCATCATCACTCTTGTGGACATCTTCCGACTTTCGTTTTCGAGTATGACGGTTTTGGAAGGACGTGTTAGCAGCATGTGTTATGGATTCCTCAACTGGAGCTTGCCATTTATCGATGAAATTTTCCAGATCTGGTGTCACAATATATTCCAGAGTCGATAATGCTCCACAGCCAACGACGAAGGGACGCCCGTGACCATTAGAATTATCAAAATCCTTCACAGTGGTGCTTTTTGTACTGACAGGACACAAAATATCCGATCCCTTTTCTTGTTCATCTGTAAGAGAAAGAAGATCATTATTCATACAATATATACATCAATGAAGAAATAATAATTACAAGATATGTGAGGTAAAATAAAGAAAATATAGTCAATAGTTTTGAATGAAATCACAGTACATTAAATTTAAACGTTTGCCAATATTGGAAAGTGACTGTCATATTATAAATGTTAATTAAGCGACAAAATTTTGAAAACATAATTGATCAGGGGTGAAATAAAATCAACTAAGAAACTTGTTGAACGACACAACTTTTAAAAGTCTATCAGTTTCACTAATCATTTTAAGGTTTTAATTCATTATATTCTAAAAGAGGACGGATTGAAAAAGAGAAAATATTGAAAATTATTATTGCATATCATCTTTTAAGTATGACTGTTTAGATTATGAAAGAGGTATATTTCGGTTTTAATGTGAAATCGATTTAACTCTTTTACCGCTATCAAAAGCAAAAACGCTTAAATTTGGACAGGTGATGTTTTTAAATATAGTTTTATATGAAAAAGTTCATGATCAAAAATTATACCGGAAAGTGACACTGTGTAACGTGAATATATATATATATATATATAGGTTTATTTATGTATGTATGTATATATATATATATATATATATATATATATATATATATATATATATATATATATATATATAAACCTTTTGTAAAAGGTTACATGATCGAAAATTATATTGTATGTTTATTTTGAAATGAGTTAATTAATTATATAAAAATGCCACTCTCGATAATATTTACATATAATCATAAATTTGAATTGAGAAATTTATATATATATATATATATATATATATATATATATATATATATATATATATATACACACATAGAGAAGTAAAAATCGAAAACATTTTTTTTTGAGAAAAATCAGAAAATAAATAAAGAAAATCACGTCCAGAAGCGAGTGACTTTGTGAAGTCGGAAGATTTTACCAGTAGGAAAAGCAATTAAAAAACTCTCGGAAAATACTTAGATTTGGAGTAGTGTGTGTGTGTATATATATATATATATATATATATATATATATATATATATATATATATATATATATATTATGTGATCCAAGGAAATAATTTTACCGGTAAGAGTATCCAATTTGAGTGCTAAATTCTAACAGCTTAATGTTTTTTGTCCTCTAATTTTAATCTTACGTCAGATGAAATCAACGGAGTTTTCTAAGTTAAAAAGAAAACGTTTCTGCAGTTTACAGCTTTGCAACAAATAATTTAAAGAAAAATGCTGCAATTTGCGCCCAAACTTTTCGGACAGTATAAGAAGAAATATGTCCACTCACGTCCGAATTTCCTTTTATTTTTAAATGGACTAAAGATTTCTTAGATTTAATACTAAACAATATGAACCACTAAGCATAATCTTCAATCCGAAGTCAAATTCTTAAAATTGAGGATTTGCCGTTGAAATAATAATGGCAATAGTAAAAAAAATGTATTTTTTCATAAAAACAAAAAATCAAAACTTAACCAATATTATATCAACGAAAAAAAGACTATTGAAATGATCACTAAAATAAAAATTAAAAATCCGACTAAACAAAGACAATACAAGAAAACAAAAAAATGAACAATAATAAAAGAAAATATCATATAAGATAGCAAAATATAAAAAAATAGGTAACACTTACCAGTTACATCGGAAAATACAGAACAGTTAGAAATGGAAGTTTCTTCCATCATTGGGTAACCAGCAGGTCTTTCGAAGTCCATTGGGATGAAAAAATTAGTCGTTTTAGGGAAAATTTCTTAAGAAATCAGCCAAGAGAAATAGATGCGAAGCGTTAAAGAAACGGAGATATTCTGAATGTATAGAAATAAAGTAGAGTATCTGTTGAAGTAAATAATCAACCAGTCGACAGCACAGATACTGTGATTTGATTGGTCAAGCGTAAAAACTCGTAAAATGAGTAGGAGGCTCGCCTCTTATGACCACCGTATTAAAATGGATTTGTCACGTGGTCACTACTAACGATCTTGCCAATTTAATTGAACTGATTTATTAAATTCTCTTTTAGGAAAGAAATATTTTAGAGTGACAAAACCAAAGCGTTCATAATTATTAAATGTTCCGTCGAAAAAGAATTTTAATATAAAATTTGAAAGGCGAAATTTCGAAGGATTTATGTTAGAGAATATTCAAT
>OY757933.1:34276421-34411873 GCA_963585895.1 Sepioteuthis lessoniana | reverse complement strand
GATGCACCTTTTAAACCAATCAAACAATGGCCCACATACATTGGTGCCTGATTAATAAAAAGACATGTCTTGATCTCTTTCCCGACCGAACACCAGAACTAACGTACGTTAAAATTGTCTATGCGAGAACTCCATCGGTGAACGAGAGAGTCGTGTAAAGTGCGTTAAAATTTGGCATATACAATTACGACTTCAGTTAAGTGGACTATTATATGTTTATTCTTGTATAATATTATATAGCCGAAAATAGAACAATTTCTTTGCAACTGTAATATAAAACTCTTTAACTTCCAAGTTGTGTTTGTTTTTTCCAGATACGAGCTTTCATCTGTCATCAACTTAACCAACATATTTTGCAGCCTAAATGACGACAAAATAGGCATAATACAACAGTATCATGCATGCCATTGCATTGTTCTTTTATTACGCCTATTTTTGAATGTAATCATTTATACAACTCTTGCTTAGTTTGGTACAAGGCCAGATACATGCAGCATCCACACAGAATCGAACTTTCCTCTGCGCTCGATAAGAATTATGGAAACTGGTGCGAGTGAATAACCAATTTTTTTTATTTATCAATAAATTTACAAATAACATATAAGATGCAAAGCATATTTTATTTAATAGTTGAAGATTCTGGCTTTATAAAATATAACTTCAACAAGATAGATTAAATCATTCAAATTAATGATATAATTTTTCCTAACCAACGCAAAGTTTCCCAGTCGGCTGGTGCGGCAGAATACACCGACTACTCTGCGAAGGGGTAAAACTCCCACAACAAGTGTGCTGGATATGACACTAAACAATCTGACGTTCTATTCAGTAATGCTACAGCTTTGAGGAATGCGATCGTTGCCATCGTTCTCAGGTCCACTCTGACCTGTAGTGGTACCTTCTCTGTAGAGAGGTAAGACCATATCCCCAACGAGTGACCTAGATATGACACGAAACAATCTGATTGTGCTGTTCCAGTAATGCGGGAGCTTTGGGGAATGCGAGGTACCTCTTTATTGCCATCGTTCCCTGGTCCACTCTGGCCTGGATTGGTACCTTCTCTGTAGAGAGGTAAGACCATATCCCCAACGAGTGACCTAGATATGACACGAAACAATCTGATTGTGCGGTTCCAGTAATGCGGGAGCTTTGGGGAATGCGGATTACCCTTTCATTGCCATCGCTCCCAAGTCCACTGTGACCCGAAGTGTAGCACCTGATAGGGTCTATCTATGCGTTAAATAGAACTAAACTTTGCACTTATGCTAAATTGAATAGCTTTAAATAGAATTGTTTTGACATTTAACTGTGTGTAAAGAAAAAAAACTATATTTATGCTAAACTGAATTGTTTGAAATATAACTGTTCATATGTATAAAAATATATTTGGCATTAAATAACCAACCATGGTTGATGTGCCATAAAACCAAACCAATACCAACCAAAAACCAATGAAGAGGTAACTATTATGGAATTCATTAACTAAAAGATTAGAATAAATACTTAGTTGCACTTTCCCGAGCTTTTATGAATACTGCAATCCCTCAGGCACGGATTTCATTAATAAAAAAAAAACATTCTTCTTCAAAGTGACTCTAACTTTCTTAAATAGCATTTAATAGATCCTCTATCTGTTATATTTTGACCTTCGACCCGGCCCAAAAATACTATTCCAAGGTAATATACCGGAAGGAAGTGACACATTCCGATGGCCAGTAATCGAAATAGATCGCGTGGACGGATTAAGGCTTATGATATGGGACAAGATGAAGGTCCCATTGTGCCACTACAGTGATGCACCGGAAGAGAGTAACCTCTGAACTGCATGACAGTTATTTCCGCTTGATGACGATTAAACATTCGATTTCAAAGATCCAGTAGGCGATCGTGTGGGCGTTGAGTTATTATTTAACTCAGTTGAGTTTGGATCCCCAAGCAGTTGCCAGCAGACTCCCAGAGAGTTAGAGACGAGATGTGGTAGGGAAGGCCAAATCCGACCGAGGGGGACCTCGGAACCCCCCGATGCAGTTGCCAGTAGACTTCCAGACAGCTAGAGACCAGATGTAGTAGGGAAGGCCACACCCGACCGGCGAAGGGGGCCCTCGGAAAGCCCCGATGGAGTAGACTCCAACATCAGGAGAACAAGAAAGACACAACGTGACGGTCATAACAGTGGGGTCAAAATATGAAGTTTATGTTCGGTCTCCAGCCCCCTCTCACATGCAAACCTTGAACAAACCTTTCGAACCTTGCAATAAATAGAGAGTTAAAATATTGTTAAAGAAGTCTTCCTGCTTCCTTTCTTCATGCGTCTTTCTGTGTGCGTCTGTCTTTACTATTATCGAGTCGTTATGATACGGCACATGACTATACAACATATCATCTGTTAGTATATTTAGTCTTAATGTCACGGATAACTTAAAGGTTAGAACTGTTGACTTGAGCACAATTATTTGGCACTGTATTGGCCTCATGAGTCGACTGTTTGCCAATGCTCCGAGTGATCGGGTTTCTAATCCCAGGTCGAGTCATACCAAAGACTCAAAAATGGTTCTTGATACTTCCTTGCTAAGCATAAGGTAAGGATCCAGGTTATGGAGTAGCGCCCTCCTCTACACCTCAGAGTAGTAGCTATTGAAAAAGAGCCTTCGGATCACCCTCGACTAAGGTCGCCAACTTTACTTTACAGTGCAATTGCCCAATAAATTGAATGTGAATGTTAATGATGGTTCCCAAAACTATGAACTGAATACGTACGAGAGTTGACCAGTTCACGTACCTCGGCAGCAATATCTCATCAACAGAAAGAGATGTAATTATATGCTTAAGAAAGGCATAGACAGCTATTGATAAGTTATAAGGATCATATAGAAATATGATCCTTCTGATAAAATAAATAGGGAACACTTCTAAGCTGTTACTGTTTGAGTACTATGATATAGTTTCACCACTTAGACAATGAGAAAAAAATAGATGGAAACTACGTAAGGATGCTAATATCTGTTGTGAATAAATCCTGGAAGCAACTCTTTATAAACACCATTTATAAGGCCACTTACCTCCAATCTCACAAACCATACAAGTAAGACGAACAATACTGGCTGGGCATTGGGGATTAAGTAAGGACAAACTCATGTGACATTCTTCTGTGGGCACCTAAACATGCACCCACTAGTGTTGGCTGACCAGCTCTGTGCAGACACTTAATGCCGTGTAGAGGACTTTCCAAGGTCGACAGTAAATAGGAACAGATGGCGAGAGAGGGTCAAGGGAATTCGTGTTATCAGCATGCCTTCATAATGATGATGATCATGATGATGGTATATATATATTTCCAGACTAGGCAGATGATCTAGGGCTTCTTGCAAATGCAGCTGCTCAGGTTTAATCTCTGCTGCATAGCATAGAGCATGCAGCAAGATGCATTGGTCCCTATGTAAACTCTGGTAAATCATATTTCATACATTTTAATCAAGATGGTACATTCTTCTCATTCAATGGCAAACCCTCTGAAATTAATAGACCAGCTCAAATACCTCGGAAAGGAATTCAGTATACGATTAAGAAAAGGATGGACTGCTATTGATAGGTTATGGACCTTATGGAAACCGGATCTCTGATAAACGGTGATTCTTCCAGGCTGTCAGTACTATTGTATGGTTGCACCATTTAAAATTTAACAAAATTGGGGGAGTCACCGTAGTATAATGGTTAAAGTGCTGAACTGCGATACGAAGTATGTGAGTTCAAACTCTAGTCGTGTTATTTACATTCACTTTCAGACTAATACCCTTGGGAAATATATCCCCCCCACCCTTGGGAAGCATTATCCCCTACCCAGTTATGGGTTAAATAGTATTACTGCTATTGTTCTATGACGATGGCTTTAACTTTAAATAAGCCATGAATACTGATATCCCATTAGACAAAGAAACAAAACCAAAACCAATCTAACGAAACTCTCGAAGCAAAAGCTAGATGGGAAGACATAATAATGCCGCGTACTGTTTTGAGTAAATTCTTGGAAGCAGCACCTCACAAAAGAGCAGTTGCATTGTTCTTTACCTCCCTTCTCGCAAAGCATCCAATTTAATCATGGTAGACATGCTAGGCACCACTTGATTTGAAAGGACAAACTCATAAGTAACGTTATCCGATGGACTTCTACATATGGGCACACTGGTGTTAACCGACATGTAAAGATTTAAATTTACCAGCATTGTGCGGACACTGGATGCCGTGTAGAGGAGTTTGCCAAGAGCAATGGCTGATAGGGAGAGATGGTTAAAAGGAGAGTCAAAGGAGTTCGTGCTATCAGCTCACCCTGATTATATATATATATATATATATATATATATATATATATATATAATTCCGGTTAATTGGAACACAACGGAAGTATATATATATACGTGTATGTGTGTATGTATGTGAATATGTCAGAATTGTAGACAGTAAAGTAATGTATTCTATTTAACGTCATAATTTTCTGCCATTTTCGACTATTTTTTTTAACATTTCAAATCAATTTCGTCTTCTGAGAAGTCAGTTCCGTTTTTTATTGTCACCAGGCTTTTATTGTTCTCTTTAGGAAAGTAGGCCATGTTGTTTTAGGTTGGCTATTAATTCAGTCCCTGTCACCTTCATTTTATGCAGTCGATGACAGAAAAAAAGAAGAAGTAAAGTTGAATTCGAAACAGTTTGATGGTTAGAGTTGTGGACTTGAGTTCAATTCTTTAAACTGTTTCTGCTATTGCCTGATAAAGAAAAAACTATAATTAAATAAAATGACAGAAATTATATAATTTGCTAACCTTTGCTTTCTCTTCCACACAAGGCTTAGTTTGCTTCAGAACCGGCTTTAACAAAGGCGTCACACTGGAGGCACTCATAGTACAGGGGTTATCGTTGTTAGAAATGAAATTGGTGACTCTTGTTCAAATCCTGTTTTCGTTTCACTTCACGCTTATGGTCTTGGAAAAGGCATAAATCCATCTTCACCCCAACAGCTATGAGGGGAAAAAAACTAGGCCACACTGTTTTTTTTTTTAATCCTTTGTTAGGGCACCACTTTAGGAAAAGAAAAGAAAAAACGGAATACAAAGCAGCTCAAAAACTCCTCTTAAAATTGAACTCATGTCACGTCTTGGTGAAAGGGTTGGATTTGGTTTCTTTGTTAAATGGTATATCTACATTCGTGGGTTATTTAATACCGAAACGATCCTAGTAGAAGCACAGCAGTGATATTATTTAACCCATAGGTATAGTGGGGGGGGGGCAAGGAGGTTCATACCTTTCCAAAGGGTATTAATTCGAAAGTGAACGTAATAGCGAGAGTGGAGTTCGAACTCACTTATTTGGAAGCTGCACTTCAGCCCCGTAGCCATTATACCACAAGGCCTGTCCGAGGAGTTGGGAAAAAGTATACTTAAAAAGTCACCCATCTAAGTATCAAGACAGTTTATTGCTGGCTTGGTTGGTTGGTCGGTTGGGTTTATGGCATATCAACCTTTGTAGGTTATTTAACGGCAAATCCATTTTTATGCAAATAGTTCTATTTCAAACATCTCAGTTTAGCATGAGAACACAGTTTAATTGTCAAAAACATTTCCATTTCAAGCTATTCAGTTTATTCAAACAATTTCAATCCAGCCAATTAAAACTACTATAAGTACAGATTTTGTCACAGTTAAATGTCAAAACTGCACTTACATAAAACTGAACTGTCCAATATAGAACAGTTTCAATGTCAAAAACAGTTCAATTTCAAACAATTCAGTCCTGCATAAGCGCGCAGTTTAAATGTAAGTACAGTTTAATTGTCAAGAACATTTCTATTTCAAGCTATTCAGTTTAGTCAAACAGTTCTAATTTAAACAATTCAGTTTAGCATAAGTATGCAGTTAGTTCTATTTAACCCATAGATAGGGCCCTATCAGGTGCTACCATTCCGGGCCAGAGCGAACCTGGGAGCGATGGCAATGAAGGGGTGCTGTGCATTCCCCAAAGTTCCAGCATCACTGGAACGTCACCATCAGATTGTTTAGTGTCATATCCAGTACTCTCATTGGGGGGCATCTTACCCCTCTGCAGAGTTGCAGTCGGTGTATTCTACAGTCCCAGCCGACTGGGCAATTTATTGCTGGCCTCTGGGATTTTATATAAGTTGATCGTATATGAAAAAAAAATATATAACACAGTTAATATTCAAATTTCTCAGATAAATCAATGATTGTTATTTTTGACGAGTATTAATGAACTTATAGAGTTGCTTGTTGGTAAGGAAGATATTTAGTCGAGTCAGTACTCACTTAGGACGACAAGTGACCCCAAAGTATCTGTGATATGCTAACAATGAAGAAACCGAAGGAAAGACTAGCTCATTTATGCATACAGAGATACCTCAAAATACAAAGTGAATTCGTTTCGGATGGGATTTTGTATCTTGGAATTTTCATATCAAGGGACAACATTTACCCTATGAATGGCGTAATTCGCTCCTAACCCCAATGTAATATAATGGCCGAGGGATTTCGTTTTATGCTTTTGGTTTTATTTAGGCTGAGAACCTTTCGGCTCAGTGCAGGGGTTACTTAGGTGCAACATTAACGCAGGTGTTCGCGCGGAGCGGACGTGTCACTCAGAGATGTCACAATAGAAACCCGAGATGGGATCCGGGGCAAGGGAGTGCGAATGACGTCACGTATCGGAAGCGTGCGGAGGATTTTGGGAGATTAGTTAGTTAAGTTGAGACTAGACACCGAACGAGAAGGGTCGACTTTCGGCAACGGGCACCACACGAGCTGGCGGGCAGATGAAAAAGCCAGAATAGAAAGAATTTGTATCTCTTTCCTTATGTCGAAGAACCTTTAAACTCAAAGGTAATAAAAAGTTTCGTACCTGAACTAAGAAGTCGTAAGTGTTTTTCGTGTTTCGAGATTCCTATGTTCTATGTATATATGTTATGAACATTCTATGTACGTTACACGCATATCCGTATCATGGGTATGGTACACTAAAAGCAGTCGTATAAAATGTTAATATTATACTCATCCGAAGGAATATGTTCTTTAATGTCAACATTGTCATTTACATAAATGTTAAAAAAAAAAAAAACAATGAGAAAATATATTATTTTCTTAAATAAGTATAAATATATAATAAATATATAAATGAATATAAATGTATAAATAAATATAAATATATAATAAATATATTATTTTCTCAAATCAATGAAAAATAATCATAAATGTTGATATGAAAGAGCACAACAAAGATTTCACGAGATGCGACGAAATGAATTCTGGGAAGATCACTTTTGGCCGGCACTTTCGATTTTCGTTTTCGTATCTTTAATATTTTTTCGTTAAATGGAACGGAAATTTCTTCGAAGTCCGTTTCGTATACTGAATTTTTCGTATAATGGGGTTTTCGTAAGTCAAGGTTATATTATAAAGTAACATTTCATATATTAGAATAATATCCATTGAAATAATATTGGGAAGAATTTCTGGGATAGTCAGCTGACAGCCCATGTGCCAATTGGCTGACACGCCCATCCACATGGAAGAAAATTACTAATTGTCTCCCTTATTTTATCTTTTTGTTCATATCTAGGAAATAAAATAGAAGTTTGAATTGTTCGAATTTCTTAGATGAAGCTATCACTATAATTATTCAAGTGTCATTTTTCCCCATCAAATGTTGAATGTATATCAGTCGATTTGGCTACTAAATTTAGACGCATCTTAGTCTATGTTTGAAGTCGTAGGTGAGGAAAAGTTATAGCTTTTCTCATCAAATGTTGAATTCATATCAGTTGATTTGGCTACTAAATTTAGACGTATCTTAGTCTATGTTTGAAGTCGTAGGTGAGGAAGAGTTATATCTTTTCTCATCAAATGTTGAATTCATATCAGTTGATTTGGCTACTAAATTTAGACGTATCTTAGTCTATGTTTGAAGTTTTGTGTGAAAAAGAGTTATATCTTTTCTCATCAAATATGCTAACAGATGTAAGTAAGAAAGTGATATTCTCGAAGTATCGATAATTACCAAAGTGTTATGGATAGACTTCACTTAAAACTAATAACCACCCCTGGAAAAATTATGGAAGTAGGACAATTCGAGTATATTAGCCTTGTTTTTTTTATTTAGCAGTAAATGAACTAAATACAAATAAGACGCAAACTATTTTTGCATTTAATAGTTTAACATTCTTCGTTCATTAAAATATACCTAAACAAACTAAATTGAATTAACGCTGAATTTAATCATTTTGATAAAAGTTTCAAGCAAATCAGTTAAGAGTAAGTAAAGTTTTATTGTTTAAACATAATTAAATATCAAAACGATTTTATTTCAAACATTCAGTTTAGTATACAAAAACAGTTCTCTTTCAAACATTCAGTTTAGCATAAATACACAGTTTAGATTGATTTGACCTATAGATAGAACCCTATCAGGTGCTACTACTCCGAGCCAGAATGGACCAGGGGTCAATAACGGGAATACGTACTCCGCATTCCCAAAAGCTCCAGTATTCCTGGAACCTCATTATCAGATTGTTTAGTGTCGTATCCTGTAAACTCCTTGGGAGGGTCTAGCCCCTAAATAGGAAAGCAGTAGGTGTATTCTACAGCACCAGCCAAATGGGCAGACAATATTGAGGAAAACGTCATGGAATTTATTGACGAAGAAAACTAGTTGCCTCTTCTCAAACTTTGTTCTTTTAGGTATGGAATTCACTAATTAGCTCATTTGAAAATTATTATCGTCAAACTATTCGTTTACAAATTATATATATATATATATATATATATAAACCGGATACTTATTGGCTGGTGGGTAGAGTGTTCGCCAATGGTCCGGGATACCTAGGTTCAATCCCCTGTCGTGTTATAGCAAAGACTTTAAAAATGGTACTGGTACATCCTTGTTTTACACTCAGCAATATAACGTACGTGTCAAGGGTAAAGTGGAGCAATCCAGGGAAGGGAGTTGCGCCCTCCCCTACACCTGGGTATAGAAGCTATTGAAAAGGGAGCCTTCTGATTGCCCTCGACAACGGTCGCCGACTTTACTTATATATATATATATATATATATATATATAAACACTCATGTATAAATATTCAGAGTTAAATAACCCACAAGGTTTGATGAGTCATAAAACACAACGAACTTATCAACCAACTACTTAACAGAATTTTTTGGTGAATGGGGCTTTCTCATTGGCCATTTTCTATATTTCCACCATAAATTTTTAATTTGATTTAGATCCGTATAGCTGATTGATCATATTATTAGCTTTATATACCTTCCCTCTTAAAAAAATGAGTTTTTTATCCTGACGCATTGATGTCATTAGTGTTCTAAGGTTATATTTTCCCTTTTAACCACCCCATTTATGTGATATATGAAGGAAGAGTTCCCTTGGCGAAGTGGCTAATGTGTTAGACAGTGACATTGTCGGGAAAGAGTTCAAACTCCAATCACGCTATTACGTTCACTTTTGAACTAATACCCTCAGAAAAGGCAAGAGCAGCCTTACCCCTCCAGCTACAGGCTAAATAGTTCCACTATGGTTCTTCTACTGGCATTAAAAAGCCAACAAAGGTTGGTATGTCATTAAACAGGGAAACCAAACCAAACCAATCTCTATTTGCCTTAGACATGAGACACAGCTCACTGGAAACTATAAATGTTTTTCACTAAACTCTGTCGTGGATTACCTTCTTGAATGAGTTTTACTTCCTTTCCATTGTTTCAATTAACAATTTTCTTTTTCTTTAGGTTGGTTGGTTGGTTGGATTTTGTAGGTTATTTAACGCCAAATCTTTTGTAGGTTATTTAACGCCAAATCTTTAACGCCAAATCTTTTGTAGGTTATTTAACGCCAAATCTTTTGTAGGTTATTTAACGCCAAATCTTTTCTTTAGGTTGGTTGGTTGGTTGGATTTTGTAGGTTATTTAACGCCAAATCCATTTTTATGCAAATAATTAGTTCTATTTCAACCAATTCAATTCAGCATGCGTACACAGTTTAATTGTCAAAAACATTTCTATTTCAAGCTATTTAGTTCTAATTCAGTTTAGTATAGGTAGAGATTTTGTTTACACAGTTAAATGTCAAAACAGTTCTATATTAAAGAATTCAGTTTAGCGTAAGTACAGTTTCAATATCAAAAACAGTTCCATTACAAACAATTCAGTTAAGCGTATGTACGCAGTTTAAATGTAAGTACAGTTTAATTCTCAAAATCTTTTCTATTTCAAGTTATTCAGATTAGTCAAACAATTCTAATTCAAACAATTTAGTTTAGCATAAATATACTGTTTAGTTCTATTTAACTCATAGATAGGGCCCTATCAGGTGCTACCATTCCGGGCCAGAGCGAACCTGGGAGCGATGGCAATGAAGGGGTGCTGCGCATCCACAAAAACTCATGCATCCCAGGAACCTCACCAGCAGATTGTTTAGAGTAATATCCAGGATACTCATTAGCGGGGTCTTACCCCTTTGCAGAGTTGAAGTCGGTGTATTCCACAGCCCCAGCCGACTGGGCAATCTTTCAATCAGGTATACCCAACGGCTTGTTGGGGTCTGCAAGAACTGTCTTTCAATGAAATATTTAGTTTTCTCCCGGCAATTTTTAGGAATACGAATTAAAAGATCATATCCTAATTGGTTTATTTCACATTATTTTCATCTACAAACCTTGGAAAAAATTATATTTTTTTAGATAACTTTATCTCGTTTGTTTAAAGAATATTTTATGAATCCAGAATCGTCAGCTATTAAATAAAAATGTTTTGCGTCCTTTCTACTGGTTGATTGATAAACGATTTCCTATCTTCACGCTTTAATTTCTTGTAAAATTTGTACTAGAGAAATAGATATGAATTTTAAAATAGGGAATTAATTTTCAATCACTCAGTATATCGGCTTGCTTCAAAGAACTGTTGTGTTAGAAGAGTGAGTGAGTTAATAAAAATAAACTCTCTCCACAGATCATGGGGATCTTTTCTTTTTATTGGCATATCAACATTCGTTGGTAATTTAATGCCAAAGCCAACCTGGTAGAACTGTAGAGATATAGTGGGAGGATAAATAGGTTTATACGTTTTCCAAAGATATTTGTCCAAAAGTAAATATAATTGGACAACTGGAGTTTGAACTCACTTTATTTAAGACCGCAGTCGAGCACTTTAACCATTAGCCACGGGGACTTCTCAAGGTATTTTTTTTTTGTTTTCTTTCCAAATGTGAGATAGTGTACACTAAACAGTTATATTTGACCCATTAATGGGATTTTAATAGATGTTATGACTCCGAATTAGAGTGGACTTTGGTGTAATGGTACATCTCCCAAAGCTTCCGGAGTGGACCCCCACCATCAGTGGGGTATAAAATCATACCCAAAATACTCGCTGGGTGTTGGGGTCTAACTACCTGCTATGGTACAATCAGTGTCTTCTATAGCCCCAGCAGACAGAGTAGAAAAAGTAGACACTGACTGAAACAGATTCTTATGTTGCATATTGATCTTTGACAGACCCTTTAAGAATTTATAAACAGGATATTCCAGCTGTAAAAACAAGAAGACAGCTCACGTGGGTTGACAGCCAAACACGTAGAAGTTACGAAATCATATATGCAGGCACCCACAGAGAGAACGATCAGTCGCAGTCAGTCAGGAATCGCAGTTAGAAGGGCAATCAAGTCGCCGCGGGAGTCCTACGGATGGCCCACGGCGGACCCCGGCTGTCAAAGAAGCGTCCTGAATATCGAATCAACATGTTTAAGAAGATACAGGTTAATATAGATATCCGAGTCTTCCGTCTTCCTGTCTCTGTCTCCCACTAATTCTTACAAAATTTTCGACCTTTCGCGAAATAATAAAGAGAGAGATATGTTTTTGTAAAGAATTTGTTATGATCTCATCATCCCTTCATCATTATGCCGCTATATAACCCTTACCTGAATTCGGAATGTAAGGTCTATATTTGTATAGGATTAATTTTCCAGAGGTATTATCTAAATAAATATAAAAATCTTTTAATAATGGTTTCAATTTTCCGCTGGTAACCTTTCGGATATATCTCGTTTATATCCTTCTCCATTATCTGTGTACTTCAGTATCAACTGGGTTCATATTTACCAACCCCTCCGCTCGGACACAAGGTCAATTATTAAGCAGAGTTTAGCAGGTTTGAACTCAGAGTTTTCCTTCTCCTAGACTAGTAGCCTTACCAAGACAGAAGAACCCAGTCTGCCATACTATTTACCCATAGCTGGTAGGAGAATAATTGGATTTATACCTTTCCCAAGTGTATTAGTGCTATGTGAAATGTTATCAGTCTCGTCCAGGATTTGAAACCATTTCCTACGAAGATAACCATTGCACCACGGGCAATTCGGTATTAACAGTGTTATTCGAAGACCTATCTAGTGCGGATGGGGATATTCTTTAGCATTCACATATCTATTAGCATGAATTCACTATTTTTTTGACAGCTAAATATCTTGTTTTTTTTTTAAAATACACACAATGGTTTTGGTTTCTTTGTACTAACATAACAATATTCGTGGGTCATTCAATGCCAAAGACATATTTGCTGAAGAACAGAAATGGTAGTATTTAAACCACAACTAGGGGAAAAAGGGCGTTCCTACCAATCCCAAGGGTAATAGTCCAAAAGTGAATGTAATTGCGTGACTTGAGTTCGAACTCACTTGCTATGACATCGCAGTCCAGCACTTTAGCCACTACGCCACAGAGACTCTTCTATTTACACTAAGAGAAAAATCGGCTTATTATCGGATGTTAAATGTAAAAATTTCGTTACCCAAGAAATAAAAGACGAAGGTTATTTTTAAAGAAGTTTGTGTTGCATATTGACCTCCGACCCGGCCAAGCTGTCAAAAGAAGAAATGCACCTGTGTAAATAACTGATGCATCCGGTCGAAGAGATCAGTGGGTGGCCTTGGCTGTCGACGGGTTGAATTGAGTGGACGTAGAACAATGATATAACCTGGGGTGAGACAGGAAGTCAGGCAGTTGGAGTTCAGAGCTGGAAGTCAGTGTTCCAGATCGAGCTGGGGGAACCAGCTCTCAGCAGAGAGGCTGGGCCCTCAGGCCCCTGGTTGAGCAGCCCAGGAGAACGAAAAAGACGCACTGCTATGGACGGAGGAGCTGTGGGGTCAATATATTGCAGTTCTCTTCAGTCTCCAACTCACCTCTCTCCCACAATCCTTTCAATAAAGTGAGAGGTATATTTTTCTAAAGAACTGTGTCCACTCGTCTTTATTGAGTTGAATATGTTTCTGCATGCATATGTGTATGTATAGTTGTTCATGGCTATACAACATTTGCGCTAGAAATTTTGAGGTCAATATGATGTTTGTTATGTGATGACCCCCTAATTACTTTAAACACTGTACTACCCCGCTTTCGGCTTACGTCAGATTCATCGGTGTAGATATTGTTTTGGTTTGGTTCATTTGTTTGATGATATCTCAACCTTCGTGGGTTATTTAATGCCAAAGCCATCCTCGTAGAAAAACAGTGCTGGTACTATTTAACCTATAACTAGACCGGGGATGATTATGGAGTTCATGTCTTTCCTAAAAGTGAACGTGACTTGAGTTAGAACTTGCTTACTCTGACGTCTCAGTCCAACACTTTAGTCACTACACAGCAGGAAATTCTCCTCCTGCAGAATTTCAACGGGGTCTGTCTACTTCAGAAAAAAGATTGAAGTTGGTTCTTATTTAGTAAAATGTACTTATCATGCCTCAGGTTACCTTTAGTTCATCGATGATCTCTCCTCTTAATACTGAACAGAATCTTCGATGCTTAATGTAGGTTTTCAGACGAAACTTCGGGATTTCAGGATGACTTGACCGTGAACGTCAAGTGGAGGGTTCAAATCCGCCCATATTCGATTTGTTTTCATTAGTTTGAATTTGACGACCAGCCAGAGCACGAAGCCACAATTTTGAAACATCCAAGAATAGTCCTGCACGCGCCATGAAATCTAATTGATCTGTTACAGTTTCATGTCATCATAGCAGTCTTTCGAGAGAAGAAAATCGATATGCACCCGGACAGTTTCCTTGTCTGTAAACTCGAATGAAGAATTTTTTTCCCGAAATAGGAACAAATTTCTTTGATTTGATGCCTCGGGGTAAAAACGCCTCAACCGCCAACTCTCTGTTTGGATTGTAAGTTTGACATTTTGTTCGATTGATGACTAGCATAAAAGCAGCCTTCGATGGCTTATAGACTCATTGAAGAGTCGCATCTTATCTATGAAAATTTCATAATTAGATAAGGACGATGTGATAAATTGCAAATAGATTGATGGCAGGGGTCCAAAACTAGAATTTTGTGATATTAAGTTCAATAAAGAGGGAGTTGCAAAATGGCTTTGAAGACTCGTTTTGTCGTCTTTTTTAGGGTCTTTCTTACTTCTATCTACCAAAATTTTGGTTTGGAGTTGATAGTCTGTATTTAAATCTATCTATCTATCTATCTCATTATGTTCATATCTATCTATCTATCTATCTATCTATCTATCTATCTATCTATCTCATTATGTTCATATCTATCTATCTATCTATCTATCTATCTATCTCATTATGTTCATATCTATCTATCTATCTATCTATCTATCTATCTATCTATCTGTCTATCTATCTATCTCATTATGTTCATATCTATCTATCTCACTCTCTTCATATCTATCTATCTATCTATCTATCTCATTATGTACATATCTATCTATCTATCTATCTATCTATCTGTCTATCTATCTATCTCATTATGTTCATATCTATCTATCTATCTATCTATCTGTCTATCTATCTATCTCACTCTCTTCATATCTATCTATCTATCTATCTATCTATCTCATTATGTACATATCTATCTATCTATCTATCTATCTATCTATCTCATTATGTTCATATCTATCTATCTATCTATCTATCTCACTCTCTTCATATCTATCTATCTATCTATCTATCTATCTATCTCATTATGTTCATATCTATCTATCTATCTATCTATCTTACTCTATTCATATCCATTTATCTATAAAGAAAAGTTGAAAAAACAAATAATCCAAAATTTGATGATTTTATTATGGAAGTCGACGTTAAACGTTTCTATTGTAATAACCTTCTTCAGGAAAATCTAGTTAAAATAGCGATGGATGTTTGATGAAATAACAGGGGAAAAGAAAGTGTGTATAAAAAGAAAGATTCATAACATATCTATCTATCTATCTATCTATCTATCTATCTATGTCAGTCTGTTCATATCTTTTTATCTATTCTGCTATCTATCCATCTATCTCAAATATACATAAATATATAATATGATATTTATAATCTATATTCCGGAATACAACTTGAACTTTCCGTTCTAGTTTTAAGGTAACGTATAAACACAACAAAAACTAGTCGGGTCACGGATTTTGAAACCAATTATTAACATGGACTGAGTATGATTGTCAGGAAAAAAAAAATGAATTCCAAGATTTAGTTAAATACAAGAAACTTTAGCAGGTGGATATTTTCCTGCCAGAAAAACAAGACAAAATAACGAACACCTCATTAAAAAACCTGTCAAATATACCAAAACCTTTAAGATAAAATTGATGCTTTTACGAAGGTTCTTTTCATTATTAAATTTAATAAGTAAATAAGCAAAATATAATAAAATAAGAAAATTAAAAAGATAAAGAATTTGCACGTTTTTATTTGGTTAACTAAGATCAAATAATGTTTGTTAACAAATGAAATACTTATTTTGTGACTTTTAAAACGGAGAAAATTAGGGGGAATATTCTCTTCTGATTTTTTTCTGGGACTTGGGTAATTTTTGCTCTCCCCAGTTTAATAAGAGTAATGGCTAATGTGCTAGACTGAGACATTATATTAAGCGAGTTCAAACTCCAGTCACGGTTGTAGGTTCACTTTTGGACAAATACCCTTGGGGAAGGTATGAATTCCCTTATTTTTCTAGCAATGGGTTTTATAGTACTACTACTGTTCTTCTCTAAGGATGATTTTGGCATTAAATAATTCATGAAGGTTGATATGCTTTTAGATTAAGAAACCGAACCAAACCATTTCTGTTCAAAATGTCTCTCTCTAGTCCTCAGATGTGAGTGTGATTTAGTATTTCCAAGGAGGTGCCCGTGGTGTAATGGTTATCGTCGCGGGAAATAGACACGGCGACACGAGTTCAAATCCTGGACGAGACTGATTGCATTTTCACATAGCTCTAATACTCTTGGGAAAGGTATAAATCCAATTATTCTCCCTCCGGCTATGGGTAAATAGTAGGACAGACTAGGTTCTTCAGCCTTGGTGAGGCAACTAGTCTAGGAGAAGGAAAACTCTGAATTCAAACCTGTTAAACTCCGCTTAAAAAATTGACCTTGTGTCATATCCTACCCGAAGGGAAGGGTTGGTAAATATGATAATGTAGTGGTTTGGTTTGATTTTACGGCAAAACACCCATTAAAGGTTATCTAATCCCAAGTCCTATTCATACATATATATCAAATATCGGATTTGTAAACATATTGTTGATTACATTTAAAACGAGCTCGAGTTCATTGTTTTGCACACAGTTTAACGGTTCCAATACACCCAACCAAGCCGAGACACTACTGCATAGTTTGGAACGAGCAGCCGCAGGCATAGGCCTCTATGTCAATGCACACAAAACGGAATATATGTGCTATAATCAAACGGGTGACATCTCCACTCTAGACGGAACCCCTCTTAAACTAGTAGACAAATTCACTTACCTAGGAAGCAGCTCCCATCAACCGAAAAGGACATCGAAACCAGGTTAACGAAAGCATGGACAGCTATCAATAGGCTATCGATTATATGGAAATCAGACCTAACCGATAAGATGAAAAGCAGTTTCTTCCAGGCAGCAGTCGCATCGATACTACTATATGGATGCACAACATGGACTCTAACAAAACGGCTGGAGAAGAAGCAAGACGGCAACTACACAAGAATGCTGCGAGCAATCTTGAACAAGTCCTGGCGGCAACACCCCACAAGACACCAACTGTACGGCCACTTGCCTCCTATCACGAAAACTATTCAAGTTAGACGAACCAGACATGCAGGACACTGCTGGAGAAGCAGGGACGAACTCATAAGTGATGTACTCTTGTGGACCTCCACACATGGCCGTGCAAAAGCAGGACGACCAGCACGAACATACATTCAGCAACTATGTGAGGATACGGGATGTTGTCCAGAAGACCTGCCTGAGGCGATGAACGATATGGAAAAGTGGTGAGAGAGGGTCAAGGATATCCGTGCTACCAGCACGACATGATGATGATGATGATGATCACTAACAATTCAATTAAATATTAATCATTTTTTTACACAGTTAAATGATCAAAAAGTTCTATTTAAAATAATCAGTTTAACAACAAGTTATTTGTTTGCATTCAGTTTAAATGTTGAACAATTCTATTTGACCCAGAGATAGAACCCTATCACTCCGGGTCAGAGTGGACCTGGGAGTGATGTCAGTAAAGGGGTATTCTGCATTCTCCAAAGATCTAGCATTACTGGAGTCTCACCATGAGATTGTTTAATGTCATAAATATGATATTCGTCGGGGGTGGGTCTTACCCCTCAGCAGAGATGTAGACGGTGTATTCTACAAGCCCTCGCCGACTCGGCTGGAAGTGTTGTGGTGTAGTGGATATGTTACTTGCTTGTTTAAGCATCAGGTTTGGGGTAGTCCCAGTCACGATTGGGACTACCCTAAACCAGTTGGACTGCGAGATCGTAGTAAGGAGTTCAAACTCCAGTCGCGTTATTCCCTTTACTTTCGGTCAAACACACTTGGGAAAAGTATGAACTCCCTTTAATCCTCCTTAGCAATCGGCTAAATAGTACCACTGCTGTTATCAACAAAGATTGTTTTGGCTTTAAATGACCCATGAAGTTTAATATGCCATTAAGTAAGGAAACCAAAACTATTTTCTTTTATCGGGAACTTATAAATCATATTCATTGTTCTTGGTAGTTTAAAGGTATCTTTATTTTTAGAGGAGCCAGTGCACATTTGTTTGCACACTGTTAAATCGTTTCAAGTATTGGTTTCTAGCACTAATAATTTTATTTGCGCATATTTAAATGGTTTTAAGTATTGCGATCAAGCACAAATAGTTTTATTGGTACACCGTTAAATGGTTTTAAGTATTGGTTTCTAGCACTAATAGCTTTATTTGCACATAGTTAAATGGTTTTAAGTATTGGCTTCAAACACTGATGGTTTTATTAGTGCATAGTTAAATGGTTTCAAGTATTGGTTTCTAGCACTGATAGTTTTATCTCCGCATAGTTAAATGGTTTCAAGTATTGGCTTCAAGCACTAATCGTTTTTTTGGCACATAGTTAAATGGTTTTAAGTATTGTCTTCAAGCACAAATAGTTTTATTAGTGCATAGTTAAATGGTTTCAAGTATTGGGTTCAGTTAGGTAGTTTGGCGAAATGATATTTGTCATTTATAACATACGATTATTTTATGCCAAATCTTATTCACACATACACACACACACACACACACACACATATATATATATATATGCAAATTTCATTGAACGTAATAGACATTTTATGCCTACATATTCTCTTTTGGATCCGTTCGAATTCCCGTATTACTTTTATCGTATTCGGGGGGAACTGATTAAGGTATTGTCCATAATTGTATGTATCCCTAGTACTTTCTGCCTGACTTTGGGCCATCATCAGGGGAGAATCTGTTACAAAAGTGATGTAACTTTTGTTTTAGCAAATTACTACTGTGTAAGGACGTCTTTGCTGTTGGAGATTATGGCGCTTGCTTTTAAATGTAATTCTGTAAATAGTGCCAGTAGCTAAAGACATTTAAGTACGTTAGCACTGGTTTGAAAATTAATTCTATTAAGTGCTGGTTGCAGGTTTCTAATATATAGTGCTTCGAGAATCTGAAGTTTTTGTTTATTATTTTGATGTTCGAGTATTGTTGTGTTGTCGGTGAGAATTTTTCGTATTTGTGTTGTTGGGCATGAATGTTTTTTTTGAATGCTGAGCTATTGAACTTGTGTCAGAAAGGTGCATTGTAAGTCTCCTCGACAGGGTAGTTGAGGTTAAACCAACATATATATTTTTTTATTATAAATCCGATGAAAAAATAATGAAAACATTGATTCACAAAAACATACTCCCCACTGATCCTAATAAAAAAATAAAACTTATTATATATTATAATAAGTTCAAAACCTCGAATTTGGTCATTAGAAATAACTCCTCTCCCTCGATTGGGGTGTTGCAAAAAACCAACGTTATATATAAATTTAAATGTCCCCTAGGAGATTGTATCTCTGATAATAATAGTATATATGCCATACCAACGTTAAAGACTTTAGTCTCCCATACTATTTACCCTTAGCAGAAAAATAATTAGATTCATACCTTTCTCAATGGTATAAGTGCGATGTAAAATGTAAACTTCAGGATTGAACTCGGGTCAGCGTGTTCTTTTCCTACGATGATAACCGTTACAGCTGGAGCGCCTCTATACTTTAAGTGGATGGAATGAAATGAAAAATTCCTTTTTTATAGACAGGGTCATTAAAGAAAAAGAAATAAAGAAAAAAAAAACGGAAAAGGAAAGAGAAAACTAATTCCAGTTAAATTTTTTTTTAGATGTTTTCAAGTTGATAGTTATTTTGTAAATTCTTTCATTGAATGTAAATGTCACAACGTTGATTGAATAAACATATCGACAACAGTGAAAAAATATTTGGTGCAACTATAGATTATAAATATTTTTATATTTTTCGTATGTGTTTTTTCATTGGGCAATATTTTAGGGATAAAATCCTGTATGTATAATAATCCTGTATGTATAATAAATTTCCAGGGTGTTACATCACTCTGATAAGACGAGTTGATAGTTTGCAGCCAAAAAATTGTCTGTGTATATTTTTTCTTGGTTGGTTGGTTGTTTGGTTGTTTTGTTTTACGGCGTATAAACCCTTTTTGGGTCATTTAATGCCGAACTAAGTCTTTCTGATAAAAGTTTCAAACAATCCAGTTTAGTAAAAGTATAGTTTTTATTTATACACAGTTACATGTTAAAACAGCTCTATTTTTAACAATTCAATTTAGCCTAAATACGCAGTTTAAATACACAACTGTAAAAATAGTTCTATTTCAAACAATTCAGTTTGACGTAATTACACAATTGAGTTCTATTTGACCCATAGATAGGACCCTATCAGGTGCTACAACTTCGGTTCAGAGTGAACCTGGGAGCGATGTCAATGAAGGAGTACTCCGCATTCCCCAAATCTCCAGCATTACTGAAACATCACCATCAGATTGTTTAGTTTCATATCAAGGATACTCATTGGGGGATCTTATCCATCTGCAGAGATTGCTGATTGGGCTAGGTTGTGTTTTATGGCAAATCAACCCTTCTAAGTTATCTAATGCCAAATTTTATTTATATATATATATATATATATATATATATATATGATTTGTGAACGAATAGATCGTAGGTACCATTAATGATAAAATATTTCTCTTTTATCCATCGATGAGACCCTAAAAGATACTTCCACTCTGTGGCTTAGTGGACTTGGGAGTAATGACAATGAAATTGTACTCCACATTTCCCAAACTTTAAGAGTACAGCTTCACCATCAGATGCAGTTTAGTGTCATATCTAGGATACTTGTTCGTTGGGAAAGTCTTACCCCTATACAGAAATGCAGTCAGCATATTCTACAGTTCCAGCCAACTTTTAGCAAAAAAATGTGGGAGAACTTATTTACGAGGGATACTGTATAAGATCGATGTGTTGAATGATTTTAACGCCCGGTCAACCCGTTTGGATTTATTCTATATGAAGAGATGAAGGGATTCTGTACATTGGACGTTTGTATTTATGATTACATTTCATATTCATATTTACATTATTTGATATTAACTATTCTTATCTAATACAAATAATTTGAAAACAGATCTATTTCATTTATAGATTCTAACAGGATATACAACTCCTCTCAAAGTTGGCCCGGTCAGCTGTGGCTGCAGAATACACAGACTACATCTCTGCTGAGGTGTAAGACTCCCCTAACGAGTTTCCTGGATATATGACACTAAACAATCTGATGAAGCTTCAGTAATGCCGAAGCTTTAGAGAATGCAGAGTAACCCAGCTCCCCTCTAACCAGGAGTGGTAGCACCAGATAGGATCCAAATTTATGGATCAAAGAGAACGAAACTGTGCACTTATGCTAAACTGAATTGTTTGAAATAGATCTGTTTATGAAATAGAATTGTTTTTAAGAATAAAAATAGATTTGGCATTAAATAACCTACAGGCGGGGGTATAACATAAAACCAAATCAAACCTTGCTCACTCGGCGGGGGGTATAGAATACACTGACTGCTTTTCTGTAGAGAGCTAAGACCACATCCCCAACGAGTGTCGTGGATATCATACGAAACAATTTGATGGTGAGGTTCCAGTAATGCTGGAGCTTTGGGGAATGCAGAGTACCCCTTCATTGTCATCGCTCCAAGGTCCACTCTGGTCAGGAGTGGTAGCATCTGATAGGATCCTGTTTATGGGTCAAATATCCTTATGCTAAACTGAATTGCTTGAAATAGAACAGTTTTTGTATGGCAAACTGAATTTTCAAAAATATAATTGTTTTTGACATTGAAACTGTATTTACGCTAAACTCTATTCTTTGAAATAGAACTGTTTTGACATTCAACTGTGTGTCAACAAAAACTACCCTTATACTAAACTGAACCATTTGAATCAGAAGTGTTCGACTGAACTGAATAGCTTGAAATAGAAATATTTTTGACGATTAGATTGAGTACTTAGGTCAAACTGAATTGCTCGAAATATAACTGTTTATTTGTATAAAAATGGATTTGGCATTAAATATCCTACAAAGGTTGATATGCCAAAGACAAGCAAACAAACCAAATCAAACCAAACCAAATTCAAACCGAACCAAATCAAACCAAACCAATTCAAGGAACTAAATCGAAACCACACCAAATCAAACCAAACGAAACCAAATCAAACAAAACCAAATCCAACGAAACGAAACCAAACTAAACCAAATTCAAAGCAAACCGATCTAGTCAAAATAGACCTGGAAGTAATGGCAGTAGGGGAGTATTCCACAATCACCAGAACTAGAGGCTTACTATTAGATGAAGTTTAGTTTCTTACCTTGGAACCTTCGTTTTGGCAGTCCTTACTGCTCTATAGGGGATACTGTCAACGTATTTTAAGATCCACCGACATGGTAATGGATTTTTGAAATACTTCTAAAATTTAATTTAGTGCTCGCCACATGGTCTTAATCAAACTTATTATCATGACTTATGGTCAGGCATATTACCATCAGTTTTGTCGGTTGAATTTTAGTTGTGTAGCTTAACATATGAGTACCACAAACATCCGAGTAGAGTCTATGCCGAGTTAATTTTTTTACGTGTTATTTTTCCTAAAATCTTCAGCTATTCAAAGATTTATGTAGTTACAAAAACAATAGCGTCTAATTCCGGTTAGAAATCTTTTTTCCGAAGATTGGCCTTCTTCCTAGTTTTATTCATGGTCTGAATGAACTCTTGATCAACTCTCTCTTTCTCTCTCTCTCTCTGTCTTACTCTCTCTCTCTCTCTTCATCATCATCATCATCATGTCGTGCCACTAGCACGGATATCCCTGACCCTCTCTCGCCACCCCTCCCTATCATCCATCGCTTTTGGCAGGTCTTCAGGGCTACATCCCGTATCCTCACATAGCTGCTGCATGTATGTTCGAGCTGGTTGTCCTGCTTTTGCTTGGCCATATGCGGGGGTCCATAGGAGTACATTACTGATGAGTTCGTCCTTGCTTCTCCAGCAGTGTCCTGCGTGTCTGACTCGTCTAACTTGGATAGTTTTCGTGATGGGAGGCAAGTTGCCGTACAGCTGGTGTCTTGTGGGGTGTTGCCGCCAGGTGAAAATTAGCTCATTTAGCTTTCATCGTTTCCTTTCAGTTAAGTGGAAGACATCGTGCCGTAATGGTAAATAAGTTGGACTGCGAACGCGTTGTTTCTTTCCAATTATTCATCTCATACAGTGTTTATATATATATATATATATATATATATATGCGTGTGTGTGTGTGTGTGTGTGTGTGTTTAGGAGGTAGATTTTCGTGCAAGAAAATTTCATTAAAGATAACATACAAGGTTTTGGAGTTTATTTTTTTTATTAGCCTTTTCCTGTTTACGAGTGAGATGTTACAAATATTTTTGAAGGCTGGTGAATGATTGTCCGAAATCTATGATGTTACAGCCCGACTACATAAGCTTTCAACCTTCGTTGGGAATCGTCGAGATAGGGGTTCGACCACGCCATATATTATGAGTTTTTATTTGATCAATGAATATTTTGAAGAACATTTATCGCGTCACGTTGACGTTGAGCAGTCCATTTGAACTGACTTGAATGTGTCGAATTCAGATTTTGAACTGTTATTCATTCTCATTTGTAAGCTCTTATCAACAAATAGGAAAAGGCATAAAAAAACCATCAAAAAACCTTATCTCATATCGTTAATAATAATTATATATATATATATATACATATATATATATAGAGAGAGAGAGGTGCTCAGGTCTCGTTATACGACTCTCAGCCGGATCTATTTTACGGGGTCTCCATTTTACGATGTCAGTTTTCATAAAGTACTATTCATAGAAAACATATGAAACCCACCCTTTCAGGGCCCACAACTAAGCTTTCCCTTCAACCCAGCAAGTAGATTCGACCCAGTATATATATATATATATATATATATGCAAGAGTCAACCACGGTTTCATTATTTCTTTAACAACTTTATCAAATAATAATACAGACTTACTTGACTGAAGAATTCAGTGTGAATTATCAGATTATCCTGAGAGAATTAAAAAAAAAGAATTGTTGGCGCTCGTGGAGTAAGGGTTGTCGTCGCAGGAAATAAAAACAACGACCCGAGTTCAAAACCTGGACGAGGCTATTGGCGTTACATTCCATATTAATGCCCTGAGGAAATGAATGAATTTGTCTTTTCTCTGTTGTCTATGGTTAAATAGTAGGGCAGACTGAGTTCTCTAACGTTGGTTAGGCAGTTAGTCTAGGAAAAGGAAAATTTTGAATTCAAACCAGATGAATTCTGCTTAAAAGCTGACCTTGTATCACATCCTGCTTGTAACGGAGGGGTTGGGTAAATACAAGTTTCATGTCTCGAGCTGTGCCAAAGCTTAGTCCATGATTACATCCATGTCTTGTTTAAAAAAAAATGATCTGACAGTCATTACTTTTAGGGCAACACTTATATCCTGCCTCGGGAATTATGAGGAAGTTTCTGGCTGATAGCTCAAAAGTAATAAACACCGACAGGTCAACAGATCGATTTGATCGATTGATCAACAGAGGAATCTATCGATAGTATACAAAGCAAAGAGCGATTCGATTAGCTGATCATTGACCGAGAAGACATCCCGAGACACCGTTGAGTGTCCAGTGACCGAATCTGGCCAAATTCAATCACCGAACAGACCACTACCGGAAAACGGGGAATGATAGCCTAAATATAGCGTTCGGTACACATAATGGCTGTCCGGTGGTGACGGCTGTCAGCCAATCGACAATGACTTCCGGAGCAATATTTGATCTATAAATAGTTCTTCCTATCAGTGTTTCTGTGCAACAGTCTGTAATAGTAAGCAAAATAAAATTGCCTGAAAACTTATAAATAACAACGGGGGGTTTAATTGATAAATAAGAATTCTAATCTTATAAGATAACTTTGAAAGCAAAAGAATAATGAAACTGGAAATTTACTAAGCTTCTTGCTTAGATGTGGTACAAGGCCATATGAAAGGGGCACCCAATGAGACTCGAACTCACTCGTAAAAGAATAATGAAACTGGTAACCAAATAAAGTTGATTGAGCGTTAATCTTATGAAACAAGTTTTAGACTAAATAGAATAATGAGGCTATTATGAAAATGATCTATGAGGGTTTATTGATAAATACAATCTCTAAATCATGTAAAACAAATTTTAGACTAGATAAAATAATGTGACTTGTGTTAAGATGATCTATGAGGGTTGACTGATAATGAAAGTCTCTTAATCATATAAAACAAATTTTAGACCAAATAGGATAATGAGAGTAGTATCAAAATGATCTATGAAGGTTGATTGAAAAATATGGTATATTTATCTTATAAAACAAATTTTAGACTAGATAAAATAATGTGACTTGTGTTAAGATGATCTATGAGGGTTGATTAATAATGAAAGTCTCTTAATCATATAAAACAAATTTTAGACCAAATAGGATAATGAGAGTAGTATCAAAATGATCTATGAAGGTTGATTGAAAAATATGGTATCTTTATCTTATAAAACAAATTTTAGACTAGATAAAATAATGTGACTTGTGTTAAGATGATCTATGAGGGTTGATTGATAATGAAAGTTTCTTAATCATATAAAACAAATTTTAGACCAGATAGAATAATGAGAGTAGTATGAAGAAGATATAGAGGGTTGATTTATAAATTAGGTCTCCAAATCTTATATCTCCAGTTAGCTGGAACTGTAGAATACGTTGACAGAATCTCACAAGAGGGATAACCCCCAGCCCAACGAGAGTTCTGGATATGACATTAAATTACATCTGATGGTGAGGCTCCAGTTCTGAGGACTTGGAGAGTGTGGAGTACTCATTCATTGCCATTGCTTCCAGGTCCGTTCTGACCTGGAGTGTTAGTACCTTTTAGGTTCTCATGACTGAGTCAGGTAAAACTATTTAGTTATTTACTATGCTTGAAACTATTTGTGTACAATAAAATGAGCTCTGGTTCGTTTAAAAAAAGTTACCAAAAAATTATTCACCAGAGAGTCATGAGTATAACAGAATTCGGTGTACAAATAACCTACAACGATTAATACGCCATAAAATCCAACCAACCAACCAACCAACCATTATAAAACAGGCTTTTGGCCGGATAGAATAATGAAACTGCATTGTCTAATTCTTAAGTTATCATTGTAGAACAATCGTGGTATTATTTAACCAATTGCAGGGTTTTTATACCTTTCCTTAGGGCATAGGCCAAAACTGAACGACTGGAGTTCGAACTCGCTTACTACGACTTTGCAGTCCAACAAATTAGCCATTACACGACATAAATTTCACTTGATTTGTTTTGTTTTGATTTGGTTTGTTTTTATGGCACATCAACCATTGTAAGTTATTTTATGCCAAATCCATTTAAAAACATATAAAGAGTTCTATTTCATACAATTCAGTTGACTATAAGAACAGTTTTTTTGTTTACACTCAGTTAAATATCTAAAACATTTCTATTTCAAACAATTCAGTTTAGCATACAAAACCGTTCTATTTCAAGCAATTCAGTTTAGCATAAGGATACAGTTTAGTTCTATTTGACCCATAGATAGGATCCTATCAGATGCTACCACTCCTGACCAGAGTGGACCTTGGAGCGATGGCAATGAAGGGGTACTTCGCCTTCCCGAAAGCTCCAGCATTACATCAGAGCGTTTTGTGTCATATCCAGGACACTCGTGGCGGGGGAGGAGTCTTACCTCTCTGTAGAGAAGCAATCGGTGTATTTTACAGCCCCAGTCGACTGGGCAAACATTTTATTAATTATTCATCAGGAAACTTACATGAAACAAAATGGGATGGCGTTGAAAAGTCACAGAGCAAAAGGGGATGGAACCTTTTCTTCGGGAAAGGCAAATAAAATCGCTGAGGTAGTCAGCAAAAGATCTGGATCTAAATTAGCGAAATCCATGGCTGGAATAATCAAAGCTGTCATAAAAGCTCGATGTGAGGAAACCAACTGTTACTTCTATTTTATTTTATTTTTTTATGGTCATGAATTTCATAATTTTTTTTCTTCATTTGGTCATTGGATAACATTTTCTTTTGCATAGCTTGAAAGAAAATTATACCATTAATTCAAATTACTTCATCTTTATATTTAATGAACTCAGAATGCACAACAGTTAAATAAATGTTTTGCATCTTGTCTGTTGATAGTTTATTTACTCTGTGGGAGAATTCTATAATTTTTGCCTGGGGTATAAAAACGTTTGGGATTTAACTAACTGTCCACCATATCGATATATGACACAAGTTCGTTTTATCGTGGGAAGCCACCCACAAATCCATACTTATGCTTAGCTATTTAAAAAAAAATACTTGTTCCTTTTATCATTTCTCATCCCAGGATTCTACGTTTAAATGATGGCGACCACAAGCACTTTAGTAACCGTATTTCTGTAATATCACTCGTTCAGGGTTTTTGGAATATAGTCTTCATCTTTATTGTTATAGTCATAACGTTTCGGCCGATATGTCATCCGGCCTTCTTCAAGTGTTTCTTGTCGAACTCGGGAGCCTACACGGAACTTCAAACCGCGTCCTTTATTTAATTCACGGGGATCACTTGCTCTGATTCCATTATTCATAACCGGGTACAAGTATTCCTTTAATGTTACTCGCCTGCCGTCAGGATTGAACCTGCAACGTCCAGGCGAATGTCTCTTAGAAGCTAAGGGAATTAACGCCTATAACCATTACACTATGTGCCCTGTGTCCGACAAGAAACGCCTGAAGAATGCCGGAGGACATATCGACCGAAACGTTGTAAATATAACAGTAAAGACGAAGACAATAGTCCGAAAACTGTGAATGATAAAAATCATCAAGCTTCGTCTCAGAAATTCAAACAACAAAAATGGCTGTCTTACTTAGCGCCCGTGAGCACATTCAATGAGAAAAGGTATTAAGCTTCTTTACCTACGATTTCAAACACATTCTAAGAAACATATCAAACTTCCGTAGCAAATCAACTATCAAAATGACCTTTGATGAAATAAAACTAATTCTAAAATTAATTATTCGAACTGTTGCGGATAAAGAGAAAAAAAAGGAATTAATAAAAATCCGATCTATGAATTTATTTTATTTTTATCTTTTTAAATTGAATGAAAAGTTTGCTGAAAAACTAAAGTACAAAATCTTTTCTTGTTAGTAAAAATAATGTTAGCTCGAGCATAGATTTTTTTTTTTTTTTTTTTAAATTGAGGTAGCAATAATGGCTGGCTTGAAATAAAGGGACATATTTTATATGTGTAAAATTCTTTTATGTAATTATGTCACTCTTTGAGAGAGAAAATGGAATTGTGTCTCAAAGAATGTCTATGAAGTGTTGCTGATAACGCAAATATAAACGAAAACAAAATTCGTTTAATTTAAGAAAAATTAAGCGAGTTGAAATGAAAGAAAATAATGTAGATTTTCACTCGAAAAAAAAAAAAGGTATTAGAATTAGTAAAAAAATACATTACTTACTATTTATTTGCGTAAGTATGAAAAATACAAGCTTACAAAAAATATTTATTTCGTCGTTTATTTATACAATTAAAGTTGGTTCGAAATTTGCCGAAAAAGTTAATTATTTATCTATAAGTCTAATTGGTTTAGAAATTCTATTTTAAAAATTTTTAGCGGGAAAAAATTTCAAAAATTATTTTGGGTTTTGATTCTTCAAATTTTTGCGCCAATTCAAATATTGTCGTCTGCGAAGTAGCTCGAAATTTAAAAACTCGCGCGAATATGCCTGTTAAATGCTAAAATTCAGATACCAAACTACAGCTTCGCGAGCATAATCTTTCGCACAAAAAAAAAAAAAATACTTTTTTTTAAGTATGGAATTCATTTAAGTCCCCATACGGACAATTTTTGCTTCAGCTAAAAAATTCGAACAATTTAGATTTACTTCTATTTTTAATACTAGGAATTAAAAAAACAACAAAATAAGTTGAATGATACCACGTAAAAAAGTTGTTATATCAAAGAAATTATCAAACTAATTATTTGGTTGTTCGGAAAATAATGCCCAATTTTAGGATTATTTTTTATTCCTGTATTAATGAATTTAAACTGTGTTTTAATCAGTCAAAATCTCTGAAGATCTATACATTTCTGTCATCAATTAATAAAGATGTTTACGCCTCTAGGTTTTGATGCCAAGAAATCTTTGAATTAGTTTCTACTAGTTTTTGTCATAAAACGTGTCCAGATGTTTGAAAAAATGGTTAGCGGTGAGTGAGAGATCTTGAAAATATTGGTCGTTTTATTTTACGGCGTATCAACCTTTCCGGGTTATTTAACGCCGAATTAAATTTCAAACAATTCAGTTTAGTATAAGTATAGTTTTTGTTTACAAACAGTTAAATGTCAAAACAGTTCTATTACAAACTATTCAGCTTAGCATGATTAAACAGTTTCAATGTCAAAAACAGTTCTATTTCAAACAATTCCGTTTTGCATAAGTTCACAGTTTAGTTTTATTTAAAAATAGTTCTATTTCAAAGAATTCAGTTTAGTATAAGTTCATCTTTTAGTTCTATTTGTCCTATAGAGTGGTCCCGAGAGCGAAGACAATGAAGGAGTACTCTGCATTCCCCAAAGCTCTTGCATTACTGGAACCTTACCATCAAATTGTTTCGCGTCATATCTAGGACACTTGTTGTGGGCTGTCTCACCCCTCTACAGAAAAGCAGTCGGTGTATTCTACAGCCCCAGTCGATTGGGCAAATGAAAATATGGTGGATGAGGCAAAGTCCGTGAAGTATCATCTTGGCAACATGTGGCCGAGTATTGTCATCCTGGCAACATGTGACTGAGTATTGTCATCCTGGCAACATGTGGTCGAGAATTGTCATATAGTAAAATCATGACCAAGCTTGAAATGTAAACGCATTACTTTCTTTTATGTTCCTAATTCGGGGCGTATATCTTTCAAAATCAAATTCTGAAAGAAGTAATAGAAAATTATCAAGGGGGAGACGTATATCATCAGAAATGAGAATTTTTTATACGACTACAACGAAAGTAATACGCAAGAACAGAATTGAAATAGTTTATACAAAAATGGGACATCCTACTTGTGGGTCGAATGGATCAAAGCATGAATTTAAAAGAAAAGTGAGTTTACGAAGAAAAAGTGAGTTCATATAAAAAATGGTTACAAACCATATATAATTCATATATGTAAACCGGATTTGGCATTAAATAACCCATAGTGGTTTGATAATGCCGTGAAACTCAAACAACCAACCAAAAATGGGACAATATTTTCTGAAGAATCTAATATTATATATAAATGTCTAAGCGTGTTAATACGAAAATAAGAAAATTGCCAATTTCTTTTAACTCTTAACCTAACAAAATTCTTAGTGTACAAAAGAGAGAGAAAAAAAAAAATCAAACGAAACCAAACGAAATAATGATACTTGCTCACTCGGCTGGGGCTGTAGAATACGCCGACCGCACATCTGCAGAGGGGTAAGACCCCCCCACCAACGAGATATGACACTAAGCAATCTGATAGTGAGGTTCTAGTAATGCTGGAGCTTTGGGGAATGGGGAGTACCCCATTTATTGCCATCGCTCCCAGGTCTACTGTGGTAGTACCTGATAAGGGTCCTATCTAAGGGTTAAAATTGAACTAAACCTTGCTTTCTTCATTATACTGATTTTTGCATTTAAACTGCGTATTTAGGCTAAACTGAATTGTTTAAAATAGAACTGTTTTGACATTTAAACTGCGTACTTATGCTAAACTAAATTGCTCGAAATAGAACTGTTTTGTCTAAACTGTGTGGAATGTTTTTGACAATTAAACTGTACTTACATTTAAAGTGCGTGCTTATGCTAAAGTGAATTGTTTGAAATGGAACTGTTTTAGACATTGAAACTCGACTTACACTAAACTGAATTGTTATATATAACTGTTTTGACATTAAAGAAAATCTGTACTCATATTAAACTGAATAAACTGTTTGAATAAATAGAAATGTTTTTGACAATTAAACTGTGTACTTATGCTAAACTGAATTCTTTGAAATAGATCTAATTATTTGCATAAAAATGGATTTGGTGTTAAATAACCTACGAAGGTTGATATGCCATAAAACCCAACTAACCAACCAAACAAACAAACAAACAATAAATAATGATACTGGCACTAAATAACCCACGAGGAATTGATGTGCCATAAAACACAAATTAAATCAAATCAAACCATTATTTTTGCTTGAGTAACTATAAGTAACTATAAGGAAATCGTTATAGTCATGAGCGAAATGGTAAATACATGCAATATCAACATTACATTTGTAAAAAATATTTACTATAACAGCTGAAATTGATTAGCCAGAGAGTAAGAAGCAAAATTCTACCCAGGGAATAACATTTTTGAGTTTTAGAAACATTTTACACATTGTAAACTCTCGAGCAAGATACACAGGTATGGACGGATTACTTTAAAAAATTTATAAATGGTAAGTGTGATGATAAAAAAGAAAGAATCAACACTCAATTTTTCATTCTTTAACGAAGACGTGAGCAAAGAAACTTATAATGAATTTATGAGGTTCAAATGAATCACTGATAATTCTTCTTGCGAAATACAGGGTTGAGCAAGAGCTACACCCTCCGTGCTTACTAGACATTTTTGGATTAATATAACAGTCAACTGGGGGGGGGATAATTTTGTGCTGAATTACGTGGAGCTCATTGGCCAAGTGGGTAGGGTGTTCGCCAATTGTCCGGGAGACCGGGGTTCAATCCCTGGTCGAGTCAAACCAAAGACTTAAAAAATGGTACTTGATACCTCCTTGTTTAACACTCAGCATTATAAGGTACGTATCAAGAGTAAAGTGGAGCAAGCCAATGAAAGGAGTAGCGCCCTTCCCTACACCTCGGTGTAGTAGCTACTGAAAAGGGAGCCTTCCAGTCGCCCTCGACTACAGTCGCCAACTTTACTTTTTACTTATGTGGAGCTGCTCCTTTGATATGTTGAAGGGTCTGTTTCATTTCAAAAACCATGAATCTAAATGGTTCTGTATGCAAGCCTGGATGAGGTTGAATAGAAAATTGGCAGTTGCCCGTGCAGCAAGTGTCCTTCCTCTTTCTCCCCAAAACAGAACCGGGAGCTTTATAGATAAAGACTTCAACTGCCTTTGCCTGCGTTGCAAGAACGTATCTGGTTGATTGGTATGTTGGTTTTTATGGTTTATGAACCCTTGTAGGTTATTTAATGCCAAATTTTGTTTATACATATATATTGGTTAGTTGGTTGGGTTTTTATGGCATCTCAATCATTACAGGTTATTTGATACCAAATATTGTTTAAACATATATATAGGTTAGTTGGTGGGGTTTTATTATATCTAAACCCTTGTCAGTTATTCTGTGCGAAATCCCTATATATATATATATATATATATATATATATATATATATATTGGTAGGTTGGATTTTTATGGCATTTCAACCCTTGTAGGTTATCTAATACCAAATCTTGTAAATATCTAATATACGATTTGTGAACGAGTAGTTTGTGGATGATATTGTGAAACAAGCCAGAGCACTTTTGTTTGCACACTATTAAGTGGTTTCAAGTATTTTTATCAAACCCAAATAATTCAGTATTGATAATTTTTTGCACACAGTTAAATCATTTCAAGTACTGCAATCTAACACGAATAGTTTTATTTGCACTCAATAAAACGGTTTCAAGTATTGCTATCTAATACTAACAATTTAATGGTTTAGTTTGGTTTCTTTGTTTAATGGCATATCAACCTTTGTAGGCTATTTAATGCAAAAGTCATTCTTTTAGAAGAACAGTAGCTACTCTATTTAACCCATAGCTGGGAGGATAAGGATATTCATACCTTTCCTAAGAGTATTTGCCCGAAAGTAAACGTAATAGCGCGACTGGAGTTCGAACTCGCTTACTACGATTCCGCAGTCCATCGCTTTAACCATTACACCACGAGGACCCCCCCCCCAACAATTAAATATAACACCAGTTTGCACACAATTAAATAGTTAAACAGTTCTTTGTAAGCCATAGATGAGACTCCAACAGGGACTAAAAATAGGGGTCAGAGTGGACCTTGCAGTAATGGTAATTGAAGGAGTACTTCACATTCCGCAGAGCTCCAGGATTTAAACCTCAACATCAGGTGCAGTTTAGTGTCATATCCAGGGCACTCGTTGGCGAGAGGGGGGCTTACCCATCTGCATTGATGCACTCGATGTATACTGTAGTCCCCAACAGTCAACTGGGCTGGAATGATTTAGGGATCTACTAAAAAAATGTAAGTCTGTAAATAAATGAATAAAAAAAAATTGCTTAGTAGTATGACGCATCCACTGAGAATCGAACTTACTAGTCACAACCATAAGGGAAATATCACCATCTTCAAGTTATATAGCAGGCAGCTCATAAACTTGTTTAGAGCGGGAAGAAGTGGTTGTATTGGCGACACAGTTTTATGTAGAACTTGAATGCAGACAAACAAGCAAGCAAAGAAACCGACACGGTTTTTATATAGACTGATCGCAGCCCTACTTGCACAGATTACAAGAATACTTCCGAGATCAACTTGGTATATTTAAGTTAATAAACATATAAATAAAATTTCTTGTTTCGCATAACCATTAGGGAAATATCACTATCTTTAAGTTATATAGCAGACGACTCGCAAACTTGTTTAAGGCGGGAAGAAGTAGTTGTATTGGTGACACAGTTTCAAGTACAACCTAAATGCAGGGAAACAAACAAGCAAAGAAACAGTCAATAAATTCATCCATAAATGAAATTACTAGGACTATGCTTGGTTAACGGAATAACGGCTTCTCGTGTCGAGCGACAACGTTACATAGCCTCTTTCCTGTGTTACATTTCGTTACATTGCAGACGCTGCTCGAAAGAAAGATGACGATTATGAGACGCACATGCGCAGACGGAACGCTTGGCCTGACTCATAGATACAAAGACGAAATGGCAAATTTATAGAAAAAAAAACACACACACACACACACACACAAAAAGATAAGTAAACATAAGGAACATTTGAGTCATTGCTGAAGCGTGGTACATATTAAAGTCTTACTGGAGGTGGAAGGGGGTGGGGCACTGTTTGAAAAAGAGAGTCGGAGTTGGGGGTGACGATAGAAGACGGGTGGATCCGAGGTTTGGCAAAGATATATTGTAAGCCGTACGAAGCAGATTATTTATTTGAAGTTGGAGAGACAAGGAGGAAGTTATAAGAAAGGGACACTTCCCGAAACTGATGATTTTTTTTTTTGCGAAGGTGAATATCATAAGTGGTACTCGAAGTCAGAAAGAGGAGAGTGAGGAGATATAAGGAGAGTAAGGATGTAAAAGAAAAACGTAAAAGGAGACCTAGAGCGTGTTAGAAACAAGAAGAGCAACAAAGGCTGCCGAAGATAAGTAAGAACTCTCTCTCTCTCTCTCTCTCTCTCTCTCTTTCTTTCTCGCATACAAACACTCTCTCTTTTCCTCTCATACACACATACACACAGACACACACTCTCTCTCTCTTTCATATATAGTCTTTCTCTCTTTTGCTCTCTTTCTCACATACGCACACACACACAGAGTCTCTCTCTCTCTCTCTCTCTCTCTCTTTCACACCCAGTCTCTCTTTCTCTCTCTCTCACACACACATACTTATACACACTCTCTCTCACACATGCAGACACTCTCTCTTACACACACTTTCTTTCTCCTTCTCTATCTCTCTCTCCCTCACATACACACTCGCACACACTTACTCTAACACTCTCTCTTTCTCTCACACAAATCCTCTCTCTGTCACACCCATACACTCTCACAACTAAACACCCACTCTTTCTCACACACGCACACATACACTCAAACTCTCTCTTTCTCTCGCATACACACACACACTCTTTTTCTCATTCATACACATACACATATACTCTCACACAGAAACTTCCTCTTTTCACACACACACACACACACACACACGCACACACACACACACACTCTCTCTCTCTCTCTCTCTGACACGCACACACATACACTCTCTCATACACAAGCACACTCTTTCAAACATACACACAAACTCTCTCTTTCACACTCACTCTCCTTCACTCTCTCTCTCACACACACACACACACATACACACACACACACACACACTCTCTCTCCCTCTTCCTCTCTCTCTCTCTCTGGCTTTCACATATGAACACACACACTCTCTCCCCCTCACAGATGTTCTCTTTTGATCTCACAATTACACGCGCAGCATCCTCTCTGTCTGTCAAACACACACACACACTCCCTCTCTCTTTCTCTCTCTTTCTCTCTCCTTCTTCTCCCCCACTCTCTAGCTCACACACACTCTCAGACACTCTTTCTCTCATATATACACTCTCTGTCTGTCTCTCTCTCACACAAACACTCTCTTTCTTTCTCTCTATCACACGCACACAGTCATTCTCACACACACACTCTCTTCCGCTCACATACAGAGTCTCCCACTCCCTCTCTCACACATACTCTCCCCCTCTGTCTCTCTCTCTCACACACTCACTTTCTTTCTTTATCTCTCTCTCTCTCTCTCACATGCATACAGGCACACACACACACACACACATACACACATATACATATATATATATATATGTATATATATATATATTATAAAGAGAACAAGTTTTTGAAAACATTTCAAAAAGTCAATAGAAAGAGCTCAATATCGGCTAACTGAGAATTGAAAACATCGAAAATAAAAGTAATTCACTTACTCGTCTGTGGCTGCCCCATTACTTCCAGTTTCATGCTATGTTTTTGATTAGTTTTTCTTTTAGTAAAAGAACCTCGATTATTTTATATAAACGAGGTCGTTCAAAATCTCACCAAGATTTTAGATGTTACCTCACATCTTTGTATTAGTCTCTCTGGATAGAAATTACGACAGAAATCTAAATTAGTTTTTCTAGTTTTAGAAGACGTAATTGTGTATTGCCATAACAAAATGTTCAGCTACAGCCTTTATTTCTGGTTAGAACTTTTTGAACAACACTTATATATATATATATATATATATATATATATATATATATATATTCCGAGTTCAAACTGAATGTGTTTGCGTTAGTATCTTTAGGAAAGTCATGAACCCATCCCATTTCCTCCCACTCAGCAATGAATGAATATCAGGGAAGACTGGATTCTTTAGCTTTGGTGCGCTGAAAGCAAACTCTGAATGCAAACCACTTGTATTTACCCAACCCCTCCGTCATGTGTATGGTGTGACACAAGGTCAATTTCTCAGCGGAGAAAAGTTGGTTTGAATTCAGATTTTTATGTCTAATAGATTAGTTACCTTACTAAAGAATAAAGATCCAAGTCTGGCCGAATATTTACGCATAGGTAGCTTGGAGGAGAAAGGATGGACACATTCCTTTCCGCAGAACATTAAGCAAAGTGAAAGCTTCGTCCAAGATTTGAATTTGATCTGTCGGCTCCATTTTCCTCGACGTTTACTATCACGACAAACCTTCTGGAAAGTATATTGTTATTCAAATATATATATATATATATTGATACACTGAGAATGATGGCCTAGTCGGCTGGGGCTGCAGAATATACCAACTGCATCTCTGTTGAAGGGTAAGACTTCCCTTACGAGTATCCTGGATATGAAACGAAACAGTAATGCTGGAACTTTGGGGAATGTGAAGTACTCTTTCATTGCTATCGCTCCCAGGTCCACTCTGGCCCGGAGTGGTTGCACCTGATAGTGTCCTATCTATGGGTCAAGTAGATCTAAAATGTGTGCTTTTGTTAAACTGAATTGTTTGACATGGGACAGTTGTGACATTTAAACTGCGTACTTATGCTAAACAGAATTGTTTGAAATAGAACTATTTATATGTATAAAAATGAATTTGGCATTAAATAACCTACAATGTTTGATGTGCCATAAAACCAAACCAAACCAATCAGATAATGAAGAATCTATGAAAGTCTATCCGTTAGACTGTGATAACCCATCAGTTATACTTTTACGATTATACTGGATAATTGTTCAAATTTTTGATTCGGTTTCTTAGTTTAATAGCATATCAACCTTCGTGAGTTATTTAATGCCAAAGTCATCCTTGTAGAAGAACAGTAGTCGTACTTAGGGGCATAAGGTGTTCATGCCTTTCTCAAGAGGATTCGTCCAAAATTGCACATAACAGTACGACTGGAGTTCGAACTCGCTTACTACAATGTCGCAATCCTGTACGTTAAAACTACGCTACGGGGACTCTGTAGCATAGGACCAAAATACGTTGTGTTTGAAAGAAAGGAGTTCGCAGAAAAGAAACACTCAAAACTTGAATTTTAAGGAAGAAAATAGATGTCGCTTTTAATTTTGGGTATTACAGCAGACTGTAGTTAAAAAAGTTTGTTCAATAACGTTCTTCCTCCCTCCTCTTCTTGGCGATGACGGCGGCATTGTTATAGTTGGCTTGTTGATACTTTCATATCAGTCGAATTGCTGACAGGCTGGGTATGACAAGGGTCGGGGCGTCATGGACCTCTGTTGAACCTGTTTTGAAATCTGCCTTGAACAGCTAAAATCTCGTTACTTGATTTCCTTATATAGCGATTTGGTGAATCAATTCGAAGGTTCCCGAAGGCTCGATGATCTCCAGTGAAAACAGTAGTGTTGCACGTGAAAGTTCATGCGTGATTATATTAAAACCACGCTTGAGCTCTACAGGTCATTCTGTCGGCACGAGCGAGGTTCGTGACATTTTTGATCGTCAGACCCATGTACCATGTACCATGACAGCTGATGTGCTCGCGCGTTCTCCAACCTTGAGACCGCCGCAATTCAATCACGGCGCCCGTCCGTAATATTACAACTCCCCCTCGGTCCCAATATTGAAACAAACATATCTTTCTTCAAAGAAGCAGAAATCTTCAACATGAAAATTAAATGTTAAACCATTATTTTTATTTGAAAAAGTTCATTTCAGATTTAAAGATCTAAATTTTAAGATTTAAATAGCCTCATCCAGGATTTGAACTCGGGTAACTATGTGTATTCTTTAAAACGATCACCAATACTCTAAGCGTACGTTTGCTTAAAAAATGACCTGGTATTGCTCTCTGTCCGAAGCAGAAGGGTTGGGCAAAGATAGACTTACAGACTACACACACACACACATATATATATATATAGTGTGAGTGAGTGTGAGTGCATTTATGTATGAAGGAGGAAGTTGCCATAGATTCCTACAATAATCCCAATGAATTACTTAATCAAAGGTCGGAAATACTTAATGCATGTAGGCACAAAAATGTCGTCTACTTGGTAGATAATTTACGATTTAATTCATCTTCTCTATTTATTGTATCATCTATTTAATTATTTATTTTATTTATTTACTTTTTATTGTTTCATGCTAATTTTATTATTTCTTGCGGTCTTTTGATTTATAAAATGTAGTTTTGATCCAGCCCTTCTTTAGTCAAAATCGTCCTAATGAGCCGGTTAGGTGAAACCTCGGTAGATTTTTTTTCTGAGTCTGTAGACACACACACACACACACATACACACATCTGTCTATCAATCTATCTATCTACTTTCTTTAAAAAAAAAAAAAAAAAAAAACCAAAGACCGGTTACTTTAGGATTATAAATTTATTTCCATCCTGTTTTGTGTTTCTGATGTAAACCAAAAACTCGAATAAAAATATAACAGGACTTCTTCAGATCTTATGGATAAAATTGCTCTGTACTATTAATTACATTGAGCTCTCTACCAGGAAAATTTAAATGTTCAGTTTTTGAATTATTTTCTTGTCTTGAAGTAATTACTCCCAACTCTGGTTTAACTGGATCGAATAATACTATATATATATATATATATATATATATAATGTAGTCTAGTGGCTAACATACTAGATTTTGGCATCATAGCGAGTTCGAACTCTATCCGAACTATTACTTTTACTTTCGGACATCGGGAGATGTATAAACCCTTTTAACTACCTCCTCAATCATGGGTTAAATAGTACCAAGATATATATATATATATATATATATATATATATATATATATATATCCACATAGGTTCCTAACCCAATGCTGAAGAACTGAATATTTTTATTTGATAATTATATATACATATATCGTCAATATGAAGTCATGCAGATAGCACAGAGTTCCTTGACCACCTTTCGCCATCAGTCTTCATAGGCCGTCGCTCCTGACAGAGCTGATGTACATAAGTCTTTATTGGTCAGCCAATATGGGACGATTTTGAAGAGAAGTCATTAAGAAAATGTTGCTTAAGTGTTTATCTTTATCATATTTACCCAACCCCTCCGCTCGGACAGGATATGACACAAGGTCAATTTTTAAGCGTAGTTTAACAGGTTTGAATTCAGAGTTGTCATTCTCCTAGACTAGTTGCTTTACCACGGCTGAAGAACCTAGTCTGCCCTACTATTTACCCATGAATCCCATTATGAAAAGGTAGGAATCCCTTATGAAAAGGTATGAATCCCTTAGGAAAAGGTAGTCTGCCCTACTATTTACCCATGAATCCCTTATGAAAAGGTATGAATCCCTTATGAAAAGGTATGAATCCCATCATTCTCCCTCCAGGGAGAATAATGGGATTCATTCCGTTCCCAAGGTAGTGCAATGTGAAATGCAATCAGTCTCGTCCAGGATTTGAACTCGTGTCGTCGCGTCCATTTCCTACGACAATAACCATTACACAACGGGCACCTCCTAAGTGTTTATCTTTATACCACTCGTAAAGCCAAATCTGTCTTATTGTTTATTTGGTGGGGGGGTTCCTGAAGTGGGAGGCAAGTGGTTTTACAGCTGCAGTTTTATGGGGTGCTGCTTTCAACATTTGTTCAAAACAGCGCGCAGCATTCTCGTGTAGTTTCCATCTATCTTTTTCTCCGAGAGTTTCATTAGCACCAAGGTGGTGCCTCCATGCAGTAGTAATGACCTCGCTACAGCTTGGAAGAAACCCCGTTTTATCCCATCAGAGAACATAGGATCGATAACCTATCAACAGAAGTCCACGCTTTACCTTGTATACATTAAAATGAGATGTTGCTACTGAGGTATGTGAACTGGTCTTCTTATACGGAAACGAATCCTTCTTATTCAACATGGATGAATCTCTAGGCTATGCATCAGGCTTGGGCAGGTGCATTTACCATACAGAAAAGCGGTGAAAACGAAAACGTGCATAATCTTTATAAACTTGATAAACAGTTTTTAGCTTTAATGTATTCGGACTATTGTTTTTATTTTTATAATGATATTCACAAGGTTTCGGCAGATAATTCCTTCAACCTTCTTCAGGTTTTCATATCAAGCTCAGGAACCTACACACACAAAGAATTGCTATATGAGATAAGGCAAAAATTGTAAATAATGGTAATAATCATTATCTTATAGATTGATAAAGGCAGGTTTATAAGTTGTCTAAATTTCTGAGACGAAGCTTGATGGTTTTTATCATTAAGGCATTTCGGACTATTGTCTTCATCTTTATTGTTATTTTCACTACGTTTCGGCCGATATGTCCTCCGGGCTTCTTCAGTAACAATGGAAGCAGGGATATTAAAAAACAACAACAACCCTGAACGTATTTTTCTAGAAGATATTATACTGGAAGTATCATCTTCTGCAAATGTATACGAGAAAAGAAAGATAAAAATTTTGCCCTGGTGAAAAGGCCCGTCTACCGTCTTGTTTACCAACTGAGTTCCATTCGTGCAGTTTAATTCCGTTATGTTGTTGGTTGAAATATGTGTTAATAATTTGTTTGTTTTTTCAGTTTCTGCCTTGACTGTTTTCTAGTCTTGGTTCCTGAGAGATGGGAATATAGTCTTCTTTTCAGAAATAATTCTCTTCAAAATCTCTATATTCCTTTTTTCTTTCTAGTGTTAGTGTTTCTTCCACTTCTCAAGACCAATCTCTGCCGTAAAAAATCTCTTCAAAAGTATAAACACCGGAGGAGTCCTCCTATTTAAGATGCAAAGGCCTTAGGGAGCGCGGAAGCGAAATATGGTATGATTTTTAAAACGTTTCATTTTTAATCTGATTAGTTGAATTAAAAAAAACAAATCTAAATTTTCATGCACTTTTTAATTAAAATTCAGCCCAATATAAGTAAGCAAGAAAAAAAAAAAAATGATAAAGAATCTATGGTTTGCTTCATGCCGAAACCAAGTCAAAGTTTCTTTGTCTACCAAATACAAAGCAAAGAAAAAAATGGAGGATGGAACAAAAAACGATAAGAAGGCTTTTTAAATGAACCTCATAACATCAATAAGAATACTCATTGATGAATTGATTGCTCACTAGAAAACTGTGAGGACAGCAATTAAACAAAAGGAATAGAATAAAATACCCATACGGTAATCACCCTTGATTACGCTATATGGTGAGTTAAAAAAAACGAACAAATGCAACTTCCCATCCAAATATGGGTTCGCTTAAGACTGCTATTGAGGAGGAATAGAAAAAAATGTCTGAAGAATTTATTATGAACGCATGCAAAACATTTTCGTTGTTAATTTTGTTTTTTAATTAAAATTAAAATCCTTCTTGTTTAATAATAACTCTTTTTATTATTATACTAGAATATTCCTAAATTTGCTTCTACACCCTGTATATTCGAGAGGTGAGAAAAACAGACTATATACGTCAAGAAAAGAAGATGGAAATGGACTCGGCAGTATTGAAGATTGAGTTAATGCATGCAGACGAGGACTCAGAGACTCAATTAGAAAAGAGCCAAGAAAGAATAATTACAGCAACCAAAAACAGCACTCATAACATAAGAACAAATAAAAAAAACAACCAAAACTAGAAAACAAAAATGGGAAGTAAAACAACTGTACGGATATTTCGAGTGACAAACTGGCAAAATTTCAAACCTGTAGACGCGGACATCGTTTCGAAAGAGAAACATTTAGAGAGAAACTTAATCTCTTGTAATAACATAAACCAAAAAAGAGTAACTATATAAAAGTGAAATTGATAATACGCAACAGAATGTAGATTATGTGGTGACAAAGACGACATGATTAATCGCATAATAAGCCATTGTAAGAAACTAGTGTAAAAAGAATATAAGAATAGACATGACTGGGTGGGAAAGGTGATCCACTGGAAATTGTGCAAGAAATTGAAATTTGACCATACCAAATAGTATATGCACAAACCAGAATCTGTCCTTGAGAATGAGACGCATAAAATTTTCTGTGATTTTGAGATACAAAAAAAGAGAGAACTTGCCATGTAGAGGATTTTGTAGTTTCAGCGGATCACGGAGTGAAAACCAAAGAAAGTTAAAAAAGAGTCAAGTGCTAAGACCTTGCCAGAGAACTAAGAAAGCTGTGGAAAATAATGTTGATAACAGTTGTTGGTGACGCGGTTGGAACGGTCTCTAAAAGCTTGGAAAAAGGGGGGTTTACAGAGTTGGAAATCAGCGGACTAATCGAAACTATTCAGACGACAGCATTGCTGAGATCAGCCAGAATACCGAGGAGAGTTCGAGAGACCCGAGTAAACTTGCTAGCACTTACACTTAAGAGAAAGACCATCCGCTTATACTGGTGTGAAGAATTCACAACAAGTTAAAAGGGTATAAGACTTGACATGACTGGGTGGGGAAGGTCATCCACAGGGAATATTGCAAGAAATTGAAATTTGACCATACGAACATGTGGTATATGTACACTCCAGAATCCGTCCAGGAGAATGAGACGGACAAAATTCTCTGGGATTTTGAGATACAAACGGATCTCCTAATCTCGGCCAAAAGACCAGGCCTTGTGATTGTCAACAACAACAAAAAAAAGAGAACCTGCTGAATGGTGGACTTTGCCGTCCTAGTAGACTACAGTGTAAAAGTAAAAGAAATAAGTACATCGACCTTGTTGGAGAACTTAAAAAGTGACGGTGACACTAATTGTAATTGGTGCACTCGAAACAATTCCCAAAGGATTGGTAAAGAAACTGGAAGACTTAGAAACAAGACGACAAGTGGAGACCATCCAGACAACAGCATTATTAAGAACGGCCAGACTACTGAAAAGAATCCAGGAAACTTAAGTAGACTTGCTGTCACCCAAATTTCAGAGAAAAACTATCAAGCAATTCTGGTGTAAAAAAAACTCTCAGAGAAGTAATAATAATAATAATAATAATAATAATAATAATTATCATTATTGCTTTGGGCAACTGATTACCCCTTATGAATGATGGCCCAGTTGAATAGGGAAGTAGAATACATCGACTACTTATATACGGAGGGGTAAGACTCCTCCAAAAGAATATGCTGACTGTATCCGCAGCACAAGGATAAGACCCTCTTGACTCTTCCAAAAGCACCTCTCCACCCAGTTGTATTAATTGTTTGCTTAGATGTGGGACAAGACCGAATAAATGGAGCACCTAATGAGATTCGAACTCACACTGGTAGGTTTGCTAGTCAAGCTTGCTAACCCGAGGCGCCCCTCTCCACTCAGTCGTTATTGGTTTTCGAGACTAACTTGCTAGCCATAACGGGTACTGTCCAACAAAATTAAATCGGCAAACCGAGAATAAATCCTGGACGAGGCTTACTTCATTCCAGTTTGAACGAATGCCTGTGGGAAAGGCAGGAACCCATATGTCATCCTCCCCTTTACTGGATAAACCGCTAGACAAACGGGTTTCTTTGACTTTGGTTAGGAAAGCAATCTAGAAGTAAAAAAAATCTGAATTAAAACCATCTTTACTCTGCTTTAAGATTGACCTTGTGTCACATCTTGCCCGTGGCAGAGAGACTAACATCATGGCGAGGTGCCTCAGGTGATATCATGGGTAGGTAGAAAGAGGAAGAGAAATTAGACTGTGTAGTTTAACTTGTTATTGACCGTGGAAGAAAGTCAGATATACTTGAATTTCTACGAGATTTTTTTAGAAAAGAAACAAAACCGGTTACTTACTTACATTGACATATTTTTACTATTGGTCGAGTTGTGTCTTATGTCTTCATAACTAGAGAATTACTCATTACTGAGACGATGTAATTATGTTATGTCACCAATATATATATAGAAATAATAGAATTAACTTAGAAAACAGCGATAACACTTTGAAATGCCATTAGTTTTTTTTTAATGAGTTATCAATGAAGTGTAAAAATTTAAATATCTATTTCTCTCGATAAATATTCTATTTCTGTTGATTGCGTTTTGTTTTAAATTCGTTCGATGTCATTAGCGTCTCCAATCTAACTATACGTTTACGTAATTTTTGTAATCTTAAAAAAAAACTAAAAAAAAATCTTTTCATTTGCAAACAACTCCTGATAATGACCTATGAAAGGTCTGAAAGCGCTCGGGACAATTTCGGTAAATTAATTTACCAATTCCAAGCTAAAACCAAGCACTTGTCAGGAAACTTGAAAGCGTCCTAATAAGATTATACAGACAAATGTGTCTTTATCATTTAATTAAACATGCCTAAAGGAAGGGCTTTTACCTAAGTACACCATTATATATATGTATTTGTGTGAGTGTGTTTGAGTGTGATTGTGTGTGTGTATATAGTCACATAGTTATATATATATATATAGAGAAAGGATACCCTGCCTGTGGGGCTTTTAATACACCAACTGTATTCTTGCAGAGAAGTAAGACAAAAATACATATGACACCAAAAATCTGATGATGAGGCTCCAGTTCTAAAGATTCATTACCATTACTCCCAGGTCCACTTAAAATACGCTGATTGTATCCCCTACAGATCTTTAAAAAGGAGTGTCTAGGGTATGAAAATACACTACATCAGATGATGAGGTTCCACTTCCGGAAATCTGGGGAGTCTACAGTACTTCTTTATCGCTATTACTCCCGGGTCCACTCTGACTCGGAGTGGTAGCATGTGTGAGGGTCCTCATCTAAGGGTCAAATAGGTATCTTTAGAAATTAATTGTATTCGATTGGACCGTGGGCAAAAAAAAAAATTCTCAAAAAAAAAAAACCCCAATCAAAATGTAAATATAGACGAACGATGAAGACATCCATTTAAGTAATCAATCAATTGAAGGCACAAGAGATGTTTTTGAAGTGAGACATTAATATCTTTGCCTCGTTATGTTGCTAAACATATACTAAAGAAGACTGAAGAATTGACCGGCTGAACCGTTAGAGTAGTGCCATAACAAAGAAAATAAACGAAGCCGATAGTCCAGAAAAAAAAAAAAAAAAAAAAAAACAACATGTATTTACCCAACCTCTCCACACGAGTAGAATTTAACAAAATTTTAGGCGGACTTTTAGAGGTTTTGAATTTAGTTTTCCTTTTTCTAAACTGGTTGCCATACCAAATTTAAAGAGCTCAGTCTGCCCTACTTTTTCACCCATACGTGGAAGGAAAATAGATGGATGCACAAATCTTATAATAACAGTGATTCACCTCGAAATTACAGAACATGTTTCCTGTACTTTTGAGGTGAGTCATTGTGATATCTTTGCCGTGATCTCGACTACAAGAAACATTCCCCAATAACTGGCAAATTCGTATCGTGGCCAACTTCAGAGCTTAAACGATTTCCATCTTTTAGCATTATTATTATTATTATTATTATTATTATTATTATTATTATTATTTCTGACGATTGAAAGAAAGAAAAGGAGAAAGCACATTAATTGAGGTCGGGCCGCATCTGTTTGAGGCATATGCAACTCCTTACTGCGCATGTTCAGTGCACGAAATTGCTTAACCGGAAAACAGACGCCGTTGGATTAAAATGTTTCTTACACGTGGAACGTAATCTCTTTAAAAATCTTAATTGCCATACGCGCATTTTCAGAACATATAAATAAGTTTAGATGAGCGTAAATACTTCTTTTTTCAAAAACATTATTAAAAAAAAGAAGCTATATATATATATATATATGATATTTTCACGGCATATATATATATATATATATATATATATGTGTGTGTGTGTGTGTTTTTGTGTGGTTTATTGTTTTATATATGGTTACCGTCGTTGGAAATGGACACGAGGTCAATTCCTGGACGAGGCTGTTTGATTTTCTCATGGCACTAATACACTTACGGAAAGTATGATTTGTTTGTTCGTTTATTTGGGTTTTATAGCATATCAACCTTTGTAGGTTATTTAATGTCTGGTGCATTTTTATAGAAATAAAGAGTTCTATTTCAGTTTTACATTATAACACAGTTTAATTGTCAAAAACATTTCTATTTCAAGCTATTCAGTTTAGTCAGACAGCTCTAATTCAAATAATTCAGTTTAGTTTTTGTTTATATACAGTTCCAATGTCAAAAATAGTTCTATTTCAAACAATTCAGTTTAAATGTCAAAACGGTCCTATCTTAAGTAATTCCGTGTAACATAAGTACACATTTTAGTTTTATTTGACTCATAGATAGAAACGTAACAGGTGCTGTCACTCAGGTCCAGAGGGGGCCTGGCAGTGATAGCAATGAAGGGTACTCCGAATTCCCCAAAGTTCCAGCATTATTGGAACCTCACCATCAGATTGTTTAGCGCCATAACAGGACACTCATTAGTGGTGGGGGTCTTACTCTCTGCAGAGGTACAGTCAGTGTATTCTACAGCTTCAACTGACTGGGCAAAGGAAGGCATGAATCTAACTACTCTTCTTCCAGCCATAAGCAAATACTTGGGGAGACTAAGCTCTTTAACCTTGTTATGGTAACTGGTCTAGAAATTGAAAACTGAATTCAAACCTGTTAAACTCTGCTTAAAATGACATTATGTTGCATCCTGCTCGTTCCGTGGAGTTGGTAAATATATATATACATATATATATATATATATATGATTTTTTTCACGGTATATATATATATATATATATATATATATATATATATATATATGATACCCTTCGACTATAAATATATATATATAGTCGAAGGAGGTTTAGTTTAATGACAAAGCCATTGTCAAAACAACTCTTCTAGGAGGTGTTATATCCAAAATCAGAAATGGAGAAGAAACCTCCAGCATTGAATGTCTGCTGAGTTGTAGTTATCCTTTGGCAGGAAAAGTCTTAGAGAATGAACCCTTAAATAAAACTTGCCGTTTATATTGTTATCAGTTATCTTTTTATGCTTGTCAATTGGATGTAGCTATGTAGACCCACAGACTGAAAAAGGAATCGTACAAGCGTATGTTCCCTTAATCCAACGACGTACGTCATCATATGCATCTTTTGTATTTTTCACAAGTTGAATTAGTCATTAATTAGGGTGTTTGAGTGATAATCATAGAGGTAAGATTTGACTGGCATCACACACACACACACACAGTTATATATATATATATATATATATATATATATATATATTATAACTGTGTTGTTGTCATTAAATCACTTTGTGGGTTTGTATCGAACCAAGTGCAATATAATATAGAGATGAAACCCAGGGGTCTCAGTCTAAATTTCATGGAATTAAATATATAAATCTAATATATATATATATATATATATATATATATATATATATATATATATATATATATATGTATATGTATGTATGTAAAAAAGTGGATAAATCAAAACACTTACAACGGGATTTTAACTTCAATTGCCAAAATGTAGAAAAACACAATTTTTTTTTTTGTCTGAAGAAGTTCTACAATAAATAACGTACGAAATATTACTACTAAACCCGTCGTAAGTGTTTTGATTTATCCACTTTCCACTTATTTTTATCATCTTGTCAGATCCACCAAAATCTATCATTTCTCCATAAATATATATATATATATATATATATATATATAATGTTGATGCTCTGAGAGAGTCTCTAAAGCGTAAAGTTATTGCCATTTCTTGGTTAAAATCATTTTTGTTCGCTTTAGTCGATATAAAAAACGATTGGTTAGTACAAACCTTTAAAGCTATTGGCAGTTTGTCAGCTTTTTAATTGACCGTCGGTCGAGAAAATTTCATGAAACTGCCAGTAACGCTAATAGTTTGTGCAAACCAACCAATTTTAGAAATATTAAGACTCAATATTTAAAAAACGAGTTCAGTGGAAGTCTGCTGGATATATCATGTCCTTCTCTCTCTTTCTCTCTCAATATATATATATATATATATATGCATATACAAATATCTGTATATATGCATATACAAATATGTATATACATTTTTTTTTTTTAATTTTTAATTTATTTTTATTTTATTTTATTTTATTTATTTTTATTTTATTTAATTTATTTATTTATTTATTTTGTTATGCAAATTCTAAGCTAGGTGGGTTTTTGGTGAATATAAGACGGCGATTTCTCCTTTAGAATTAGTCGAAATTAGGCTTCCTGATGATCCGATAAGGTGAAACTTTAGTAGAAGATTTTCGACTCGCGATATAAGTTAATTTTATAATTGGCTCCACTTGTGTTGAGCACTTTTGTAATTGTAGCATTGCAGGATTCGCGGAAGGTTTTTAGTTTTCTTTTGACCAACTGACTGCGTATCCCTTGATTTTTTTCAAGGGGTCGGACGAGGTTAGACTTTTCTTTCTTTTTGACCTATAATTTTTTCTTTTTCCCCCGGGCGGTGATTCGAGATACTTTTATCTCTTGTTCCTGGCGGTTTTTTTTTTCTGGTACCGTGAATGCTGGTAGATATTAGATTAGTAAATATATATATATAATACAATTTAATGGAGACTCAAACTCGTTTAAGTCGTCATAATAAATTTATTTCGGCGGAGAATATTATTACTATACTCTCCGTCTCGTCAGATGACACTTTACATGCTTCCCTCCTAACGCAGAGTAGCGAATGTGGAATTACAGTTCTTATTCAGAAGATAAAATAAAGGAATTAAAAAATTAAAAAATAAAAACTAGGAAAAAAAAAAAGAAAACAATAAAAATAAAAATAAGAATAAGGTGGAAATCAAATTACAAATTATTTCATTCATAGGCGTGAGCAGAGGGTTTTAACATGTTATGTGTTAGAACGATTAAGAAATAGGAGTGGAATGAATCTACTGGTCAATCCCTTCTAATTTTGCGTACTTGTAGTAGTTCCTCCTACTTTGCAGGTGTGATTTTCTAAACAGACTAAGATCGTTTAACTAATGGCTATCTCATACATGATTTACATTCTATAGTATGTAAAGTAAAATTTGTGACCCGAGTCGAAGGTGACTGTTAGTCTTCCTTTTCGATAGTTACTACACTAAGGTGTAGGGGAAAGCGCTACTTCTTTCCCTGAATTGCTTCACTTTACCCTTGATCAGTACCTGATAATACTGAGTGTTAAGCAAGGAGGCATCAAGTACCATTTTTTTAGTCTTTGGTAAGACTCGACCTGGTATATATATATATATATATGAATGAATTAATCGTATATACTTATATATGATTGATTTAGTGATTGGTTTTAACGGTATATCAACCTGTCTAGTGTTATTTTTTGAGAGTTAGAGAATCGCGTTCATATTTACATAGTGCAGATGTTTCTTAAGAGTTTATATCCTTATTATTTATTTATTTATTGCCTTTGGTCCTATCGAATAATTTGCAAACACTTCTATTTGATCGATAGATGATATCCTAATAGGTGCTACCTCTCCAAAGCAGAGTGGACCTGGGAGTAATAGCAACGATCTAATACTATGCAATCCTCAGATTTCCTGAAGTTGAGCATTGTTATCAGGTGCATTTACTGTCATACCCAGGACACCTACTTTTTAAAAGATGTGGGCCTTTCTTTTCTTCTTGGAATACAGTCAGCATATATATGCCCCACTGAGATGGATATTTTTCTGTCTATGTCATCTTTGCTTCGAACGTTTTGTCTGAGCACTCCCCAACCTTCTTCTGGAGTATTTACAGAGGAATTACCGATGTCAGCCAACTAGTTTAAATTTGCATACAACTGTGAAGAATTTTCGCTTCAATTGATTAATTTTTCCACTTCCGTTTGGAATAACTTGAATTTTTTAAAGATGTCATTTTTCTTATTTTAAATTTTATTGAAGATTCCTAGATGCGATTTAATTCAAAACAAGATTTTCTGACGGGATCAACTGAAAACAATATGAACATTATTTCCTTGAAGCGTTTTAATCAACTGCGCTTTTTCCTTTGAATTAAAGTATTAGAAGGCATATAAGACTCACGGGTGTATAAGACGCACCCCCATTTCAGCAGGGCAAATCAAGAAAAAAAACCCAAAGTAATAATATTAAACATGATGAAATTAATACAATGAATGTTCTCCATGATAATACTTTTAATCTGGATTATAGCCTTGTAAATAATGACAATAGGTATATGAAAGTTTCTCCAAAGTGTAAGTTTATAGAATTGGCCAGATAGCTAATTTTGGCCGACAATCACGAATTTAAAACATACATATGGCACAGAAGATGCCGGGGGAATTTTGAAAGATATTCTTGTAAAAAAAAAGTGTGCCTCATATGACGTCAATTACGGTATGTGAAATTCATTTCACAAGATCGCTGGGTTTTTTGTTTAATGGCATATCATGCTTGTAGAGTTATACATATTTACCCAACCCCTCCGCTCGGGTAGGATATGACAAAAGGTCAATTTTTAATCTGAGTTTCACAGGTTTGAATTCAGAGTTTTCCTTCTCCTAGACTAGTTGCCTCACCAAGGCTGAAGAACCTAGTCTGCCCTACTATTTACCCATAGCTGGAGGGAGGATAATTGGATTCATACCTTTCCCAAGGGTATTAGTGCTATGTGAAATGCAATCAGTCTCGTCCAGGATTTGAACCCATGTCGCCGAGTCCATTCCCTCGACGATAACCATTACCATATTTACCAACCCTTCGGCTCGTGCATGATATGACCCAAGGTCAATTTTTAAGCGGACGGTAACCATTCCCTCGACGATAACCATTACACCACAGGCACCTCCTTTGAGAGTTATTTAATGCCAAAATCATTATTGTGGAACAATAGTGGTAATATTTTACTATTTTACCCAAAACTGGTGGAATAAAGGAGGTCCATGCGTTCCTCGAGGGCATCGAAAATAGATATAACAATGTGGCTGAAGTTGAAAGCCGTTTACAACGATACTACTGTCCAGCTCGTTACTCACTACGCCACGAGAACTCAATTGCTTTAAAATTTTATCTGGGTTGCTATAATTTCAAAAGCGTTTCGGTTTATTGAACCAATTTTGCAGAGGTCTCTTTGATCCATTGTGCCGTTTTCTTCCGGTTTGCTTTGGTTTTATGGCATATCAACCATTGTAGGTTATCTAATGCCAAATTCATTTTTATACATATAAATAGTTCTATTTCAAACAATCCAGTTTAGCACTGTTTAGTTGCTATAGGGCTTTATATCAGATGCTACCACTACGGACCAGAATGGACCTGGGAACGATGGCAATAAAGGGGTACTCCTCATTCCCCAAAACTTCAGCATTACTGGAGCCTCACCATCAGATTGTTTAGTGTCATATCCAGGACACTTGTTAGGGGTAGTCTAAACCCCTGTAGAGAAGTACAGATGTATAATCACCTGTCATTGGGGGATAGAATACGCTACCCTATCTCCTGCAGTGGGGTATGACCCCCATACTATGACAATAAAATGCATCTGGTGCTGGGGTTCCAGTTTTGCATCTTTAGGGAGTGTGAGTACTCCTTTATTATCATTATGTTCAGATTCACTCTAACGCTGATTTGTAGGTCTTGTCAGGGTTTGATATACAAGGTGCGGAAGCAAAATTAGGAATATTCTAGTATAAACGACTCAATTAAATAACAAGATTAATATTAATTTAAAAAAAAATAAACAAAATAGGAAGATGGACACAAAACAGTCAATTTACTCAATATGGCCACCTTTTTTTAAATTATTGTATCAACACGCCTTTGATACAATTTGCACGCCTTCAAAATGAATTCTTCAGACATTTTATTTCATTCTTCCTCAATAGCAGTCTTTTTTTTTTTGTTGACTATTATAGGGTCTGATTATTGCTGAAACCTCGCCCAATGATCTTGTTCAATCGTTTCTCTTATGGTGAAATTGCAATCGAAGCTGTTTGAACTGAAATGTATAGGGTGCAGAAGTAAAATTAGGAATATTTGAATATAATTATAAACGATTGTAAAAGAAGATTAATTTTGATTTAAAAAAATAAACAACAAAATAAGAAGATAGATACAAAACAGTAAATTTACTCAATATAGCCGCCATTTTTTTCAATTATTATATCAACACGCCTTCGAAATTATTTGCATGCTTTCAAAATAAATTCTTCAGATATTTTATTCCATTCCTCCACAATAGCAGTCTTAAGTGAAGCAATATTTGGATTGGAAGTTGCATTTGTTTTGTTTTCTAAAACGCCCTACATAGCGTAATCAAGGGGTTGTCAGGGCTTAAACCTTGTTTAATTGCTGTCTTCATAGTTTTCTTGAGGACTTTCAATTCATTAGCGTGTTTTCATATTGACATTGTTGGGTCCTTCTTAATCGCCGTAGCAAGAGTGGTTAAAAGCCTTCTTTTCGTTGCCCAGTCGGCTGAGCTGTAAAACACACTGACTGCACCTCTGCAGATAGGTAAGATCCCCTCCCCAACGAGTGTCCTGTTATGACACTAAACAATCTGATGGTGAGGTTTCAGTGTTGCTTGGGCTTTGTGGAATGCGGAGCACCTCTTCATTGCCATTGCTCCCAGGTCCACTCTGTCCCGGAATGGTAATACCTGATAAGGCTCTATCTGTGGGTTGAATAGAACTAAACTGCATACTTATGCTAAACTAGATTGTTTGAATGAGAACTGTTTGACTAAACTGAATAGCTTGAAATAGAAATGTTTTTGACAATTAAACTGCGCACTTATGCTAAACTGAATTGTTTGAAATGAAATTGTTTTTGACATTGAAATTGTACTTACACTAACTGAATTGTTTAATATAGAAGTGTTTTGACATTTAACTGTGTGTAAACCAAATCTATACTTATACTAAACTGAATTGGCTGAATTAGAACTGTTTGACTAAACTGAAAAGCTTGAAATAGAAATGTTTTTGACAATTAAATTGTCTACTCATGCTAAATTGAATTTTTTGAAATAGAACTGATTTTTTGTATAAAAAGGTTGATATGCCATAAAACCCAAACAACGAACCAACCTTCTTTTCGTTTTTGTTCAATCCTACATTCTTTCACCATTTTTTTTAAAAGGCTCTTTTCTGGTAAAAAAAAATTTCTTTTGTATTTGCTAGACAAAGAAACTTTGCCTTGGTTTCGGCGTTAAGCCAATCATAGATTCATTGTCGTTTCTTTTCTTGCTCGCATATTAGGCGGAATTTTCATTTTTAAAAAGTGCTGGAATATGAGAACTAATCCTGAAAATTCAGATTGATCGTGTTTTTTTTTTCTTCAAAAATTTGACTTTTTCAAAAATTTTTAAAAATTGATTTATATTTTTCTTCTGCACCCTGTACACACACACACACACACACACACACACACATATATATATATATATATATATATATATATATATATATATATGTATATATATATATATATATAGGCCAAATATATTTTACCCATCTCTTCGCACAATCAAGCTCATTTATTCAGTAGAGTTTAACAGGTTTGAATGCAGAGGCCAAGACCGGCTCTCATACCCCGGCTAAAAAAACCCAGTTTGACCTAATATTTAACTGATCGGATGCATTCCTTTCGGAAGGGTATTAACGCAATGTAAAATGCAAACAGCTTCGTCCAGGATTTTGGACTCAGGACACTGTGTCTATTTTCAAAGACCATAACCGTTACATCACCAGCGCTTCCTTTCTCTGGTCAAATAGATTCGTTTGCAAATTATTTGTATTAAATAGGATAGCCCTGTATGATATTACCGTATGCAAAAACCTTTTCAGAAACCACACAAAAACGTAAATATAAACGAGTCCATTTCCCTAATCTTTAAGTATGAAATACCCCCGGACTGGTTGATATGCCGTTAAAATCAATCAAACAATTAGGTGTACAAATTTACGTTCTGTGATTTTGAGAAGGGTCATTTTCAACCATTGTTATGATCTTGTTAATCAACTTTTTGGCCAATCCATTCTACGGCCTTTTTCAGGTTCTCTATCTATACAGAAAGAAAGTGGGTCTACGAAAATAGATTTTAGAATGCGCATATGGCATTTAAGATCTTTAAAGAGATTATGTCGAATGTAAAAGACATGCTTTAATCCAACGGCGAGTATTTTCGGATTAAGCTAATTCATTGTGCATCTTTCGAAAAAAAAAAAAAAAAATAAAATAAAATGACAAAACAAAAGAGCAAAACAACAACAACAAAAAAAAACCAATAAAAAAACAAGCAAAACAAACAAACCAAAAAACAAACAAATAAACAAAAAATAACCAAAAAACAAAAACAAGGTTTCTTCCAAGTTAACTGGTGGCACGTAAAGAAAAGATTATACCCAATAGGAAAATTCTCATGCAGCGAATGAATTTTGAAACTTTCATATTTAGAAAAACGGTTGAACAGTTTGGTGTGATTTATATTATTCCTTTAATGGCATATTCCAATGCCGAAATTAGATTCATTTCTAAGGATTTACTATGTTTTTTTTTGTTTAACAGCATACCAACTTATAATGGGCTATCTAATGCCAAAATTTGTAAATGTTTGATTGTAATAGAGTATTGGTTAGGTTTGGTTTCTGTGTTTGAAGATTGATCAAAATTCGGGGGTTATTTCTTGACAAAGGCATCCTTGTAAAAGAACAGTAGTGACACATTTTAATCCATAGCTAAGAGGATAATAGGTTCAGGTTTGGTTCGGTTTGGTTTCTTTGTTTTACAGGCATATCAACCTTTGTAGGTTATTTAATGCCAAAGCTATTCTCCTAGAAGAACAGTAGTTGTACTATTTAACCCATAGCTGGGAGGATAAGGGGGCTCATACCTTTCCCGAGGGTATTTTCCCGAAAGTGAACGTAATGGCGCGACTGGAGTACGAACTCGCGTTCTACGATTTGGCAGTCCATTGCTTTAACCATTACACCACGAGGACACCCCGGTAATAGGTTCAGTACCTTTCCCTGAAAGTTGTTGCCCGAAAGTGAATATAAGAGCGCAAATTTGCCCAGTCGGTTGGGCCTGTAGAATACACCAACGGCTTTTCTGCAGAAAAATAACACCCCACACAACGAGTGTCCTGTATAAGACACTAAACAATCAGATGGTAAGGTTTCAGCAATGCTGGAGATTTGGGGATTGCAGAACCTCTTCATTGCTATCGTTCCAAGGTCCACTCTGGCCCGGAGTAGCAGCACCTGATAGGGTCCTATCTATGGGTCGAATAGAACTAAACTGTGTGCTAAACTGAATTACTTGAAATAGAACTGTCTTGACGTTGAAACTGCGTACTTATGTTAAACTAAATTGTTTGAAATGGAACAGTTTATATGTATAAAAATGGATTTGACATTAAATAACCTACAATGGGTGATGCGTCATGAAGCCAAACCAAACCAAATCAAATTATTTAACTGTGTACAAAAAATGAGCTCAGGTTTGTTTAAAAATGTTATCTATATATATTTACCAACCCCTCCGCTCGGGCAGGATATGACACAAGGTCAATTTTTGATGCAGAATTTAACAGGTTTGAATTCAGAGTTTTCTTTCTCCTAGACTAGTTGCCTCACCAAGGCTGAAGAACCTAGCCTGCCCTACTATTTACCCATAGCTGGAGGGAGAATAATTGGATTCATACCTTTCACAAGGGTATAAGTGCTATGTGAAATGCAATGAGTCTCGTCCAGGATTTGAACTCGTGTCGCCGTGTCCATTTCCTATGACGATAATCATTATTCCACGGGCACCTCCATCTAACGATTATCATGAGATATATGATTTGTCAACAAATAGTTTGTAGGTAACAATCTTTAAAAATGTTATCAATGAAATGTTTTGAAATCATATCTAATATATGTATAAATAGGATTTGGCATTAAATAACATACAATAGTTAATATGCCATAAAACTAAACTAAATCAAACCAATCAATCATTTTCTCTAAGTCAAATGATTTCAAGTATTGCTATGTATCATTAACAATTCAAAAAGACATCAGTCATTGGTTTCCTATTAAATGGTCAAAGAGTTCTATTTCTTACAATTCAATTTTACATAAGTTATTTGTTTGCACACAATTTAAAAGTCTAACAGTTCTATTTGACTAATAGATAGGACCCTAACAGGTGTTACTAGTCTGGGTCAGAGTAAATCAGGAAGCTGTGGCAATAAATCTATAAAGGGGTACTACACATTCTCCAAATCTCCGGGCGGGTTTCCTCGTGGTGTAATGGTTAAAGCGATGGTCTGCAGAATCGTAGTAGGCGAGTTCGTACTCCAGTCGCGCTATTACGTTCACTTTCGAGCAAATACCCTTAGGAAAGGTATTGAACCCCCTTATCCTCCCAGCTATGGGTTAAATAGTCCCAATACTGTTCTTCTAGGAGAATGGCTTTGGCATTAAATAACCTACAAGTTGATATGCCATTAAACAAAGAAACCAAACCAAACCGAACCAAATCTCCAGCATTACTGGAGCCTCACCTTCAGGTTGTTTAGTGTCATAATTAGGACACTCGTTGAAGAGAGTATCTTACTCCTCTGCAGAGATACAGTCGGTGTATTCCACTGCCCCATCTAACTGGGCAGCTCAAACTCGTTTAAAGATCATTACCTACAAACTATTTTTTTTCAAATCACATATATATTATGATAATCGTTAAACTTAAACGGAAATAAGTCGCAACTTAATCAACGCTATACAATTAACGGAAATAAAAGATAAGGTGGTACACGACACTGTAGATAAGACAAATAATATCTTGTCCGGTGGCCAAAACCTACCGGTGGTTCCAGGGGTAGACTAAAGTATGACCATACTGATGAATGGCACCTACACAAACAAGAATCTGTCCAAGAAAATGAGACTCATAAACTTTCTTTGGGATTTTGAGATACATATGGATCACCAAATCCCGACGAGAAGATCGGACCTGACTTAAATTAACTTAGACTCAAGTAAAAACTATCAGTCTAAAGATTTTGCTTTCTTTTGTTTAACGGAATGCCAACCTTTGTGAGTTATCTAACGCCATATTCATCCTTGGAGAAAAAAATCATTACTGTTATTATTTAACCGATAAATTAGGGAACAAGGAAGTTCATATCTTTTCCAAATGTGCGTAATCGGGCAACTTGAGTTTGAACCTGAGTACCTCGGTGTCGCAGTCCAGCATTTCATCTACTATTTCTCCTCCGTATATTGGAATCTTGGAGTGGTTGGTTGATTTACTGGCATAACAACCTTCATGAGTTATTTAATGCCAAAGCTATACTTGTAGAAAAACAGTAGGAGTACTGTTCAACCCATAGCTGAGTGGGATAAGGAGAGTTGTACCTTTCCAATGATATGAGTCCGAAAATGAACGTAATAATACGAGTGGGTTCGAACTCGCTTACTACGATATCACAGTTCAATACATTAAGTACTTTGCCAAGGGAATTCCTTTACCAGTTTATACCTGACGTGATAGACTTGCAAGAAGTAAACTTATCTTAGTAATGAACTGATTTAAGAATAATCCCAATGAGGCAGGTAGAGAGACTGGAGAAATTAAAAAATCCAAGAGGCCGTCCTGATCACAGAAGAGTTGAGTGCGGGCTAGGAGATTTAGAAGAGTTCTGTTTAAATCTAAGGAGACTTGCTGATACTTGCCTTCTAGTGCTTTCACTAGAGTCCAAGTATTACTGGGCTGAAAATTCACAAAGTGGAAAATTATGAGATATTTATTTACAGACTATACGATAAAAAAGAATACAGATTTTTCTGTTATTGATCTCCAGCGACGGTTATTTGATAACATCTTTGCGAAAAGTATGTAATTAGCACACTTGGCGGATATTCACTTTGCTTTTTTTTATTTAGCAGTAAGTAAAGTAAAGTTGGCAACCGTAGTCGAGGGCGACCAGAAGGCTCCCTTTGCAATAGCTACTACACCGATTGGTTTGGTTTGGTTTCTTTGTTTAATGGCATATCAACCTTTGTAGGTTATTTAATGCCAATGCTATCTATCTATCTATCTGATATATAATGACAATGATCTCTAAAGTAATGGTATATGACTGAAACATCTATCTATCTATCTATCTATCTATCTATCTACAGAGTGTTTCACAATTGTTGAAACAAAGCAGCAGCCTCTCAGATCTCCCCTGTTGACTTTATTCTCTATTTATTTTCAGATTAATGCTTGAAAATAGTTAACATTGTAATATATTTTATCAAATTTGGCAAATCATCCCTTGGAAAATGGAGCGGAAGATCTTTCTATGTCTTTCATGATTGCTCAAGAAAGGTTCATAAGCAAGTTTAATTTCAATACATTTCCAAACAGGAGTCAAGCTGGTCAAAAACTTTGAAACTCATGGCGCTGGTGAAGATCGTAGAGTAACTGGTTCCTCACCACCTGGGTCTCCGATCACCCTGGAGGAATACAAACATGTTATAAACATCTTTGCCCCTCACATTCAACAGTGCCTTCAACTGAACGGTGGACATCTAGAGTATGTAATCTAAGGTTTCTCTTGACATTCATAATTACAGGTTCAGGTTTCTTTGTTTAATGGCATATCAACCTTTTTAGGTTATTTAATGCCAAATCTATTCTCCTAGAAGAACAGTAGTGGTACTATTTAACCCATAGCTGGGAGGATAAGGGGGTTCATACCTTTCCCAAGGGTATTTGCCCGAAAGTGAACGTAATAGCGCGACTGGAGTACGAACTTGCGTACTACGATTCCGCAGTCTATCGCTTTAACGATTACACCACGAGGACACCCCCTACTACACTGAGGTGTAGGGGAGGGCGCTACTCCTTTCCCAGGATTGCTTCACTTTACCCTTTCATACGTACTTTATATTGCTGAGAGTTAACCAAGGAGGTATCAAGTACCATTTTTAAAGTCTCTGGTATGACGCAACCTCGTTTTGAACCCCGGTCACCCGGACCATTGGCAAACACTCTACCCACTAGGCCAATGTTAAATATTAAGGCATCATAAAATATTCTGAGATCCAAACTTGATTAAATCATTTATTTCAATGGTATCATTTTTCCCAAGCTATGTGGAGAAAAATACGTAATTATGGAATTTATTGATAAAAAGATTGAATGAATACTTTGTCGCCCTTCGAGTTTTTACGACAGCCCAAATTCTTAAAGTTTTGCATTTCACTCATTTAAAGCAAATCCCTTATCAAAGTGGTTCCAACTTTTCCAACTTTTCCAAATTGCAGTTTATTGATCTTCTTGTACCATAGCCATGATATGGCTATGTGTGAAACGTACATTAGAATATTCATATATATATAACATAAAACATAGGAATCCCGAAATTCGAAAAACACGTAACGACTTCTCAGTTCAGGTACGAAACTTTTTATTACCTTTGAGTTTAAAGGTTCTTCGACATAAGGAGAGAGATACACATTCTTTCTATTCTGGCTTTTCCATCTGCACCCTCCCATCTCGTGCGGCACCCGCCACAAAGGCCACTGGCCTGTCTTCGGCGAGCGAGCAAAAGCCACCCGTCTTCTTCCGAGCCAGGAGCTTAACTCTCTGACTTTTTCAAAATCCCCAAAATCCTCAGCGCGCTTCCGGTGCGTGACGTGATTTGCACTCCCTAGCTCCGTTTCCCATCTCGGGCTATTGTGACATCTCTGAGTGACACGTCTGCTCCGCCCGCGCGCGCGCATATACACCTGCGTTAATGTAGCACCTAAGTAACCCATGCACTGAGCCGAAAGGTTCTCAGCCTAACTAAACCCAAAAGCATAAGAAGAAATCCCTCGGCCATTATATTACATTCTTTGGTAGATGAAGCCTTCTTCTAGACCATATTTTTTTTAGAATTTTCTGTTAAATTTAGATCCGGTGTATTCACTGACCATATCATTGATTTTATTTGCCTTTTCCGAAAAAAAATGGTTTTATGTCCTTTTCTCTACGACAAGGTACATCATCGTCTTAAAAATGGCTTCATCATCACGAAACTAATTTTCTATCGATGGAATGAGAAAATTATCCAGGATTTCAATGTATATATGTTCATTGTTTGCTGAGGTAATTATTGCTCTCTCCCCATGTCCTTTAAACAGCATATAACCTCATATCATGAATTACTTGGGGAATTTCATTGTTTTCTGCACTCAGTCGTCTTTATATATTTTATTTAAACGGTACTTGCATAAAAGTTTCAGCATCATTACCTTGGCCAATGCAGATTCTTGACTCATCACTGAATATCTCTTTCATCCAATTTATAGACAAGTAATGCTCAGCAGACTTTAAACCCATGTTCATATGTTTGTGTGTTAGTTTTGATTTTTGTTTAGCTTTTCTCAATGTAAATCCCATTTCATTCAGCCGGCTTCTTACAGTTTTCTCACAAATATTGACTCCTGTTTCGACACATTTATTTTTAGTTTGTTTTGTTGTACATTTTCTTTTTATGGCCTATTGATTTGAGTTGTCTATTCTGATGCTTTGATGTATTTTCAGGTTTACCAGTATGTATTCCTTCTTTTATATTTGCACTAAATTTTAGACACACAGCTAACTGGGAATAGCCCGCAATTTACGCTACACTCCATAGTGGATTGTCTTCTTCAATGGGGGAAGGCATGAATCCAATTATCCTCCCTTCAGCTATGGGTAAATAGTAAGGCAGACTGGGTTCTTCAGTCTTGGTGAGGCAGCTAGTCAAGGAGAAAGGAAACTCTGAATTCAAACCTGTTAAACTCCGCTTAAAAATTGACCTTGTGTCATATCCTGTCCGAGCGGAGGGGTTGGGTTAATATGGCCTTCTTCAATGAGTTTTACGATCTTTTATATTATTTCAATTGACAGTTCTTTTGTCGGAGTCACGTTTCCTTTCAATTAGGTATTGCCAACCGCTTGTTGAGGTCAGCTAGAATTATCTTTTAACTGTAGACAGATTTGCATATTTAGACTTCTGCTGGTATTCGTTTTAGGAATGCAAATTATAAGATTATTCCATTATCCTTAATATTGGATTATTGCATAATATTTTCTTCAACGTGGCTAAAAAATGATATATATTATTAATCTAAGTAATTTTATGTAGGTGTTAAAGAAAATTTGTTGTCTGTTTCATTTGCAATTAATTTATTTACGGCTAAAAACATTTTGAAAGGAGTAGTAAATGAATTAAAAATAAGGAAACACCGGACACAATTCAATGTCATGGCCAGAACACTATTTATTTATTTGTTGGGGAGGAAATCTTATTTCTCTGCAGGAGAGGAATTGGAGTATTCTAGGCCTCACGAACACAGCTTTTGTCTTTTGGTATTTGGTCACCGCATTGATTTCAGATTTAATGTTGCAATTTACAAGTATTTTTAATGTGATATGTTTTCTACTATGTTCGAGTGGGTAAGATTAGTGACGGGTCAAATCTACGTCGCGAATTGTATGTTTTACCAATTTTGGCATCGAAAAAACTAGCTACCAAGAGGAAATTCTTTTTTAGCTTGAAACACAGTGGACATAATTCGACAGTATATTAGGGTAAAATTATTGAAGGATACCTATTATCTCCCAAACTAGAATCAATTTAGCAAAACTAATATCATGTTCAAATTCCACAATCTCTACCTCATCAAAAAATAAAAAATAAAATAAAATAAAAATACGTAGAAAGTTTCTCAGCAGCTAAAAGAAATTATTGAGTAAAAATGAGAATTTTTGTCTAAATTTATGAGATGAAGCTTGATAATTTTTATCACTTAGACGATTCGGACTATCGTCTTCATCTTTTTCATTATATTCACAACGTTTTAGCCGATGCATCCTTCGACCTTCTTCAGGTGTTTCATGTCGAACTCGGGAGCCCACACAGAACTTCAAACCAAACCCTTTACTTAATCCCCGAGGATAGATTGTTCTAATCCCGTTAACCATAACACGGTAAAAGTGCTAAGCTATTGTAAGTATTCTTTGTTATTTACCTGTTGTTAGGATCGAAACTGCAACCTCCAGATTATTATCACTGGGAAGTATTGCATAACCCATTGCCAACATCCGTTCCGTCATGTGTCCTAATAGACTAATATCGGAACACAGTGTGTACAGAGTTTCATGTTTTCATGTATGTCTGGCTTAGTTTCTTTGTTTAATGGTATAACAACGTTCATAGGTTATCTAATGCCAAATCCATCCTTGCAGAAGAACATTAGTGTTATCATCTTATCCACTGATAAGGAAACAAGGAAGTTCATGCCTTTCCTAAGTGAGTGTAAAAACGTAACATAAATTCGAACTTGAGCACCTTGGTGTCCAGTATTTTAGTTACTAATTCTCTTTTGTATGTAGGGATCTTGGAGTAGTTAGTTGTTTTAATGGCATAACAACCTTCATGGGTTATTTAATGCCAAAGGCATCCATGTAGAATAGGAGAGTGTCCTTGTGGTGTAATGGTTAAAGTACTGGACTGTTGAATCGGAGGAAGCGAGTTCGAACTCCAGTCGCACTATTATGTTCACTCTCAGACAAATAACCTTCGGAAAGGCACGAACCCCTTTATCCTCCCAAATATGAGTTAAATAGTACCACGGCTGTTCTTCGAGAAGGGTGGCTTTGGCATTAGATGACCCAGGAAGTTTGATATGCCATTAAATAAAGGAACCAAGCCAAACCAAACGATGTAGAAGAACAGTCATCATCATCATGTCGTGCCACTAGCACGGATATCTCTGACCCTCTCTCGCCACTTTTCCCTATCATTCATCGCCTCTGGCAGGTCTTCAGGGCTACATCCCGTATCCTCACATAGCTGCTGAGGTAGTAAGGGTATTAATAACGTTTTCAACTCCGAAAGAGAACGTAATGCTGTTAGTGGAGTTCGAACTCATTCGTAATTCAGCACGTTAGCCATTACGTCACAAGGGACTCCCTCATGAATCGCAGACAAGCTAGTACTACTGCGACTCGGATATGTATAAGAAATGAATAATATCGACGATATTATTACATAATGACAACTCCTGATGACATTGATGTTTCTGTGTGTCACGCCATTTTTTAAGGGTTATAGTTACGTACAAACATAATTAGAATTTTTGTGTTAATAATAATAATAATAATAATAATAATAATAATAATGGGAAGAAATTCTCACAGACTAGCTGATACAATGACTGCATTCCAAAGAAGATTTAACTTCCAAACATTAAAAAAAAGAAGAAAATCGAACCGTTCCCTCACCCTAAAAAAATCCTAATGCAGCCGCTGAGGAGTAAAGATAATGTACGGGCAATAAATGATATGCTGAGCCAAAGGGAGAGTAAGGATTCTATTTGACAGATCCTACTCTCCGCCCTCGAAGACAAAAACAGACACATATTAATCAAGTAAATAAAACAAGCAAGTCATGTTTTAGGGAAGTCATATGGAACAAAAGATATCCTATAAAAATTTTTAAAAAATATTAGGAAAAAAAGAAAGAAAGAAAGAAAGAAAAAACAAAGAAAACTGGATTTGGGAGATGTATTTTTTTTATTTTGTTTCTTATTTTCGATATATATATATATATATATATGCTCCAAGTTTACTGCTACTATAAATGTTGTCATCCTTCCAAAATAAAATTCTTCGAGAAAAGTATGCAATTGCTTTCCTTTCCCTGTTACAGGAAAAAAAATGGAGACAAAGAAAAAATAAATAAAAGAAGATATTGTTGGGGGAGTAGAGTTAACAAAAATAGTGACGTATTCTCAGAAGGGTACGTGTACCAGGTTCGAAGCCTTAAAGAACAGTTTATCTTGTTTCAGAGAATTGATAAGCAATGGATTTTGGCTTCGCAATGACTCAGTTCGACAGAATAGCAGTTTGATAGGTAGATGGTATTCTCTTCTTCTTTTCACCATGAAACAATTTCATGTCAAATAAATAAATAATTAAATGAATAAATAAAGAATAAAATAAAATAAAATGAAATAAATGAAAATAGATAGATAGATAGATAAATAAATACGCTACAATGATATAACTTGGCAATGATTTTAAACTGGTAAATATATTTCGTATGCAGTTAAAATATCAATGTTTTAAGAGACAATTTATTAAAGTTTCGTTTGGTTAGGCTTGGTTTGGTTTTATGGCACATCAACCATTGTTGGTTATTTAATGCCAAATCCATTTTTATACATATAAACTGTTCTATTTCAAGCAATTTAGTTTAGCATTAGTACAGGTTTTTGTTTACACACAGTTAAATGTCAAAACAGTTCTATTTCAAGCAATTCAGTTGAGGATTAGTATGCAGTTTAATTCTAGGACCCTGTCAGGTGCAACCACTCCGAGCCAGAGTGAACTTTGGGAATGATGGCAATAAAGGGGTACACTGCATTTCCCAAAGCTCTAAATGTATCAAAGAATTTCAGATTCCCTTTAAACAGCTATACATTTTCTATTCAGTTACAATATCAATGCTTTTAAGAGGAAAGGTATAAATACACTTTACACTCATATTAAGCAGGGAAACACTCACTACTTTGTAACAATAGCAAAGTTTTAAAAGCCAATGTATTTAGGTAGTTAAGCATCATTTTCTGAAACAGAACCTTTCAACGCATAGATGGGACCCTAAAAGTTAATACCATTTCAGAATTATTTATCGAAGTTAGATGACTCCCCCCCCCAAAAAAAAACAAACTGCAAAATAAGCTAAGGTAAAAAAAAAATCATATATAATCGTAATAAGTGGTATCTCACAGGTTGATATGGACATTAGGTTTATTATTCCCCAAAATTCATTACATATTGCCCCGGGGGGCACGTAGTGTAACGGATATAGGCGTTTAGTTGAAAGGTCCCACTTGGTTGAAATCATGATGCGGTTATAGGTTCAATCCCAATGATAGATGAATAACAAAGAATACGTTCCCCTCCCCGTCATCTACACACTGAGCTCGCTTCAAAATTCAAGGTGAGCTCCTGGGTTCAACATAATGCAGGATACATCGTCTGAATCGTTGTAAATATAACGATGAAAACAGTAGTCTGTATACAGTGATTAACATTTTCAGAATCATAATAATTTCACTTTTTGCGAGAATATTTTACACCAATTTTAATTCGTCATATTAGAATTATAACCAAAGTTAAAAATGCGGTAGTCTGGATAGTTTCGATTCTTCCTCTGATTTCCAATTCCTCGAGAATTTTTTTTTTCGAGCTTATGGAGACCATTCCAGGTGCACCGTCAGCCTCATGTTCTGTTGTTATTTCTAAGTTCTCTGGCCTGGTCGATGAATTTATCTATATTTTCTCTTTCTTTTACTTTTACTCTATGGTTCAACGGGACAGCAAAATTCACTGGATGACAAGTTCTTTTTTCTTTTCATCACTGTGTCTGACCGGGTTTGAGTGATTCGTTTGTATCTCAAAATCCCTGTCAGCTTTACGCTACTTGTTTTCTAGGACGGATTCTAACTTTATACATATACCATTTGAAATGGACACGGCGACACGAGTTCAAATCCTGGACGAGACTGATTGCATTTCACATAGCACTAATACCCTTGGGAAAGTTATGAATCCAATTATTCTCCTTCCAGCTATGGGTAAATAGTAGGGCAGACTACGTTCTTCAGCCTTGGTGAGGCAACTAGTCTAGGAGAAGGAAAACTCTGAATTCAAACCTGTTAAAGTCCGCTTAAAATTGACCTTGTGTCACATCCTGCCCGATCGGGAGGGTTCGTAAATATGTATATGTATACCATTTGAATTTATGTATGGTTGTATTTTAATCTCTTGCTCGATTCCCAGTGAATCCCCTTTCCCATCAAATTGGGTATAGACTTGTACTCCCTCTTTGCATGTTTACTGCTTTCACTTTCTCTGTGATTAAATGTTTCATCAAACATAATGCATGCGATTAAATGTTTCATTAAACATTAACTATGTGATTAAATGTTTCATCAAACATAACCTAGTGATTAAATGTTTTCATCTGTCTCCACATAATCTAAAGTTGATATTCTGTAGCGAATTATCAAATTTTACTTTGATACAATTTGTACTTACGGCATTATTTTATGCTACAATTAGAAGAGATTCATCTCCTTTTTCGAGGTTTCCCTTTCTTAGCCATTTAAGCTTTTTAGAGGTTTCTTAGCCATCTTAGCCATCTTAGCCATCTTAGCTTTTTAGAGGTTTCCCTTTCTTAGCTTATCTCGCGTGAAATATGGCCAGATTGTCGCTTGAAGTATCCATACAGTTGTTTTTCTTCCTGTTTCTATTTTCTAGATTTTTGTTTTTCATATTCCCCCTTGGGTATTTTTCATACGACCGTCAACAGATGGTCTTTCCCTGAAGTTTGAGGGATTGCAAGTCTCCTCAAGACTCAAGGACACTTCTCAGAAAATGGAGTTCTTAAATGTTGCTATTCAATAAAAAAAAATGAAGCAAATGACTGACACTTACTTTTATCTGAATGATGTGAGTCTTACACAAACGGATTCGTGTGCTATTATTATTATTATTATTATTTTACTTCTTTCGAGTTTTTCACACCAATATTTTACTGGAGGCTGAGTGACAGCAAGTCTCCTTAAGTCTCCAGGACTCTTCTCTGGATCCTGGCCGATCTCAGCAATGCTGCTGTTTGGATGGTCAGAGCTCGTATTCCGATTTCTAACTGTTACAGCTCCTTACTAAGTCTTTGGCATCGTCCCAAGTGCACCAATTACAACTGGTATCACTGTCACCTTTATGTTTCATATTTTTTTAATTCTCTGGTCAGGTTTAAGTATTTGTCTCTCTTTTCGTCTTCTTTGATTTTCTCTCCGAGGTCCGTCGGGACGGTAAATCCGCTGTTCGGCAGATGCTCTTTTTTGATTTTTTTTAGGTCTAGACTTCCAGCCGAGATTGGGTGATCAATTTGTATTTTAGTCCCAATTGCATAGTGTCTCCTGGACACTATGCAATTGTGAAAGACCCTGTAAAAAATGAATGTTTTACGGTTAAAAAACGAGTATGTCCTTTTTATGTAATTTTAAACTTTTTGGGGGGGGGGTATAAACGTTGCAATTTTATTTTTTATCACAGGTTTAATACTCAGAGTTTGGTTATAAATAATACCTAATAATATACGTTTTCGTATCATAATGTTCCACTGGGGATAATATCATTGTGCCTGGTTTGAACTAATAGGTATCAATATATATATATATATATATATATATATATATATATATATATATATCATGCTAAATTTAAAATAATAAAATAACAGTCAAAACGAACACTCTATTAGTGTTTTGAAAAAGAGCACGACCACCGAAACACATATTGAGATAATAATATACCCCTAAAATAGCACATCGAAATTCATTTGTGGACCTATATGTATATATATTCGAGTAATGAAAGACTTCGTCTTATGATCGGCTCTTAATTTTGAAATTCAAAATGTTGTTTTTATTATATATTGGATGCAATGATCGCCCTCTAAGTTTTGGCTATGGTAGCCTACAAAAATATTGCTCAAACATTCAATGACATAAAGAGAAAATATTTAAATACCTGTTCATTCTTTCAAAATTACTCCAATACAATAAAAATCAATACAATACTGTCAATAAATAATGTAGTCTAGACCTCGATGTAGCTTGCTGTGTTTACTTGGATATTTCAAACATACTAATACTTCACCAGAAATGCACAAAAGTATTGATAATATATAAATTTCCTATGAAATAGATAAAGTACACCAGGGAGGCATTATATACATGTTTTATGAACAAGCTCATAACAATATTGTCTTGAATATCTTAAACGATGCTTAGACGAAAGCTTTTTGCTAAGATGATATTGTTTTTTAAACACAAACAAAAATAGCCAAAGTGCAGATTCTTAGGTCCACTCTGACCTTGATTAGTACAAGTTAAACTCTCAGCTCTGGATCAAATAGATCTATTTGAAAATGATTTATATTAGATTGGAATGTTAAAAAATAGACAGAATAATTATTCTATTTGGCATGTTTAAAAAATTAAAAACAGATGTACTCAGAAATTGTATACTAACCCTTGGTCAAGTGTAATTAACAGGTATTGACCCTAAGGCCATTTGAAAGCTTGGTCCCCATTGAAGGATTGTAAAGTTAGAAAATAGATTTTAACTTCGAATCATTTCGCCGACGGCCGGTGAATGGTGTCGATATTAATTAATTTCAGTGGACCAAATGGCAACTATCGACTTTCGTTCGAAGTTAGTACTATGTGGGAAGACGTCTGAGAAGATAAATAAAGAATCTGTACATTAAAGAGAAGGAGCGAAAGAAAGTGGAGCTGTGAGACGAGCGACTGCCAGCTGAGAAGAGACTAGATGGCTATTTAACAGAAATAGCGATTCTATATAACTGTGCAAATTATCTTTTATTAAGAATAGTTACTTGCAAAGCCACTCCTTTAGTATACAATCGAAATAGAAGCACTGGAAACAATCCATTTGCTTTCTTCGGTTTCTTGGTTTAATGGCATACCAACCTTCCTGAGTTACTTAATGCCAAATCCATCCTGGTTGAAGTACAGTAGTCGTACTATTGAACTCATAGTTGTGAAGGGGTAGATAGAGGAGTTAATTTTTTGTTAAAACGCGGCTGAAGTTCGACACCGCTTATGACGATGTCGTAGTCTCCGACGTTAGCCACAGCGCCACAGGGAATTCCCTTCGTTAAAGTTTCATTAATTCGTTATTCCCTACGCACACGACTGTTCACGTAACAATACACTCAATATAAATCATGATAAATTTGTTTATTAGTTGTCTGAATTTCTGAGACAAAGCCTGAGGATTTTTATCATTCAGGGTTTTCGGACTATTGTCTTCATCTTTATTGTTGTCTGAATTTCTGAGACAAAGCTTGATGATTTTTATCATTCAGGGTTTTCGGACTATTGTCTTCATCTTTATTGTTGTCTGAATTTCTGAGACAAAGCTTGAGGATTTTTATCATTCAGGGTTTTCGGACTATTGTCTTCATCTTTATTGTTGTCTGAATTTCTGAGACAAAGCTTGATGATTTTTATCATTCAGGGTTTTCGGACTATTGTCTTCATCTTTATTGTTGTCTGAATTTCTGAGACAAAGCTTGAGGATTTTTATCATTCAGGGTTTTCGGACTATTGTCTTCATCTTTATTGTTGTCTGAATTTCTGAGACAAAGCTTGATGATTTTTATCATTCAGGGTTTTCGGACTATTGTCTTCATCTTTATTGTTGTCTGAATTTCTGAGACAAAGCTTGATGATTTTTATCAATCAGGGTTTTCGGACTATTGTCTTCATTTTTTTATTGCATTCACAATGTTTCAGCCGATGTGTCCTCCGGCCTTCTACAGGTGTTCCTTGTCGGAGCCTATGCGGAACTTCGAACAACATCCTTTATTTAATCCACGGGGGTCGCTTGCTTTGTTTCCATTAACCTTGGCCATTATTGCCAGGTCCACTCTGTCCTGGATTAGCTGCACCAGTTTGGCTCCCATCTATGGATTTAACAGGTTAAATAGATGAGTTTGAAAATGATTTTTATTAGATAGGACTATGTGTAAAAAAATCCTGAGAAACAGGAACATAAAAGATGTAAATATTAGTGTACAATAAACATGATTCCCTAACCACTCAGATAACTCTAGGTAAGTTGACATGCCATTAAACCCAATCCATCAGTCAATCAATCAACCAGCTTTATTAACAGTACATTTAATCTTGAATAAATGGCAACACATATGCAGAGTTTTGCAGTTTTATTTGCAGTCAGTGTACTTTATGCACAAGAGACGCTTAAAGATTAAATTGAAGTAAATCTATGTTTATGCATGGCAAAACATCAACACTCAATATTTGTGCGTGGAAAAGGAATCAGATGAGAATAGCCGAAAATGACTAGATTGCAAGAACTGACGTCGTACGTGTGACGAATTGAAACTTTGGTCACGTGTTGTCCGATAAAAGTTGATGAATGGTACAATGTTGAAACACCTCAGCCGCAAGACTGAGAAGTCATTCATAAAGCTTTACATAGTTTAGCAGAAAGCCAAAAGTATGGGGCACCTAGTGAGAATCAAACTCTCTTCGAGTCATCTGATAGCTTAGCTTGCTAACCATTACACTACAAGAGGCACTCTAATCAGTTATTAAGCTTAGGTCAAGGTCGAAAGTATGATTCACGCGGGGAGAATCGAACTCGTAACCAATGGCTTGCTGATGGTTTGGTTTCTTCGTTTAATGGCATATCAACTCTTTGTTGGGTATTTAATGCCGAAGCTATTCTAATAGAAGAACACTAAAGGTACTATTTAACCCATAGCTAGGAGGATAAGGGGATTCATACATTTCCCAAGGGTATTTGCCCAAAAGTGAACGTAATAGCGCGACTGGAGTACGAACTCGCTTACTACGATCTCGAAGTTCATCGCATTAACCATTACACCTCAAGAACAACCCCATGGCTTGCTGAGCTAGCTCGCTAACCATTACTCTATACAAGGCAAGTTAATTATTTACTAAGCTTTACTTATTTAGGCAGATGAATAAAAGTCTGAAGTATCCAGTTAGAATCGAACCCCCTAACAGAGGTCTGATAGTCTAGCTTGCCAACTATTGCAGTATACAAGGCACTCTAATAATGGGGCTCGAACTCACTCCCAGAGGTCTGATGACCATTACTCTAAATGAAGTGCCCTAATCCTTTATCAATTTTTGCTGAGTTCAGCAGAAGGCCAAATATATGGGGTCCCCAATGAAAATCGAACATACAAACCTTAGTTTTACAGATTAATGCACGAAACACCACACTACACGAGACGTCTTAATCATTTACTAAGCTTTGCTTACTTTGGGACAAGCCAGAAATATAGGGCACTCAGTGAGAATCCAACTCACTATCAATGGTCTGCTACTTTATCTCACTAGCCATTACACTATGCGAGGTGCTCTAAACATTTATTTAACTTTTCTTTTTTTGGCATCGGGAAGTGGGAATGCTTGTGGTATAGTGGCTAACATACAAAACTGTGACATCGTGGTAAGCGAGTTCAAACTTCAGTAGAGCTATTACTTTCACTTTCAAACTAATAACCACGGGAAAGACTATGGGTTAAGTAGTATCGTTGCTGTTTTACAAGGATGGATTTGGCATTAAATAAACCACAAAGGTTGATATGTCATTGAACAAAGAAACCAAACAAAGATAAACCATCATTATTATTTTATTACTAGTGAAACTCCATCTTGATAAAACTGCTTAGGAGGTAAATCACTTTTGCTAGTACGACTACTGTTCTTCTACAAGAATGGCTTGTGGGGTGTCCCCGTAGTGTAATGGTTAAAGTGATGGACTACGGAATCGTAGTAAGCGAGTTCGAATTTCAGTCGCGCTATTATGTTCCCTTTCAGACAAATACCCTTTAACCCCCTATCCTACCAGCTATGGGTTAAATAGTACCACTACTGTTCTTCTAGAAGGATGGATATAGCATTAAATAACCTACAAAGGTTGATATGCCATTAAACGAAGAAACCAAACCAAACCAAGAATGGCTTTGGCATTTAATACCCCACGAAGGTTGATATACCATTAAACAACCCCCCCCAAAAAAAACATTATTCTCGTCAAAGCACAGAGGAAGATGAATCGGTTTGAATAAAAGAAAACTAACTAAATGTAACAAATATTCTTTAGAATGAGTTTAAAACTAGAGAAATTAAGAGTTTAACTCTTATAAAGATAGAAAGAATTTTCATTAACTCAAGTGGTACAGTCTCACTAGTATTATAAGTCTCGCGCTGTTGGTGTTACGTCCGAAGTTGGTCTTACGACTGACCGACGTCCTTTCATAGCTGTCTCTCTGCTTCTTTTTCTACTTCGCTTCTGCTTCCTCATGCTCCAGAAACACAGCGTCTTTTATACTTTTGCGATGCTGGTACGAGGTATGTTGTATAGTGGCTCGTACCGCTATACAACATATATATATATATATATATATATATAATGATGATGATGATGATGATGATGACTGCCACATCTTCACCACCAAAAATTACAACTCAAACACCCTGATTAGTAAGTAATTTAACTTGTGAAAAATATAAAAGATGCGGAAGATGATTAGACATCTGTTTGTCAATGACATACGCTTGTGCAGGACATGTTACTATTTGGGTCTCCATAGCAACAGTCTAGCGACAAGCCTATCAAGATAATTGGTGACTCTGCAAATTGCAAGTTTTATTTCAGAGTATCTTCTTTTCGACTTTTCCTGCCAATGATACTTACAAGTCAGCAGAGGTTTGATGCTGGAGCTTCCTTCTCAAGTTTTGATTTTGGAGTTAACTTCTAGAAGGACTGCTAAGGCATTATCATTAGACTGAAACTCTTTCTGCCCACCCCAAAACAGGGGGGTTTCGTGGTATAACGGCTAAAAACATCTAAACCTGTTGAAAGTGTTTGATTTAACATTTTCTACTCTTATTCTTATCGTGTCGGATTTAGCAATATATATATATATATATATAAAGATAGATAGAGATATAGATATATAGATATACATACAGATATAATATCGAAGAGAAATAAAACCTCAATAATATAACTTTCAAAATAACAGCAATTAACAGCAGTAAGTGGTACATACTCCAATAAACAGATTACTAACCACAATCAACAACGCATCTGGGAAATCTCAGAAAATAAATAACCCTTCAACCTGAAGTGAGTCGTGGCTGACAGCATTACGTTGCTGTTGGTTTTGACGCTAGCGAATACAGTCCAACAAAGGCAGACTTGAGGCCGAAAGGCCGCCGACTTCGGCTGAGCCACCTTCGGGTGGGCGAGCTGGTACACTGACACAATATGTCTCCTTTGTATAGCACTGGATCTTGCTGTCCGGTTTAAGCTATAATAAGGAATACGTGCCTGGACCCAGATTTGGGTCCAAGTCCAATGCACTAAGTGGGCCGATGACCAGCATAGACCAAGCAGGGCTCAAGCCTCGGCTTGTACCCGCCCTTCTCCTTCCCTAAATCCCCACTATAATCGACTTTTTGGTCATTGACCTTGTGTCAAGTCCTGTCTGGTGGAAGGCAGAGACAAATATACCTTCAACCTAAAGTGAGTGATGTACATTTCGTTTTGGCTTTCTGTTGGCATAAGCTTTGCCTATTCCAGCAGAAGGCCAAAAATCTGAGACATCCAGAGAGAATCAACTTCTCTGTCAGAGAGGTCGATTGGGTTTCCAAAGAGAATCGGGCTTCCAGATTGTATTGGGGTTCCTAGGGAGACTCAAAACCAGAATTCCTAAACCAATTTTAGTAATGATCAACTAGGTTAGTTTGTTAACCATTACACAACGCTAAATTTTCGAAGACCTAATCCATTTACCTGGCACAAAGCTCTCTGGTTACTTAAACACGTCAGGTTTTCCTAAGTGATCACCCATCTCAGAACAGAACAGGCACATCATTGCTTAACTTTTTTGATCTGACAGGAACCAGATCTTTCAGCGGGATTAAAGAAAGGAAATGTATGTAGAGTGTGTAGGTCGGTAAAACCCCTGGTAAATTGGTGACAGTTTGGCTCCACGAGAGAGAGAGAGAGAGAGAGAGAGAGAGAGAGAGAGAGAGAGAGAGAGAGACAAACAGACAGACAGACAGACACAAAGAGACAGAGACAGAGAAAGGAAGAAAGATAGAATGTATGTGTGTTTGCAAGAAGAAACAACAAACATTAAGTCGATGTCCATGAAGGAGGATGTATTTACCCATCCCATCCCACATAAGCAGAATGTCATACAAGGTTCGGTTTGGTTTTATGTCACATCAACCATTGCAGGTTATTAATAGCAAATCAATTTTTATACATATAAACAGTCCTATTTCAAACAAGTCAGTTTATTTTGAGTATAGTTTTTTTGTTTATACACAGTTAAGTGTCAAAAACAGTACTATTTCAAACTATTCAGTTTAGCATTAGTACACAGTTTCAATATGAAAAAACAGTTTTATTTAAAACAATTCAGTTTAGCGTAAAAAGACAGTTCTTTTACAAACAGTTTAGTTTAAATAAAGTATATGGTTTAGTTCTATTTAAGCCATAGTAGGACACTATTAGGTGCTACTACTCCAGCCCAGAGTCGACCTGAAGTGATGGCAATGAAGGGGGAATCCACATTCTCCAAAGCTTCTGTATTACTTGGTCCTCATCATTAGATTGTTCAGTGTCATTTTTAGGACATTCGTTAGTGGGGAATCTTATCCCTCTGCAGAGAAGCAGTCGGTGTATTCTACAACCCCAGCTGACTGGGCAAGAACTAAACTGTGTAGCTAAGCTAATTGAATTGCTCGAAAAAGAAGTTTTGACATTTAAACTGCGTACTTATGCTAAACTGAATTGTTTGAAATAGAACAGTTTTTTAATATTGAAACTGTACTTACGCTAAACTGAATTGTTTGAAATGGAACTGCTAATTTGTATGAAAATAAATTTGGCATTAAATAACCTACAAAGGTTGATATACCATACCATAAACCCCCCAAAACCAAACCAGCTGTACTTCGCTTAAAAATTGACCTTGTGTCACATGCTGTATTTTTTGCGAAGAGGTTGGATAAATATAAAATTTTCCCAGCGGTATATGAACTATATGAACAGGATTTAACCTATGGTTACCAAGTCCTTCGATGGTAACCGTTACGCCTTGAGTGTCTCCAATATTTATCATAAATAACAAATTTGATCGTGAAATGTAAGGGAAGCCGATTTCATTGCTATTTCATTGTAAAACTTTATCTCAATTATGGAAGCAGTTTTATTTGACAGTCTCCAGAAATCTATATGTATTAGAGACGCCACTTTTATGAGAAAGTCTTGCGAGTAATAAAATATTCATTTTTTATAGTGATATAAACACAAGGTCTTCAGTAAACAGGAATTCCTGTCAATTTTTTATGAAACTCTAGCACGGCTTACCTGAAAAGCTTTTTATTAGCATTTTCATATTGCCCAGTCGGCTAAGGCTGTAGAATATACCGACTAAACCTCTGCAGAGGGGTAAGACCCCCTACACACACACACACACACACAACGAGTGTTCTGGTATATGACACTAAACAATCCGATGGCGAGGCTTCAATAATAATGCTCCAGCTTTGGGGGAATGCGGAGTGACTCTTTATTGTCATGGCTCCCAATTGCACTCTGCCCCGGAGTGGTAGCACCTGATAGGATCCTGTCTATGGGTCAGACAGAACCGTTTGTTATTTGGACTGTACTTATGCTAAACTGAATTGTACGAAAAAGAACTGTTTATATGTATAAAAATAAATCTGGCATTAAATAACCTACAATGTCTTATAAAATGAAACGAAACGAAACCAAGGATTTTAGTCCGAAAGTAAACTTAGTTTTGTGACTAGTATGCGTATTCGTCTACTACGATGTAGCATTTCAGCGTGTTAACTACTACGCCACGGGGACACACTTATCTTTACGCCTTATTTGGGTGCCTTTGTTTAAAAGCATATTAACCTCCGTGGGTTATTCAGTGTCAAAACTATCTTTATAAAAAAACAGTATCATCATCATCATCATCATCGCGCTGGTAGCACGGATATCGCTGACCCTCTCTCGCCACTCCTCCCTATCGTTCATCGCCCTAGGTAGGTCTTCAGGACAACATCCCGTATCCTCACATAGCTGCTGAATGTACGTTCGTGCTTGTCGTCCTGCTTTTGCGCGGCCATGTGTGGGGATCCATAAGAGTACATCTCTTATGAGTTCATCTCTGCTTCTCCAGCAGTGTCCTGCATGTCTGGTTCGTCTAACTTGAATAGTTTTCGTGATAGGAGGCAGGTGGCCGTACAGTTGGTGTCTTGTGGGGTGTTACTGCCAGGACTTGTTCAGGATTGCACGCAGCATTCTTGTGTAATAGCCATCTAGCTTCTTCTCCAGCCGTTTTGTTAGCGTCCATGTAGTGCATCCATATAGCAGTATCGATGTGACCGCTGCCTGGAAGAAACTGTGTTTCATTTTATCGGTTAGGTCTGATTTCCATATAATCGATAGCCTATTGATAGCTGTCCATGCTTTCGTTAACCTCGTTTCGATGTCCTCGAACTGACGAAGAAAAGAAGCAGAAGGTACCCCGCAACAACAATTACCGACGCCGACTACGCCGATGACATAGCGATACTGGCAAATACACCTGACCACGCCGAAACACTTCTGCATAGTTTGGAACGAGCAGCAGCAAGCATAGGCCTCTATGTTAATGCACACAAAACGGAATATATGTGCTATAACCAAACGGGGGACATATCCACTCTAGAAGGAACCCCTCTTAAACTAGTAGACAAATTCACGTACCTAGAAAGCAGCGTCGAATAAAAAAAACAGTAGTGGCACTATTTAACCCATAACTGGGTGGATTTGAGGTTTTTATCTTTCCCAAAGGTATTCTCCGAAAATGAACGTAATTGAGCAACTAGAGTTCGAACTCGCTTACTATGATGACTCAGCCCAGAACGTTAACCATTACCCCTTGCCAGCAAAGAATATTGCATATAAAGCGAAAAGTGTTACGATATTCGGCTGGGAAAACGGATATGGCAAACCAAGTACGAATTTCAGCTGAGACAAGTTTTGTTCAATTAGTACAATTACTCTTGCAAAAAAAAACATGAACGTGCGACACTCAAACTGTCTATACACACTTCAAACGGTTACCTGTAAAAGAAGCAGAAATATGCATACCACTACACAATTCCATTTCAATGCAACAAAGTAATTGAAATTATATAACTGTGCAAACAAATGAATAATATCATTAGATGTGACGATACCTCCCCTCAGCCCACACTACGTCAACCTTCTTCTAACCATTTCACTTCTTTACAGCCGGTGATCAACTAGTGGTTCCGAGAGGGGTAACGCACATTTCTTGCCACTACAAGAATACGATCGAGGGGACAGGAGAAAATAAAACAAACGAAAAAACACGAACAATATACTTGGGGTTAACTCAAGAGCAAAAAGAGGAGTTATGCAACACTACATTTCCGATAGCATATATGGACTAACGCTAGCATGGATTACTAGCGAAAATTCCACAAAGCTACTGGAATGCAGACTCATCTTCCCTCACTGTGGCTGGACCCTCATGTCATGCTAACTCGCCTCTCTGCTACGGTGTCCGGAGTCGACTGCCCCTGTCCGTGTCCCGTCGCCAACTGCCTGTGAGCTCCTTTGTCCAACCAACTCTCTTCTCGCGTCCCGTAACCACTTTCGGCCACGCCGAGATTTCAATTCCAAAACCCTTTCTCTGGTTCCGCGCCAAAACAGACAAAGGAATCGTCTGCTTGGCGGGCCACCAACATAGTGTTACATAAATAGATAGGGGTGGCTGGTGTTTTATGGCTTATCAACCTTTAGCGGTTTATTTGATGCCAAATCATATATATATAAAGAAAAATTGATAACAAGGCAATACAAGCAGAAGGAGAGATTTATGGAGAAGCTAAGTCGACACTATAGCGTTTCGGTTCTGATGAACCATCATCAGGACTGTGAGGGATGATATTAATGATGTTAAATCAACGACGGATGTTTAAAAATGTAAAATACAAAAACCCAGGGAAAATTTGTATAACAAGAAAAAGTTGGCCGTTTAATTAGTGAATCAGCATTTGTTGTTTTAAATTACGTCATTTGACTTATTAGGAATATTGTATAGAGTTTATGTTCCGTTTGTTTATCGAGAAAGAATTCGAATCAAAAACGAAGAAAAAAAAATATGAAAAGAAAAAGATAAAGCATAAAATTATGATATATGTGGAATATATTAACTGAAGATGGAATATATTGTAACGATTTAAAATGGATTTGCTCAAGTTAGGAGAAATATAAAAGCCAGGACGATTATTTAGGGAATTAAAGAGTGAAATCGCAGTGGCTTCGAAAATTCGTCTTAGACTTTTATTATGAATGCAAATTAGCATCTTTGCAGAATTGAAATTGACGTTGTGATTAGATTGAGAAATGTATTGAAATAATGCATCGTTTAAGTTATCAATTCTTATGTCTTATACACATAATTGATATCAAAGTAATCCAAGCAGAAGGAGAGATTTATTCAGAAATAAAGTCAACATTGTTGTTTCGGTTCTAAGGAATCATTATCAGGACTGGGAGGGATGATATTAGTGATGTTAAATCAACGGTGGTAGTTTAAAAAATACAAAAACCTATGGAGAATCTATATATCGGGAAGGAATTGGCTGTTTAATCAGTAAATCAGCGTTTGTTATTAAAATTACGTCATGTGACCGTATAGGAATATTTTATAGATTTTATATGTTCCATTTGTTCATCGAGAAAGATTTCGAATCAAAAGGAGGAAGTAAAAGAAAAAGAAAGAGAAAGAAGGAAGGGAGAAAGAAGAAAACGGAAGAAATAGACGATAAGAGGATTGAAGAAAGGGTGAGAAGGGGAGAGGAGAAAACCAGCGAAACTAACAGGAATAGCAGAGTAATAAAATAATGTAAATAACAGAAATAAAACAATATAAATTGCTATATATATATATATATATATATAAAATTTACAAGTGGATAGTTTGTAGATAAATTTATTTCTTTGCACGCAGTTACATGGTTTCAAGTATTCCTCTCCCACACAAATAATTCCATTTAATATTAAGCACTTGTTTGCAAACAATTAAATGGTTTCAAGCCTTGATTAGTTTGGTTTGGTTGGTTTTATCGTATATCAACCTTTGTAGGTAATTTAACGCCAAATCCATTTTTAAGTAAATAATCTGTTCTATTTAAAACAGTTCAGTTTAGCATAAGTACACAGTTTAATGGTCAAAAACATTTCCATTTCAAACTATTCAAGCAGTTATATGTAACATTTCAGTTAAGTGTAAATACAGTTTTAATGTCGAAAAACATTTCAAATAATTCAGTTAAGCATAAGCACGCAGTTTAAATGTAAGTAAAGTTAGCGACCATAGTCGAGGGTGACCCGAAGGCTCCCTTTTCGATAGCTACTACACCAAGGTGTAGGGGAGGGCGCTACTCCATTCCCAGGATTGCTCCACTTTACCCTTGAACCGTACCTTATAATGCTGAGTGTTAAGCAAGGTGGTATCAAGTACCATTTTTAAAGTCTTTGGTATGACTCGACCTGGGATTGAACCCAGGTCTCCCGGGCCATTGGCGAACACTCTAACCGCTGGGCCAATACGGTTTAATTGTCAAAAACATATCTATTTCAAGCAATTCAGTTTACTCAAACAATTCAGTTTAGCATAAGTATGCCGTTAGTTCTATTGAACCCATAGATAGGGCCCTATCAGGTGCTACCACTTCGGGCCAGAGTGGACCTCGAAGCGAAGGCAATGAAGGGGTACTCCGCATTCCCCAAAGCTCCAGCACTGCTGAAAACTCACCATCAGATTGACTGGGCAATACACAGAGTTAAATGTCAAACAGTTTAGACGTCAAAAACAGTTCTATTTCGAGCAATTCAGCTCAGCACTAATACGCAGTTCCAATGTCAAAACAATTCTATTATAAACAATTCAGTTTGGCATAAATACGCAGTTTAAATGCAAAAATAAGTATAGTGAAAGAAGCACGGTTTAGTTCTATTTAACCCATAGATAGGACCCTTATATGGTGCTACCACTCCAGGCTAGAGTGAACCTGGGAGCGATGGCAGTGAAGGGGTACACCGCATTCCCCAAAGCTCCAGCATTGCTGGAACCTCACTATCAGATTGTTTAGTGTCATATCTAGGACACTCGTTAGGGGGGGTCTTACCCCTCTGCAGAGGTGCAGTCGGTGTATTCTACAGCCCCAGCCGACTGGGCAATCAAGTATTGATATTAATTATTTGTTTGCATACAATCAAATGCTTTCAAGTATTTCAATTTAACACCGTAATTCTATCTAATATTGACAACTTGTTTTCACAGAGAAAATGATTTAAAGAATTCCTGTCTTACACAATTATTTCAATTGAATATTAATCCCTTGTCTGCAAACAGTTTGAATGGCTTCAAGTATTGCTATCTATCACTAACAATTATATTTGATATTAATCATTTATTTGAATACCGTTTAATGCTTTCAAGTATTGCTATCAAACACAAATAATCTTATTTTTCAAGTATTCCATTCAAATACAAACAAGATGCATACAACTGTATGGTTTCAAGTAATTTATCCTATTTACCCAACCCCTCCACTCGGGCAGGATGTGACACAAGGTCAATTTTTCTAAGCGGAGTTTAGCAGGTCTGAATTTAGAGTTTTCCTTCTCCTAGACTAGTTGCCTCACCAAGGCTGAAGAACCTAGTCTGTCCTACTATTTACCCATAGCTGGAGGGAGAATATTTGGATTCATACCTTTCCCAAGGGTATTAGTGATATGTGAAATGCAATCAATCAGGTCCAGGATTTGAACTCGCGTCGCCGTGTCCATATTTTGCGACGATAACCATTACACCACGGGCACCAAGTAATTCCCGGTTTCAAGTAATTGATGATAATAATCCAAAGCAAATCATTCAAACATTCTATTTGACCCATAGATGTACTTCCACGTTGAGTAATTCGTAAGTACATGCCTAGGAGTAATAGAGGCGGTATTCATAATTCGTCAGACCACCAAGACTTGAGCCTCAACATCAAATGCACGTTAGCGTCATAACCAGAACACTGGTTTGTGGGAGATGTCACTTCCCTGCAGATGTACTGTCGCTGTATTCCCCAGCCTCAGTCGATATTTAGATTGTAGCGACTTGAACCCATATAAGTGCTTTCAAATGACTGACTTCGGCATTGAATAAACAAACAATAATTGACATACAGTTTAATCAACCAAAGCTCTGGAACTTTTGGTAGTGTGGAGTTACCTCCTCATTGCCATCAACCCTACGTTCACATTGACCCAAAGAGGTTGTAAGAGTTAAGGTTTTAAGATCTATTCAAAAATTAATATTATCATATGTTAAGAATACTTAAAACCCTCAGTGAGAAAATTATTACTATTAGGTGGGATTATTGGAAAACCATATAACTGCAAATTATTTGTTTATTATTATTATTATTATAGTCCTATTTAAAGGAATAATATTATTATATTCCTATTTAATAATAATATTATTATATTCCTATTTAAAGGAATAATCAAAAATATATAATTGTGTAAATTATTTGTTAGTTGGTTGGTTGGGTTTTATGGCATATCCACTTTTGTTGGTTATTTAACGCCAAATCCATTTTTATGTAAATAATCAGTTCTATTTCAAACAATTCAGTTTAGCGTGAGTACACAGTTTAATTGTCAAAAACATTTCTATTTCAAGCTATTCAGTTTCGTCAAACAGTTCTAATTCAGCTAATTAAGTTTAGTATACGTACAGATTTTGTTTACACCGTTAAATGTTTAAGCAGTTCTATATTAAACAAATCAGTTTAGTGTAATTACAGTTTCAATGTCAAAAAACAGTTCAATTTCAAATAATTCAGTTTAGCATAAGCACGAAGTTTAAATGTTAGTACGGTTTAATTGTCAAAAACATTTCTATTTCAAGCTATTCAGTTTAGTCTAACAATTCAGTTTAGCATAAGTATGTCGTTAGTTCTATTTAACCCATAGATAGGGCCTTATCGGGTGCTACCACGCCGGACCAGAGAGGACCAGGGAGCGATGGCAATGAAGGGATGCTCTGCATTCCCCCAAAACCCAAGCATCACTGGAACATCACCATCAGAGTGTTTAGTGTCATATCCAGGACACTCATGGCGGGTATAACCCTTCTGCAGAGGTGCAGTTGGTGTATTCTACAGCCCCAGTCGACTGGGCAAGAAAGTATTATTATCAAATAGGATTAATCAAAGTCATATAATTGTGTAAATTATGCTAATTAGATAAGAATAATTAAAAGAATAAAATTTTACGAATTATTAGTGTTACAAATATGTAATTGAGCAAATTATTTGTGTTAGATATAAATATCCAAAATGTAAATCTGTGCAAATTATTAGTATTAGGATAAATCAAAAGCATCTAACTGTGCAAATTATTAGTGTTTGATAGGAATATCCAAAAAATGTATTAGTGAAAATTATTAGTATTAGGATAAATCAAAAACATATAACTGTGCAAATTATTAGTGTTTGATAGGAATGTCCAAAAAATATATTAGTGCAAATTATCAGTATTAGATCAGAATACTTGATTTCTTATGATTGCGTGCAAACAAATGATTATAGACAAAAAAAGTTGGTGACCGTAGTCGAGGGTGACTCGAAGGCTCCCTTTTCGATAGCTACTACACCGAGGTGTAGGGAGGGTGCTACTCCTTTCCCTGGATTGCTCCACTTTACCCTTGATACCTATCTTATATTGCAGAGTGTTAAGCAATGAGGCATCAAGTACCATTTTTTAAAGTCTGGTATGACGCGACCTGGGATTGAACCCAGGTCTCCCGGTCCAGTGGTAAACATTCAACCCACTAGGCCAATGAGCTGGTTATAGACAAAAAAAATTTACAATAAAAAATATGATGGGACAAATATCTGATTATATCAAATTGGGTAAACAGGATCAATTCCGTACAAATAAATTTCTCTAGTGAATTCCTTGAACCACTAATTTAAAAACAATCCCAGCCGATTTTGACATATCGTCAAAAAAAAAAAAAGGATATAAAGACTATTATGAGATAACTGTATTCGCCAGAAGCTCTATATCATCAGCGTAGTCGGCGTTCGTAGTCGGGGTTACGCTACTAAAGAGTAGCTGTTCGGCCACCAACCAACCATCACGAAAACCATCCAAATTAGACGAATCGGACATGCGGGACACTGCTGGAGAAGTAAGGACGAAGTCAAAAGTGATGTACTCCTGTGGGCCCCACTCACACGGACGAGCAAAGGTTGGACGACCAGCTAGAACATATCTACAGCAGTTCTGTGCCGATGCAGGATATAGTCTGGAAGACCTGCCGGGAGCGATGGATGATAGAGACGGGTGGCGAGAGAGGGTCAGGAAAATCCGTGCTAGCAGCACATCAAGATCATGATGAAGAGATAATAGCATGAAACGTGTATATATCTACGTATGATGTAAGCGGTTCTATAACTTTATACTTAATGACCTGATTGGCTGTATTGTTGCGAGGCAATAGTGATGGAGAAATAGGGATTCTGCGAAATTTAATCAACTCAGAAATATGTTCTTTTGGGTGGATTGATTGACTGATTGATTAATTTTAACGACATCTGAACCCATCGAGGGCTTTTTCATGCTAAGAGGTTAAAGAATCGCGTTCAAGATCTTTTTAAAACGGTTTTCATTTTCAAAAAGAACTATGTGACTCCCGTAGATGAGACCCTAAAAGGTACTAACACTCATGTCAGAGTGGACATGAGAGTAATGGCAATGAAGAACTACTTCTCACTTATCAGAAACTCCAGAACTGGAACCTCGTGATCAGGCACAATTTACTGTCATAATCCCTCTATTCTTTTTTGTGAGGAGGCGTCTTTCTCCTCTAGAAGAGATACAGTAACCATATTCTAACTCACCCACCACCCAGACTGAAGGAGAGGACTTCGCAGAAGCTGAGTAATTTTCATGAAGTTATTGAAATTACTCATATAAGTTTTAAAAAACAAATAGGAACAATTCTTTATTATATGAGAATAGAACAGAAAGTTTTAAGACTGGAGGTGTAATTTTAAAATCTTAAATATAAACGAAGATGTGTTCACAGCTGATCAACAAAGAGATGATATGATGTCTACACGTCTAAACGTGTCTGAGCACGTCTGAGTCAATTTTAAAAGAATATGAATTCAATATCGATCAATTTTGAACAGCAGATTTTTTACTAAGGATTGCGTATGGACAGCACTTCCCACACATAGCAAAACTGGCTGCGCGTGATTTTATATCTATCTATCTATCTATCTATCTACGCTTTTATTTGCTTCAGCACAGTTTGCCGTTCGAATTTTAGTCTCCTCCTCTTGACCAAATCCACATCTTGTTCTTCCTCGATGGCATTTCTCGGCCTTACCCAGGTCCTCTCTAAGTCACGTAGCAATGCAAAACTGAAATCTCTTCGTACAAGTCAAATATCCGGAAAGAATCCCCAGGCTGACAGACAACCGGATACTAAATTATAAGCATGACTATTGGCTTTATACACTCTGGCCCACCTATTTTTTCTCTGCTCATGTCAGTGACTAGAGAAACATAACAATGTACAATTCATAAAATATCCCCTCAAGCATCCAATCGTTTCAAGCCTTGTCGAAAACTGAATGAAATGAAACAACTATTAATTAATCAATTACGTTTTGTGCCAGTGAATTTGTTAGTACATGCCTTTCAAAAGAAGAGGTTACCACAGGGTTCTGATACAACAATATGGTGTAATTGTATGTGACCAATCCCACAAACAAATAAAAAGAAAGAAAGAAAGAAACAAACAAACAAACAAAGAAAAAAGAAAACATTATCATGAGTCAAGGTTTCGTGAAAAGTTTATATTCTGTGTAGAAAAGTCACATTGACTGATAGATAGATAGATAGATAGATAGAAAAACACTAAACAATCTTTTATATATATATATATATATATATATATATATATATATATATATATAGTATTATTTGGTCCAGTTAAACCGGGTTGGGAGTAATTACATCGGGACAAAAAAAAAAAAAAAATTCAACACTGAACATTTAAATTTTCCTGGTGAAGAGCTCAATGTAATTGACATTACAGAGCAATAATTTCTTTTATTTTTTATATTTTGTGTTTTTGATTTATTTCTAAACCCATAACAGGATGGAAATAAATTTATAATCCTAATGTGACCGATTTTTGGTTTTCATAAAGAAAGTATATATATATATATATATATACATATGTGTGTGTGTGTGTGTGTGTGTATAAACTGATTGAAGAACATACATAAATAGATCGATATGAAGCGAATGAAATACGTAGATAGATTGATACATAAATAGAATGAACAGACTGATATATATATATATATATATATATATATATATATATATATATATATATAGTTAGGTTTCTTTGTTTAATGGTACATTAAATTTAATTTTATTTAATACCAAAGCTATCCCTGTCGAACAAACACTATTTAACGGTTAGTGAGGAGAATAATGGAGTTTATAAGTTTCTCAAATGTATTAGATTGAAAGTGAACGTAATAGTTCAAACTCGTTTACTTCGAGGTCACACTATACCCATTACACTGCGGTGACTGATCCTGATATATATATATATATATATATATATATATATATATATATATATATATATATATATATATATATATATATATATGTAATCCTGCCTCGCTGATAGTACAGAGTTTTCTGACTCTCTTTCGCCATTAATCTCTATTATCCATTGCTCCAGCCATATATAGATATATAGATATATATGAACAGACTTAGGAATATAAATCGATATGACTTGAATGAGATAGATAGATAGATAGATAGATTTTTGGATACATATGAACAAATAGATAGATAGATAGATAGATAGATGATAATGGCTGTCCTTTCGGTTTCGAGTGTGACCACCTCCTTTGTCTCATGTCCTCTCCCTCTCCCCTACTCCCCCTTAAATTCTATGTGTTCGTAGGTGACTCTTCAAGCCAGTCAAGCTGCGAAAGATTTTACCACAGAATTGGCACAACCGTTCAGTTTTACTTGCAGTGACATTATTTGGGTTTAAGATAGATTTTGCTCATAGATAGATAGATAGATAGATACATACATACATATAAACTAAGTTAGATAGATTGATAGATTCATAGATACATGTGAACATATAGATAGATAGATACATACATACATATACATACATACATACACGTTTATAGACTAAGCGTGTGCCTAAATTGAATAATTGGTATTATATAACAATTTTTGGAAACGTTTAACTGTGTTCAAATGAATGAGTTGAGTTAGATAGAATTAGTGTTGTGTGGTAATTCTTGTAACAAATTCACTGTCTACAAACGAACAAACAAAAATTTAATATTAAATAGAATTTTTAGTGCTAGATAACAATAACTGAAACCATTTAACTGCGAAGAAACAATAGCAAAGTGTGCAAACAAATTAGTTCTAACTCATTTTAAAATGAAAATACCTACAAATCTTCACTTTAAAATCATATATCATCCATTTAACTTGTGTGCAAACAAATGATTAATAGTATATAGAATTATTCACGTTAGATTGAAATACTTGAAACCATTTAACTGAGTGCAAAGAATGACCTAAGGCTCATTTAAATTTATCATATCATATTTACCAACCCCTCCGCACGGGCAGGATATAACACAAGGTCAATTTTCAAGCGGAGTTTAGCAGGTTTGAATTGAGAGTTTTCCTTCTCCTAGACTAGTTGCCTCACCAAGGCTGAAGAACCTAGTCTGTCCTACTATTTCCCCATAGCTGGAGGGAGAATAATTGGATTCATACCTTTCCCAAGAGTATTAGTGCTATGTGAAAATGCAATCAGTCTCGTCAAGGATTTGAACTTGTGTCACCGTGTCCATTTCCTACGACGATAGCCAGTACACCACGGGCACCTCATTTAAATTTATTACAAACAAAATGTGTTTACGACTCATTTATATTCAATATATACCGCATTTAACGGCATATATATCTTTGGAAATTCCCCTGCTTCATATGCTATATGTAAGTTTGAAATTTGCGATAGTCGGCCGAAATTAGCTACTTAGTGACTCCTATTAGCTTAGACTTTAGAGTATATTTCATATATCTATTGTCATTATTTAAACGGCTATTATGCAGATTAAAAGTATCATCATTGATAATATACATTACATTTATTTCATCACGTTTTATATTAGTACTTTTTTTCTTGATTTGCCCTGCTGAAATTAGGGTGTGTCTTATACACTCACGCATCAAATACGGTATGTATGAACAGGATGTAGTAATAAGAAGCCTACAATGGTTGATATGCCATCAATCCAAACCAAACCAAACATTGACACTGGTTTCGATGCATTTGTTTTTCATTTGTTTTGTTGTACCTTTTCTATTTTCAAGACATATTGCTCTTAGTTTTCTACCTGATGCTTTGATATTTTTGTGTTTTCCTTTTTTAACTACCCCATTTCTTTTATATCTATGCCAAAATTTAAATATAGCCAACCGGGAACCAACGTCTTCCGCCACTCAAAACTGTGGAATGCTTTCTTGAATGATTTTAAAATCCCTTCTATTGTTTCAATTGACAGTTCTTTTGTTAGAGCCATGTTTATTTTCAATTTGGTAAGTCCAATCATCTGCAAAGAACTGTCTTTTAACAGAAGACTGATTTGCATATCATATATTTGTATCAGCTGGTATTCGTTTTAGGAATGCAAATTACCAGATCATTTTATAATTTTTTTCTTTAATATCCGCTTATTTCATATTTTTCTCTGCATGGTTTTGAAAAAATACCACCAATTTGAATAATTCAATCAAGGTAATTTATTTAGGAATATTTTAAGGAGTCAAAATGTTCTACTATTAAATTTATTTTGTGTCCTATCTGTTATTAGTTTATTTACTGCTAAAACAAACAAACAAACAAAAATAAAGTGAACAAACTCTAAGTGGGTTAATTCCATAATTTGTGCTGGGAGTAGTTATAATGGTTTTTTATACTCATGAATATCTATCTATCTATCTATCTATCTGTGAACGACACATATATATATATATAACAGGAGAGAGAAATAACTTAGATTACAATATTACATAGTCTAAAAGTTGGACAATAGTTTGATAATGTAGTAACATATTAGAAGATATGGAACAGAGAAGAAAACGAGCTTGTGTTTGTGTGCTGGTTTAGCTGTGCTTCAAGACGAAGCGTTGATGTTTCTCATTCAAGTTTGGATCGTCAGTTTCTTTGACCTTTGCGCGCTTCAAAAACTTGGGCCAACCACCGCCATTATTTTGGCGCTCTAGTATCAAAGGAATTTCTGGCCAGTCCTTCAGGAATTCTATTCAAATGAGCCACAAAGTTATTTGAAAAAGGAAACAAAAAAAAAAAAAAGAAAAAAACTTTCCTATTTTTGTTGTCTTTTTCATTTTTCTTTTTTTGAATTTTTTGTTTTGTTTTTTCATCTACACAGCAGTTGTGATTATATAATTTGTTTTTATAGCGCTTTCTCTTTTTTTCCTTTTTGCCTTTCTTTCTTTCTTTCTTTCTTTCTTTCTTTATTTCTTTATTTATTTATTTCTTTTCCTATCATTTCATTTCATTTCTTTCTTTCTTTCTTTTGATATTCCTACTTTTTTCTGCTTTCTTTCTTTCTTTCTTTCTTTCTTTCCACTTGTTTTTTTCTTACCGTTTTTTATTCCCATTTTTTTTTTACATATTTTTTCTTTTATTGCGTTATTTTTCCATTCTTTTACCACTTGCTACTTTTCTTTTTTCTTCAATCACATCAATATCTTCATATACTTTTCTTCTTTTTTTTTGCTTTTCTTTTCTCTTCCTTATTCTTTTTGTCTGTTTTCTTTAGATTTTACAAATTTTCTTTCAAAATTTCCTTCCAACCCTCCTTCCTCCCTTTCTTTCTTTCTTTCTTTCTTTCTTTCTTTCTTTCTTTCCACTCTCAGACCTTCCTACCGATTCTTTTTTTCTTTTTCTCTCCTACTTCCAGATCTTCCTTCTTTCATTTCTTATTTCGTTCATTCTTTCATTCGTTCTTTTTCTCTATGTTTGTTTCTTCCTTCGTTCCTTCGCTTCTTCTCTTCATTGTTTTTTTTTTCTTCTTCATTTTTTCTTTCCTTCTTTTATATTTTCCTTCTTTCGTTTCTTCTTTCCTTACTCTGTTCCTTTCTTCATTTTCCTGTTTCTTCTTTTCTTCCTTTTATATTTCTTTTCGTCTTTTCTTTCCTCCTTTCTCTCTTCATTTCTTCTTTTTCCTCCGTTCTTTCTTCTTTTCTTCCTTTTTTCTCCTTTTCTTCTTTTCCTTCATCTTTTCTATTGTTTTTTCTTTCTATCTTTCTTCATTCATTCCTTTTAGCTTCGGAACCTCTTCCCGAAAATCAATTACCCCCACCACAACCACAACCATAGACCCATAGCCACACATATTTAAACACACATAGAGATATCAACAAAATAATAAAAATAATAGACCCCCCATCAACAGAAAAAAGTAAAAAAATATATTCAGTTACTCCACTGTTTTCTTCTGTCATAATCTCTTAGCACTAATATTTCAATTTACTTGTCACTCTATTGACGCCATATTTTTAGTACGGCCTCGTCTGTTTTCTTCATCTTGATTTTCTTTCATGTTGATTCACCATTTTTTAAATGTTTTTTTTTTATTTCTTTTATGTAATTGGAAAAACGAGGTGATGTTTTCATAATTTTGTTGGCTATCTAATTCTATTTTTCTTTTCGTTTTATTATTCTTATTGTTTTTCTCGTTGTTATGGTGATGTTGTTGCTTTTTTTTTAAATCCATTCTTTTTTTTTTTTGGATTTCTTTTCTCTTTTCGTTATTTTGTTGTTTGAAGTCCTTTGAAATGTCCAATCAAATTCTCTATTCGTTTCCTGTGACAATTACCAAATTTTACAAAAAAAAATGTTAAAATAATAATAATAATAATAATAATTTTTCATTTTGAGAAATGTTCCTTGCTTATAAGGTAAAAAAGAAAAAGAGAAGCAACAGAAACAACTTGCCCAATCAAGAATGCTTCTGAATGCTTGGAGAAAAAATATTACTAACACCTGGTTGATTTATTGATTGATTTTAAAGGCATATCAACTCATTTGGGAGTATTTCATGCCTAAGACGTTTGGATATTGCGTACATTGCAAATCTATATAGGATACGAAAGCAAAATATCGAAGAATTTAAAAAAGATATCTTTTTAGTCTTATTAGTCGAATTGACTGCCTATTGGGTAGAATGATCCCCAATGGCCCGGGACCCTGGGGTTCAATCCTTGGTCGAGTCATAACAAAGACACAAAAATGGTACTTGATATCTCCTTGCTTAACACTCAGCATTATAAGGTACGGATCAAGGGTAAAGTGGAGCAAGCTAAGGAAAGGAGTAGCGCCCTTCCCTACACCTCAGAGTAGTACCTACTGAAAAAGGAACCTTCGGGTCACCCTCGACGACAGTCACCAACTTTACTTACTTTTTACTCAGTCCAATTAAAAGAAAATCGCGATAAATCTAAATTTTCATAATTATATCTTATTAAAAAATATTAAATTTGAAATTCAGTACAATAATAATGAACAAGTAAAGAAACGACAAAGTATCTATGATTTGCTTCACGCCGAAACCAAGCTAAAGTTTCTTTGACTATCATATAGAAAACAAAAAAAAATTACAGAAAAGGATCTTTTTATGGAAAAGGGGGAGTGGAGGACTGAATATAAAACGAAAAGCAGACATTTCAACTTTTCTTGCTATGGTTATTAAGAAATACCCCCAGAACGTCATTAAGAAAGCAAGTTAATGAATTGAAAGTCCACGAGAAAACTGTAAGGGCTTCAATTAAACATGATTTAAGTCCAGACCTTAACCTCCTTGATTACGCTTTATGGGGCATTTTAGAAAACAAACAAATGCATCTTCCCTTCCAAATATTGGTTAGCTTAAGACTGCTATTGAGGAGGAATGAAATAAAATGCCTGAAGAATTTATTTTGACGTTTCGAAGGCGTGTTGAAACAATAATTGAAAAAGAAAAAAAAAATGACAGCCGTATTGAGTAAATTTACTGTTTTATGTCTATTTTCTTACTTTAATGTTTATTTTTTTAAAATGAAATTAATCTTGTTTTATAATAGAATCACTTATTAATATAAGAAACCGGCCCATTGGCCTAGAGCAGAGCGTTCACCAATGGTCCGGGAGGCCGAGGTTCAATTCCAGGTCGGATCATACCAAAGACTTTAAAAATGGTACTTGATACCTCCTTGCCTAACACTCAGCATTATAAGGTACGCATAAAGGGTAAAGTGGAGCAATCCAGGCAAAGGAGTAGCGCCCTTCCCTACACTTCGGTGTTGTAGCTATTGAAAAGGGAGCCTTCAGATTGCCCTCGACTACGGTCGCTATCTTTACTTACTTATTATTATAGGATAATATATCTAATTTTGCTTCTGTACCCTGTATTTACATTCTTTGAGTTGTTTTTAAAGATTTTTCAGACGGTTTTATTATATCAGGTATTCCTATCTAACACAAATAATCTGCCAACAGTTCTATTTGGACCATAGATGGGACCTTTACAATTACTTCCATTCAGTATGGACCGAGGATAAATGACAATGAAGAAGTACTTCCCACTTCCCAGAGAATCAGAACTATAACCTCACAACCAAATGTGTACCATATTCACAATTAACGCTATGTGCGAAATGGACATATAATGTTCATAACGATAGAACATAGGAATCTCGAAATTCGAAAACACGTAACGACTTTTGTTCAGGTACGAAACCTTTTTATTAACTTTGAGTTAAAGGTTTCGACGTAAGGAGGAGAGACACAATCTTCTATGCTATCTTATTCATTTGGCCCCCGTCTCGAGCGGCCCCCATAGGGCGCAAGTTCGCCTCGTGTCTGCGAGCTCCAAAAGTCGATCCTTCTCGTTTGGCGTCTACTACCCAACTCTAACTTTCTTCAAATCTCACACAAACCTCCGCGCGCTTCCGGTGCGTTAAGTCACCCACACCCTGTCACCCCATTTCGTCTCGGACTATTATGACATCTGAGTGACACCTCCATCCGCCCGCGCGCACCCGCGATAACACCTGCCTCAATGTTGCACCCAACTAACCCATGCACCGAGCCGAAAGGTTCTCAGCCTAACTTAACTCAAAGGCATGAACCGGAATCCCTCGGCTATTATATAACAAATTGGGTAGGTGCCCGTAGTATGATGGTTATTGTCATAGGAAATGGACACGGCGACACGAGTTCAAATCCTGGACGAGACTGATTACATTTCACATCGCACTAATACCCTTGGGAAAGGTATGAATCCAATTATTTCTCCCTCCAGCTATGGGTAAATAGTAGGATAGACTTGGTTCTTCAGCCTTCGTGAGGCAACTAGTCTAGGAGAAGGAAAACTCTGAATTCAAACCTGTTAAACTCCACTTAAAAATTGACCTTGTGTCATATCCTACCCGAGCGGAGGGGTTGGGTAAATCGGATTATATAACAAATGCAGTTTAATGTCAAACCCAGGACACCCAGTTTTTTTTGTGAAGATTTTAATCTTCCGCCAGGGTTACACTATACATATTCTAAGCCCCAATGATAGAACAGTCAAACAGATATCTGGTAATTTGAGAACCAAATAACATCAAGCAAACAAAGATCAAAGAAAAAGTGAAAAAAAGCACCCCCCACCCCAGAAGAACAAGAAAACCTTTTAAAAGAAAACTCTGCAGCACAAATCTAACAAAAGGAATAAATTCCTGAGTGTTTATTAGGATCAATCCTAAGCAAAAATAATTACTTCCCTTTTGACTGACTAGGGACTGTTCGACCTTAGGTTCAGGGGGTCAGCCATTACACATTGGACGAAGTTCACGGAGTGGTAGAACGGGAGACTTATCATCGCATATCCAGTGGCTCATTCATTATCATCTCTAACGTAACTTATCAAATAAATCAGTGAAACGTTCCACTTGGATTTTGTGTCATTTTTACGAGAACCCCCATCTTAAAACCACAAAAGTATTCTCCCTTTGAAAGATAGTCTAGACCCATCTTAAATTGTACAAGAAAAAAGCTCAGACATACGGACCAAAAGACAAGGAAATTGATGACTCTTCACAAAACCTTCGCCCAACTCTATGCGTGAAGAAAACTAGGAGGCAGCGGCCTTGTCATCATTGAGAGTTGCGTAGATGAAACAATTCAGGGTTTCAAGGAAATTACGAAAAAGAGCCAAGAAACACTGATCGTAGTGACCAGTAACAGCAATGTCAACGAAAGTAACTTTAGAACAGAAAATCAACAATAAAGATGATAATTACTTAGAATATTCAGACTATTGATATCTTTGCTGTTATAATCACAACGTTTCAGCCGTTTCGGCCTTCCTCAGGTGTTTCATGTCAAACTTGAGTGTCCACACAGAATCTTGAACTGAGACCTTTATTTGTACCACAGGAGTAGACTGTTTAAATTCTGTTAAACATGACCAGGTACAAGTGTTACGTTATAGTAAGTATTACTTATTATTCTTACCTGGGATTGAAACTGTAACCGCCAGATGGTTTCACTAAGAAATACCTTCCAATCAAACGCTTTATTCTCTGCGCCATATGGCTTTGTAAGTAATAATAATCAAGCTTCGTCTCAGAAATTTTGATAAATAACAATAAAGATATTTAAAAAACAATAACAGGAAGAAAATGACTGTATGGATACTTCAAGTAACAAACTAGGGGAATTACTCATTATATGATCTGAATATGGCTAAGAAGGCCAACTCTAAGAGTGAAACTGAATCTTTTTATAGCAATACAAAATGATGCCTTTAGAACCAGTTATATCTAAGCGTAATCCTGAAATACGTGAATGCCACAAACTGACACAAAAGGAATATAAGAACAGACATGACTGGGTAGGAAAAGTAATCGACTGGGAATTATGCAGTATCTCTCAGTCCCAGCCAGAAGAACAAACACAATCTTAATTAACTTTAACTTTTCATCTAGCTGATGTTGCCATTCCAGAGACTCACAAAGAGAAAATAAAAGAAAGCAAAATGGTCGACAAATACTTGAATTTTCTTGAAAGTTAAAAATATTCTTAAAAAATGTTGAAGATGGTGGTGATGGTGGTACCAATTGTAATCGGAGCACTGGAGTCCGTTCCCGATAGCTTGAAATATAGACTGAGGGAGCTAAAGATTAGAGAAAGAATCGAGACCATCCAGACCACAGCACTTAAAATCAATTAGAATACTGAATAGGGTCCAGGAAAACTATGAACAAAGTAGGTAAAACCTAACGAAACACTGTATTACAGTTCGAAAAGGGAATAAGATAATGGAGGTTGTTTTGTTATTCAACGTACAACTATGTTGATTTACATTTTTCTTCTTTTAAGACAACAAAAAAAATTTCCTTTAGTTCATTATCATTAATCGATTGAATAATTTTTTTACTACATTTCAACCCGTCTTGGGTTACTTTATGCCTAGAGGTTAGAAAATCATGTTGGTGGTCATTCAAGAGAAGCGTATATCACGTCAGCCTCTGCAAGACAATTGTTTGTGAATTTTCTTGAATTGTTGATTGCGGCAATACTAAGAATCGGCATAAAGAAATTTCTCACGAGATATCTCGTTAACCGCTTCTAAGCAAAACTATTTTTGGCGGGATATGTCATTAAACGCGCCAACACGCCCCATTTAATTAAATATGCTCGCAATCATTCGGACTTTTCCTTCCTTTATCTCATTAGCTTCGTTATATAATGACGTTAGTCCTCAACGTAGAGAAATTCAACGAATGGCAAAGAAACCTTTCTTGCCTTTGTATTCCGATTCACTAATATCGTAAATCATTTCGTCATTTCTGTTTGATTGATAATGTCGACTCCCCCAGGCATTATCGAAGATTTCTCAAAAAAATAAATAATAAAGTAAAAAAGTGCGTGACGTAACGGTTGCTTTGAAAATGGAAACGAAAGACATTAAAATGAGAACTGATATCATTACCAGGTTTTCGATATTTGAGATTTTTCCCTCGTCCTGTAAAATCGCTCTTGTCAAGATGACAGCCATCGACGAGAACGTTCCAAATAGAAGATTACGTCACTGTTGCTATCAAAACTAAAGAAACACTGTATTGCAGGCCGAAAAGTGAATAATTTAATGGAGGCTATTTTGTTATTTAACGTACAGCAATGTTGATTTATATTTTTCTTTTTTTAAGATTACAAAAAAGGTTCCTTTAGTTATTTATCATTAATCGATTGATTCATTTTTAATTACATTTCAATCCGTCTAGGGTTATTTTATGCCAAGAGGTTAGAAAATCACGTTCGGTGTACATTTTTTTAAAAAAATTTTGTATACTTGTTTCTGAAGAGGTTCATTTTTGTACACAATACTTTTGAATTCAAATAGTTTTAAAAAAAATCTTGTTGCAGACCCGTCAGTAAGAGATTTCGTAATCAAGATGCACCTGGGTAAACAAAAGGACTGTGGAAACGAATCACGTGAGTTGGGGACCGGAAGAAAATGCTTGGGCGTTTAGAATATTATATGGTACAGTTTTGAACCCCACAGCACCGGTGGTCAGTCAGGAGAAGCATCCGGATTCGGAGAGCAGTTATCGAGTGCCAAGAGGTGGGGGCGGCAAAGTAACCCGACCGAGAACCAAAAGAAATACTGCGTGGGGCTCTAGATATAGAAACACAATGTATGTTAACGACGTATGGGGTCAAACGATAGAAATCCTGTGTCCGAGACAATCACCCCTCTCTCTCTCTCTCTCTCTCTCTCTCTCTCTCTCTCTCAATTACAGTTTTACGAACCTTTCGCAAATTTGACCAATCGGCTAGGACTGTAGAATACACCGACTGATTCTCTGCAGAAGGATGAGATCCCCCACCAACTAGAGTCCTGCATATGATACTAAACAATCTGATGGAGCTTTGGGGAATGTGGAGTACCCCTTCGTTACCATCGCTCCCAAGGCCACCTGATAGCACCTGATAAGGTCTATGGGTAAAGTAGAACTAAACTTTATACTTATGCTAAACTGAATTGTGTGAAATAGAACTGTTTTTTTACATTGAAACTGTGTACTTATGCTGAACTCAATTGTTTGAAATAGAACTGTTTATATATATATATAAATGGATTTGGCATTAAATAACCTACAACTGTCGATGTGGAGAATTGGTAGATTTTTTATGAATCTGACAAGATGATAAAAATAAGTGGAAAAGTGGATGAATCAAACACTTACAACGGGTTTATTGGTAATATTTTGTTCTTTATTAACAGAAGTTCACCAGACTAAATATTTTTTGCGTTTTTTTTTTACATTTTAGGAATTGAGGAAATAGATAAACTAAAGGAGATGTAAAAAGATATAAAGGGAGAAAAGGGTCTAAAGACAAGAGACAGATAAGGGAAGAACGAGGAACAAACAAAACCAAACCCTTCGTAAATAAACACAAAGTATATATTTTTAAAAACGAGTATTGTGGTCTCTTTATTCCGGCTACACAACAATTGATCGGACCCGAACAGATACCATTACTTCGAGCAACTCCATCGGCCAAAAGAACACAGAGACAAATTCACATGGTTGGTTGGTTTGTTTTAAGGTGTATCAACCCTTTTGGGGTTATTTAACACCGAATTAAGTTTCAAACAATTCAGTTTAATATAAGTATATTTTTTGTTTACAAACAGTTAAATGTCAAAGTTGTTCAGTTAAATCTCAAAACAGTTCAATTAAATGTCAAAACAGTTCTATTTCAAACAATTTAGTTTAGCCTAAGTACACAGTTTCAATGTCAAAAAAATTCTATTTCAAAGAATTCAGTTTAGTATAAGTGCCCAGTTTTAATGTCAAAAACAGTTCTATTTCAAAACAAATCAGTTTAACGTAAGTACACAGTTTAGTTCTATTTTACACATTGATAGGACTCTATCAGGTGCTACCACTCCAGGCCTGAGTGGATCAGGGAGCGATGACAGTAAATGGGTAGTCCGCACTCTCCAAAGCTCCAGCATTACTGGAACCTCACCATTAGATTGTTTAGTGTCATATCTAGGACACTCATTGTGTGGGTGAGTGTGGGTGGCTTAACACTCTGCAGAAAGGCAGTCAGTGTATTCTACAGCCCCAGGCAATTGGGCAATACACATGAGTTACATGTAAAAAGAGTTTTATTTCAAACAGTTCAGTTCACCTTAACTACACAGTTTCTTTCAATTCAAAAACTGTTCTATATCAAACAGTTCAGTTTAGTATAAGTACACATTTTAGTTCTGTTTGACCCATAGACAGGATCTTATTAGGTGGTACCATTCCGGGTCAGAGTGGCACTGAGAGCAAGACCAATGAAGAGGTACTTCGAATTTCCCAAACCTCACCATCAGATTGCTTAGTGTCATATGTAGAACACTCGTTGGCGTAGGAGGGGGTCTTGCCCCTCTGCAGAGAAGCAGTCGGTGTATTCTACATCCCTAGTCGAGTGGGCAAATAAAATCTCATGCCGTTAAAATCACCTAATTAATCAATCTTCCAGGTATTTATAGTTTTCTTTTTCTCCATGTGTTCTGACACTTTCTTCATCGAATAGTTATTTTCCCAAATTATCCAAACTATTTTTATTGTTATATTTGAGATATTTGTAATTGTTATATTATGAGATATTTGTAATTGTCGTAGTAAATTGACATGGCGATCCGAATTTAAATCCTGGATTAAACTGTTGCCATTTCACCTAACGAAAATTTACTTGGGAAAGATATTCATTGAACAATCCTCCCCCCCACCGCTAGTTATGGGTAAATAGTAAAACAGACTAGGCGCTTTAACCTTGGTTTAGCAACCAGTCTCGGAGAAGCAAAATTCTAAATCTAAACCGCTTAAAAAAATTGAACTTCTATTACATTCTTTACGTGCAGAGGGGTTGGGTAGATACATATGAAATCATTCCTCTCAACCACGGGCAACATCGGGTATACTTGCTTGTATATTCATTAAAAAATTGCTGAATTTATTGAATTCACGAGGCTGTGATTTTTATGACTTTTCATTATATATTATTCGGGGTAAACGTATTTATAGGCGATACTGTACGTTGCGAGGCAATCGATATGAAATTGGTTTTAAAAATGTATTGCATAACTATTGGGTTATCATTCAAATTGACAACCTACAACGAGGCTTGAATTCTTAAAATTCTTAAACGCTTGTATTGCCAACTAATAGATTAATATATCTTTCAAGGTAAGTTCGTATGCAACGATGAGAGAACTAAAACTACGACGAAACTCAATACACAGTCTTTGGATAAAAAAAAAGAACAAATAAAAACAATGCGTGATATATTAATTCTCAGCCCAGTCGGCTGGGACAGTAGAATACACCGACTGCATCTCCCCCACTAACACGTATCGTAGATCTGATGAGGAGGCTCAAGTCCTGGAGCTTTGGGGAATGTGGAGTACACCTTCAATATCATGGCTCCCAGGTCCACTCTGGCCCGGAGTGGTAGCACCTGATAGGGTCCCATCTATGGGTCAAATAGAACTGTTTGACATTTAAACTGTGGGCAAACAAAATACTTATGTTAATCTAAATTGATAGATAGGGAACTGTTTGACCATTTAACTGTGCTTAAAAATAACTGATGCCTAATTGAATCTTTAGTGATACATAGAACTACCTGGAACTATAGAGACACGAATAAGATATGTTGAACAGAATTAGTAGAGTTAAATAGCAATACTTTTAACCCTTTAACTGTGAGCCTAAATGGAATTATTGATATTACATAACAATACATGGAAACATTTGACTGTGTACAAATAAATGTTTAGTATATGTTTGGTTCACATACACTATAAGTTAATTTGTAGTTATTCATGTAGTGCTGAACAAAATAACAAAACTTCTTTGAAGAACAACAATGAATGGTTTATCTTGATGACAGAAAGTAGACTTGTATCAGAGTGTTAAAAGTTATTTTGGGTGTCTGGTAGCAGCAGTAGCGCAGGTCACCGAGTTAGTTCTTTAGTGTGTACCAGGTATCTTCTTTAGTGTGTAGCTGTAGCAGCAGTTATCTTCAGTGAAGATCGTCAATGCTGGAGGATCCCGTGGCAGGCTACAGGAGAGAGGTCTTTCTTCTCTGCTGGTCATGTGCTCTCCGTCTGTGGCAGACTTCCAAAAAGGGCAAGAAAAATAGTTGATGGAATCAATGCGCTCTGCCCCCTGATTGGTCAGTGTGTGGCCGAATCGCTTGGCGGGGGCATTGATTCGCGAGAGAAAATAGATCTGTGACTACTACAAATGAAAAGTGTTCAATAGAATAACAAGTGTTCAATAGTTATACTTGTTTGATTGTTTGTTTGTTTGGGATTCATGACGTTTCAACCTTTGTCGGTTATTCAATGCCAGATTTAAATGTCAAAAGAGTCTCATCTCAACTACTGTTTACTTCTATTTGACCCATAGATAGTACTCTATCAGGTACTACCACTCCGGGCAAGAGTGGACCTGGGAGCGCTGGCAATTAAGGGACACTCTTCATTCCCCAAATCTCCAGCATCACCATCAAATTGTTTAGTGTCATATCTAGGACACTCATGGGGGTGGGTCTTAACCCTCTGCAGAGAAGCAGTCGGTGTATTATATATCCCCAGCAATAGTTTAACTACTTCACTATCAGTTAGAATTGTTAATATTGAATAGAATAATTAATGCTAGATAGCAATAATTAAAACCCTTAACTGTGTAGAAACACAAGCAAAACTAGAGTGCAAAAAATTAGTCCTAACTCATCTAAAAATGAAATTGCCCACAAACTATTCACTTACAAATCCTATATGTATATCTCTTTAAATGCGCACAAACAAATGACTGATGTTAAATTGTTACAACCTCTATTAATTCATGGTTTAATGACATATCAAATTTCTCAGGTTTTTTAATGTCAAGGGAGGGTGTCTTAATGGTGTAGTGGCTAGCGTTCTGGACTGCGACAACTTAATAAGCGTGTTCGAACTCTAAATGACTACTTTTAACGGTGTATTTGGATTTTTTTATGCCAAAATAGTTAGGGAATCGCATTCATTAATTCATTAATCATTTACAAGCGAAAAGAAAAAGAAAATATTTGATATTCTATAGATTTCGGTTTTATATCAAGCTTCTCCATTATTTAGTGTCGAATCCATTCCAGGTTGAAGGGCTGTAGTGGTACTATTTTACCTGTAGCTGGTGGGGAGGGAAACAAGGACATTCATACTTGTCTCACGGGAGTTAGTAGTAAATATTGTTAGATGTTTTTTGACAGAGAGAACTATGAAAGTAAAAATTGGTAACAATTATTCGGAAATACAGAATATTTCCTCTGGTGTTCCTCATGAATCTTGCCCTGTCGGCTTGGGCAGTTGAATACACCGACTGCTTCTCTGCAGCAGGGTAAGACCCTCCACCAACGATTGTCCTGGATATGACACTAAACAATCTGATGGTGAGGTTCTAGCAATGCTGGGGCTTTGGTTAATGCAGAACCCCTCTAGGTCCTCTCTGGCCCGGAATGGTAGCACCTGATAGGGCCCCATCTATTGGTTAAATAGAACTAAACTGCATATTTATGCAAAACTGAATTGTTTGGATTAAAACTGTTTGACCAAACTGAATAGTTTGAAATAGAAACATTTTTGACAATTAAAATGTGTACTTTCATTTAAACTGTGTGCTTATGCTAAACTGAATTATTCGAAATGGAACTGTTTTTGATATTGAAACTCTACTTACACTAAACTGAATTGTTTAATAAAGAACTCTTTTGACATTTTACTGTGTGCAAATAAAATCTATACTTGTACTAAACTGAATTGGCTCAATTAGAACTCTATGTCTAAACTGAATAGCTTGAAATAGAAATATTTTTGACAATTAAACTGTGTATTTATGCTAAACTGAATTCTTTGAAATAAAACTGACTGTTTGCACAAAACTGGATTTGGTGTTAAATAACCAACGAAGGTTTATATGCCATAAAAACCAACCAACCAACTAATCCACATGAACCAGTACTGAGACCTTTGTAGTTTTTATAATTTATAGTATAAAATCAGAAAGAGAATTATTTGCTGATGATGCTAAAGTACTTGTTAGGCCATTACAAAAAGAAATAACACAAACGAAATCATTATTTTTCATAATCGAAAGATATTTGAAAATTAACATTTAGATAGAAAAATTTCAAGTACTCGTACGGGATCCCAAAATAAGTAAAAAAGTAAAGGTGGTGACCGTAGTCGAGGGCGACCCGAAGGATCCCTTTTCAATAGCTACAACACCGAGGTGCAGGGAAGGGCGCTACTCCATTCTCTGGATTGCTTCACTTTATCCTTGATACGTCCCTAATAATACTGAATGTTAAGTAAGGATGTGTCAAGTACCATTTTTTGAGTCTTTGTTATGACTCGACCTGGGATTGAACTCCGGTCTCACGGGCCATTGGCGAACACTAAGTTGAATATCAATTAAATTACAGAGAAATCAAAATGTAAATGAGGAATGCGATGTATGTGTTAGCTTTGATGATTCATTTAAAGCTGTCAACCATATTTTGTTAATTGTATCGTGGGCAAAATCAATGATTAGCAGGATGGTTTGAAATTTTATATCAAGGGATGCAAATGTTGTTTTAGAAATATACAGAATATTATTCTCATGCCGGGACTCCACTGCTAAGACATGGAAATTGGAGTGTAATATTGAAATCGGAAAACATACAAAGAGAGTGACAATAGAAAGATTACAGTTATTGGGAGAGATTAGAAAAATTAGGATCAACTACTTTCCTAGAGGAGGTGCCCGTGGTGCAATGATTATTGTCGCAGGATATGGACACGGCGACACGAGTTCAAATCCTGGACCTGACTGATTGCATTTCATATAGCACTAATATCCTTGGGAAAGGTATGAATCCAAAATATTCTCCCTCCAGCTATGGGTAAATAGTAGGGCAGACTAGGTTCTTCAGCCTTGGTGAAGCAACTAGTCTATGAGAAGGAAAACTCTGAATTTTAACCAGTTAAACTCAGCTTAAAAATTGACCTTGTGTCATATCCTGCCCGAGCGGAGAGGTTGGTAAATATGATCAACTACTTTCCTAGAAAAAAGAATCAAAAGTGTTCTAAATAGTTAATGGAATTTTTAATCATGAAAGATTTTTTAGAACTATTTTTCATCGAACCAGAAATTTACTGTCAATACAGATTTCAAAAACAAAACAAACTAACAAATTGTATCTTTAGTTGTAAAAATATATTATATATATTTTTGGAACGAATTGTCTAATCAGATCAAAAAAACGGCGATAGAGCTAACATTTTCAATATCAGAATAGATCATTTCAAAAACAATGGTAAGAAAAAGAAATTAAAAGGGCATTGTTGTGAATCCTCGCATAAATTACTGAAGAGAATTTGATCTGTTTATAGATATATTAATTGTATCTATTTTCTCTGCAAAGATTCCCTTTCTTCTAAAGGTTGATGTGAGAAGATAGCAAAAAGAAAGATACTCAAGGAGGCATATCAAACAAAAGGGGAGATGCTCAAGGAGGCATTACAAACAAACAAGCAAACAAACAAACAATAGCTGTAATTTTATTATTACATTCCTATGAAATACGAATAATTTGCACACATTTTTATGGCTTCAAGTATTCATATCTTATAGGAATAATCTTATTTTATTGTATTGAATTAATTTAGAGGGCTATTGCAACGCGAAATAATAATTACCTGAGACTCAAATAATTATTATTTCACATTGCAATAGCCCTCTAAATTAATTCAATACAACAGAATAAAATAATTCGTTCATTACTTCAATCAAATTATACAATAATAGGAATAATTTTGAAAAAATATCTATTTGACCCATAGATCGGACCATAACAGTTACCATCCTTATGGGTCAGAGTGGAACTGGTATTAATGGCATTGAAGTGGTAATTGGCACTCTCCAGAGCTCTAGAATAGTATCCTCACCCCCAAATAAGGTTTAGTGCTATATGTGAACACCTCCCTTTGACGGGATCTTACCCCTCAGCAGGAGATGCGGTTAGATTGGGGGAATTCCCGTGGCATAATGGCTAAAGTGCTGAACTGTGGACTGGATGTAAGCGAGTTGGAACTCCAATTGCACTATTATGTTCACTTTCGGACTATTATGATGGGAAATCTTGTTTTTTTTTTGTTTAATGGCATATCAACATTCTTGGATTATTTAATGCTATATGTTTTCTATACAAACAGCAATGGTACTATTAAACCCCTAGCTGGGAGGGTAAGGGGTTCATACCTTTCTCAAGGGCATTTGTCCGAAAGTGAACGTAATAGCGCGACTGGAGTTCGAACTCGCTTACTACGATTCCGCTGTCTAGCACATTAACCATTACATCACGATGACCACCCCAAAGGAAAGGTATTATTCCCCCAGCTATTGATTAAATAGTATCAGTGACGTTTTTCTTCAAGGATAGATTAGGCATTACATAACCCTCGAAGGTTTATATACCATTTAGCAAAGAAACCAAACCTGATAAAAGAGTGCCTAATTTCCGCAACCCCGTAATGTAAATGGCTGTTGAAATTACCTGATTATATTACACAAATTTTTTGAGATTTTGCAAACGACAATATTTGACTTGCCGCACAAAATTTAAAGAATCAAAAGCTAAAATTATTTAAGAAATATTTTCCTATTAGATGATTTAAAATACTTAGAATCAAAGAAAAATCATCTTTTATTTTAATCTATTTTCGAGCCTTCTTTGATCTTATAAATAAGCAATGAAATAGATAAATCTTCAGTAGATTTATAGATTAATTCTGTAAATCCAATCAAAACTTTCGACTTTATTCCGTTTGTGTGAAAATCTAATATTCTATTCCTTCAAGTAAGCATTTAATTTCACCATCCTTTAATCATCTCAAATTGAACGAATATGTTTTGTTTACATACATCTTACCGGACATTGGCCTAGGGGTTAGAGTGTTCGCCAATGGCCCGGGAGACTTGGGTTCAATCCCAGGTCGCGTCATACCAAAGACTCAAAAAATGGTACTTGATGCCTCCTTGCTTAACACTCAGCATTATAAGGTACGGATCAAGGGTAAAGTAGAGAAATCCAGGGAAGGAGTAGCGCCCTCCCCTACACCTTGGTGTAGTAGCTATCGAAAAGGGAGCCTTCGGGTTACCCTCGACTATGGTCGCCAACTTTACTTTACTTACTTACATACATATTCATACTACAATGATACAATTTACTGATGAAATATTTTTAGCTGCATCTGTTTAGATATTAGCTCAAAAGTATACTTTATTCCCTACATAGTGGCATACTCACTCGCAGATCTTTTACACGCACAAAATATATCAACTAGATTTGGAGGATAAAAGTCACTTTGAATACTTTATCTTTTCTTACGGGAAAAGACTTAGTAACTTCTGTTTTTAATTTGTAGATTAGTGATTTATTCAATCATTCACTCACTTTTCCGCTAAAATTATCTTCCTTGGTGTAACCAAGTAGGTGATCATATGACCCAGAGTGGTAAGCATCTGAAATAGCTGGGAGAACAGTCTGTAGGGTTGAAGAGTTTTATGTGAGCCAAGAGAAGTGGGTTGTCGAGGGTTTGCAGAGTGCTCGGTTTGTAGGGCTTTTTTTTTTTTTTTTTAGAACCAGCCACACTTCTTGGATAAGCTAGCAACGGAAGAATAGTGCACCAATGTACTCGAAATTCTCCTAGACAATACTTCTCTGGATTTGAATTTAGAGTTTTTCCTTCTCGTAGACTGGTCTCCCTATCAAATTCAGAGACTCCAATCAACTATTTTATCCAAAACTGGGGATTGGATGTTAACGTATTCAAACCTAATGACAAGGATATACATGAGTAAGTCTCTTTTGATCATCTTTTCTTGACTCTATTCAATTACATCTCCCTCTCTCTCTTTATATATATATATATATATATACATTCGAACCAACATGGAATCCACAGATAAAAGCCTTAAGGTATCTTTGGATTGAGTGGACTAGCCCATGCACAGTTACTACTAAGAAACAAACTAAGAAGCGGTCAATCCCAGCTTAATACTCAGTGCAAGAGGGTATGATGTTGAAAGACCTGACCCCCCACCTAAAATATCCAGTAGCATCAGGAAAGTTTTCTTCTCGAGGTGGTATTTGATAGATTTTTCAATAACTTCAACGACATTGCCAAGTATCTGATCGAAGCAGCAACAAAACCGTCACTTTGGGCAGCTGCCATGGAGAGGCTGAAAGAAATAATCTTCCTGTTCATAGCGGGCAAGTTTTTTTTTTCAATGAAAACTTGCCTGCCAAAAATATGACTTTGTCAAAGCTTCCTCTTGTTTGATCCCCTCCATCATGCTGATATGTATCTCCTCAATGCTTGTACGTACATCTATTCAGAGAAGATACTTTAGTTTCTTTTCTTTCGCCTTTTTTAATCCTGCAGCCTTAAAAGAAACTCAGACAAGATCGCCCTCCAGCAATCAGTCCCAACAAAGACTTTCAGTCTTTAGTATGATTCTCTTACCAGAAATTTCTCATGAAAATTCATCAGACGATGACGGGACTCGAAACTATAATTTTCTGTAGCCATGTCAATACTACTGTATGATTGCACTATTTGGACTCTCACGAAACGAAAAGCCAAATGAGAACTATACAAGGATTATGTGTGATATATATTGATAAAACTCTGGAAACAGCAAGCTACAAAACGGCAACTGTACGGCTACTAATCTCCTATCAAACTAAGTAAGATGAGCAAGACTTGTTTGGCACTGCTCAAGATGTAAGGACGAACTCATAAGCGAAGTTCTCTTATGGAATCCAACCCTTGACCACAGTAAAAATTGACATTCCCCAGCTCTGGACACTGGATGATATCTAGAGGATCTCCCTAAAGCGATGGTCCTTAGGAACGGATAGCGAAAGAGAAGGGAGAGAGAGGGAGAGGGAAAGAGAGAGAGAGAAACATACATAGAGGGAAAGAGAGAGAGAGAGAGAAGGGGGGAAAGAAAGAGAGACAGACACAGTGAGATAAAGCTTGCCTTGATGATGATGATGATGATGATGATGTAAATGACCAGCTCACCTTCATTTAAATTTTGAATTTCAAATAATGAAAATATTTGAAGCATTGGCCCAACCCCTTCACCATGGGTAGGATGTGACACTAGGTCAATTTTTATACGGAGTAAAGCTGGTTTGAATTCAGTTTTCCTTCTTTTAGACTGGTTGCCTAACCATAGCTAAAGAGCCCATTTTGCCCATAGCTGGAGCAGAACAAATGGATTCGTGATTTTTTCGTCTAGCTTTTGAATTCGAGTCACCGATCTTATTTCCCATGTAGAGGAGGGGCTAGGTAAATATGTTCATTACTGCAAGCTAAATGTTGCCCCTAATTTGATGCACGAAAAAATACGGCTGTACATACGTATCATTTTACCAGACTGTACTTAGAGGGAATCCCCGTGGCATCGTAGCGGACGTGCTGGACTGCAACATCGTAGTAAGCGAGTTCGAACAAAAGTTACGCCATCGCATTTACTTTCGGACTAATGCCCTTAGGAAAGGTACGATCTCCTACACACTCCAGCTATGAGCTAAATAGTATCACTGCTGTTTTTCTGCAAAGATGGCTTTGGAATTAGATAACCCACGAGTGTTGATTTGTCATTAAACAAAGAAACCAAACTAACCGACTGTACCCGTATTTCCTGTAATTCAAAGAACCTGGTGACACATTTAATTCCGGGCGGCCAGGTCAGTTTTAAACAATAATTGATTGGCAGATACTCTGCGCAGTTCACGAATACCATGTCCTAAAAAAACTTCGTTGAAGGCTCTGGTTTTTTTCTTTTTTTTCTTTCCCGTGTGGTTTGTATAAGTTAATTCCGCAAATATTTTCCCGTTAACCTTATGTATATTCATTACATTCTCGGCATTTACACAGACTTCAGTATATAGATTTCTTCCTGACGAACAGTTTGATTTAGTCCGACAGAAAGCTACTTGGGTGGGGCAACCATTCCCTACAGTACTATATATATATATATATATATATATATATATATATATATATTACTCATAAATATGAGACACAGATTTATTAATGTTTAAAATGATTTTGAATTGCATTAATAAAACATTGATATTGCAACTAAGTTTGAAGTGTTTACCTATTTAAAATGATTGGGAACACTATATATGAGCTCTTAAAACATGAATATTGCAACTAAATATGAAATGTTTACCTGTTTAAAAGGATTGAGAACATTATTAATACATTGCTTCTTAAAACATTGATATTACAAATAAGTGTTACAACTAAGTGTTTACCTGTTTAAAATGATTGGAACATTAATACATTAGCTCTTAAAACATTAATATTGCCACCAAATTTGAAGTGTTTACATGTTTAAAATGATAGCGAACATTAACAATACATTAACTCTTCTTCATCATCATCATCTCGTGCCACTAGCACGGATATTCCTGACCCTCTCTCGCCACTTCTCCCTATCATTCATCGCCTCTGGCAGGTCTTCAGGCCTACATCCCGTATCCTCACATAGCTGCTGAATGTATGTTCGAGCAGGTCGTCCTGCTTTTGCTTGGCCATATGTGGTGGTCCATAGGAGTACATCACTTATGAGCTCGTCCTTGCTTCTCCAGCTGTGTCATACATGTCTGGCTCGTCTAGCTTGGATAGTTTTCGTGATGGGGGGCAGGTGGCCGTATAGTTGGTGCCTCGTGGGGTGTTGCTGCCAGGACTTGTTCAATATTGCTCGAAGCATTCTTGTTTAATTGCCGTCTAGCTTCTTCTCCAGCCGTTTAGTTAGCGTTCAAGTTGCAATATATAGCAGTATGGACACGACCGCTGCCTGCAACTAAGTACGAAATATTTACCTGTTTAAAATGATTGTAAACTTTATGGAGACGGTAGGTCTGAAGAATTTATATTGCATCTAAGTACAAAATGTTTACTCGTTTAAAATAATAGTTAACTTCTTAGATAATCAGCTTCTTAAAACATTGACCTCGCAGCAATGAGTTCAAGATGTTACCTTCAGTTGTCAGAAGTATGAAGCACTCTGTGCAATTCGAGCTCGCTTGAAATTATTTACTAAACTTAACTACAGGGTGTTCCGTTGGAAGCGCGCTCAGCCTAACGGTTATCGTCAAAGAAAATCGAATGGCTTGAATCCATCTGTTCTCCTTTTAGTCATAGATACATATTAGAGAAAACTTATTCAGCTTTGATTAAATGACTAGTGTCGGAGAACTCTATTCATACCAACTTTGCTCTGCTTAGAAATTCACCTTGTGTCACATCTTTTCCGTCGAGGAGAGGTTGAGTAAATATATACAAGGTGATAAGATGAAGAGGTTATTACTTGATCTCATTGATAAAAGAAAAAATAAACGCATTGTTATAGTTTGGTCTCCACGTTTAAAAATATGTTTATAATTCAGACCGGCTATCTTTACGAGTTTCCACTCTGTTCTTCATATGGAGGTTTTTACTCCTTATACCGTCTAAAGAAAATATCGGAGCCCTTAAATGGGGTCTTCTAAATGGTTAAACCCCAAAGCACACATCCGCCTAGTAGTTCTTAAACAATTTAACTTCTAAAACTTAAAACAAACATTCTCATCGCTCGTTTTAATCTAAAATGACATCTAATCCCACCTGTTTGTCAAATCTCTTTATCACAGTTCGAGGTAACGGGCAGTGCATTACAAAGGCAAGAAATATAAATCATTCTGTGAGAATTAGTTGTCAATTAACAATCACATAACCAGAGTGCTCTTAAAAAGGTTTACATTTTCCACATGGCGAGAAGTATAGGGCATTCAGTAAAGGTCGAGAGCACTTCTCAGTATTGATTGATTTCCCTGATTAGCTCACTAACCACTGCACCAAGCGAAATGCCAATGTTTACAATACTTTGCTTTGTTGTGGCGCCAGGCCAGAAGTATACTTCGCCAAACGAGAATCGAACTCACGAGTTTGGTTGCGAAGTTTTTTAAACATTACATCACACGAAACACGCTTTAAAACTTAGCATAGCTTAGATTTGACACAAGGACAGAGGTGTGGGTCATCGGACTCAGTACTCAGTACTTAGGAATAATTTACTTGAGTATAGTTTTGATACAACGTCAGAAGAATCGGTCACTCAATCAGAATCGAACTCATGAGTAAATTGTCGGCTCACTAGCATTTACAGCTGGTGAATTGCATGAAATAAAATGGCGGCCACCCGATCCTACAATAGAGACCAAAGTCGGTGACAGTCAAACGGTACGGCATCCATAATCGTTCCATCTCACTGCATACTGAGAGAGGAGAGGGTGTAATACGAGTCGTAAAAGCGTGTTGCATTGGAATCCAAAGGATGCATCATATGAATCAAGCCAGATGGATCCAAAAGCGGGTCCACGGCGCGCTTCACTTGATGCTGGGCTAAGGAGACGTTGTTTAACAAGCAGGATCAAACATTTCAGTCAGAAAACTACTGCTATTCATTAATCGGAGTGGAGTTTATTGCTGAGAAAAATAACCTTTGAAATCAACCACAGCTTCAATTCAAATCACACGTTCAAGCCTCGTTGTCTTTCATGCAGGTCACCAAGGTGCATATTCTGCTGTGGTCCTATTTACACAACCCCTCCGCTCGGGCAGGATATGACACAATTTTTAAAGCGGAGTTTAACAGGTTTTACTTCAGATAACCCTATTTTTCCACAATCAATACAGATGTAATTAGGTATAATTTTTTTACCTAAATCTATAACCAATTATAAGGATACATATATATATATATATGTATATATATGAAATGTACTTATTTTTTGGATTGCTAATATACATATTTTTTGGTTCCAGTGATATAACGCTGTAGAGTTTGGTAATAAATAATACCTAATAGCATCAGTTTTGACTACATAATCTTCCATTAGGTGATAAAATCCTAGTTTCTATGGTTAAGAAGAAAATCTTTTATAAAGAAAGTTGTTTGAGGTGTACTTATTTAAAGATGATAATATATTTGTATATTTGTTATTTGTCTGTAACGCGTAATATTTTTGCCGAGTCCGCTGGGGCCGTAGAATACACCGACTGCACCTCTGCAGTTGGGTATGACCCCCAACCACAACGAGTGTCCTTGATATGACCCTAAACAATCCCCTTCCTTGCCATTGCTACCAGGTCCACTCTGGCCCGGTGTGGTAGCATCTGATAGGGCCCTATCTATGGTTTAGATAGAAATAAACTGCATACTTATGCTACACTGAATTGTTTGAAATAGAACTGTTTTGACATTTAACTGTGTGTGGACAAAATCTATACTTATACTAAACTGAATTGTTTGAATTAGAACTGTTTGACTAAACTGAATAGCTTGAAATAAAAATGTTTTGTACAATTAAACTGCTTACATTTAAACTGTGTACTTATGCTAAACTGAATTGTTTGAAATGGAACCGTTTTTGACACTGAAACTGTACTTACACTAAACTGAATTGTTTTATATAGAACTGTTTTGACTTTTAACTGTGTATAAACAAAATCTATACTTATACTAAATTGAATTGACTGAATTAGAATACTTTGAATAAAATGAACAGGTCGAAATAGAAATGTTTTTGACAATTAAACTGTGTACTCATGCTTAACTGAAGTTTTAAAAATAGAACTGTTTATTTGTATAAAAATGGATTTGACGTTAAATAACCTACAAAGGTTGATATGCCATAAAACCCAAACAAGCAAGCAACCAATATTTTATTATGGATTCTATTGTATATGAATAATGTTCATAACTATTTATATATTAATGATATGTCATTAAAATGATAACAGTGTATAACAATCAGCTTGTCATAAACGCTCAGAATATGCTGACTGTATACCCTGTAGAGGGGTAAGATCATTTCGAAAATAGGGTATATTGGGTATGACATAAAACAGTCTCGGGGGTGTGGGATCTCGGTGGTGTGAAGTACTCCTTCAATACCATTAGATCCAAGTTCACTCACTCCTGGAGTTGTAGTACTTTGAAGTATCTCCATAAGAAATGCATATGGGTGCTTATTTTTGAGGCCCGGGAAACTACATCCGAAATTTTTGCGCCGATCAGAGAATAGCAGAGAAAAAAAGCGTGATACATCGTCGTGTTTGTAGTGCAATGGTTATTGTCGTGGGAAATGGTCACGGCCATCCGAGTTCAAATCCTGGATGTTTTCATTTCCCTTTGTGTTAATACACTGGAGAAAAGTATAGATCTTTGGTTTGGTTTTATGGCATATCAACCATTGTATGTTATTTAATGCCTAATCCATTTTTATACATTTAAACAGTTCTATTTAAATAATTCAGTTTAGTATAAGTACATTTTTTTTGTTTACACGTAGTTAAATATAAAGACAGTTCTATTTCAAATTATTTTGTGCAACATAAGTACATTGTTTAAATGTCAAACAGCTCTATTTCAAACAATTCAGTTTAGCATGAGTACACAATTTAGTTCGATTTGACCCATAGAAAAATTCCTATTAAGTGCTACCACTCAAGACTAGAGTAGAGCAAGGAGCGCTGATACTAAAGGGATACTCCGCATTGCCCAAAGCTCCAGCATTTTACTAGAGCCTTACCATCAGATTGTTTAGTGTCATATGCAGGACACTCGTTGGAGGAATCTTACCCCTCTGCAGAGATGCTGTCGGTGTTGTTTACAGCCCCAGCTGACTGGGCCAGATGTATGATTTTTTTTTCCTTCAGCTTTGGATAAATAGTATGGCAGACTGAGTTCTTTAACTCTGGAAAGGCAACCAGGCTAGGAAAAGGAAAACTCAGAATTCAAACCGGTTGAACTCCGCTAAAAATTGACCTTGTGTCACATCCTGCTTTTGCGAGGTGGGGTTGGTAAATACATACATCGATTTCTTATGAGTAATCGATTGATCAATAAATCAATATTTGTAAATCGATATGTCAGTCTTACTGTCAGTCGGCTGAAAATAAAGAACAAAACAGAAGTTGAAATTTTGTAATGTGATATTTTCTCCAGTCAGCAGCACTATTCCCTAACCTCTAGGCACAGCAACATGAACATCACTTCTGGGAACGAAAATGTCTATGAGGTGATTTGTATAGAGTATTGGAATGGTGTTCGTACGGTTAGAGCTCCAAAACCTACGATGACAATGAATTTATTTAGATTGCGAATATCGTTCTACCCATCTCATTATCGATATCAAATTCGTGAGGAAGCTGCTTGCCTTCTTGACATATACACAACATTTCTGCTTTTTCTTTGGAAAATGAGAAACACTTAAAAACTAAATCAAAAGTGAGGAGGAAATGTTTATAGTTGATCTCTCCCCACCTCTCTCTCTCTCTCTATATATATATAATAAGATAATTGCATAGGTGAGATATGGGCAGTCACCAAGCATAATTGACCGTATGTTTATGGTATCTTAACATAGATTGTATTGCACCTTTTATATATAAATATAGCAAACTATATATATATATATATAGGGTGTGGAAGCAAAATATGGAATAATTTTTAAAAGGTTTTCTTTTTAGTCTGATTAGTTCAGTTTTTGAAAAAAACGTGATTAATCTAAATTTTCATGATTAGTTCTATTATTCAAGAACATTTTAAAATTAAAATTCAGCCAAATGTGAGAGATCAAGAAAAGAAACGACAAAGTATCAATGATTTGCATAACGCCGTAACCAAGCCAAAAATTTTCCGAAATAAATGGAGGTACTTTGTCTACCGAATACAAAACAAAGAAATTATTTTTTTACAGAAAAAGAGTTCTTTAAGGAAAAGGGTGAGTAGAAGATTGAAGAAAAAACGAAAAGAAGGCTTTTTAACTGCTCTCGCGATGGTGATTAAGAAGGACCACACATAAGGAAAGTACGTTAATGAATTGAAAGTCCACAAGAAAACTATGAGGACAGCAATTAAACAATATTTATAATAGAAACTGTTTTCCAGGACTCCCCGATATTTTGGGACTACGAACATGAAAGAAAAAAGGCTCATGAGGGGAAAAAAGCACAAAAATTTGGTTAGGAAAATTTTTCTCTATTTTGGCCTTCAAATCTATGATCTCCATCTAGTTCGGACCTTAACCCCCTTGATTACGCTATATGGTGTATTTTGTAAAACAAAACAAATACAACATCCAATCCAAATATTGGTTCGCTTTAGACTATTATTGAGGAGGAATGGAATAAAATATCTGAAGAATTTATTTTGAAAGCATGCAAATAATTTCGAAGGTGTATTGATACAATAATTGAAAAAAATGGCGGCCATATTGAGTAAATTTACTGTTTTGTGTCCATCTTCTTATTTTGTTGTTTATCTTTTAAAATCAAAATTAATATTCTTTTACAATCGTTTATTATTATATTAGAATATTCCTAATTTTACTTCCGCATCCTATACATTTCAGTTCAAACAGCTTTGATTGTAATTTCACCATAAGAGAAACGATTGAACAAGATCATTGGGTGAGGTTTCAGCAATAATCAGACCTTATAATAGTCAACAAAAAGAAAAAAAAAAAAAGAAAAAGAGAGAACTTCTCGAATCAGCTGTACCGGCATACCACAGAGTAAAATTGAAAAAATTTAGTTGACGACCGTAGTCGAGGGCGACCAAAAGGCTCCCTTTTGAATAGCTATTACACCAAGGTGTAGGGGAGGTCGCTACTCCTTTCTCTGGATTGCTCCACTTTACCCTCGATACGTACCTTATATTGCTGAGTGTTAAGCAATGAGGTATTAAGTACCATTTTAAGAGTCTTTGGTATGACGCGACCTGGGAAAAAAGCGAAAAGAAGGATAAATACCGAGATATCACAAGGGAATTGAAGAAACTGTGAAACATGAAAGTGACGTTTATACCAATTATAATTGGTGTTTTTGGTACAGTCACTAAAGAATTAATAAAGGGACAGGAGGACTTGGAAATAAGAGGACGAGTGGAGACGATCCAAACTACTATACTTTAGAGATCGGCCAGAATACTGAGAAGAGTCATGGAGACTTGAGGAGACTTGCTGGCACCAAAATTTCTGAGAAAAACCATCAGCTGATGCTGATGTGAAAAACTGTCAAAAAGTAAAATAATAATTATAATAATAATCTCTCGAAACCAAACTCTGTTGCAGAAATTTCACTAAAATTTCTGAAACAGAGTTTGGTTTCGAGAGATTATTATTATTATTATTATTATTATTATTATTATTGTTAAAATGAACAAGGTAGGAACATAAAGGAACAAAGGAAAATTAAATTGATGACTGTGCACAAGGCTTTACATCCGAGAGATGACATAGACAGACTGTAAATATTAAGAAAAGAAGGAGGTAGAGGAGTCGCCAGCACTGTGGATTGCGTAGATGTAACCACCCAAGGACTTGAGAAATCCCCCGACAAGAAAAGAAGAAAAAAGGAAGATTAGTTACTGCAGCCATTAAAAGTAATGTCACCATAAGGACACGCGTCGAAACAGCAAAATCTAGAAAACAATAATGGGAAAAAAACAACTGTACGGATACTTCTCACTACAAACTGGCCAGTTTGCTCCCGAAAAAACTTGGAAAATGTGGAGAAAGACATGGAACAATTAATCATATTGCAAGCAAATGCAACAAACTAGCCCAAAAGGAATACAAGACAAGGCTCGACTAGGTGATCCACTAAGAATTGTGCAAAAGATTGAATTTTGTCCATACTACTAAATAGTGGAAAACCTGGAAATAGCTTGTCCAGTCGGCTGGGGCTGTAGAATACAACGACTGCTTCTCTGCAGAGGGGTAAGACTCCCCACCCCAACGAGTTTCCTGGATATGACACTGAACAATCTGATAGAGGTGTTCCAGTAATGCAGGGGCTTTGGGGAATGTGGAGTACCCCTTCATTGCCACCGCTCCCAAGTCCACTCTGGCCCGGAGTGGTAGCACCTGACAGGGTCCTATCAATGGGTCAAAAAGAAGTAAACTGTGTATTAAGACAGACTCAATTGAAATAGGCCAGTTTTGACATTAAAACTGCATACTTATGTTTAACTGAATTGTTTGAAATGGAACTGTTTTTTTTATGCAAAACTGAATTCTTTTTTTTAATTGAAACTGTACTTACGCCAAACTGAATAGTTTGAAATAGAACTGTTGATATGTATAAAAATGGATTTGGTATTAATAACCGACAATGGGTGATATGCTATAAAACCAAACCAAACCAAACTAAACCAACTGGAAATGGCTAAAAACGGGATAAAGCAGTTAACCACACGATAAAAGAAAGCAACGAACTGACACAAAGTGAGTAAAAGACTAGACACGACTGTGTGGGAAGAGTAATCCGCTTGGAATTGTGCAAGAGATCAAAATTTGACCATACTACCTAAGTAATACTACACAAGTTAAAATCTGTCCGAGAAAATAAGACTTAAAAAATTCTCTTGGATTTTGATTTACAAACGATCACCTAATCCCGACGAGTACACCAAACCAAGTGATGATAAAAAACCCAAAACAAAACAAAAAAAATGTCACCAATTGAATTAAAAAAGTGAAAAGATAAACAACTACTTGAATCTTTTCAGAGAACAGAAAAAAAAACTGTCGAATATGAGGATGACGGTGTTATTAATTTCAGTTGGCTCACTAGGAACTGTTTACTGAGACTTGGAAAAGAGACAGAAAGAACTGGAAATCAAAGGTAGAATCAAGAACATGCAGACCACATCATTGTTAAGAAAAGCTAGATTACTGAGAAGAGTCCGGGAGACCCGAAAAGATATGCAGTCACTCAGATTCCAGTTAAAAACCACGATCACAAGAACTACTACTCCTACTACTACAACTACTACTACTACTACTACTACTACTAATAATAATAATTTGTTTGCATACAGTTATATGAAATAAAATATTCATGACAAATAACTTACTCAGTCGGCTAGGGCTGTAGAATACACCAACTGACCCTTCCAACGAGTGTCCTGGATATGACACTAAACAATCTGATGGTGATGTTCCAGTAGTGCTGAAGCTTTGGGCAATGTGGAGTACCCCATCATTGCCATCGCTCCCTGATCGACTCTGGCCCGGAGTGGTAGCACCTTACAGTGTTCTATCTCTGGGCCGAATAGAAATAAACTGCAGACTTATGCTAAACTGAATTGGTTGAAATAGAACTGTTTTTGACATTTAACTGTGTGTAAACAAAAAAAAATTGAATTAGAACTGTGTGACTAAACTGAATAGCTTAAAATAGAAATGTTTTTGACAATTAAACTGTATACTTATGCTAACCAGAATTGTTCAAAATAGATCTGTTGATTTGTATAAAAATGGGTTTGGCATTAAATAACCAACAAAGTTTGATATGCCAAAAAGCCCAAACAAACAAACAAATACCAATAAAGTGCACACAGTTATATGGTTTCAGCTATTCCTATCGAATGCAAACCATTTTCAAATAGATCTATTTGACTAATAAATTGGATCCTTACAAGAACTACCTGTCCAGGTCTGAGTAGATACCAAAGTCATGGCAATAACGGAGAGGCTCGAGATTTTCTGGGGCTTTGGAACTGAAATATCACCCCTGAATGCAGTTTAGTATTCCTATCAAATACAAATTATCAGAACTCAATTATATGGACATCTCTTTTGGGTGGGTCTTACCACTCACTCGGCTGACAATGTATTCGGCATATTCTACACCTCGGCAACCGTCCGTGTCGTGGTATAGATTTCATATATACATTATTGACAGAATTGATCAGGTATTCATGTAATTCTAGAGCTCATTTTAATTCTGCTGTGTTATGTTCCACTATCTTGGAAATAAAATGCAAAAATCAGCTCCTTGCGATAAATCAAAATACCTATCGTGTGCTTGTTTTTTTTTTTTCTAATGCTTGATTTTACCATCTACACGGAACTAAATATAGAAGTCTATAAGGAATAAGCTGTGTGGACTTCTCTCAATTCATTCCCCAGTGTAAACGACGCAAATATAGCCATCAACAATGCTGAATAAATCAAGACCTCAACGAGTTATAGATACTGACTCCAAGTTTGACATAAGGAGACATTATTAGTTGATCCGCGCAAACTTTTTATGCTGTGCACAATTTTTTTGCCTTAAAAAATTATTGTAAAAAAAAAGAAGCTTCCCAATCTGGGGCTTGTGGTAGGCCGGATTTTTGGAAATTTATTAAGGGGCCACTGAAGCTACACAATTGTAATAGAATCTCCTTATTCCTCCAGCTGTGAATTAAATAGTATCGCGGCTGTTCTTCTACAAGGATAGCTTTTGGATTGAACAACCCACGAAGCAAAAAATATTTTCTAACCGATCTGATTCCTAGAGGGAACCCTAACAGATATCACTATTGCAGCGTAACGGTTATCGTCGTCGGAGATAGAATCAGTGAAACAAGCTCAAATTCTGGAACAAGTTTGCATATTATTTTGAGCCAATGGCTAGCAGAAATCAAGTTATCCATATGAATTTCCCCTGCGAGGAACAAATAGTAGTATAGACTGTGATCTCTCGCTATGGCAAACAGTCTAGGAGAAGGAATACTTTGAATTTAACCCAGCTGTACTCCTCTCAAACATTGATATTGTATCACATCCTCTCCGGGGCCAAAGGGTTGGGTAAATTACGAACCTGTATGTTACAACAATGAAAGGATGACTACACACTTTTCAGATCCAAGAAGGGGAATCTTACCATCAGATCCAGTCTAGTGTTGAACCCAGGGTATCATCTTTTGGGGTACTTTATTTCTTTCCAGAGAGTTCAGCTGGTGTATTCTATCACGTCCATATATAGAGAGGCTGATCTAGGGGTTTCAAGCTGAAAGTCATAGTTTGTCTATTGTATCAAAATCAAATGGATTAATTCGCTGAATGGTTACACATTTTATTTCAAGGAGGTAAATGTTGCTTTAAAAATACATAAAACTCCAAAAAGATCTCATATAGAATATTGAACTCAGGTCTGGGCTCTGATGTCGGGACATGGAAACTGGAGAGCAATATTGAGATTACAGGTTATACAAAAATGAAAAAGGTGTAAATGATTATATTACTGTAAGAGATTTGAGAAATCAGAATTAACTACTTTCCTTGAAAGAAGAAAGAGAAATGATCTAATCGAAACTTTCAAAATAATTAATGAAATTTCTAATTATGGTAGACATTTTTTCAATATTTCTCCTCGAACTAAAAATTTACTCTGAAGACAGATTTTAAAAATTAAGTGTACTAACCAACTGGATCTTTTTTCAAATCATATGATGCATTTTTGGAACAATTTGCCTTATCAGATCAAAAACGACAATAGTGTAGAAAGTTATTTGGTTGAATTGGATGATTTCAGGAATAATAGTAAAGAAAATTATTTAAGGGGACATTTTTGGAGACTATCGGATGTCTTAAGATAATTTGATATGTACGTCGATATTGAATTAACAGTATATATGTTTTGTGCAAAGATGTTTTTAACGTTGATATGACGAGATAGTAAAAAGTGGAGATGCCCAAGGAGGCGTAAAAAGTAAATAAACATTCGTGGGATATTCAATGCCAAAGCCATCCCTGTAGAAGCACAATAGTAGTGCTTTTTAGCCCAGAGCTGGAGGATAAGGAGTTTCGTATCTTTCCTAAGGGTATCTATCTTGCTTTAATTTGAGAGAAGAGTCAACAACTCATAAAAGTAAAAAAAGAAAAGATATTGACCCGAGAGTAATGGCAACGAAGTGGTAACACTAAACTACGCAGAACTTTAGAACAGAGTGCATTACTTATAGTTTGATTCAGTTTAAAGGCATATCAACTTTAATGGGCTATTCAAGGACAAAGTATTCTTTTGCCCCAGTCAGCTGGGCCTCCTGAATACATCGACTGCATTTTGCAGAGAGGTGAGATTCCTCCAGCGAGTGTCCTAGTTGGTTGGTTTGTTGGATTTTATGGCATATCAGCCTTTGTAGGTTATTTAACGCCAATCCATTTTTATGTAAATAATCAGTTCTATTTCAAGCAATTCAGTTTAGTATGAGTACACAGTTTAATTGTCAAAAATATTTCTATTTCAAGCTATTCAATTTATTCAAACAGTTCTAATTCGGCTAATTCAGTTTATTGTAAGTACAGATTTTGTTTACACTGTTAAATGTCAAAATAGTTCTATATATAACAAATGAGTTTAGTGAAAATAGAGTTTCCATGTCAAAAACAGTTCAATTTCAAACTATTCAGTTTCGCATAAGCACACAGTTTAAATGTAAGTACAGTTTAACTGTGAAAAACATTTCTATTTCAAGCAATTCAGTTAAGTCAAACAGTTCTAAATCAGCTAATTCGGTTTAGTATAAGTACAGATTTTATTTACACACATTTAAATGTCAAAACATTTCTATAATAAACAAATCAGTTTAGTGTAAGTATAGTTTCAGTGTCAAAAAACGGTTCCATTTCCTATAATTCAGTTTGGCATAAGGAAGCAGTTTAAATGTAAGTACACAGATTATTTGTCAAAAACATTTCTATTTCAAGCTATTCAGTTTAGTCAAACAATTCAGTTTAGCATAAGCATGCTGTTAGTTATATTTAACCCATTGATAGGGCCCTGTCAGATGCTACCACTCCGGGCCAGAATGGACCTGAGAGCGATGGCAAAAAAGGGGTACTCTGCATTCCCCAAAGCTCCAGCATTACTGGAACCTCACCATCAGATTGTTTAGTGTCATATCCAGGACAATCTTTGCGGGTTTTTTTTTAACTCCTCTGCAGTATGGCAGTCGGCGTATTCAACAGTCCCAGCCGACTGGTCAACGAATCTAATTGTGAGGTTCCAGTAATGTTGTAGCTTTGAAGAATGCCGAATACCCTTATATTCCCATCGCTCCCAGGTCCACTCCGGCCCGGAGTGGTAGCACCAGACAAGGTCCTATATATGGTTCAAATAGAAAGAAACTGTGGACTGAATTGTTTGAAATAGAACTGTTTGTATGTATAAAAATGAATTTGGCATTAAATAACCTACAATTGTTGACATGCCATAAAACCAAACCAAACGAAAGTCATCTTTGGTTTGGTTTGGTTTGATTGGGTTGGGTTTTATGGCAGAGCAACCTTTGAAGATTATTTAATGCCAAATACTGTATATACATATATATTAGTTACATAGGATTTGTAAACATATTTTGTAGATGATATTTTATGCAAGCCTGAGTTCATTTTTTTTTTTTTGCACATACTTAAATGTTTTCACGTATTGTTCTATAACAGTCACATTATAACATCAGTCATTTGTTTGCATACAGTTTGTCGGTAATTTCAGTTTTAAATGAGTTAGAACTAATTTGTTTACACGTTAGTATCGCTATTGTTTGTACACAGTTAAAATGGTTTCATTTATCTCATAATAATACTTCGATTCAATATTAATCATTTGTTTGGAGGTGCCCGTGGTGTAATGGTTATCGTCACAGGATATGGACACGGTGACACAAGTTCAAATCCTGGACATGACTGATTGCATTTCACATAGCACTAATACCCTTGGGAAAGGTATGAATCCAAATATTCCCCTCCAGCTAAGGGTAAATAGTAGGGCAGACTAGGTTCTTCAGCCTAGGTGAGGCAACTAGTCTAGGAGAAGGAGAACTCGGAATTCAAACCTGTTAAACACAGCTTCAAAAATGACCTTGTGTCTTATCCTGTCCGAGCGGAGGGGTTGGTAAATATGATTAATCATTTGTTTGCAGACAATGAAGTGGTTACAAATATGGCTATTTAACACCAATAATACTGTTCAATATCACTGATTCGTTGGCACACAAATGTTTTCAAGTATTGCCATGTACCAGTAAAACATCAATCATTCCTTTAAACGCAGTTCAATGATCAAACAGTTCTATTTCTAATAATTCAATTCAGCATAAGTCATTTGTTTGAACTCTGTTTAAATGTCAAGTAGTTCTACTTGAGCCGTAAATAGGACCCTATCAGGTGCTACCACGCCGGGCTAGAGTGAACCTGGGAGTAATGGCAATGAAGGGGTACTCAGCATTCCCCTAAGCTCCACTATTATCAAAGCCTCACCATCAGATTGTTTCGAGTCCATGACACTTGTTGATTCGTTTCTTGATCTTTAAAGAGATACAGTTGCAAACTGGGCTGGCCATCTTCGAAGTACAGTAATCGTACTATTTAACCAATAGCAAAGGGTGGATAAGAGGGTTCATGCTTTTTTCAATGGTATTACCCTGAAAGTGCATTACTGAAGTTCGATTTCATTTACTTCGATATTGCAATCCAGTACGTTACCCACTACACCATGAGGACTCTCAATTACTAACAGAAGAGGATTTTCTGTCGGTTTTATTCAAGCATATTTCAAAACGAAAATATTTTTGACATAGTTTAGAATAAAACAGGTATTAGTGAGAGAAATAGTCTAGAGGAGTCCCCGTGGAGTAATTATCAAAGTTCTGAACTACGGCTCCGAAATAAGTGAGTTCAAACTACGGACGCACTTCTCTATTCACTTTTGGACTAATATCCTTGGGAAAGGTATAACTCCCACTTATCCCCCCAGCTCTATGTTAAAGAGTATTTTTGCTGTTCTTCTACGAGGATGGCTTTGGCATTAAATAAACCATGAATGTTGATATGCAATTAAGCAAAGAAATCAATCCAGAATCGGCCTATTGTCTATATAATTTCAGAGTTCGTTTTAATTCGGTTGCACGACGCTGAAAATGAAAAGCAAAATTTATTTCTTAAGATTAAAAAAAAACAAACTTGCCTAATTTCTTGAATTCAGTCTTTTTCAAAGAAGATATAGAAGAGACTGAATCTCATCATCCTAGCGGATCAAAATATGTTCAATAGGTTGGTCGTTTTTTTACGGCATATCAACCCTTGAAGGCTTTTTAAAGCGAAATCCTGTTTATACATATGAATTAAATATATATGATTTATAAATGAATAGTTTGTTAGTAAAAATTTTAAAACGAGCCAAAGCTAATTTATTTGCACACAGTGAAATTATTTCAAGTTCTAACAATTCTATTTTGTATTAATCAGTGGTTTGTTCATAGGTTGAAAGTACTGTTATGTAATGCTAACAATTTAATCACTGGAATGTGTTTGCACATTGTTGAATAGTTATATATATAAATACATTATTTGTAAGTGAATAGTTTGTAGGTTATTCAATTTCTAAACGAGTATCCTAGATATGACACTAAACAATCTGATGGTAAGTTTCCAGTCATGCTGGAGCTTTGAGGAATGCAGAATACCCCTTCATTGCCACCGTTCGCAGGTCAACTCTGGTTCGAAGCGTAGCAACGGATAGGGTCCTATCTATGAGTCAAATAGAACTAAAGTGCATACTTATGCAAAACTGAATTGCTTGAAATAGAACTGTTTTTGACATTGAAACTGTACTAAATTGAATTGTTTGAAATAGAACTGTTAAGACATTTAATTGTCTGTGGACAAAAACTATTCTTATACTAAACTAAATTGTTGTATAATAAGAAAAGTTGGCTGTTTATGACAAAAAAAATTAGCCGTTATGTTATACAACTTTTCCAAATTTATATATATTTTTACAGTTTTTATACATCCCTCGTTAACTTAACATCACTAATATAAACCCTCATAGTCCTGATGATGGTTCAGCAGAACCGAAACGCTATAGTGTCGACTTTGTTTCTCAACAAATCTCCCCTTTCTATTTGGATTACTTGTTGTCAATTTTTCTTCACAAACTGTCGGATTACTATCCATTATTTTCTTCCATATAATAGTATGCAAAACTCGTGCCAAAGAAAGAAAAATAAAAAGTCATGCTTAAATCTCAACGTTTCACAAACCGACAATAACTACAACTGTTAACTTATAACTAGCGTGGAAAATGCTATCCACTATATTTATGTTGAATTAGGAATTGCTAAAAATAAGTATCTTAAATTTTGTGACTGTGTTAGTGTGTCGACGATCGACTGAACTGAAATTAATTAAAAAGAATTTATCGTAAAAAAAAAAAGACGAGACGAGACACTCCTAAGGACAAAACCGGATAGAACCAATATGACGAAACTAGTTTTGCGTAAGAAAGCGAGTTTCTCAAATGTATATAAATAGCACGGGCGATCTGTGAAGAATATTGTAACTTGCTCACTGACCACTACATTGTTGGTGAAGACTAATCGACGGATGTGAAGAAAAAAAATACACAAAAACATAACTTGTTTCGACGTTAGGATTTTTGCTTTTAAATTTTTAGTTCGTATATCTGATTTGTTTTCGCGGGTAAACGGACATTGAAAGGAATAAATTGGTTTAACTTTGTAAAGGTTGATAATAGGGGTAGCAGCTTTTTGCTGTTACTAACTATTGTTTACAAGAGAGGAGTTTTCCTCAATGTTCACATACATTTTTCTCTATTAAACATTCTGCCACGCTAGTGACGAAATATTCAAATCAAGATATCTTACAATAAATCTAAAAGAAAAGTAATTCAGTACATTTAGTTTAGTTTATTTCTTTTAAGGCACATCAACATTTCATGTGATATTTAAAGTAGAAATTTAATTCATTTGTAAATATCTTTTATAACTTTATATTTTGAATGTTCACTTTTTATTACACTTTGTCAATAATCAATACTGTCAAGTGTTATTGATGTAAGAGATTATATGGTTTTCAAGTACTTGTCCTGCAGTATCACTTAGCGTACATTGTTTGATAGGAAACTTAGATTAGTCAAATATGGTTTTATTTAACTAATAATACTCATTAGAAAACTTTAAGTATCTATTCTTAATACAAATAATTTGCAGATGGTAAAATAATTTCGACTATTTCAATCTAATACTAATAATTCTAATTCTGTTGAATACACTGACTGCTTCTCTGCAGAGGGGTAAGACACCTCCAACGAAGTGTCCTGGATATGAGACTAAACAATCTGATGATGAGGTTCCATTATTGCTGGAGCTTTGGGGAATGCAGAGTGCCCCTTTATTGCCATTACTTCCACTTCTACTCTAGCCCAGAGTGGTATTACTAAAGAGGGTCTTATCTATGGGTGAAATAGAACTAAACTCTGTACTTATACAAAACTGTATAGCTTAAAATAGGACTGTTTTCACTTTTAAACTGTGTACTTATGCTAAACTGAATTTCTTGAGACAGAACTGCTTTGACATTAAAACTGAATACTTATGATAAACTGAATTATTTGAAATAGAACTGTTTTTGACATTGAAACTGTACTTACGCTAAACTGAATTGTTTGCAATAAAATTGTTTTGACATTTAACTGTGGGTAAACAAAAACAATACTTATACTAAACTGAATTGTTTGAATTAGAACTGTTTGACTAAACTGAATAAACTGTGATTTTATGCTAAACTGAACTGTTTGAAATAGAACTGTTTATTTGTATAAAAATGGATTTGGCATTAAATAACCTACAAAAGGTTGATATGCCATGAAACCCATAGAAACAAACAATAATAATTCTATCAATTAATAATTATTTGTTGGCACATTGTTATATAGCATCAGGTATTCCTATCAAATACAAATAATTTCTTAAACAGTGTAAAGCAGGGAGAAATGGACAACTTAAACTTTGTTATACTAGGAACAAGACTCTCCTCGTATCTTAGCTTCCAAGCTCTCCCACGTATAGAGAACGTTTGTCGCCTCGCTACCATGCTGGCGAAAGAGAAAAAACAAGCCCGAATCACGACAAGTATATATATATATATATATATATTAGTTTTTATATATATCTAATAGCATGGAGGCTTATCTGGGACCACTGGTTTCATGCTGTCTTTATACGACAATCATTAGGCAGAGAAAGAAAGATATTGGAGAAATAGAAAACAACTCGAAAAATATAGTCAATAGATGTTAGGATTGAGTACAACTCTTTGTGTGTGTGGTAATTTACTAAGCTTTTTGCTTAGATGTGGCACAAGGCCATATGAAAGGGGCACCCAATGAGACTCGAACTCATTCGTGTAGGTTTGCTAGTTGAGCTTGCTAACCATTACACCACCAAAGGCGCCTAACTCTTTGTGTGTGTGTGTGTGTGTGTTATATTTGCGTATCATTATGTGTGGTCGTGATTGTTATGATGATATATGCGCCGCGTGACAAATTTGAGGTTGTCTACTGGATATAAGAGTCGCGATGTTTTACAAAAAATAACCAAAAAAAAAAACCCATTCGGTCAAACCCTTGTCTGCTGTGACTTTGGCTACTCATCGCGACTCATATCCAGGAAACAACTTCAAATTTGTCACGCGGCGCATATATCATCATAACAATCACTTATACGACCCCACAATAATACGCAAATATAATTGTTGGTGATTTACTTCTATATATATATATATAAAGGATTTGGTATTGAAAAACACACAAGGGTGGATATGTCATAAAAGACTACCAAACAAAACGAAACCTGTCCACTGTTGGTAAATTAACTAAATTTAACAGGTTAGACTATTTGCCAAGGGTCCGGGAGACCAGGGTTCAATCCCAGGTCGAGTTATACCAAAGACCCAAAAAATGGTATTTGCAGTATTTCTAGTTTCTTAATGTTTCTAACACCTTATTGTTTTGACCCCCTTTGCCCTCGCCTGAGAATTTAGAATTTATATAGGTCTTCCCATTTTTTTCATACACATATAGACTGTAATCTACATTTGCTGTTTTGCAACCTCCAGTCAAACATGTATAGTCATCTGAGGAGACGGAAAGTATAATAATATTCTCCGGCGAAATAAATTTATTATGATAATTTAACCAGGTTTGAGTTTCCTTCTAAGTGCACTGTACGCGCTCTGTATGTGAGTTTTGTTATATAATCCTGGAAAGAAAAAGATATATAACAATAGCTGTACATCGAGTACTCACATAGATTTATATGATATTCGTCATATATTCAGTACGCGAATAATCCACACCTACTGTCTTCGGACGCTGACAGGATATTACTTATATATATATATATATATATATATATATATATATATATATTCTCCAGCCATATGAAATTTTTTTTTTATTTCATAATACCTATTGTTCACAATATATACCAATATACCAAGTTTTTGAAAAAAGCATGAATACAATAATATGGTATAAAGTATTCCTATTTAATAATAACAATTATTAGTGTTTTCTACAACTGGATAGAACCAACCACACATCTTAAATAAAATGACCTTATCCAACCAGCTATGGGTTAAATAATACCAGTATTGTTCTTCAACAAGAATGGCTTTTGCATTAAATAACCCAAGGTGATTGATATACCGTTAAGAAAAGAAACTGAAGCGAACTTCGTAAACTAGTGGTGGGAGAGTAATACATTATTAATCATACGAAATCTTGTTTAATTTGTTGTGTTTTACGGCATATCAACCCGTGAAGGCTATTTGATTCCAAATCCTGTTGATACATATATATTAAATACATATGATTTTAAGCGAATAGTTTGTGGGAGACAATTTTTAAATGAACCAGGGTTTATTTTTTTGCACACGGTTGAATGTTTTCATGGTTGGCTAATACTAATAGTTCTATTTTCACACAGTTTCAAGTAATGCAAGTTAACACTAGTAATTCTATTCAATATTATTTATTTGTCTGCATGTAATATAATGGCCGAGGGATTTCGTTTTATATATCTTGCCTTTGGGTTTAGTTAGTTCGGCTCTGTGCATGGGTAACTAACCCAGGTACAAACATGAGCGCAGAAAAATGTTCAAAAATCCCAGAGTTCAAATCCTGGACGAGACTGATTGCATTTCACATAGTACTAATACCCTTGGGAAAGGTATGAATCCAATTATTCCCCCTCCAGCTATGGGTAAATAGTAGGACTGGGTTCTTCAGCCTTGGTGAGGCAACTAGTCTAGTAGAAGGAAAACTCTGAATTCAAACCTGTCAAACTCCGCTTAAAAATTGACCTTGTGTCATATCCTGCCCAAGCGGAGGGGTTGGTAAATAGGACCATCATGTTTAGTTTAGTGTCATATCCAGTATACTCCTTGAGAAGCAGTCGGTGTGTTCTATTGCCCCAATGGACAGGGTGGCACAAAATCTTAAAATATAATAAACGTATTCTACTATTACGATAAATAATAAAAATATTTACTCTATGCAGAATTAAAATGCGTTTTGAATGCAAAGAGGTCCTTACGATAGTTTAAGCCACTAGACTCCTTTAACAGCTAAATCTTCAGGGCCTCATAATAGTTTAAACTTTCGAGCTTCACCCAATAACAGTACAATCTTCAGGGCCCAAATTACTTTATCAATAAAAGAGACCCTACAATAGTTCAAGCTTTGCGGCCCTATAACTATCAAATATACAAAACCTAATAATAGTTCAATTTTTCTGGATCCTCATAATATTTCAATCTGTGTGACCTCTGTAAGAATCCAGGCTAAATGGTCTTTATTACTGTTCAAGATTTAAGGTTCCAATAAGAATCGAAATTGCAGGATCCCTACAAGTGCTTCAGATGTAGGACCCTTATAACAGCTCAAATTACTGAATCTCTATGGCAGTTCATTTTTACAGACCCTTTAATTGCTTCATCTTCAATAGTTAAAATAACAGGGCTCATATAACAGTTCAATATTTAAGTCCTCTATAATAGTTCAATCTTCAGAATACCGATAGAAATTCATTCTTTAGAGGCTCCACAACAGTTCAGGCTACCAGGCCCCTAATACTGTTAAGTCTTTAGGGTCCCCATCAAAGTTGAACATATTGAGCTCCCTTAACGTAACTTCATTTATTAGGTCCTAGTAAGGTTTCAATTTTAACATTTGCAACTTGGTTCGATTTGGTTTCTTTTTTTAATGGCATATCAAACTTCATGGGTCAAGCCATTGTTACAGAAGAACAGCAGTGATACTACCCAACCCAAAGCTGCTGGATATGAAGACAGTTTGGAACTAACATAGACCCCAGTGTTTCTACCAGTCAAAATCACTTTCAGAATTTGGCCTGCTAAACGTGCTATATTGTCACAAATACCTTTACCATATTTACCAACCCCTCCGCTCGGGCAGGATATGACACAAGGTTAATTTTTAAGAGGAGTTTAACAGGTGTGAATTCAGAGTTTTCCTTCTCCTAGACTAGTTGTCTCACTAAGGCTGAAGAACCCAATCTGTCCAACTATTTACCCATAGCTGGAGGGAGATTAATTGGATTCATACCATAGTGCTATGTGAAATGCAATTAGCCTTGTCTAGGATTTGAACTCGTGTCGCTGTGTCCATTTCCTACGACGATAACTATTACACCACGGGCACAAACACCTTTACAGTCAGTGATATCGGGGAATCAAATCAAACTATGTTTCCTATATGTTATGATCAAGGGGAGGTTGAAATGATAACACGACTAGGAAATGAGTGATTACAAATATATTGAAGGAAAATAGTACATACATAAACGATAGCTGGGAGAAACCTCTCCTGAGCTTAACACAATCATGAACATTACATCCGTTCTTGGTGACGGCTCGCCCGACTGCGCAGAATAGAGCTTAGCCGTTATGTGTCACATGAAGGCGAGTCCATCTGTAGGGGAGACACCCCAACACTATAGGAGCACTTCATTCTATTGCAGCTAAATTTGTACGTGCATTGAACAACTTTCAGCAGTTTTCGAAGACCTGTCATGACGGTTTTTGGTTTGGTTTGCTTTGCTTTGCTTTTATGGCATATCAACCATTGTTCGTTATTTAATGCTAAATTAATTTTTATACATATAAACAGTTCTATTTCAAACAATTTAGTTGAGCATAAGTTCAGTTTTTTGTTTACACACAGTTAAATGTCAAAACAGTTCTATTTCAAGCAATTCAGTTGAGCATAAGTACGCAGTTTAGTTTTAGGGCCCTATCAGGTGCAACCACTCCGAGCCAGAGTTGAGCGATAGCAATAAAGGGGTTCTCTGCATTTTCCAAAGCTCTAAATGTATCAAAGAATTTCAGATTCCCTTTAAACAGCTATACATTTTCTATTCAGTTACAATCTCAATGCTTTTAAGAGGAAAGGTATAAATACACTTTACACTCATTTAAACAGGGAAACACTCACTACTTTGTAACAATAGCAAAGTTTTAAAAGCCAATGTATTAAGAAAGTTAAGAAGCATTTTCTGAAACTGGACATAAGTACACAGTTTAAATGTCAAGAGCAGTCCTATTTGAAGCTATTCTGTTTAGCATAAGTAAACTGTTTAGTTCTATTTAACCCATAGATAGGACCCTATCAGGTACTGTCCCTCGAGGCCAGAGTTGAGCTGGGAGTGATGGCAATAAAGGAGTAATCCGCATTCCACAAAGCTCCAGTACTACTGGAGCCTCACTATGAGACTGTTTTAATGTCATATCCAGAAAACACGTTGGGCGGTCTTACCCCTCTGCAGAGATGCAGTCGGTGTATTCTGCAGTCCCAGCCGACTGGGCCATGTCGTGACGGATATAAACAAGATTTTTTCAATATATTTTGTAAACTTTTCATGTTATGGAGTACAAGTTGATCTACTAAACACGCTTAGTTTCCTTTCTATTGTAATTTATCCTGTATATAGCCACAGAATAAACGGACTAGTAATTTCAATGATAAGAACGTATTTTGATTTATAGACACAAGACCAGCCACTCCTAAACTAGGCAGGACAGAAGCAATATGACGTAACTAGTTTTGAGTACGAATAAGATAGCTGCATTTCAAATGAACTGCGTTGTGTAACTGCAGTCTGATATAATTGTAATTACTGCTGAAAATCATTACGATTAGAACATGACTTTGAAAGTAGAGACGTCTCACTCCTTACTGATTTGATTGGTTGGTTGGTAGGTTGGTTGGTTTTATGTATGTAAACATCTCCTGGTCCGGTTGGGCTGAGTCCCGCATGGTATAGTGGCTAACCCGCTGGATTGTGACATCGTAGTAAGTGAGTTCGAACACCAGTTGTTCTACTGCCTTCACTTTTGGACTAATGCCCTTGGGAAATGGATAAACCGCCTTATCCCCCAACTGTAAGTTAAATAGTACCGCTACTGCTCTACAAGAATGGCTTGACATTAAATAACCCAGGAAGGTTGTTATGCCAGTAAACAAAAGAAATAGGGAAGTGTAATGGTTATCGTCGTAGGAAAAGGATATGGCGACACGAGTTCAAATCCAGGAAGAGACTGATTGCATTTCACATAGCACTAATACCCTTGGGAAAGGTATGAATCCAATTATTCTCCCTCCAGCTATGGGTAAATAGTAGAGCAGACTAGGTTCTTCAACCTTAACGAGGCAACTAGTCTAGGAGAAGGAAAACTCTGAATTCAAACCTGTTAAACTCCGCTTGAAAATTGACCTTGTGTCATATCCTGTCCGAGCGGAAGGCTTGGGTAAATATGGTAAACAAAAGAAATAAAACCGAGACTGGTTGCTGAATAAAGGACAAAAAGCCAGTCTGCTCTACTATTCACCCACAGCTAGAGGGAGAATAAAAGGAGTCACACCTTTTTCAAGAATATCACCGTAAAGTGAAATGCAAGCAGCTTCGCTCTGGATTCGAACTTGGCTTGTAAAGTTCATTTCTTACAATAATAACCGTTACGCAATGGGAGTCTCCGGGTGGCACGTGAAGCTTTGGTTATCCGATGCCGAAATCAGTTTTTCTATTGGCGATTACCGACTCTGAAACTGTATCTTTAAAGACAGAAATAAACAATGAATGAAAAGTTAATTTCATTTAAAATAGTTATCATGGCTTTCAGCAAGCATATTCCTGTGAGATTTTTCTTTGGTCGAAGCACCTCTGAAACTCCCTTGCTGATAGAGAGGGAAGCTTTGCTATCCTAATTATTTTGAAGTGCTCAACACTCTTTTCCTTAAAGCTAATTTTCTATTAGGAAAAACACATAACAGTCTTTATGGAACTTCTCTATAACAGTTCAAGCGTTCAATTTTCAGAATCCACCATACAGTTCAAGGTACTGGGGCCCTAAAAGGCCCCCATAACAACATAAGCTTTTGGGCGCGTCCGATAGTTTAATCTTCAACAGTTCCTTAAAAGAGATCAAGTTTTGGGGTATCCATTATGGGGGTCTCCATTATGATACGATCTTTAGGGTCCCATACTAGTTCAAGTTGTTGGACCCTTATTACAGTTCAGTCATGGGGGCCACATAAAATTTCAAGCTCTAGGGTCCTCATCACAATGCAAACCCCAGGATCCCGATGACAGTGCAGGGCTTAGGTCAGCCGCTATATTTGAAATAGTTTTTTAAAATTCATTTTTAAAGCTGTCTTTATCATTTGGAGACACTCAATATAAACAAAATTCAGTGAAGATCGGACATTTATTTGCTTTCAGCTCAATCGACTGACAGGAGATGTGACTGAAGAAGTGATGGAAGGGGTGACAGGAGGAGCGATGGGAGGGTTCACGGAAGGAGGGATGGGAAAGGGGTTCCGGGGAAGGAGATTCAAGAAGTGGTAGGAGGTATTATAGGAGTGATATTCCGTGATGGTCTTACTTTCCATCATGAGCGGACATATACTATATTTATTTACGTAAGTAGACATAAAACGTTTACACGTCTATTTGTAAGTGGATATTGATTTTCTCTAATGTCATCCTCTTCTGTTACAAATGCCAGCTCAAGCAAATCTTTCTTTCTCTCTCTATCTCTCTCTCTCTCTCTCTATATATATATATATATATTAGCTTGGCTTGTGTTTTATGGGAAATCAACACTTGTTAGTTATTTATATATATATATATTATGCAAGCAAATTTTGCTAAAGACGATGGAACTGTTTATTATTTTCAATTTTATATTTCAAGTCTCCTTGTTATTTTTCTTGTGTCGGGATCTAGGTGATAAAAGAAATGTCCCGTAACTTCTGCCCAAGCGCTTTCGACCATACTTTTGGTAGTCATCCGGGGTAGCGTAGTTTTGATTTGACAGTTTGAGTTTTTATTGTTTTAATTATTTGTAGCGTTTTGTTTTGAAGTTGTCGGAACGTTTTCAGCGATTTGTTTTAAAATGTTCGGTTGGAAAAAAGGTTTACTAATAGAGTTAGTGATTTTTAATTATTAAAACCATTTGATATGTTGCTGCCTGTGTTAAAAGATATTTTATTTATACTTGTTTTTTTATGCATATTGCTTCTAGGAATTGTAATCTTTTCTTTATTATTGTTTTTATATATAATCATTGTATTATCTGTGAGAACCTTCTTTAGATTGGAAGATGTTATTGCTATTGTCGTATTATATTATTAAATGTTGTTTTATGGTGCTATTTCCTGAAAGGTGATTAGAGAGACGACAAGATAATGTTATAGTTGTATAGCCAATGTAAAAATTATTTTTGTTTTTGTGAGGCACTCTCAAAATGGACAATAAATGTGTAAACTACATGGGTTTGGTTTAGGAGTATTTTAGCGGAGTTGGTGTCATTCTTAACAATTAGGTTTGATGTTTTAAATCTAGTGTAGTAGATGATAAGTTAACAAGTTTATAAGTTTACACTACCCCTGATGACGACCAAAAGTATAGTCGAAACAGCTGGGGCTGAAGATATGAAACAATTCCTTTACCACTTGGATCCCGACATAAGACAAATAACAAGGATACATGAAAAACTAAAATTAAAAATAGAAACAGTCTTCCATCGTCTTTAAAAAAAACTTGATGCCTGAATATACGAGGTGCATACGATAAGTTTCCAGACGTTGTGCGTATGGGCATTTAAAATAATTGTAGATTCTTAAAAATTCAGTATGTTATTGCTATACATCTTATGTGATGACTGACCAATTTTTATGATTTCAGCTTCAAATGAACAGCTACAGCATGAATTGGAATACACCCTACTAAAGCCTGATTGTCGCAGCTGGTGAATTTCGAAAATGCAATCTGACATTTTAGAAGAACCATATGCAATAAAATTCTGTTTTAAACTTGGAAAAATGCCACAGAAACGTATGGAATGCTTCAGACTGCTTTTCGACCATCTTGCATGAATCGAGCATCAGTCTTTGAGTGGCATAAGAGATTCAAGGAAGGCAGGCAGTCTGTAAGGAATGATGAGAGGTGTGGGAGGAGTAAGGAAGTCAATACACCAGAGTTGATTGGCCGAAGGGTTAGGGTTAGGGTTACTATGTTGATTTTTTAAGGGAGTTCCGGAAGAGTTTCCTTGGGAAGAGGCCAGCACTCTTCAAATCGGGTCTGTGGCATTTCCATCAGGACAATACACCAGTCCATAACTCCATCCTTGTCAGAGACTATTTGACCAAGATGAGAATCCAGACATTTCCTCACCGTCCCTATCGTCCAGACCTTGCTCCCTGTGACTTTTGGTTATTCCCTAAGCTCAGAGGATGTCGTTATGAGACAATTGAGGAGATGAAAGGGACAGTGACAAAGGTCATTGACACGCTCACACAAGAAGACTTCCATGGGGCCTTCCAGAAGTTGTTGGAACGGTACAACAAGTGTGTTGCAGCTGGAGATTACTTTGAAGGGGTCTAGAGTTTTATGTGTGTACTTCACGTACCTAGGAAGCAGCGTCGAATCAACCGAAAAGGACATCGAAACGAGGTTAACGAAAGCATGGACAGCTATCAATAGGCTATCGACTATATGGAAATCAGACCTAACCGATAAAATGAAACGCAGTTTCTTCCAGGCAGCGGTCACATCGATACTGCTATATGGATGCACTACATGGACGCTAACAAAACGGCTGGAGAAGAAACTAGATGGCAATTACACAAGAATGCTGCGTGCAATCCTCAACAAGTCCTGGCAGCAACACCCCACAAGACACCAACTGTACGGCCACCTGCCCCCTATCACGAAATCTATTCAAGTTAGGCGAACCAGACATGCAGGACATTGCTGGAGAAGCAGAGATGAACTCATAAGAGATGTACTCTTATGGATCCCCACACACGGCCGCGCAAAAGCAGGACGACCAGCACGAACGTACATTCAGCAGCTATGTGAGGATACAGGTTGTTGTCCTGAAGACCTACCTAGGGCGATGAACGATAGGGAGGAGTGGCGAGAGAGGGTCAGGGATATCCGTGCTGCCAGCACGATATGATGATGATGATGATCAATAAAAGTGCCCATACGAAAAAAGTCTGGAAACTTATCGTATGCACCTCGTACACTCTTCAATACACACGCTTGTGTGTGGGTATGTATGTTTGTGTGTGTGTGTGTGATTTGTAAGGGAATGATGTATACGTAACTTTTTTTTTAAATAAGTTGCTAAAGGCCATCTGCACGCAGGTAAATGCTTTCAATTATTGCTATCTAACACTAATAATTCTATTTCATATCCATAATTTATTTGCGCTCAGTTAAATGGTAGCAAGAATTGCTATCTGACATTAATAATTCTATTCAATATTGATCATTCACTTATAAACAGTTAAATGCTTTCAAGTATTACTATCTTACACAAATAATTCTATTTCATATTAATCAATTGTTGGCTCACAGTAAATGCTTTCAAGTATTGCTATCAAACACAAATAATTCTATTTCATATTAATCAATTGTTGGCACACAGTTAAATGCTTTCAAGTATTGCTATCAAACACAAATAATTCTATTTCATATTAATCAATTGTTGGCACACAGTTAAATGCTTTCAAGTATTGCTATCAAACACAAATAATTCTATTTCATATTAATCAATTGTTGGCACATAGTAAATGCTTTCAAGTATTGCTATCAAACACAAATAATTCTATTTCCTATTAATCAATTGTTGGCACACAGTTAAATGCTTTCAAGTATTGCTATCAAACACAAATAATTCTATTTCCTATTAATCAAATGTTGGCACACAGTTAAATGCTTTCAAGTATTGCTATCAAACACAAATAATTCTATTTCCTATTAATCAATTGTTGGCACACAGTTAAATGCTTTCAAGTATTGCTATCAAACACAAAGAATTCTATTTCATATTAATCAATTGTTGGCACACAGTTAAATGCTTTCAAGTATTGCTATCAAACACAAATAATTCTATTTCATATTAATCAATTGTTGGCACACAGTTAAATGCTTTCAAGTATTGCTATGTAACATTAATAATTCAGGCGATAAAC
>OY757933.1:34256421-34271421 GCA_963585895.1 Sepioteuthis lessoniana | reverse complement strand
CTCACGCGATTGGCAGTTTTAGGCATGCGCAGAGCCAGAGTCGGTCGACGACTTGTAACGTAATCTGTGTGACTGGGTTAAAAATGGAACAGTTTTTAGCGTAAACGACGTCAGTGATTAGGTTAATGTGGAGTAAAAACGAAGGGAAAAAATACAGGAAGCAAGATGGCGTCGACGGCGAGCGTTAGCACATGCGTGAATGACAACAGTCATGTGATCTGTGAGTTCCTGAATTTAAGATAAGATCGAAAAACACACACACACACACACACACACACACACGCAAAGATATAACGAACGAAAAATTATTTAAAAAAGAATTAATTTTATTCTGAAACTCCTTATTTTTTTAGATGTTTGGTTTGGTTTCTTTGTTTAATGTCACAACAACCTTCATGGGTTATTTAATGCCAAAGTCATCCTTGGACAACAACAGCTGTGATACTATTTAACCCATACCGGAGGAGATATATGATTTCAATACCTTTTATTAGTTGGAAAGTGAACGTAATAGTACGACCAGTGTTCTAACTCGCTAATTTCCTGTCTGCAGTTCACTACACCACCCAGACTACCCTGCCGCAACTAATCATCGCTTGATATTTCAACAGGGGATTTTCCTGGTGATAAAAATATTAATGCTGAAATTTTTAATAAATTTTACTGTCGTCGCGTCACCATGTGTACAAACAAACGTTTCACTGAACTTAAAGAAAAAAAGTCTTGATCATATCCTTTAAAATGACTGATGATGGTGGAAAGTGCTTGGAGAGAAGATTTTTTTTTTTTAAATTGAACAAAGCATAAAAAATAATTTTGTGTTATGAAGGTAGCAGGGATGTTGTTATTTGCGAAGCTTTGCTTAGATGCAGCACCCAGGTGCCAGGTTGCCTACAGTACCTGCTATTAGCTTAAGTGGTCACTCATCTAAATATTGGATCGGTTTCTTCGCTATTTAACTGCGGTAATCAAGCGGGAACCGGTTCTTTCAGCGTGAGTTGACTGTAAGTAGCAGGGGAGGTGTTTGCGATTTATGTGTAACGAAGTTGAGGAGTGTTTCGGGTGCAAACATGAAAAATGAGCGCTGAAAGGAATTATAGATAAAACAAGCAAACAGCTAAACAAATAACAGGAAGTTGAATTAAATCAGATATTGTCTTTTTATGTATCATTTTTGGTAATGAGCAATAGTTTATAAAATAATAATAATTGTATGTGTACAGTGTAGGTAAATGCTCTAGTTAACTTTTTAAATACCCACTTGCGTATCTGTCCTGAAATTCCTTAAAAGACCTTAATGACCTCCGTGAAATATGTGATTTATAATTTTGGTTCATCTCTTTTCTGAGACTGCTGGTCTGCTACTGACCAGTACTGGAGAAAAGGCTAGTATTCATTTCGAATAAGTCTGGGCGGCAAAAATAGGGAAAAATTATTTTTGGAAAACATGACATACATCGGTTATAACCTAATTTTATGTAACACACGAGCGTTAGTTGCCCAATCGGCTGGGGGTGGGTGGGTGTAGAATACACCGACTGCTTCTCTGCAGAGGAGTAAGACCCCTCTATCGAGTGTCCGATATATGACACTAAACAATCAGGTGAGGTTCCAGTAATACTGGAGATTTCGGGAATGCGGAGTACTCCTTCATTGCCATCACTCCGAAGTTCATTCTGGCCCGGAGTGGTAGCACCTGATAAGGTCTTATGTATGGGTCAAATATAACTAAACTGCGTATTTATGCTAAATTGAATTGCTTAAAGTAGAGCTGTTTTCATATCTAAACTGCGTACTTTTGCAAAACTGAATTGTTTCAAATAGAACTGTTTTGATATTTAAACTACGTACTTAAGCTAAAGTGAATTGTTTCAAATAGAACTGTTTTGAAATTTAACTGTGTTTAAACAAAAACTATACTCATACTAAACTAAATTGTTTGAATTAGAACTGTTTGACTTAACTGAATAGCTTCAAAAAGAAATGTTTTTGACGATTAAACTGTGTACTTATACTAAACTGAATTGTTTGGAATAGAACTGTTTATATGTATAGAAATGGATTTGGCTTTAAATAACCTACAAAGGTTGATATGCCATAAAACTCAAACAAACAGACAGACAAACAAACACGAGCGTTAGAGACATTGTCGACTTTTTCTTTTTCTCTCTTCTTTTAATGTTCAAACACATTTCAACCAATCTATTCTGGAATCTTTTCATGTACTCAATTCATGAAGATTTTTTTAGAATAGTCTGAAACGTTGTGGGCGTTATTTTCCAAGCTTAGCTTAGTTTCACAAAAAGCCAGGAATATAGAATACTCTGAGACAATCCCGCCCACCAATAATATTAGTATGGGCACTCCACTTATTTCCATACTAAAAAAAGGTATTACTTTTTGGGCGAAAAAAAAAAAAAAAAAAAACCAGCTCAAGAAGCTGTAATTTTTTAATGTGTATTTTTACATCTAATTATCAACCGGCGTTTCACGCTAGTTTTAAAATTTCGAGATACTTTGTAGACGACAATATTTGACTTGCTGCTAAAAATTTGAAGGATCAAAACCTTGAATAATTTTAGAAATCTTTTCTCTCCAAAAATATCAAAAATACAATTTCTTAGCCCATTAGATTCATAGATAAGCTATCAACGATTTTTTAGCAAATTTCGAGCGTACTTGAATCGTATAAATAAAGGAAGAAATCAACTTATTTTTCAGTAAGTATGGATTTTTCTATGCTTACTCAGCATACACTATGTAATGAATTATTACTTACTCAAATACTTTCCGTTTTTTTTTTTTTTTTTTTGTGAACATTTATATTCTTTTCTTTGAAGAATGCATTTCACTTTAATTCGCGTAATTTTTCTGCAATTAAACACATATCTAGATTTACATTTGCATAACCAGCGACGATTCGCTTACATATTCTTTAAGACTTAATTAAAGTTTCTCTCTTACGTAGTGACATACTTATGCAAAAGAATTTTTACCCCAAAATACGTCCCTTTATTTTAATCTAACAATTACGGCTATCTCAATTTAAAGAAAAAATACATACGATCAGGCAAACGTTATTTTTGCTTACAAGAAATGATTTTTATACTTTGTTTTTCAGTAAACTTTTCCCTCGGTTTAAAGAAATAAATATTATCAATTTGTCGATCGGATTTTTATTTTTTTTATTGTCTCCTTTATCAGCTACAGTAGCCTACGTCGCTAATCATTCTATCACGCAAGTGTTACATACACTTTATACTCTCACTCGACCTTCCTCTTAAATCTTTTATCTTCGTCAATGCTCTCGTCTTTCGTTTGTCACCGTATCTGTATTTTATCGTCGGCCGCCATCTTTCTTGTTGTCCTCGCCTTGTCTCACATTTCTATTTCTTCTGTTGTGGTCTTGTTCGTTGCTGTAATCCCAACTGTCTTAGGTGGGATAATGAACAATGCAGACACTGTTCTTATTAGAATATTCTTATTTTACGACAACTATTTTACATGCATGACTTTTACTGGAATTGAGAGCACAGGTGGAACGCAAATGTTCCATCTGCAATTGATTAACTTATTTCTAACTTCTAAAACCCTTCGGTCCTCAAATAGAAACTTAGTGCTATAATCTATGATTGCCTCCAGGTTCAATATGTTTCAATCATTTTGGTTGACGCAAAGTGTTTTTCCCTGCGTTTAACGGCTTAGAACTTAATTCAAGTTATATCAGTTATAGATCTCCCAAATCTATAAAATAATACAAGGTGGCCTTTAAAAACATAACTTACTATTTGTCTAAATATCTGAGATGAAACTTTATAAATATTCCTACTCAGAACATTTAGACTATTGAACTCATCTTTATATCGTTTTGTCTGATATGTCCTTTGGATTTCGTCAGTTGTTTCATGTCAAACTCAGGTATCCACACAGAATCACAGGGGTGGATTGTTCCAATTCTGTTTAGCATGTTAAGTTACAGAGAGTATTCATTTTTAGACTTACCTGTTGTTGGGATTGAACCTGTTACCTCCAGATTACTTCACTCAGATGTACTATCTACTGGACCATGTTGCCTTCCCAAACTTTGACTTGTCAAAACCTCAAGTACAGTATACCGGAAATAAGACTCAAATTTCCTTCTCAGTAGTATATGATCGTAATCAATTGTTTGCTAATCCTTATATCAGAATTAGAGGCCTAGGTTGAATTTGAAATAAATTGAATTGTATTCAAATTGCTGCATATAAAAAATATAGAATTGATAAATAGAAATTATAGAACTTATATAGAATTATATATCGATTTTATATATAGAAATTATAGAAATTTATATATAGAATTTATATATAAAAACTTATATATAGAATTTAGATATATAAATTTATTTATAGAAATTACAGAAATTTATATATAGAAATTATACATGGAAATTTATATATAGAATTCATATATAGAAATGTATGTATAGAAATTTATATATAGAAGTTATATATAGAAATTTTTATATAGAAATTTATATAGAGGATATATTTATAGAAATTTTTATATAAAAATTATAGAAATTTATATATAGAATTTATATAGAGAAATCATAGAATTTATATATAGAAATTATAGATTACCTATACATCGAAAAAGTCAATTTTCTTCAACAGTAAAGAAACCAGTGTTTTATTATTTCTCGAGAAACATTATAGAATTAAAATGATTATTATTAGGTATTATTTATTACCGAACTCTATACCACTCTATATGAGTATTCAACTCTCCCAAACTATGTACACCACATAGATGTTTATGCATTTTTATTTTGTTTGGAAGCACTTGAGGCTTAATGTTTATAATCCTTGGCAGTGAACTGGGCTATGCGAGTTCAAACCCTGGGTGTTTTTTTTTTTTATTTCACATAGCGTTCCGAAATTTTGATAACTTTTTTAAAGGTTTACTAAGGGTGTCCTCGCGGTTTAATGGTTAAAGCGCTGGACTGCGGAAATTGTATTCGCGCTATGAAGTTTACTTTCGGACAAATACCCTTAGGAAAGGTATAGACCCTTAATCCTCTCAGTTATAGAATCAATAACATTGCTGCTGTTATTCCAGAAAGATGGCTTCGGCATTAAATAACCCAAGAAGGTTGATATGTCATTAAGTAAACCAAATAATAAAGGTTTATTAATTTATGGGTGATATAGTACAGGGTGGAACGATAAAATTGTCGTCGTAAAGAAAACAGCACTACAGCTTATTTTAAAACTTTTATTGAAAAAATCAATTCAGGTAACTTGATTATGTAGTAAAGCTTACATTTATTCAATGTAGCCGCCTTCTGCCTCAATTACCGCCTCGATACGGATCCGGAACTGGGAGCATGCCTTTTCTACAAGCGCCGGCGGGAGCTCGGCGAATACTCGGCAATCAGGCTGACTTTGGTGTTGTGAGAGATCATGTTGGTGATGTTCTCAACGTATGACCAAACGAAGTAGTCCGGCGGGTTCAGGTCGGGGGAGGAGTGGGGCCAGTGAGAGAAGAGTACAAAGTTGTAGCACTCCTTCTGAAGCCAAGCCTGGGTCTCTCTGGACTTGTGGGCCGGCGCCGAGTGCTGCCACATCCAGGGTCTGCCACCGGCCACCTGATTGCACCAGGGGATCACCACACTCTTCAGCACATCCAGGTACACTTTGGTGTTGACTTTCAAGCCGACTTCGAAGATGTTAGGTGGCATGATGTAGCCCTTACTTGAAACCACACCAAAGACCATAACTGTAGCCGTCCAAAGGGTCGTCCGATGCGTTGACCTGTGCCCTTAAGCGTTGAACTGTCCGGATTTGCATTTTGAGGGGGCTTGCAATGGTCCTGTTGTCCTAACTTGGATCGGTAGAGAGCATAAGTTGAATATTGTGTCACTTTCAGACACGATAGAAGGCTGCTATCGCTCTTTGGATTTGTACACAACTGGCCAACTAATAGATAGTCTGCAACAAAAAAAGAAAACCGGTTTTCATTAAACGGAAATGGAATCGTGTTGTCTTTTCTAGGGTGACAATTTTATCGTTCCACCCTCTAGTGTAGCCATTTACTCAATTTAGCTTAGATGGGTTCAAGGGTAGAGTATTTTAAGATATTGCTACTTTATCAATGCTTAATGATTTATCATGTACGTGTCAAGATATGTAACGAATTTATTTCTAATACGAGGAACCCAGTCGACAAAAATTACTCTCCTCTGAGACCAACTCAGTTCTGTTTAAATTGCTTCCTCTTTCTTTGTACTCCTGAAGATATATTTCTTTTTCTTTCTCTCGTATTATTGCTGTTTTTGTATTGGTTATTTGTTTCTGGTATTCTTTTTTTTTTCTTTTCTATCTTTTGATATCGTTCTTTTTCTTCAGTGAGAAGCACTTACCCTAATATTCAGTCGAAAAGGAGCAGAAGAAACGCCCCATCAAAGACAAATTCTTCACCAAAGTAATACTTACCACTTGTCAAAACAACACTTTCGCGCCATTTCAAGCAACTACCTTCCCGCTCTTTTTTTGCTCTCTCTCTCTCTCTCTCTCTCTCTCTCCTTTCCACTTCCCATTTCCCATCTGATGATAATGTCGCGTGATCTCGACTCTAAGGTTCCGCCCCAAGAAATGGTGGGATGGCTCCGTGGCGGTATTCGACGGCACAATTCTGATACCGCCCCCTCAGTATCCCCATTTTTACTTTCCAGTGGGAGTCTAAAATCAAATCACTTCGGAACAGGGCATACGATTTCTAAAACAGTACCTCCTACTACACTCTGAATTCCCTATGAGCCCAATTAATTTTTTGAAAACTTTTAAGCACTGATGACTCAGTCTATCCCTTTTAAAGTACTCTGTTAATTGATTAACTTAACGATTTAAAGTGGGTATCAAACCGTCTAGGGATATTTAATGCATAGAGATTAGGTTTGGTCAGTTGACTGATTGATTGAAGCGGCATATGAACTTGGCTGGGATTAATTTATGCCTAGAAATTAGGTTGTGCAATGTGGATTGATGGCTCAGTCGTAGAGTTTCGGCTCTGCATTCTGTGGTCGCTGGTTCGATCTCCAGTGGAAGATATCACGGTATACACTGCTGATGAGACCTAATAAGGTCGAAATAGCTGTCCAGTGTTTCCATGTGTCGCGCTCAAGTGTTCACCGGATTTTCTGGTCATGGTAAGTCAATTCACAATATACTTCCTAGATATGACACTAAACAATCTTATGGTGAGGCTCCAGTAATGCTGGAGCTTACGGGAATGTAGAGTACCTTCTCATTGCCATCACTCCCATCTCAACTCTGGCTCAGAGTGGTAGCACCTGATAGGGTCAATCTATGGGTTAAATAGAACTAAACTGTGTACTTATGCTAAACTGAATTGCTTGAAATAGAACTGTTTTTACATTTAAACTGCGTACTTATGCTGAACTAAATTGTTTGAAATAAAACTGTTTTTGTATGCTAAACTGTGTTGTTTGAAATAGAACTCTTTTTGATATTGAAACTGTACTTACTCTAAACAGAATTGTTTGAAATAGAACTGTTTTGACATTCAACTCTGTGTAAACAAAAACTATTCTAAACTGAATCGTTAGAATTAGAACTTTTTGACTAAACTGAATAGCTTGAAATAGAAATGTTTTAACAATCAAACTGAGTACTTAAGCTAACCTGAATTGTTTGAAATAGAACTATTTAAATGTCAAATGTACAACAAACAAACAAACAAACAAACAAATATTCCTATCAAATCTATATAAACAATGCGAAGACGCGAATTCATCTTCAGAAGTCTAAAGAACACGGAAGTAATTTAATCAGAACCGAGTTAAATGGTGTCAAGTATTCTTATCTAACACAAAATTCTATTCAATATTAACCATTTGTTTGCACACAATTAAGTGGTTTTAAGTATGGATATCTAATACTAATAATTCTAGTCAATATCATTAATTTGTTTGCACACAGTTAAATGGTTTCAAGTATTCCCATGTAACACTGAAAATTCTACTTAAGGCTGATCATTTGCAGGCTCACAGATATTCAATGTTTGTGGATTACTGGGTTTAATATCTTTCCGAAGGGTATTAGTCTGGATAATATTCTACTGTTAACAGCTGTGTAAAATTGAAGGTGGTTGGTTGGTTGGTTGGTTGGTGTTTATCGCATATCAACCTTAGTGGGTTATTTAATGCTGAATCCTGTTTTTATATATATATATATATATATATATATATATATATCGAGAATAGTTTACTGGTAATTTTATTTTCAAACGAACTGTTCGAGCTCGTTCGTTTGAACGCAGTTAAATGGCTTCAAGTACTCCTTTCTAACACGAATAATTCTATTTAGTGTTAATGTTTTGTTTGAATACAGTTAAAAGGTTCGGAGTATTCCTATCTAACTCTAAAGAATTTATTAGATATTAGTTATTTGTTTGCACGCAATTAAATTTCAAGTATTGCTATTTAACACTATTTAATATTATTTGTTTGCTTTCTAATACTAATACTTCTATTTAATATAAATCATTTATTTGCACTCAGTTTCATGATTACAAGTGTTGTTACTTAAAGTAGATAATTCTATTCATCAAGTGTAAAAAGTAAAGTAAAGTTGGCGACCTTAGTCGAGGGTGACCTGAAGGCACCCTTTATAACAGCTATCACACCGAGGTGTAGGGAAAGACGCCACACTTTTCCCTGGATTGCTCCACTTTACCCTTGAATATTACCTTATAATACTAAGTGTTAAGCAAAGAGACATCAAATAAATTTTTTGGAGTATTTGGTATGACTCGAACTGTGATTGAACTCTGGTCTCCCGAATCATAGGCAAACACTCTACTCATTAAGACAACCAGTTCATTCCTATGTAAGATAAATAATCTGCATACATCTGCATGGTTTCAAATGACTAATTATAATAATCCTTAGTAAGTGATTGAACAGTTCAATTTGACTCAGAGATGGGACCCTAACAGATATTACTAATCTGGGTCAGAGTGGACCTGGGAGTCATGGCAATGAAGAGGTACTCTAAATTCCTGAAAGCGCCAGGATTGGAGTTTAACCAGGACACCGGGAGACCAAAGTCTCAAAAAATGGTACTTGATACCTCCTAGCTGAACACTCAGCATTATAAGGTACGTATCAAGGGTAAAGTGGAGCAATCCAGAGAAAGGAGTAGCGCCCTCCCCTACACCTCAGTGTAGAAGCTATTGAAAAGGAGCCTTCGGGTCGCTTTCGGGTACGGTCGCCAACTTTATTTTACTTATAAGCAGATTAGTGTTATACCCAGGCCACTCGTTGGATTGGGGGTTTCCCCTCTGTAGAGGTGCCTGTCAACATATTCAAAAATCCCAGACCCAGAAGTCTATTTTTATGCCACTCTTTCAATGTTTTACTCTTTTGAAATTCTACTATATAAAAGACAGTCGCCTAACACCGTTTTGATATATATGTATTCGTGGTCTTTAAAATTACTCGGACTGAATATTTTTGCATAATTTACAATATGTGCAATATGAATAGCGTGATATAGATAATATATAAATGAACAAAAAAAAGGAAAAAAAAAAAAAAGAATCAAATAAACCAATTATAACAATGGGAGAAAATAAAAGAAAACGAAAAGATAACAAGTCGCAACTTGCTAGAGAGCTGAAAAAACCGTTGAGGTTAGAAAAAAGAAAAAGAAAAAAAGAAAAAAAAGAAAACAAAATAAATTCAAAAAGTGTAGAAATTCCCAGAAGCCCCAGGCAGGAAGTAGCAGCGGTGTATGCATAAAGAAAGGACCTTCCCTCCGCAAAAGAGAAACTCTATCTCACTTCAGGTTTACCTTTGATACTAGACAGAGCATCTTTCCTTCGTCTGCTATCAGGCAGCGCACGTGTCCATCCAAGTCTTGCCCAGTTGACTGTAGAATACACCGACTGCTTCTCTACAGAAGGGTAACACTCCCCCAACGAGTGTCCTGATATGACACTAAACAATCTTAAGTGAGGTTCCAGTAATGTTGGAGCTTTGGGAATGCAGAGTACCTCTTCATTGCCATCGCTCTCATCTGGTAGCACGTGTTAGTTTCCTATCTATGGGTCAAACAGAAGTAAACTGTGTACTTATGCTAAATTGAATTGCTTGAAATAGAACTGTTTTGACATTTAACTGTTTGTAAACAAAAACTATACTTATACTAAACTGAATTGTTTGAAATTTAATTCCCCGTTAAATGACCTGAAAAGAGCTGATACATCGTAAAACAAATCAACCAACCAACCAATCTCCGAAGTCACGTACTTAATGTAAGACCATGTCTCTTTTAGCAGCAGCCTATATTAAAAACTACAGCTGAACTTATCAACCACTACTAAAAATACCGACTTTGTACTTATCACCCACAGAAAATGACAAGTATATTTCAACGCCTTGTTAGAGGATGCAGATGTTTCTCTAATGGTCCAGGAAACCCGAAAATAAAGATGAAATTAAAAAGGTATCCTAGTTCTTTTTCTTCCTTCCTTCAGTAATTCCATTGCAGCCTTCACATACAAACAAGATGCAAAAGAGTTAAATGGAGAAGAAACAATGAAGCCAGATATCAAAATCCCAATACTCACAAGCTACGAAACTAAAGATCCAAATACCTAATCCAACAAATTTATCTGGATCCCCATAGAGATACCAATAGTAGTTGCAACACTCTTGCAATGGTTCGTAAAGCTCTTGAAAATAGATGGATTGAACAGGTTTTCAGAGAAGAAATCGAGACTATTCACATAACAGTTCTATTAAAATCAACTAGAATACTTAGAAGAGTTCTAAAGACTGGGGAGACTTGTTGTCACTCAGACTTCAGTGAAAAACCACCAATGAAAATGATATGAAAAACTCGTATAGAGTGGTGAAATAGATAAAAACACTCGAAAATGAACTATATTATTTTAAATAAATCAACAAATCAAAAAAATAAATATCATAACCATGTAAATAGGCCTGAATAATGAACTAGACCGCTCGACGCAAAACCCCAACAAACTATATGCCTCTTCTCATCGTAACCCACGACAGTATGTAAAGGATCCCACCATGTGGGAGCCTCTTGGTCAGTTCTTCACATAGGCGAGAACCTGATAATCATCAAGCACCATTGACTCTCTGTCTACGCTATATATCATCATCATCATCATCATATCGTGCTGGCAGCACGGATATCCCTGACCCTCTCTCGCCACTCCTCCCTATCGTTCATCGCCCTAGGTAGGTCTTCAGGACAACAACCTGTATCCTCACATAGCTGCTGAATGTACGTTCGAGCTGGTCGTCCTGCTTTTGCGCGGCCATGTGTGGGGATCCATAAGAGTACATCTCTTATGAGTTCATCTCTGCTTCTCCAGCAGTGTCCTGCATGTCTGACGCTATATATATATATATATATATATATATTGTGGCGCCTCTAGATCTTCAGCATTTCTCAGGCTCCTATTTTTACATAATTTACTATGTGTATTATTTAGAATATAATAAAAATTTTAGCATTCAACAACATCTTCTAAATACAATTAATCAACTTTTTGTTTCTCCAGCCAATACACTGCTTTTTTGCAAAGGGATCAGACCCCCACCCCCTTCACAAAGAGTGTCCTGGTATGACACTAAACAATATGATGGTGAGGTTCCAGTAATGCTGGAACTTTGAGAAATGCAGAGTACTCCTTTATTAGCATCGCTCCAAGGTCCACTCTGACCCGGAATGGTTGTAAATGATAGGATCCTATTTATGGGTCAAATAGAACTAAAGTGTGTACTTATGCTAAACTGAATTGTTTGAAAAAGAACTGTTTTTGACATTGAAACAGTGTACTTATGCTAAACTGAATTGTTTGAAATGGAACTGTTTATATATATATAAATGGATTTGGCATTAAATAACCTACAATGGTTGATGTGCCATAAAACATAACAAAACCAAAGCAAATGAAATTTCCGTGATCATGCATATTTCATCTATCTTCTGAAATACTTTTTTTATTGTTGATCCTCAAAATATTTAACGTTGAAATAATCTAAGAATTCAAGTTTTATAACATTGTTTTATTTTAGCATTTTTTTTTTTTACATTTAGAAAATATTTTTTAAAAGATGTAATCCTAAATTCGTGAGTGGTTTGAAACATTTTTATGATTTTACTTTTTATGATATATATATATATATATATATATATAGATAGATAGATAGATAGATAGATAGGTATATTAAGTATCTTTATAAAGTGAAAAAAAAATGAATTCAATTTTTAATTTATTCGTTTAATTTATTCTATTTTTACGCTCTAAAACTGTATCACTAAAATGAAACTTAGGATTAAAGAATGTCCTTATTTTTTGGTGGAAAATTCAAATAAAAATATTCATTTATTCAATAAATAATTCCTTTCTTAAAAAAAACCTTTCGAGTTACACTTATTAAAAATTAATATATTTTGTTCTAAGAAATCTGAAAGAATTCGTTTAAAAATCAGTTTTTTAGTTATCGATAAACATTGCTTTCGTTTAATCCTTGTTAATGTTTTTTCTTTTTAACCCTCAAAAATGTAACATCATTAGTGGGTACTATAAAAAGAAGCTACAAAATAAAAATATGTTCTAATAATTAAAAGAAGCTAAGAATTTAAAGAGTAAAATTTTTCATATTACAATTTTTTTGTTTATATTCAAAACTGCATTTTGAAAACGGTATTCTTTTGTTTGAAACTTTTTACGATTCTTTTTTTTTTTTTGTCCTCCAAAAGATAAAGATTTTTTTTCATTTTGGTACTAAATTACAAAACACTAATTTCCAAAAAGCATTAAATTCAAATTTCCCCCATGTAGTATTTCAAAATGGTGGGAAATAAGAGTAACTGAAGAGTTACACGTGCTTTTGGAGTAATTACTGTGAAGAACAGTGAAAAGTTCTAGAAACCGAATAATTTTTATTTATTGAATGATATTTAATCAGTTAAAATCAAAGCCAAAATTTATACTTTTTCTTATTAAAAACATATAAAAGTGTATGTCTAAATTATATGTTCAATCATGTTTGTTTGTTTTTTTTTTTTGTTTTTTTTTGTTATAAGTCGGTATGTAAAAAACAGAACCAACGTGATTGCTATCTATAAAATATATGTAACACACACAAGTACACACACACACATATATATATATATATGTTTCATTAAAAAATAAAGATAAATTATGTCTGTATAATTTATCTACGATCCTTTCAAGTTTTCTGATAAGTGTGTTAGTTTCAGGTTGGAATTAATAGATGAATTTCCCAAGCGCTTTGGGACCCTTCATATGCCATATTCAGGGGTTGGTTGCTTGTGTAAAGTGTGTTTGTATTTTTTAAAAAAAAAGAAGAGTTTTGAAAGTTTTTTAAAGTTTAGGCCATAACGAAAATATGTTAACGCAGAGTTGGATAAAACAGAGTAACTAATGTATTTAAAAAGAGAATGCTATTTAAAAAGGAAACGCTATCAACGGAAATAGAATACTATAGTAGTACGGGGGGCGGGAATTAGAAGCATTTCAAAACTTTGTCTATTTTCAAAATTAATTCTATTAATTTTAGGTTTTTTGTTTTTATATGTAGGGCTTCTAGGATTTGTAATCGTAGCTTATCAATTTCGTGTGTGATTATAGTGGTGTTGTCAAATAGTATTTTTCGAAACTTGACTTTAGGAATAGAATGGTTCTTAAGATGAAAGGCAATAAACGCTCAGGACAATTTTGTGAAATTCATCTCCCAATTCCTGCCTGAAACTAAAACACTTATCAGAAAACTTGAAAGGATCTTAAATAAATTATAGACAAAATTTGTCTTTATCATTTAATGAAACATGCTTAAATGAATGACTGCTGCCTAACCACACACACACACACACACACACACACACACACACACACACACACATATATATATATATATATATAATATATATATATGTACACACAGAAACTTTAACTACATGTACACAGAGAAACATATGCATATCTACATACACACATGCAAATATATCTCCATGCCCATATTCACTTATATTTACACAGACATACACACATATATATCTGCACGAACACATACATATATATCTTTATGTACAAACACATAAATCTACATGTATATGCACACATATATCTACAGGTTCACACAAACATATGTTATCTATATAGACACAAAAAGATTTATATACATGTACACACACGCATGCACACATATCTACATGTACACACGCACATATATCTAGATGTACACGCAGACACACATATATATCTACATATACTCAAAGATTCATACCTACACACACACGCACACACACACACACACACACACACACACACACACACACACACACACACATATATATATATATATATATATATCTACATGTACAGGTACACATATATCTAGATAAGCACACACATACACACATACATAATTATTATAATAAACAAAAATATTCACAGTCAATATAAGGCTGTTGAGTTGAAACAAAAATTTATTCTTTGAAAAACGGTGAGTGAAACGTATTTGAGGTTACTGAGTATATATCATCATCATCATCATCATCATCATGTCGTGCTGGTAGCACGGATATCCCTAACCCTCTCTCGCCACTTTTCCCTATCGTTCATCGCCTCTGGCAGGTCTTCTGGACTACATCCCGTATCCTCACATAGTTGCTGAATGTATGTTCGTGCTGGTCGTCCTGCTTTTGGTCGGCCATATGTGGGGGTCCATAAGAGTACTTATGAGTTCGTCCCTGCTTCTCCAGCATTGTCCTGCATGTCTGGTTCGTCTAACTTGGATAGTTTTCGTGATAGGAGGCAGGTGGCCGTACAGTTGGTGTCTTGTGGGGTGTTGCCGCCAGGACTTGTTCAAGATTGCTCGCAGCATTCTTGTGTAATTGCCGTCTAGCTTCTTCTCCAGCCGTTTTGTTA
>OY757933.1:34196421-34251421 GCA_963585895.1 Sepioteuthis lessoniana | reverse complement strand
CTATTATATATATTTTTCTATTACAAATATTATATATATATATGGGTTACTCAGAAGTTGAATTATCAGCATTTTACTTGAGGATGTGAACTGCTGGACCAACTTCGCAGCTGATTTGTTTTTAGCGGTGAAGCTTTGTGCAGAGCAAGTCACACTTCTTGAATAATCTAATAACTAACAGATGAATGGTTCACTAATAGTTCACATTTTCTCAATTTGGTTGTTTAATGGCGTATTAACTTTTGTGGATTATGTAATGTCAAAACCATCCTTTGATTTAACCCATACGTGTATTTAAGCCATACTTAAGGAGACAAGGGGTTATATATAATTTCCAAAGGTATTAGTCCGAAAGTGAGCGACTCGGGTTCGAACTCTCTAATTTTGAAGTCGCAGTCCAGCACTTTAGCCATTACACCAGGGTACTTCCCTCTGTGGGCAATTTCGTGTGTATTCATGACATAAGCACCAATAAAAACTTTATATGTATATATTTTAGAATCATAAGCAAATGACTAACAGGACGTGATTTGACAAAGTTAAATATCTCTTCCAATACGCTAACGATTACTTGAAATGCTTCAACATTCGGGATCTGGTTATCAAGGTACTGGAAAACCTCACCCACCGAAGAGGTAGCTTGGTTGAGGTGTTCTGTAAATCCAATTGTGTGTAGGTATATACACATATATATATATATATATATATATGTGTGTGTGTGTGTGTGTGTGTGTAAAGATTCTTTTTGGCGTACAATATATATATATATATACACTAGGGTTTACAGAAATATCCTGAAGATCCATTAGGTGTAACCTGGGTTCGCCAATGGTCCGGGAGAACGAGGTTCAATGCCAGGTCGAGTCATACCAAAGACTCAAAAAATGGTACCTGATGCCCCCTTGCTTAACATTTAGCATTATATGGTGAGGATCAAGAGTAAAGTGGAGCAATTCAAGGAATGGATTAGCGCCCTCCCCTACAACTCAGTGTGGTAGCTATTGAAAAGGGAGCCCTCGGGTTACTCTCGACTAGGGTCGCCAACTTTAATATATATATATGTATATGTCACAGATTTCGTGATTTGAGTTTTTCTTTTTTTTTTTTTTTTTTGTTGGTTAGGTTGTGAGGATACAAATGTTCACTGTGAACGGAAAGAAATATACAAAAAAAGAGTGTTCCCCCGAGAAAGAAGTTTACTGGACACGTGGTGTCCGTTGACCATTTTTGTAGGCTTCTATGACTTCGGAGATTGAACATAGCGAGAAAAAGCAAAAACGGGTCTTAACAATAAAGCAAGTAGATTTTTTATTACCCCATCCGACAAGTAGTCCTCACCAACACAGCAGTCATTGGTGACCACGCTACCACACTGCAATATATATACATAGTGCCATCTACAGACAGACTTTCGTTGTGTCACAACTCATCAGTGTGGCTAGACATACGGGATTCCTCAAGCTAGGATCGAAAACCAGCCAATTTTACGTCAACCTGACAACATAAACTCACAGCCACCAGCAGTCATATATATTTGATATATATCTATAAAGAATATTTGGTATTAGATAACCTACAATGGTTGACATGCCATAAATCCCTACCAAACCAACTAAACAATGCACAGTTTATATTTTTGGAAAAAATTCTGAGAACATTTTTTAAAGATTATTCTCATTTACTTAATGATCTTCACACACACACACATACACACATACATATATATATATATATATATATATATATATATATATATATATATATGAAGGATGTATAATAAAGTTTTTTTCATTTTCTTGCATTAATGTTACATGAAAACAAAATTCCAGGCATTGCTGGTGAAATTTCACTGTTTGTGACATATTAATTAACATGTTCGACTACGAGATCTTAGTAAGCGGGTTCGAACTCCACTCTCGCTATTACATTCACTTTCTGACTAATACTCTTGAAAAAGGTATGGATCATCTTATCCGACACAGGTAGGTGTTTGATTAACCCATATGAATTACTATTCTTCGACATATATGGCTTTGGCATTAAATATCCCAGAAAGCTTGATATATCATTAAAGAAAGAAACCAATCCAAATCAACTAGAGTTAGATAACTCGAAAGCCGTGTGCTTTGGCAACGTAATATAAAGAGATTAGTACAAGAGGCGGCATGGTTGGATGTGAGCATTTGATACTGAGATCTTGAAATCTGTGGTTGCAAGTGAAAAGATGAGTACATACAAAGGGCTTTGTTAAACACAGAAAGTGGAAGAATAGATTTATCTTTTTTGCTTTATGTTACTGTAAACGATATCTAGTTGGCCAGGTTCTTTAAAACAAAGCAGGTAGTATTGCCAGAAGACGGCAAAATAATTATGCTAAAACACAAAATAATCTTTTAAAAAACAACAACAAAACTAAAAACAAACAAACGTAATGAATATCAAGCACCAAATTTTTAATGAGGTTTGGTTTTTCTATCTATTTATCTTTTTAACTACCCATTCGCACGAGCAGTATGTGACACAAGGTCAATTTTTAAGCGGAGTATAACGGATTTCGTTCTCCTAGACCGGTTGCCATATAAGGCTAAAGAATCCAGTCTACTCTACTATTTACCCATAGCTTGAGAGAGAATAGTCGGATTCACATCATTCACAAAGGTATTAACGCTATGTGAAATGCAAACTCCCTCGCTCAGGGTTTGAACTCGGGTCACGGAGTCTACTTTGTACGACGCTATCTGTTACACTACAAGCCCCTATACGTAAGGTTTGTTTTATTAAATAGCATATCAACTCCGTATGGGTTATTTAATGCCGAAATTTGATTTACTACTAAATTATAACCAAAACTATTCTTTTTTTTCTTTTTTCTTTTTGGTTTGTCTTTTTTATCTTACTTGGAGAGTTGGTGTGATAGGAGGTAAGTGAATCCCAGAGAAGTTTCCATGGCGTAGTGGCTAGTGAGCGAGACGGCGACATCGAAGTTAGAGAGCTCAAACTCCACCCGAGTGATTATGTTCACTTTCAGACCAGTACCCAGGGAAAGATAGGGGAAATCTTATCCCTCCAGCTATGAGTTAGATAGTATCACCGCTCTTCTTCTAGAAGGATGGCTTAGGTTGATATGCAGGTTGATATGCCATTAAGTAAAGGAACAAAAACAAACCTAAACTGAATCTCAGGGCGAGAGTCCTGGATAACTGGGAAAATGAAGTACTCCATTATTGGTGTTACTCTCCTTCAAAGAAAGCAACACCTCACAAAACAGCAGCCGTATATATATAAAATCTCTCTCTCTCCTTCTTTCTCTATCATATATATATATATATATATATATAGATAGATATATATATGAGAGATTATACTTTATATATATTGATTATATATAATATCACTCTCCCTAGTCCATAATATCTGCTTCATTCAGGGGAGGAATTTTGTACGTACATTGAACAACAATCATGAAACAAAAGCCTATTATTTATACTTTAGGTTTGGTTTCGGTTTCTTTGTTTAATGGCATATCAACCTTTGTAGGCTGTTTAATGCTAAATCCATTCTCCTTGAAGAACAGTAGTTGTACTATTTAACCCATAGCTGGGAGGATAAGGGGGTTTCCCAAGGGTATTTGCCCGAAAGTGAACGTAATAGCGCGACTGGAGAACGAACTCGCGTACTACGATTCCGCAGTCCATCACTTTAACCATTACACCACGAGGACACCCCCTTATACTTTAGAGTAGAAATAGAATAATCGTCTCTATTACTATGGTTCTGCAATTGACTTTTAAAAATTACTCTCTTTGGATTTCCTTTGTCGAATTTATTTTTCGAGATTGGGTCTTTGTTGTAGGAGGACAACAATGTTTTAACACGGATTAAACGAGGGGAAAAACATAATGTGGAAAAAACTGGGCAGATTTTGTTTCGTGATCTCTGTTCATTTTTATGTTGTCGTTTCGGTTGCTTATTTTCTTATTTCGTTTGGTTGTATTTTATAGCATATCGACATTTGTGGGTTTGTACCATATTCACGTATTAACGCAATGTGCGAAATGGGTGAAATGGACATCGAATATTCATAACGATAGAACATATAAAGAACATAAGAATCTCGGAATTCGAAAACACGTAACGACTTCTTGTTCAGGTACGAAACCTTTTTATTAACTTTGAGTTAAAGGTTTCGACGTAAGGAGGAGAGACACAATCTTCTATGCTGTCTTATTCACTTGGCCCCCATCTCGAGCGGCCCCCATAGGGCGCAAGTTCGCCTCGCGTCTGTGAGCTCCAAAAGTCCATCCTTCTCGTTTGGCGTCTATTACTCGACTCTCTAATTTCTTCAGATTCTCACAAAACCTCCGCGCACTTCCGGTAGGTGACGTCACCCGCACCCTGTCTCGCCGTTTCGTCTCGGACTATTATGACATCTGAGTGACACCTCCATCCGCCCGCGCGCGCCCGCGTTAACACCTGCCTCAATGTTGCACCTAACTAACCCATGTGCTGAGCCGAAAGGCTCTCAGCTTAACTAAACTCAAATGCATGAACCGAAATCCCTCGGCTATTATATAACAGGTTGAATAATGCCAAATCTAGTTTATATTTATATATATTAATTGGAATCACCATGACTAGAAAATCCCGCAAACACTTACATGCAACTTACAGAGCACTGAACAGCTTTTTCGACCTTATTAGGTCTCATCAGCAGTGCATACCGTGATCTCCGCCACTGGAGATCGAACCAACAACCACAGGATGCAGAGGCCGAAACTCTTCACCTGGTCCAAGCCACACACAAGCAATACCAAATTAACTAGTCATGGTGGAAATGTGCGACCACTTAATGTATCTTGAAGGTACGTTTTTTAAGTATGAGGTAGAGCAAATATTAATATAAGCATCTAATGGATCGGACGAAATCTACCTAAGTTTTACATTTATGGATCATCCGGATGAAGCTTCATTCTGATGATCCCGAAAGGTGAAACCTAGGTAGATATTTTCTGATCCATTAGGTACGTATATATATATATATATATATATATATATATATATGAAGGAAGAGTTTTTTTAGTAACATTTTTAAATTATCTAGAACTCATTTCTTTGCACACAGAGAAATCATTTCAGGTACTGCAATTTATTGTTGACCGCAGTTAGATAATTTCTGGTATTATTATTTATTGTTTCATCAGAGTTAAATGGTTTCACGTTTAGCTATTTAATGGTTACAAGTATTGTTCTCTATTGTTTTATCTCAGGTAAGTGTTTTTAAGTATTGCTATTTATTCTTTGATCACAATTCATTAGCCCAATGAGTAGAGTGTTCGCCAATGGTCCAGGAGATCGGGGTTCAATACCTGGTTGACACAGTTTTAAAGACACAAAAATGGTATTTGATGCCACCTTGCTTAACACTCAGCATTATAAGATAAGGATCAAGGGTAAGTTGGAGCAATCCAGGGAATGGAGTGGCGCCCTCTTCTACTCCTCGGTGTTGTAGCTATTGAAAAGGGAGCCTTCGAGTTAACCACGACTAGGTCGCCAACTTTATTATATTCATATATATATATATATATATATATATGTCCCAGATTTCGTGATTAGATTTTTTCTTTTTTTGGTGGATAGGTTGTGAGGAGACAAATATTCACTGTGAACAGAAACAAGTATACGAGAAAAGAGTGTTCCTCTAAGAAAGAAGTTTACAGCGCACGTAGTGTTCGTTGACCATTTCTGTTGGCTTCCACAACCTCGGAGACAGAACGATCGAGAAAAAGTAACAAAGGGTCTTAACAATAAAACAAGCAGATTTTTTATTGCCACATCTGACAAGTAGTCCTCACCGATATAGAAGTATTGCTATTTATTGTTTGATCACAGTTACATTGTTTCAAGTATTGCTACGTATTGTTTGATCACTGGTAAATTGTTTCATGTGTTGCTATTTATTGTTTGATCTCTGTCAAATGATTTAAATTTTTGCTATTCTTTGCGCACACAGAGTCAAGTGGTTTCTTGTATTACTATTCATTGTTTGATCACAGTTAAATAATTCTATGTATTACTATTTATTGTTTGCTTACAGTAGAATGGTTTCAAGTATAGTGAATGATCAAACAGTTCTATTAAACAAAGGACCCTTACAGGTACTACCACTTTAGTGGACCTGGCTGCAATGGTAACGAAGAGGACGATTCCACAATGAATCAGTAGGAATGTAGAAAGAAAAAAAACTGAAAAACTTGGATGAACATTTGAAATCTTTGAAAAATGAATCATTAATTCATAGTTCTGTTAAGTTAACGATCTATATATATATTACAGGCGGCTTGCTTTATAATCGGTCAGCAAACATTTTTTCACTTGGTTCGTCGGCTTGGGTTGAATAATATGCTGACTGTAATTCTGCAGAAGAATAAGACTCCCCCAAAGAGTTTCATGGATATATCACTACACTGTGTAATAGTGAGGCTCTAATACTGAAGCTTTGGGGGTAATGCTGAGTACACCTTCATTGCCATTAATCCCAGGTCCACTCTGACTTGGTGTGGTAGTACATGTGGATCAAATAGAACTCATTAACCATTTAACTGTGTGTAAAAAAATTATTGTTCAATTGAATTGTTAGTGTTATATAGTACTACTAAAAACAAATTATCAGTGTGCAAAAAATGATTCGTATTGGATAGGAATACTTGAAACCATTTAACTATGTGCAAACGAAAGAGATCTGGTTTATTTAAATGTTACCTACAAAGTAATCGTTTACAAATCATTCATATTCAATATATATGTATATGAACAAGATTTGGCATTAATTAACCCACATGGGTTGATAGACTATAAGACCCACCGAACCAACCGAATATCTTCTCGCCTTTCTCGAATCAACTTCGTCTCCTCTGCAGTCGGTTGTCTCGAGTCAGACTACTCTCTCTCTCTCTCTCTCTCTCTCTCTCTCTCTCTTTCTTTCTTTCTTTTTTGAGTTGCCATCTTCGTTCTTATTTGTTGATGAGGAATGACCATGTGACCAAAACTTCATGAATATATTTTATTTTAATATTTCTCGGCGACTTTTTCATCATTACCCGCTCGTCCTAAACGAGGAATTATAGAGAGCTGAATGGAGATTTCAACCTCTCGACTGGAGCGTCACTCACTAATTTCTGACCCTAGAACCGGGAAAAATCTTATCATTATAGTAGTTATCGTTTCATTTATAAAATTGAATAAAATTTAGAAGATACTACCATAAATAAACACATACACCGAATAACTTGTTTTTTCATATCTTTATATTTATTTACCGTCGGATACCTTTTTGTGATCAATGCTACATATATATGTATTTAAATAATGAAGACATATTTTGTCTATATAATTTTATTAAGGTCCTTTAAAGTTTCCTGATAAGTGTCTTGGTTTCAGGTTGGAATAGGTAGGTGAATTTACCGAAATTGTCCCGAGCGCTTCGGACCTTTCATAGGCCATCATCAGGGGTTGCTTGCATGTGTAAAGAGTGTTTTTTAAGAATTTTGAAAGTTTTTAGGTTTTTTATAACATAACAAAATTAAGTAAACGCAGAGTTGGATAAACCTAAGATGCTGATGAATTTATAAACAGAATGCTATTAACGAAAATGGAATATTATCAAGAAATATGGAATATATATAAAAAAAAACCCCTAAAAACTAAAGGCATTTGAAAACATTGTGGCCATTTTAAAAATTAATTCTATTGATTTTAGGTTCTTTGTTTTTATATGTAGGGCTTCTAGGATTTGTAGTCGTAGCTTATTTATTTCGGGTGCTATTATAGTGGTGTTTTCAACAAGAATTTTTCGAAATTTGGATTTGGTAATAGAATGGGTTTTAAGATGGAAGGCTATGGAGCTAGACTCAGTAAGGTGCATTGCAAGCTGTCTAGAAAGAGTTGTAGTGGTAAAACCAACCGCTCGGGACAATTTTGGTAAATTCATCCACCAATTCCAACCTGAAACCAATACACTTATCATGAAACTTGAACGGATCTTAATAAAATTATATAGAAAAAATATGTCTATTATTTAATCAAACATGCTTAAATGAAAGACTGCAGCCTTACCACACACACACACACACACACACACACATATATATATATATGTATATATATGTATGTATGTATGGTTGCTTCTTCGAAAGAATTGAGCCGATAAGGTCTAAAAAATGTAAACAAAGGATGCTGCTGCTGTTGCTAAATAAATACTTTTAAAAAATTCCCTTAGCCAACGTGGTTCACTTGGTGGCCGAGAGGTCTGAAACTTAGGCTAACGTAAAGTTGGACAGGTTTCGGTCCCGGCTTCGAGCGTCCTTCGTGTCTAGCCACACTGAAGAGTTCTGATAGAACGAAACAGTCTGTCTGTGGATGACAATATATATATATATATATATGTTTACCGGACATTGGCCTAGCGGTTAGAGTGTTCGCCAATGGCCCGGGAGACCTGGGGTTCAATCCCAGGTCGAGTCATACCAAAGACTCAAAAAATGGTACTTGATACCTCCTTGCTTAACACTCAGCATTATAAGGTGCGGATCAAGGGTAAAGTAGAGCCATCCAGGGAAGGAGTAGCGCCCTCCCCTACATCTTGGTGTAGTAGCTATCGAAAAGGGAGCCTTCGGGTTACCCTCGACTATGGTCGCCAACTTTACTTACTTTACTTAATCTCATTGTAATTTATGCCTTGATGAAAAAACTATTATTGTAAAAGATAAACATACTATTAATTTATTGAATGAAAGAAGATAATTTATTGGTAAATGTAGACATAAGAATAAATACTTAATATGATATCGAATAATTTTTAGATTCAAATTATGGTTATGCAAATTTATAATAATTTTTAAAAACTTTCGATATAGATAATTAAGAAATAAAGGTATAGTCTATATATTTAAACTTACTTTCATACTGTCTTTTCGGAAAAAACTAATGCCAAATAAAATCTTACATAACATTTAACATGGATGATTCCAAACGATCTAACAAAACGGCTGGAGAAGAAGCAAGACGGCAATTACACAAGAATGCTGCGTGCAATTTTGAACAAGTCCTGGTGACAACACCCCACAAGACACCAACTGTACGGCCACCTGCCCCCTATCACGAAAACTATTCAAGTTAGACGAACCAGACATGCAGGACACTGCTGGAGAAGCAGGGACGAACTCATAAGAGATGTACTCTTATGGACCCCCACACATGGCCGTGCAAAAGCAGGACGACCAGCACGAACATACATTCAGCAGCTATGTGAGGATACGGAATGTTGTCCTGAAGACCTACCTAGGGCGATTAACGATAGGGAGGAGTGGCGAGAGAGGGTCAAGGATATCCGTGCTACCAGCGCGACATGATGATGATGATGACTTGTCGTTGCGTATTTCTCAATAAACGGGAGCTTTTGTCTCGTTTCTTTGGAAAATCCAACATTTTCAAATATTTTTCCACGTGCCAGACACGTTCTTATGACTTTTGAACTATGAACGCTATGTGCACGTTTATGTATCTTTTCGTTGTATATTTCTCATTTGGTCCTGACATCTCAGCAAGCATCCATCGCTATGTGAACTATTTTGATATCCAAGTCTTGATGATGGTTACTGAAACCGAAACCTTAACGTCGACTTTATATATCATAATATATTCACCTATTTGGATTATGTTTTTTTTTTGCTACCTTCATTTTTTAACTAAGATGATTATCTGGATTAATTCTCTTACACTAAGTTCTTTATAATTATATAATCCAAAACTTATTTCCTTAAATAATAATTAAAAAAAAATTGAAATCAATAACTATAACCAAAATAATTTTTATATACAAAACTAAAACAAATGATAAAAAAACGTTGACTAGAGCCTAAATACCATTAATAATAATACAAAGAGAGATGAATTGTTCTTTGAAACAAGTATACAATTGAATACGTTGAAAAATAACTTATAAATTAAAAAAATATTTCTTCGAAATTATAAAAAACAGTTTTCATATTAAGCTAAAATTATGAAAACCCTATATGACTTTCAAATAAAACTCATAAAGCTGAAATCAGGTAACTAATATGACATGAACAACATTAATAACAAGAAAAAAACCGTAAATAAAAAGAAAAATTTCGTGGCTGTTAATTTCTCAAGTATGGTAGATTACAACGCGATATAACGTGAAATATATTGCCGGCGTTTAACGGAAAAAAGAAAAAAGAATAACCAAACTTCATTTGAAATCCATCTGATGAGCTTTAAAAAGCGAAATAAATTCATTATTTATGGAATGCAATTTCTAAATTTCTTGTTTTATAAACAAAAATATATATATTGCCCTGCGGGTATATATATGTATACCCGTACACTGAGCACTCATTCTTTGAATATTCACAGAACTCATTTACTTGATATATATATATATATATATATATATATATATATATATATATATATACATGTGTGTGTGTGTGTGTGTGTGTGTGTGTGTGTGTGTGTGTGTGTGTGTGTGTTAAAAATGATAAAACTGCAATGTAAAAAATATTAGAACATATATAAAAATGAGATATGCTGAAAGTTGATATTCCTGTAATTAGATATGATGCTTCTTAAGAAAGCTTAGTACTATCTGCAGTTAAAGTGATATATATATATATATATATATATATATATATATATATATATATATAACTTATGCGGAAAAAAATTGCAAAAGCCCTTTAGTGCATAAAGACTTAAAAAAATTCTCTCTATGTGCGATGATCACATGTCAAGGTCAGCAATAAATATTTCACTATATTATTGTTATTACTAACTGGGCGGTTAGATAGTCATGGGAGAATGGTTTACCTTAAATTTCCACTCAGCCATTTTTTAAAATAAAATATCGGGGAACTTTAGGGACCAGAAAATTTTTGAAAGATATGGGGTGATATGTTTCAAATTGAATATTGGCAAAAGTAACTGAAGAACAAAATACACACACACACACACACACACGCAGGCACGCACGCACGCACACACACACACACACACATATATATATATATATATATATATATATATATATATATATATACGAAGAGAGATACTAATGATATATGTATATGAATATCGATGTAATGAATTGATAGATGTGAATAGATTGAAATGTATGTGAGTTGATTGAGATAGATCGGTAGATAGATCGAAACAAGCAGAAATATATACAATAGTTTCGAAAAGAATAGATAGATAGATAGATAGATAGATAGATAAGTAAATACTATGAAGGAAAAGGATAGTATATTGCCAATGTATACCTGGAGGGGTGCAACAATAAAGATATGTCAATATCAACGTGCTAGATGGATAGATTCTTTGATCAGGCAGAAATCACCAGCATAGAGGCTATGTTGCTGAAGTCACTGCTACGATTGGCAGGGCATCTTCCCAGAATGGGGTGGGGATATCGCCTGTCCAAGATAGCCTTGTATGGTGAACTCTCCACTGGCTACTGTGACAGAGGGGCACCAAAGAAACGTTTTAAAGACTCCCTCAAGAAAACCCTCGGTACTTGCCATATAAACCACCACCAGTGGTCGACACTTGCTGCTGACCGTCAGACCTGGCGCTCCACCGTCCACCAGGTCGTCTCCACCTTTGAGGACTCTTGCAGAGCCAACCTTAGGGAGAAACTTGCGGGAGGAAGATCCAGGAACCCTCAGCAGTCATAACTGACCTTTGACTGTAGTCGCTGCGTCCTAGTCAGCCATCAGCATGCATGCAGTCGACGTGGACAACCTCCTTCATAAATCTTCGTTTGCGAAGTCTCACCAAGAGAAAGAAAGAGATGGATAGATTGATAGATTCGAAAATATTATGAAGAACAGAATTTTACCAATGCACATGAAGAGAGATACAACTGACGATGATATGTCAATATCCATGAGATAGATAGATAGATAGATAGATAGAAAAAAAACTGAAAGGAAAGAACAGTATATCGCCAATACACACCAAGAGAGAGAGAGAGAGAGAGAGAGAGAGAGAGAGAGAGAGAGAGATACAACTGATGAAGATATGTCAATATTCATGTGATAGATAGATAGATAGATAGATAGATACACAAATCTCTGAAAGAAAAGAACAGTATATAGCCAATGCACACCGAGACAGATACAACTGGTGAATATATGTCAATATCAATGTGAGATATTGATAGATAGGTAGATAGATACAAAAGTCTCTGAAAGAAAAGAACAGTATATCGCCAATGCACACCAAAACAGATACAACTGATGAAGATATGTCAATATCCACGTGACCAAAGATAGAGCGGGAGTGCTGAATAAATAAATAAATAATCACAACAAAAAAACAACAGTTGTTTATTTTCCAAGCCGCCCTTATTTCTTTGTACAAAAGAATTGTTCGTTCCTGTCGCTGACCGCCATCTTCGATTATCAGTCGTCACCACCATTTTTCAAAGCATCTGAACTTTTAGATATTTTCACTGCTTCGTTATCTATGATCTTCGTCAAGACATCATAGTGTCAAAGAGGCATGCCACCATAACACTACTGTGGTTCTTACAAAATCAGCTTCGATCATATCATATTTGACGTTTTTGGGTGAAATTGTTTCTTTCTGACGTAATCGGAGTGACATTCGATCTTTGCTTTTTCTTTTTTCTTTTTTTTTTCTTTTGTAAAATACATAAAGATATGAATTGTACAACAGAGTGACAAATGAAGGTTATCTTCAAAAGTAAAAAAAGAGACTTATTCATTGCATATCAATGGAAATGATCGTATTAAAAAAATTCCCTAACCTTTTTTTTTAATGGCAAGGTTATCTAAAGTTTTTCTTATTGCTGGCCACTTCTATTTCATTCTCAATCTCACCGTTCTTCTCCATATTGACTCAAATCACTGGATAGTTTAATCTTTCCATTCTCGTGGAGGTCTTCCAACGGGTCGTTTATTGCCACTCGGATAGCACTTGACAACTGCATGGATCCACCTGGTATCTGTAAACCTTGTGTCATATTAAGATCAGTGGAAGTTCTGTTTTCATTACTCTGCGATCACGCCCTTCTCTCAACTCGACTCCTTATTTAATCCATAACGATATTCTTAGCATGGGTCTTTCCATAGCTCACTGTGGTATAAACCTTTGTTCTTTGTTCTTGGTGGTAACCTACGTTTCGCTTGCAGGCAAAATGGTCGGTGCTATTGAAGAGAATGGTACATAGGTTCCGGTCCAGCACTGCTTTGAGCATATGTTTATGGTGGAAAATGCCTTCCACTCTGATCTTATTCTCCGGGAGATTTCTGCATCCATATTACAGCACATATTCACCATTCGTCCTTAGTAAGCGTTCTCTTTCACAGCTTCAATTTCATTGCTTCTTACCCCTACACGGCGCTGGGGTACCACATAATAATAAATTATAAATGAAAACGAAAACAAAAAAATATATAAATATTCAGGACTTTTCGTCATTTTCAACATTGCCATCCGTTTCAATACTGGTGCGGACGTTGGTGTCATGCCGCCGTGCTAAAATAGTGCAAAGGGTTACACCAAGATTGGACAACTTGATTGACTATTTGATTGATCTTTACACCATGTCAACCCATGTCAACTTTATGCTTAGATGTTAGGGAATCACGTTCATTGTACGTTCATATTTTAATTTTTGGCCTAATAGTTTTGAAGGTTTTTTTATCTTTTATTTTCATCTTTTATTTTGCACATGGTTTATTCGAATAAGAATCCTTTTAAATTGGACCCATTTAACCCATAAATGGGACCCTAAAAGGTCTGCCTCTCCGAGTCAAAGCAAAAGCAATAACAATGAAGAGGTAGTTTTCTTTTTACAAATCTCCAGAACTGGAATCTCATTATCAGATGCAGTGTAGTGTCATATTCAGAACCCCCCTCAGCAGTGGATACAGTCAGCGTTATTCTAAGCTAAACCAGAACAATGACATCAAAAAGAGAGAGTTGATATCAAACTGTCAGTAGCCAGTAAGTAAGTAAATTTTAAAAATAAACCGGTTGACATTCAAAATATGTGCAAGGTCAACTAACTAGAACATGCGCATTCGTTTGCATTCATTTCATTTGCTTCGACAACATTCTTATTCTGGAAGCTGTAATTATTAGAGTGGAAATGGTAGCCATAGATCCATCAGCTGGGGCCGTGGTGTTGAGATATCGCTTCTATATTTTGAAGAAAAGGAAGAAAAATGAAAGATAAAATCAAAGAAAGATTTATTTTGTGTTTTAGAGTCATCCATATGGTTAGCTAGTTGCCATGAGAGTTTTTATTAGACTGAAACTTGAGAACTGATATTTTCAACTTCGAAACAATAGCTCATTGGTTTATCAAAAATAAAATGAAAACCAAGCAAAATTTATTAGCTTTTTATCATTCAAATAATTCATACACCTTAAGATTCAAATCTGCAAGGTTTAGGGCAGTAATTCTTAACGTGGGACGCATGGTAATATTCTGGTGGGTCATGCAATATTTTGGTGGGTCATGCAAAATTTTGGTGGGTCTTGTTTAGAGATCAAGTTAATGGCATTTTAAGCTTCCTTCACGTGAATTGTAATAAAATTTTGAATTTGTAAGTAAACTTGGCGACCTTAGTCAAGGGTGACCTGAAGGACCCCTTTTCAATAGCTATCACACCACTCCATTTCCTGGATTGCTCCACTTTACTCTTGATCCTTATCTTATAATACTGACAGTTAAGCAAGGCTGAATCAAGTACCATTTTTGGAGTCTTTGGTACTCGACCTGGGATCGAACTCTGGTCTCCCAGACCATAGGCGAACACTCCACGCGGGCATCAGAATTTTAGAAACACCACAGTGGGGCATGGTCCCAAATCGGTTAGGAAACACTTGTTTAGGCTGAGGCAAAAGTTTTACAATATTTTGGTTGTAATTAGCTTGCGGTGCGTATATCACGTGACCTGAGAAGTTCCAGCAGAGAAAGCAATCTGAGCCTTATCGACCAAGCGGCCAGTAATCAGGAATTACGAGGATCATTAAATAAGTTTCCATACTTTTTCGTATGGGCACTTTTATTGATAGTACACACATGAAACTCTAGTCCCCTTCGAAGTAATCTCCTCCTGCTGCAATGCACTTGTTGTACCGTTCCAACACTTTCTGGAAGGCCCCATGGAAGTCTTCTTGTGTGAGTGTGTCAATGACCTTCGTCACAGCCTCTTTCATCTCCTCAATTGTCTCAAAACGACAGCCTCTGAGCTTAGGGGATAACCAAAAGTCACAGGGAGCAAGGTCTGGACTATAGGGAGGGTGAGAAACTGTCTTGATGCCCATCTTGGTCAAATAGTCTCTGACAAGGATGGAGTTATGGACTGGTGCATTGTCCTGGTGGAAATGCCACTGACCCGATTTGAAGAGTGCTGGCCTCTTCAGACGGAATCTCTTTCTGAACTCCCTTAAAAGCTCAACATAGTAACCCTAACCCTAACCGTTTGGCCTGTCAACTCTGGTGTATTGACTTCTTTACTCCTTCCACACCTCTCATCATTCCTCACAAACTCCCCGCCTTCCTTGAATCTCTTATGCCACTCAAAAGCTGATGCTCGATTCATGCAAGATGGTCGAAAAGCAGTCTGAAGCATTCCATACGTTTCTGTGGCAGTTTTTCCAAGTTCAAAACAGAATTTTATTGCATATCGTCCAGATTGCATTTTTGAAATTCACCAGCGGTGACAATCAAGCTTTAGTAGGGTGTATTCCAATTGCTGCTGTAGCTGTTCATTTGGACCTGAACTCATGAAAATTAATCAGTCATCTCGTAAGATGTATAGCAATAACATACTGAATTTTCAAGAGTCTACGCCCATTATAAATGCCTCTACAAAAAAAAAAAAGTCTGGAAACTTATTGAATGCACCACGTAATATAAGAATTTCTCATTTTTTGTTTGATTTCTTTGTCTAATCGCATATCAACCTTTTTGGGTTATCTAATGCCAAAACAATCCTTTTAGAAGAATAGCTGTGATACTATTTAAACCATAGCTGGGGAACCGTTTTTACTTTTAACTTTGTGTAAACAAATCTGTATTTGTGCAAAACTGAATTGTTTAACAAAAAACTGCTGATATTTAAACTGTACTTTTGGTGAATTGAATTGTTTTAAAAAACCGTTTATATTTAAACTGTACTTCTGCTAAATTGAATTGTTTGAAATAGAACTGTTTTACATTTAACTGTGTGCTGTTTTTACATTTAATTGTGCGTAAACAAAAACTGAATGTTTATGCTAAACTGAATTGTTTGAAATAGAACTGTTATCAGATGTAACTGAGTGTAAACAAAAACTGTACTTATGCTAAACTAAATTGTTTGAAATAGAACTGTTTTTACTTTTAACTGTGTATAAAGAAAAAGTGTACTTATGTTAAACTGAATTGTTTGAAAAACTGTGGACATCTAAACTGCACTTCTGCTAAATTGAATTGTTTGAAATAGAACTGCTTTACATTTAACTGTATACTGTTTTCATATCTAACTGTGTGTAAACAAAAGCTAAGTATTTATGTTAAACTGAACTGTTTGAAAGAAAACTACGCGTGTGGAACCAAATGATTGATGTTTAATTGAATGGTTTGTGATACATAGTAATACTTGGAACCATTTAACTTTGTTGACAGGCTAAATCGAATTGTTTGAAATAGAACTGTTTGATCGTTTAAACAAAAAACTGTGTACTTATGCTAAACAGGATTGTTAGAAATTAAGAGAAACCATTTAATTGTGCGCAAAAAAATGATCTCACGTTGACTTAAAAATGTTATCTATAAAATGTGTTTAGGAATCACATATTTAATATATGTATTACAGGTATTTGATATTAAATGACCAGCAACGGTTTATATTTATATGCTATAAAACCAAACCAAAGACAACAATAGCTGGTGTGGGGATAAGACAGTACCCTTTCTTCAATCGTATGTTCGAAAGTAAATCTAATAACGTAAGTAGATTTCGAACTCACTTACCACGATACTGCTGTTCAGCACATAAGCCACAAAATCACGAGGCCACTCTATCCGCCCATCGGAAAGAATGGAGTCTGTTTCTTCCTCTAGTTATAAACAAATAGTAGGGCAGACAAGGTTTTTTAGCTTTGGCAAGGCAACCAGGCAAGATGAAGGTACTATTTACCAACCCCCTTCGCTCGGGCAGGATATGACACAAGGTCAATTTTTAAGCGGAGTTTAACAGGTTTGAGTTCAGAATTTTCCTTCTCCTAGACTAGTTGCCTAACCAAGGCTGAAGAACCTAGTCTGTCCTACTATTTACCCAAAGCTGGAGGGAGAATAATTGGATTCATACCTTTCCCAAGGGTATTAGTGCTATGTGAAATGCAATCAGTCTCGTCCAGGATTTGAACTCGTGTCGCCGTGTCCATTTCCTACGACGATAACGACTACACCACGGGCACCTCCAGGCAAGATGAAGGTAAACTCTGAATTCAAACCAGCCGTACTCCATTTAAAAATTCATCTTGTGTCCCATCCTTTCTGTGGCAGTGGTGTTGGATACATAAATATCTCTAAAAAAAAAAACTAAATTTTAAAAAATCTTTATTTTAGTTAAATTAGAATTCTACCATTTTCTGGTTTCAAACTGACATTTACCTTAGAGGTAATTTTAGTTATTTTTTAACCGTTGTTTTATGGCATATCAATTTTCGTGATGCCAAAGCAATCGTTGTAGGACAGCAGTGATACTATCAAACCCATAGTTGTGAGGATAATGGGAATCTTATCTTTTCAAAGGGTATTTGTTCGAAAATGAAAATTACAGCGCCACTGGAGTTCGAACTCGCTTACTACGATGTCTCAAACCAGTACGTTAACCACAGTGAGGCAACCCCCCACCTAGTCATAATAAAACTTATAGATAAAACGATACACTTTTCAATCGATATTTCATCAACCATATTAAACCTTTTTATTCCTTTAAATCTTTCAAAGTTGAAATGATTTTTCTTTTTAGTTTATCATAAGATTATTTGTTTCGGTTAGGTTTTTTGGTTTAACGCATACCAAATTTTCATGAATATATAATGCCAAAGCTTTTATATATATATATATATATATATATATATATATATATATATATATATATATATATTTACTAATCTACTATCTACCAGCATTCACGGTTACCAGAAAAAAAAGAAAAAAAAAACCCGCCAGGAACAAGAGATAAAAATATCTCGAATCACTACCCAGGGGGGGGGGAAAGAAAAATATCATAGGACAAAAAGAAAGAAAAGGCCAACCCCGTTATACCAGTTGAAAAAATCAAGAGATATGCAGTCAGTTGGTCAAAAGAAAGATAAAACCCACCGTAAACGCTGCAATGCTACAATTACAAGAGGGCTCAACACAAGTGAAGCCAATTACAAAATTAACCTAAATCAATCGGGATGAGACTCCCAGATGATCCGTTAATGTGAAACTTTAGTAGGAGAATTCCGACTCGCGATTTAAGTTAATTATATATATATATATATATATATATATATATATATATATATATATAATGAGAGTATTGGTTGTCAGTAAATCACTATGTGGTTATGTCTTGAACCAAGTCTAATATAATATGGAGAGTGCTCAATATCTATGATAGAGCTATTATAATAATAATGATAATAGATAAATATATATTATATATACATATATATAATCCATAGAAAATTTTGTTCTGCAACCTAAGGTTTCATGAAGTTTATAACAACATTCATCAGGCAGTTAAGAAGATGGAATGACGAATGTTGTTATAAACTTCATGAAACCTTAGGTCGCAGAACAATATTTTCCATGGATTAAATATATATATATATATAATATATATCTATTTATTATCATTTTACACACACACAGACACACATATATATATATATTCTAAATGATTTTTAAGGTTTGGTTTGGTTAGGTTTTATAGATCAATCCTTGTGAATTATTTAATGCCAAATCATATATATATATATATATATATATATATATATATATATATATATATATATATATATATATATATATATAAAGATATTGTTCAATCCAGTAAATCTGGAGTAGGGAATAATTCCAATCAGGACCGATAAAATATTCAAAATTAGAATATTAAATTTAAATAATCCAAGTAAATAGCTCAATCTAAATAAAATCCACCGAGCAAATAATTTTCTCTTAAAAAAAACAACAGAATAGAAATAAATTTATTATCTTTATTTAACCGATTGTTGTTTTTTCAGAGAAAAATTATATATATATATATATATATATATATGGTGGATTTGTAAGAGAATAGATTGTGGGTAATATTATTTTAAAACGAGCCTGAGTACATTAGTCTGCACACAGTTAAATGCTTTTAAGTATAGCTATTTATCATTTGTGCACAGTTAAATAGTTTTAATAATTACTATTTAACACAAATAATTCTCTATAATATTAATCATTTGTTTGTACACAGGTCAATGTTTTTGAGTATTTTAGCGAGTATAAATAGTTCTATTTGCACATAATTAAAGTTTTACATTTTACAGTAATTCTACTTGTCAGGTATTCATATTGAATCTAATCTAAATCATTTGCTAACACATTGTTATTGCCCAGTCGGCTGAGCTGTAGAATACACTGACTGCCCCTCTGCAGAGAGGTAAGACCCTCCCCCAATACCCTGGGTATGACAATAAACAATCTAATGGTGAGGTTCCAGGAATGCAGGAGCTTTAGGGAATGCAGAGTACTCCTTCATTGTCATTACCCCAAGGTCCACTCTGGCCCGGAATGGTAGAACCTGAAAGGGGCCTATCTATGGCTTGAATAGAAATAACTGCATACTTATGCTAAACTGAATTGTCTGAATTCGAACTGTTTGACTAAACTGAATAGCTTGAAATAGAAACGTTTTTGACAATTAAACTGTACTTATATTTAAACTGGATGTTTATGCTAAACTGAATTGTTTGGATGGAACTGTCTTTGGCATTGAAACTGCACTTAGACTAAACTTTATTGTTTAATATAGAAGTGTTTTGATATTCAATTGTGTGTAAACAAAATCTGTATTTATACTAAACTGAATTAGCTCTTTTTGAATAAACTGAATAGCTTGAAATAGAAGTATTTTTGACAATTGAACTGTGTCCTCATGCTAAACTGAATTGTTTAAAATAAACTGATTATTTGTATAAAAATGGATTTGGCGTTAAATAACCTACAAAGGTTGATATGCCATAAAAACCCAACCAACCAACCAATCAACCAACCAACCAATGACATAGTTAAATGGTTTCAAATACTGCCATTTGACACTAATAATTCTATCTAATATTAGTGTTACAAAATAAATTTTGAAGAGTTCTATTTGACCCGTCGATATGACCCTAATAGAGTGGACCTGGGAGTAATGGCAATTCATATTCCCCAAACCTCAAGCCTGAAATTTCACATCAGAGGTAGTTTAATGTCTTACTCAGGACACTAAACGGTTTCAAATACTGCCATTTGAGGTTTATTATTCTATTCAATATTAGTTCTAATACAAAATAAAGATTGCAGAGTTCTATTTGACCCACTGATGTGAGCCTAATAGGGTGGACCTGAGAGTAATGGCAATGAGGGTGTAATTTCACATTCCTCAAACCCAGAAATTCAAATCTCACATTAGAGACAGTTTAATGTCTTACTCTGGACACTAAATGGTTTCAAATACTGCAATCTAATTTTAATAATTCTATTCATATTTATTCATGTGTTTGCTCAGCTAAGTAGTTTTAAGCATTGTTGTCTAATACGTATAATTCTATTTAATATTCATGATTTTTTTCCACACATTCAGATCAGAGTGGAACTGGGAGTAATGGCAATGAATAGGTACTCCACATTCTTCAATGCTCCAGGGCTGGAGTCTCACTATCAGATTCTTAAATGTCATATCCAGGACATCGGGGCAGCCTATTATCCCTTTGCAGAGATGAAGGCAGCTTCATCTGTAGCTACATCTGACTGGGCTATAAGATTATTTAATAACATTAGCGTATTACACACTTGGTTTCCTACGCTGGTGGCACTGACCACGAGAAATCTACGAAGGTATTACTAGGGTCCAAAAAGCTTGTTCAATTCGGAAACTTTTCTAAATTACTCTCTTGTCCAGAATAAAACAAAAATGAAAAATTCAGTAATTTTGTTTCAGATTTTTATGCCGGGATTGTTTTATTACATAAATTATTGTTAATGATTAGAATACTGCATCAGATGGTGAGGGTTAAGTTCTGGATATCTGATGAGTGTGGTGTATCCTTTTATTTCCATTACTCTAGGTGTAATAGTTAGCAAGTTCGAGTCTTATTGGGTGCCCCATTCATTCGGCCTTGTACCTCATCGAAGTAAAAGAGCTTCGTAAATTACTACTCCCGAAGGTAAATTACTACGACCCAGAAGGTTCTATTTACTAGTAAAATAGATCTGTTTGAAAATCATTTGTGTTGTATAGAATTATATGAAATCATATGAATCTGCGCAAATTAATTGAATTAGATAGGAATACTTGAAACTATACAACCGTGGAAAAATCATTTGTATTAGACAATTGATGTAGCTTTATGGAAACAGTTATCATAGATAAATTTAAAAAGTGATCAGTAAGGAACTCTCGGCAAGAGACAAGCTATTCTACACCTCCAAACGATTCGTATTTCTTATTCAGTGACTGTATCATTGCAGAGGGGTAAGGCTCCCTTCATGAGTATCCAAGGTATGACACTAAACTACATCTGACGGTGAGTCTTGGAGCTTTGGTTTGGTTTGGTTTGGTTTGTTTAATGGCATATCAACCTTTGTAGGTTATTTAATCCCAAAGCCATTCTCCGAGAACAGTAGTGGTACTTTTTAACCCATAGCTGGGAGGATAATGGCCGGGATAATTTCCCGAGGGTATTTGCCTGAAAGTGAACGTAATAGCGTGACTGGAGTACGACCTCGGTTACTACGATTCCGCAGTCCATCGCTTTAATCATTACACCACCAGGACACCCCCTTGGAGCTTTGGGGAATGTAGAGTACCTATTCATTGCCATTACTAACAGGTCTACTCTGACCCGGAGTCGTAGTACCTGTTTAGGTCCCATATATGGTCAAATAGAATCTTGATTATTTAACTACATGCTTCACAGATTTTAAACTGAATTCTTAGTCTTTCATAGCAATTCTTGAAACCATTTAACTGTGTGCAAACAAATGAGCTCTGATTTGTTTACATGTTACTTACAAACTATTCGTTTATAAATCATATACATTTTATGTATATGAATAAACAGGCTTTGACATTAAATGACTTACAAAGGTTGACATGCCAACCACTTTTAAAAAGAGGAAATTGAAATAGATGTGTGGGTAAATTATTTGCCTGAGACCTATGTGTGTGGATTCTTGTATTAAGAATAGTTACTCGAAACGGTAAGTGTTTATTAAGGATTATCATTAGTTACTTGAAATCATGTAATTCCAGTCGGCTGGAGTTGTAGAATCCACCAACTGCATCTCTGCTGAGGGATAAGACACCCCTCCACGAAACATGAGACCTGGATTTGCTATTAAACCATCTGATGATGAGGCTCTAGTCCTGGAGCTTTATCATGACTCCCAGGTCCACTCTGACCAGGAGTTGTAGTACCTGTTAGGGTCTCATCTATGGGTCAAATAGAACTATTTAACCATTTACTATACTTGAAACCATTTGACAGTGTACAAGCAAATGATTCATGCCAAACTGAATAATTAGTATTATAGATCAATACTTGAAACGATTCAACTGTGTGCAACAAATAAAAAGCAATTCTGACTCTGGCTCGTTTAAAAATAATCTTATGAACAAATTATCGACTAAAAAATCACAAATAATATATATGTATAAACAGAATTTGGCATTAAATACCCATGAAGGTTTGATATACCTTTAAACCAATTAACCTAATGTTGAAAAATATACAAACAAATGATTATTATTCATTTGGAATAGTTATTATTGATTACTTGGAACCATGTAATTTCCCGTGAATTATTGGTGTTTGGTAAGAATACTTTAACTCATATAATTGTGTGCAAAAATATGATTAAGAGTTGACAGAAATACCCCCAAAATATCCTTGTGTGTAAATTATTTAACAAAAAACAAAAATAATCATGGTTATAATAAAACATTTACAAATTATTTGTATTCAATAGGAATACTTTATTCCATCAGCAGTAGATTACTTTTTTATTACGAATATTTAAATGAAGCTCTAATTTTGTTTTACTAGTGGTTATTATTATCATTATTATTATTCACTCATAAGAGCTTTTCACATCAGCGTTAGCCGATGGTTTTTCACTGGTGTCTGAGTGACAGCAAGTCTCCTCAAGTCTCCAGGACTCTTCTCAGTATTCTGGCCGTTCTCAATAATGCTGTCGTTTGGATGGTCTCCACTCGTCCGCCAACTTCCAAGTCCTCTAGTCCCTTTAATAATCCTTTAGTTACTGTTCCAAACGCACCAATTACAATTGGTATAATTGTCACCTGCATGTTCCACAGTTTTTTCAATTCACTAGCAAGGTCGAGAGACTTATCCTTCTTTTCACATTCTTTCAGTTTTATTCTGTGGTCAGCCGGGACACCAAAGTCGACTATTTTGCAAGTTCTCTTTTTTTTTGTTGATTATTATTAAGTCTGGTATTCTGGCCGGGATTAGGTGATCCGTTTGTATGTTAAAGTCCCATAGAAGTTTATGCGTGGCATTTTCTAGGACAGGTGCTGGGTTGTGCCTATACCATTTGTTGGTATGGTCGAATTTAAATTTCTTACACATTTCCCAGTGAATCACCTTGCCGACCCAGTCGTGTCTCGCCTTACACTCCCTCTGTGCTAATTTGCTGCATTCACTTATTATATGATTGATGGTTTCATCTCTGTCATCACATAGCCTACATTTGCTATTTTGTTGAGTCTTATCTATTCTCGCTTTGATATGATTGGTTCTTAGGGCGCTGTCTTGTGCTGATTTACTCATTAGAGTTTTTCACATCAGTTTTCGCTGATGGTTTTTCACTGGAGTTTGAGTGAAAGCAAATCTCCTCAAGTTTCCAGGACTCTTCTCAGTATTCTGGCCGTTCTCAATAATATTGTAGTTTGGATGATCTCCACTCTTCCTCCAACTTCCAAGTCCTCCAGTCCCTTTAATAATCCTTTAGTTACTGTACTAAAAGCACCAATCACAATTGCTATAATCGTCACCTTCATGTTCCATAGATTTTCAATTCCCTATCAAGGTCGAGATATTTATCCTTCTTTTCACATTCTTTCACTTTTATTCTGTCATTATTATTATCATTATTATTATTATTATTATTATTATTTTACTCCTTGAGAGATTTTCACATCAGCGTTTGCTGATGGTCTTTCACTGGAATTTGAGTGACAGCAAGTCACTACAAGTCTCTAGGACAATTATTATTATTATTATTATAACCCAGACGTGTTGAAATGCCGTTAAAATCAATGGAAAGAATATTCGGAATCATATAGATATGTGTAAAGAAGCTACAAAAAATGAAGATAAGAACGTACAATATACGCGATTCCCTAAACTCTAGGCATAAGATAACCCAGCCGTGTTGAAATGCAGTTAAAATCAATCTATCAACCAATCAATTAATCTGCAGCATTAAAACTCTGCAACAAAAATAAAATTTGTCATGTCACTGGTCTCGTGACCAGGTTCAGTCGGTGTGGGACGAGAAGGCAATTCTCTTGCAGCGTCTCTTGAGTAGGAATTTACAGTCCATCCCTCTCTAGGTCGACAACTGGTTTGAATACAGTTTTCCTTCTCCTAGTTCAGTTGACATACCAAGCTTGAAGAGCCCAACATACCTTACTTTTTACCCATATTTCGGAGGAGAAACAAATGGATTCATGCCTTTCCTTGGAGTATTTGCCTTGTGTGAAATCCAAACAGCTTTGCACGGGCTTTGAACTCGGGTTGTCGGGTCCATTTCCAACGACAACCATCATGCCACAAGCACCTACTTGGATACAAAGCTTCAATGCTGTTGAATTAGGTTATAAATAATAGCTAATAATACCTACTTCAAACAGCTAATCTAATAAAACTGCTGGCGAGACGTGAATCGGTGTGGTCGCAATTTCTTTACTTAAAACAAATGTTTACATTGTGTTTGTATTTCTGAATCTGAATGACGACCATGTCACAGAAATGTCATTCAAATCTCGAGAATTTCAAAGAATAAATGCCTTTCTATTTTTGATAAAGAATTCGAGAAAAATATGTCGCTTGAATCCGGGTCGTTTTAGTAGAAGGATGGGGTGACAGCGGGAGAGAAAATGCATTATTTGCATTTGATGTTATCCATGTGAAAACGGTAGGGTTCTTGTGGCACGTGGCAAGGCAGAGAAATAGAGGAGAGAGAGAAAGAGAAAGTGAGAGAGAGAGAGAGAGAGAGAGAAAGGGGAAGAGAGACAAAAAAGAAAGAAAGAAGAAAGAAAGAAAGAAAAAAGAGAAATCATAAAAAAAAGGAAAGAAGGAAGGAAGGTAGAAATTATGAAAAACAGGAAAAAATGAAATGACGAAAGGGTGTTACAGGAATAAATAAATAAAAACAAAGAAAGGAAGTGAAAAAAGAAACAAAAAGATAAACAGTAGAAAGAAATGAAGAATGAAATACAGAAAGAGAGAGTGTGTGTGTGTGAGAGAGAGAGAGACAAAGTTTTCAAAGCAAGAAAAAGAAAAGAAAGAAAGAAAGAAACTGACTGTTTAGGAGACGGAAAGAAAAATAGATATTCTGAGAAAGAAGGAAATAAAGATAAAAAGAAGATAAACGAAAAAAGGAAAGAAAGGAAAGTAAAAAAAAATAATGAATGAAACAGCAAAAGAAAGAAAATAGTCAATGAAAGAAAAAAGAAACAAAATGATAAAACTAATGAAAGAAAAAAATGAAAGAGAAGTAAAGAAACAAAGAAACGAAGTTCTTAAAAAAGAGTAAAAAGAACCAAAGAAGGAAAGTAAAGAAAAGCAGGAATGAAAGGAAAAGAAGAATGCTAACAGTAAAAAGATGAAAGAAAATAAGTCTCATTCCTTAAATCCCAACCTTTCGATTGATTACTCTGTATCTATCTATCTATCTATCTATCTATCTATTTTCGTATTATTCTATCTATCTATCTATCTATCTATTCTCAGTCTGTTGATCTATTTACCTATCTTAGAGGAGAGGGGAATCTTCCTGGTGCTGCGGTTAACGAGCAGAACTGCGACATCGTAGTAAAGGAGTTTGAACTCCATTTGCGCTATTACGTTCACTTTCGGACTAATACCCTTCGGAAAGTCATGAACCATCCTATCCCTCCAGCTATTAGTTAAATAGTATCCCTCCTTCTGCTAGGATGGCTTTGGCATTTAATAATTCACGAAATTTGATATGTCAGTTAACGAAGAAATCAAACCAAAACCAGTATCTATCTATCTATCTATCTATCTATCTGTCATTTCCCATCTATCTAAAAAAAAAAATCCTCTGATGTAGGAGTCAAATCAAAGTCATTTAAAATGTCTCTCAGGATTATGGTTCATCATTATCATGTCGCGCTATCAGCATGCATATCCCTGACCCTCTCTCACCACCCCTCCCTATCGTACATTGCTTCCGGTAGGTATTCAGGGCTACATCCCGTATCTACACAGAGCTGCTTTATCATTAAGGGTTTTCGGACTATTATCTTCATCTTTATTGTTATTTCCACAACGTTTCGGCCGATATGTCGAACTCGGGAACCTACATGGAACTTCGAACTATGTCCTTGATTGAATCTACGGGGTCGCCTGTTCTGATTCCGTTAGCCATAACCGGGTACAAGTCAGGATTGAACCTGAAACCTCCAGATGATTGTCTCCTTATAAGCTTAGGGAACCAACGCCTATAACTGTTACGCTATGTGTCCTGCTGCATAGGCGTTGGTTCCCTAAGAGTGACGATTGTGACGTAGTTTTGGTTACAGACAAGCACACCCATAATATCCTTTATCAATATATATATATATAGAGAGAGAGAGAGAGAGAAGAGAGAGAGAGAGAGAGAGAAATAGAGGGAGAGAGAAATTGGGTTGGAGAAGCACAGATGAAATTTATCTCTGTGTATACTGTTTATTATTACATATCTAATCCCATTAATATATATATACACAGACACTCGAATATATATATATATATATATATATATATATATATATATATATAGTCATCTATAGATAGACTGTTTCGTTGTATCACAACTCATCAGTGCGGCTAGACACGCGATATGCTTCAAGCTGGGATCGAAATCCGGCCGACTTTATGTCAATTGGATATCCCTTCCCAAAGCTATCGTCCCTCTCAGCTTAAACGAAGAAATGTGAGTGTGAGTATGCGTGTGTGATATATGTATATGTGTGTGTATGTGTATTTCTATGTGTGTGCGTGTACGTGTGCGTGTGTTTGAATTGTATATTTACATATCATCGGGTTTATTTCTATTTCCCTATATATATATAATTGGCATTCAATCCTCGTTTACTTTCTCTCTTGAAAATTGTTCCGCATTTCACAACATAATAATGCAACTCTCTCTCTCTCTCTCTCTCTCTCTCTCTCTCTCTCTCTCATTCATTCACTCACTCACCTACTCACTATATATATATATATATATGTAATTGTCATTCAATCCTTGTTTACTTTCTCTCTTGAAAATTGTTCCGCATTTCACAACATAATAATGCAACTCTCTCTCTCTCTCTCTCTCTCTCTCTCTCTTTCATTCACTCACTCACCTACTCACTATATATATATATATATGTAATTGTCATTCAATCCTTGTTTACTTTCTCTCTTGAAAATTGTTCCGCATTTCACAACCTAATAATGCAACTCTCTCTCTTTCTCTCTCTCTCTCTCTCTCATTCACTCACTCACCTACTCACTATATATATATATATATATATATATATATAATTGTCATTCAATCCTCGTTTACTTTCTCTCTTGAAAATTGTTCCGCATTTCACAACATAATAATGCAACTCTCTCTCTCTCTCTCTCTCTCTCTCTCATTCACTCACTCACCTACTCACTATATATATATATATATATATATATATATATAATTGTCATTCAATCCTCGTTTACTTTCTCTCTTGAAAATTGTTCCGCATTTCACAACATAGTAATGCAACTCTCTCTCTCTCTCTCTCTCTCTCTCTCTCTCTCTCTCTCTCATTCACTCATTCACCTACTCACTATATATATATATATATATATAATTGTCATTCAATCCTCGTTTACTTTCTCTCTTGAAAATTGTTCCGCATTTCACAACATAATAATGCAACTCTCTCTCTCTCTCTCTCTCTCTCTCTCTCTCTCTCTCTCATTCACTCGCTCACTTACTATATATATATATATATATATATATGTAATTGTCATTCAATCTTCGTTACTCTCGATGTCTTGAAAATAGTTCAGTGCTTAACTACATAATAATAATAATAATAATACATCTCTCTTTGCTCTTTTCTCCCTTCCTCTCTCTTTACCTCTTTCTCTCTCTCTCTCTCCCTCTCTTTCTCTCAGTCTCTTTCTCTCAGTAATTCCGTTTGTTGTTCCGTCTGCGTTCCCTAATTGCAGCCATTGTTCACCACTTTTTGTTGCTTTGTGCTTTTGTTCGTTTCGGTCAATAGGACCTCGAGGAACAACGCCTCAGTTAAAACAGTCGTTAACCTCAAACGAACCGACGTTTGGTCCGGGCCCGACGTAGTGACGCCAATGACCTGGTTGACGCTTGCAATGGAATTGACACCTCGGGGTTAATCGAAGCATCTTTCATTGAATATTTTCATAAGTCGATCCCGTAAACTGCATGTCGATTGAACTGTTGTTTCGGCAGTTCTGGGTCTGCTTGTTGGTACTTAATTTGAAAATTAGACCTAATTATTTGAGGGAAAATGTCAGTCTAATCGATAGAGTAGAACACACAAATCAACTCCGGTGTAAGTAATTACTAGGAGGCATTCTTCTATATGTCTTTCTTTCTTTCTGTCTTTCTGTCTTTCTTTCTTTCCACTTTTTATTACTTCTGTTATTTCTTTTTTCTTTTTGTTTTTCTTTAATGCTTTCTTTCTGTCATTTTTCTTTCTTTATTTCTTTCTTTCTTTCAGTTTATTTTTCGTTATTGATTTCTTTCATCCTGTCGTCTTTTTTATTGCGTTCTTTCTTTCTTTCTTTCTTTCTTTCTTTCTTTCTTTCTTTCTTTCTTTCTGTTTTCTTTTCTTTGGGTCACTCCTGTTCTTCTTTTTAGCATTAAATAACGCTTGAAGTTTGACATTCTGTTAAAAAACCCTCTTTCATTCTCTCTTCTTTCTCTGGTTTTGTATCTTTTTTCAATTGTTTTATATTGCTTCTGTTCTTTCTTTCTTTCTTTCTTTCTTTTTTTGTCTTCCTTTCTTACCTAATTCCTTTCCTTTCTTTCTTTCTTTTTTTCTCTTTCTTTTCTTTTTTATCTTTTGTGTTCCTTTCCTTCCATCTTTCTTTCCTTTTTTGCGTCTTTCTTTCTTTCTTTCTTTCTTTCTTTCTTTCTTTCTTTCTTTCTTTCTTTCTTTTGTTTTCCTTTCTTACCACCTTCCTTTCCTTCCTTTCTTTCTTTCTTTCTTTTTTCTCTTTCTTTTCTTTTTTATCTTTTGTCTTCCTTTCCTTCCATTTTTCTTTCCTTTTTTGCGTCTTTCTTTCTTTCTTTCTTTCTTTCTTTCTTTTGTCTTCCTTTCCTGCTATCATTCTTTCCTTTTTATCATGTCGTTCTTTCTTTTTTTTTTCTTTCTTTTGTCTTCCTTTCCTTCAATCTTTCTTTCCTTTTTATCGCATCTTTCTTTCTTTCTTTCTTTCTTTCTTTTGTCTTCCTTTCCTTCCATCTTTCTTTCCCTTTTTTCGCGTTTTTCTTTCTTTCTTTCTTTCTTTCTTTCCATTTTTCTTTCCTTTTTATCGCTTCTTCCTTTCCTTCCATCTTTCTTTCCTTTTTAACGTCTTTCTTTCTTTCTTTCTTTCTTTCTTTCTTTCTTTCTTTCTTTCTTTCTTTCCATATTATTTCCTCTGTATTGTGTCTTTCTTTTTTTCTTTCTTTATTGTTTTTGTTCTTTCTTAATGTCTTGCTAATTTTTGTTTTCTTCATTCTTTTTTCTTTCATTCAGATTCCCTATGCCTTTAGCCGTACATGTTTATGTGCCCTGACGAATAGAAAACGCCGACTGCATTTATGCATAAGGTAAAGGCCGCATCGCCAGAAAGTGCCCTGGATATTACACTAAACGATTTGATAGTGAGGTTTCAGTCCTGGAACTCTATGGAACGTGAAATACTCCTTTATTAGGATTACTCCCAGGTCCACTTGAACATGGGCTGGTAGCACCTGTTACTGTCCCATTTATGGGTCGAAGACAATTTTTAATCCTTTTCTCTAATTGAAAACATTTAACAAACAAGGGACTAATATTAGATTGAATTGTTAGTATTATATAAAAATGTTTATATATATATTCATGGATACATATATCATCATCTCATCATCTTGTCGTGCCGTCAGCACGGATATCCCAGACCCTCTCTCGACATCCCTCCCTATCGTTCATTGCTTCTGGTAGGTCTTCAAGGCTACACCCCGTATCCTCACAGAGCTGCTGTATGTAGGTTCGCGCTGGTCGCCTTGCTTTTGTTCGGCCATGTGAAGAGGTCCTTTGGAGAAAATCACTTATGAGTTCGTCCCTACTTCTCCAGCAGTGTCCTGCATGTCTGGATCGCCTAACTTGGATAGTTTTCGTGATGGGTGGTAGGTGGCCGTTCAGCTGCTGCTTTGTGGGGTGTTGCCTCCAGGACTTGTTCAATATTGCTCGCAGCATTCTTGTGTAGTTGCCGTCAAGCTTTTTTTCCAGCATACATATATACATACACATATACATATGTATATATACATACGCACACACACAAACACACATATATATATACATAGCCATACATATACATGCATGCATATATATATATATATAAACTTATATATACACATACATATATATATACACATACATATATATATACACCTACATATATATATATATGCATATATGTATATCATCATCATCATCATGTCGCGCCGCCAGCGCGGATATCCCTGACCCTCTCTTGCCATTTCTCCCTATCATTAATCGCCTCCGGCAGGTCTTCAGGGTTACATCCTGTGTCCTCACATAGTTGCTGTATGTAAGTTCGTGCTGGTCGTCCTACTTTTGCACATCCATATGTGGGGGTCCACAGGAGTACATCGCTTATGAGCTTGTCCTTGCTTCTCCAGCAGTGTCCCGCGTATCTAGTTCGTCTGACTTGTATAGTTTTCGTGATGGGGGGGGGCAAGTGTCCGTATAGTTGGAGTCTCGGTTGTTGGGCAGAAGACTTTCATTTAAGCATGTTTGATTAAATAATAAAGACATATTTTGCGGATATAATTTTATTAAGATCCTTTCAAGTTTCCTTATGTCTTGTTTTCAGGCTGAAATTGATGGATGAATTTATCAAAATTGTCCCGAGCGCTTTCGGAAATTAGTAAGTTACGACTACAAATCCTAGAAGCCCTACATATACAAACAAAAAACCTAAAATCAATAGAATTGATTTTTAAAATAGCGACAATGTTTTGAAATAACTTTTTTTTCTTTTTTTTTTTAAATATTCCATATTTCTTGATAATATCATATTTCCGTTAATAGCGTTTAGTTTTTAAATTCATCAGCATCTCAGTCTTATACAACACTGCGTTTACGTAATTTTATGTTATAAAAAACAAAAAAAAAATTTCAAAACCTCTTTAAAAACATTTTTTATACATGCAAGCAACCCCTGATGATTGCCTGTGAAAGGTCCGAAAGCGCTCGGGACAGTTTAGTAAATCTATCCACCAATTCCAGCCGGTAACCAAGACACTTATAGACAAAATGCTTCTTTATTATTTTATCAAACATGCTTAATTGTAAACATATATATATATATATATATATATATATATATATATATATATATATATATATATATGGAAGAAAATAATGGATAGTAATCCGACAGTTTGTGAGAAAAAATTGACAACAAGTAATCCAAATATAAAGGGGACATTTCTGGAGAAACACAGTCGACACTATAGTGTTTCGGTTCTGGTGAAACATCATCAGATCTATGAGAGGTTATATTAGTGAGGTTAAGTATAGATGGATATATAAAAAGTGTAAAATATATAAAAATTTGGAAAAGTTGTATAACAAAAAAAGTTGGCTGTTTATGACAATAAAAATATATATTCTTGTGTACATTAATATATATAAATGCATACATATTTATGAGTATATATATATATATATATATATATATATATATATATATATATATATATATACTTTAAGAAAAACAACGAAGCCGTTCACATAGGATTATAAATTTATTTATTTTGTATATATATATATATATATATATATATATATGTACATACATACATCCAAGGTTGATTTGTCATTAAAAACTTACAAGGAATGATATGCCATGATATCAAACCAACAAAACAACCAATCAACTGAATATATTCAAATAGAGTCACCTGTATTTTCATGCGTAAGAATTATTGTACCTACATGTGTTCATTTAGAGACGAAAGAATTGATGGAAAAGCATATTTAAATTTTTTACAAAAGAAATGCAGAAATCAAAAAGAAAGTCATTATCAATAATTGATTCTTTAATGATGAAGAGCTCAAATGTCTGAAGTCACTGTTTGGGGTTAATATTTTATAAATCAAGAGTGTTATTTGCAATTATAGATCTACCGAAACCCGACAATAAATTTCTTTAAACTTCGGAAATTTTCGGAACGAATTTATACGTTCAGAAGATGTATCACAGGATCGTAGAGTCGTGAGAAGAAACGCGAAAGAGGGCGTCTATTTAAGATGGACAGTAAATATGTGCTGTGATATGGATGTAGAAATCTCGTTGAGATCAGAGTGGAAACCATTTAATACGTTGAAAGATGTGCTCAAAGCGGAGCTGCACAAGGACCTACGCATCAATCTTTTCAATAGCACCATTTTTCCTGTGATGTTATACGTAAGCGAAATCTGGGCTACAACGAAGAAGGAAGAACAGAAACTGGTTTATGACTCAGAGGGCTATAGAAAGACTCATGCTGAGAATATAGTTGTGTCATGATATTCGAAGCAAGTTAATTAGGGAGAGGAGTGGTGTGAAGGACGTGATCACTGAGAAAACAGAACTTCCTCTGATTCTAACATGACGCAAGGCTCACTGATAGCAGGTCGACCCATGCAGTTATCAAGTTCTATCCGGCTGTAAACGACCCCTTGGAAGACCTCCACAACGATGGAAAGACGAAACTATCAAGCAATTAGAGCCAGTATCGAGAACAATTGTGAGATCGCGGATGAAATGGAAGTGACAAGTGATTTGGAAAACATCAGAAAATCTTGCTATTAAAAAAGTTGGGGAATTTTTATAGGATCATTTACAAAGATATTCAGTGAATAAGTCTTATTTTTTACTTTTTGGAAATAGACTTTATTTTGCACAATTGTACAGTACATATTTTTATGTCATTTGCCAGCAGTTGTTGAGAAATGACCCCTCAGAAGACCTCCAAGAGGCTTGAAAGACGAAACTGTCAAACGATTCGGGCCAGCATCGAGAAGAAAAGCGACATCAAGACATGGAAAGCATTAGAACTATCAGGCTAATAAAGGAATTAGGAAACTTGAAAAAGAGTATTTTACAAATTTTACATAACTGATAAATAGAGTGACGACTGATCACAATATAGACATTATATGCGTGCAAGAACATAGATTACCATAGTGAACTAGACTTAGAGTACCATGAAACTGGTAATGGGTGGATTTTTGTCTCGGTGTTTGCGTGGAAAAACTCCTTCAGGGACGCAAGGCGTAACGGTTATAGGCGTTGGTTCCCTGAGCTTCTAAGGAGACAATCATCAGAAGGTTGCAGGTTCAATCCTCACTACAAGCTAGTAACAATACAGGCATACTTAACACTTGTACCCGGTTATGACTAACGGAATCAGAACAGGCGACCCCCGTGGATTCAATAAAGGACGAAATTCGAAGTTCCGTGAAGGTTCCCGAGTTCGACAAACACCGAAACGTTGTGGAAATAGCAATAAAGATGAAGACAATAGTCCGAAAAACCTTAATGATAAAAATCAACAAGCTTCGTCTCAGAAATTTAGACAACTAATAAAATATTCCTTTTTTATTCTTTATCACTAAAGGGACTTTAAAAAAGCAACTACACAAGAATGCTGCGACCAATATTGAATAAGTCCTAGAGGCAGCAACCTACAAAGCATTCTAACCAATGAACAAACGACCTCTATTTTACTCGACTTTTAACGTCACAAAACATATTGAGTCCAGATTCAAATACTGATTTTCAAGGGAAGCAATCTTCCTATTATTTGGAAGACTGGTGCAACTGGAGTTTTCATACCCTTGTTTACTCCATTTATTCAGAGATGATTCTGCCGTGAAAGGGATCACCGATATCTGGCTGCAAAGTAAATATTAAACTTTCAGACTTATCGATTCATGAAAAGAGTGATTGGTTTGCAAGAAGGAAATGAATAAATCATTAAAAATAGACTAAAATAAAAGTTTGATGATTTCTTCTTTTTTTTTCTCACTTTTCGTGACAGCTTGCTGCTCTGAAATGACGTCACTTTTAATAACGTACTACATCATCGAAATGTCTCCTGTCAGAAATATTTTTTTTTTCTGTAGACAACTGATTTTTTTCTTCTTGTGTCAATTTAGTAACACAGTTTGTTTTGAATAAAATTGGAAGAAAATTTATAGATAAAATTTCGAATAGAAGGAAGTTCGATAGATTTACTCAAGATTGGGTTTGATTTGCTCTATTTGTTTAATAGTATATAAACTCTTTATGGGATATTTAATGTCGAAAATGGTTGGTTGGTTGCGTTTTATGGCATATCAACCCTTGTAAGTTATTTAATGCTAAATCCTTTTCATACATATATATTAAATAAACATATTTTGTGAACGAATAGTTTGCAGATAACATTCCCAAACAAGTCAGAGCCCATTTGTTTGCACATAGTTAAATGGTTACAAGTATTTCAATATAACACAAATAATCTAATCTAAAATTAGTCATTTGATCCCTAACAGTTTTATTTGCACACAGTTAAATAGTTTCAATTTAGTGCTATGCAGCAATAACTATCCAATTGAACATCCGTCGTTTGTTTGCACACAGTTAAGCAATCGGACAGTTCTATTTGACCCTTAGATGGGATCCTTACAGGTCATACCGCTGAGGGTCAGAGTTGAGAGTAATGGCAATGAGAGGGTATTCTAAATTCCCCAAAGCTCTAGGACTGAAGTTGCAGTTTAGTGTCATATCCAGAACACTAGTTGTTGGGGGTGACTTACCCCTCTGTAGAGATGCGTTTGGCGAATTCTACAGCCTCTGCTAACTGGACCATCTGATGTTGGATTTATTTGTAGATTTGATTATGATAAAATTTAGAAGAGAGAGAAATAAAAGAGAAAAATAATGAAAAAGTAGAACGAAAGATGGGAGGAGGAGAAAGATAGATGAGAGAAGAGGAAAGAGGAAGGGATAGATAGATAGATAGATAGATAGAAGGGGAGAGAGAAAAGAGGATAAAAAGAGAGATAAGAGGAGAGAGAAAGAGAGACAGAGAGAGGGAGAGAGGGAGAGAGATAGAAAGCAGAGAAGAAAGAAAGAAGAAAAGAGAGAGTGGGACCAGGAGAGAAATAAGAGGAGAGGGAAAGGAATAAGATGAGGAGAGAGAGAGATAAATATATATATATATATATATATATATATATATATATATATATATACATTATATATATATATATATAGATAGATAGAGAGAGAGAGAGAGAGAGAGAGAGAGAGAGAAAGAAAGAAGAGAGAGGAATGAAGAGGTAAGAAAAATAAAGATTTGCTTTGGTTTATTTGTTTAACGGGTTGATATACCGTTAAAAGCAATCAGTAAATCAATCAAAAAATCAATAAACATCTTCGTTGTTGATATAGGAAAAACCTGAAGAAATGGGACGGCAGGATAAACCGACTGCATCTCTGCAGATGGGTTAAACCCCACCTCCCCATAACGGGTGTTGGGATTATGATACTAAACCATTTGATTGTCTGGCTCTAATCCTATAGTTTTGTGTAATGTAAAGTACCCCTTTATTGGATTTATTCTCAAGCCCCACTATGGCCCAAAAGAGGTCACACCTTTTGTGGGTCAAAAAGAGCTATTTAACCTTTTGCTATACCGGGCTATTGGTCTAATGAGTAGAGTATTCGCTAATGGTCTGGAAGGCCTGGGTTCAGGTCGAGTCATCCCAAAGACTCAAAAAATGTTACTTGATGCTGGCTTGCTTAAAACTCAGCATTAGAAGGTAAGGATCAAGGGTAAAGTGGAGCAATCAAGGGAATGGAGTAGTCTTCCCATACATCTCGGTGTGATAGCTATTGAAAAGGCTGCCTCCGAATCATCCTCGACTTTTTTACTTATACATGAAATCATCAAGCACAGTGCAAACAAATGAGCAGTGGCTCGTTTAAACATGTTTTCTATAAAATATTCGATAAAAAATCTTTACACACGCACACACACACACACACACACACACACATATATATATATATATATGTAAATGTATATATAAACAGGATTAAGTATTGAATAATCTTCAAGGGTTGATATACCATAAAACTGTAATTTCGAAATGTAATCGTTTAGTAAATAATTATAAATAAATAACTGAAAATTAATCTTCCCTAGATGGTGAGTGTATGTATTTACCCACCACCACCACGACTACAGAGAAGATATGACATATGGTAATATTTTATGAGGAGTATAGCTGGTTTGAATTCAGAGTTTTCCTTCTTCAAGATGAGGTAACGCATCAAAGCTGAAAAACCCAGTCTGCTCTACCATTTATCACTAGCTTGCAAGAAAATAGACGGATTCATGCTTTTTCAAAGGCATTAGTTGATATACTGTTAAAATCTCTCTCTTCTCTCTCTCTCTCTCTATATATATATATATATAGTTTTGCGTATAAATACGCACCCCGAACTTTAGGGCAAGAAGAAGTTTAGAAAATTAGCGTTTTATAAACACATAGGATTATTTTAAGAAAACATTACCTTTAAAAAGTTTAAACATTTAAAACCTTTGATTAAAACCATTTGATTTAACAAATTAAAGCAAGACAAAGTTTTACAGTACTTTGGTAAATTTTAGTTTGCAGGGTGCAAAAAATGTGACCTTTTTAAGCTGTTTAAGCCGTGAAAGGTGACCTCAATTTATTTGTATCAAGATCACTTTGGATGAGTTCCCGTGGCGTAATGGTTAAAGTGCTGAACTCTTGACATCATAGTATGTGGGCTCGAAACACCAGTCGCCCTATTATTCATTTTCGTATTAATGCTGTTAGGAAAAACGTTAACCCTCTTATCCCATCAAGTTATGGGTTAAATAGTATCCCTGCTATCTTTCTGCAATTAGTAAATAACCCAGTTGTATGTGACGAGGCTTTCGGTGATAGACTGGTACGATATTGTTTGTTTGTTTGGGTTTTATTGCATATCAACCTTTGAAGGTGATTTAATGCCAAATCGATTTTCATTCAAATAAACAGTTCTATTTCAAACAATTCAGTTTTGCATAAGTACACAATTTAATTGTCAGAAACATTTCTATTTCAAACTATTCAGTTGATTCAAATAGTTCTAATTCAATCAATTCAGTTTTACATAACTATGGTTTTTGCTTATGTAAAGTTAAATGCGAAAACGGTTCTATTTCAAACAATACAGTTTAGCGTAAGTATAGTTTCAATGTCAAAAACAATTCTATTTCAAACAATTTAGGTTAGCACACAAAAACAGTTCCATTTCAACCAATTCAGTTTAGCATAAGTACGCAGTTTAAATGTTAAAGCAGTTCTATTTCAAACAATTCAGTTGAGCATAAGTACACAGTTTGAGCCATAGATAGGACCCTATCTGATGCTACCTCTCCGAATCAATGTGGACCTCGGAGCGATGGCAATGAAGGAGTACTCCGTATTCAGCAAAGCTCTGGCATAACTTGAACCTCACCATCAGACTGTTTAGTGTCATATACAGGAAACTCGTTAGGGAGGGGTCTTACCCCTCAGCAGAATAGCAGTCAGTTTATTCTACAGCACCAGCTGATTGGGCAAGGTACGATATTGAAAATTTAAGAAAATGGGTTAACTTGATTAGTTTTTACTTCTTAAAAGTCTACTTCAAGTGACCTACTTAGTAGATATTCTTTATTTCATTTTATTTGCCTGAATTCGGATATGGTCGCCTGCTGACACCCGATACAAACAACATCCAGCTGAGATGTACAACATGAATTTAAGACTAGAGTAAAGGCGTTCAATTCACGTCAGTTAAATTAATTACCGAAGTCTCGATTGCAATATTCCCACCTTCCTGAACAAATAAAATCATTGGGTTAGTTACATGAACGCTAACGCTTTGCCTACAAAGAAAGAAAATCGTTACCTCGTGCTCATGTCCTTGTTGGATAGAGTCGTGAGAGAGATGAGGTCCGCATACTGTTGTTTTCCTTTCAGCTTGTTTGCCAGGGTAAATGAGTACAGTTTTAAGGAGTGGAGCTGCAAGAATTAAGTCCAATCTCGGTTTGGGATTTAGAGTTATTCCTTCTCTTAAGCAGGTTGCCTTACCAAGGCGAAAGAGAGTAGCCCCTCCAACTATTTAAGCTTCGTGAAAGTCTAAATACAGACAGCGAACCCAGTTTTTATCAAAATGATATGACATTTGTCAGTCTTCCAAGACTTTTAATTTAACTGTCATCATCTTACGAAATGGAATCAACAATCCGAGTTCAAACCCTTTACAAGGCTGTTTATATTTCACTTTTCGTTTGGGCCTTTAGGAAAGGCAATGAACCCCTCTTTCACTGCCAAATAATGAGTAAATAGCAGGGTTGACTGAGTTCTTTAACCTCGATTATGTTACCAGTATTTGAGAAGGAATACCCTGATTTGAAACCAGCTTTATTCCAGATTGGCCTTGTAACATCCTACTATAGCTGAGTGTTTGGGTAAATACTGACATAAGTCGGTCTTGTGAGACCACATGCATCTGTCACTGGATTTCGGTTTAGGCCTGGACACGGCAGTTCGGATAGACAGTAGTTGCCCCTGCCCCTGATCAGCGTTCAAAATTATAAAAGTGTCCAAATAAATAATTTTTATCAAATTGAAATATAAATTATTATTATTATTATTATCATTGCGAGTTTTTCACACCGACGTTAGTTGGTGGTTTTTTACTAGAGTCCCCTCAGGTCACCAGGACTCTTCTCAGTATTCTGACTGATCCCAACAATGTTGTAGTCTGTATGCTCATGATTCTCTAATTCCTCTAGTTCACTTTCCAAGCCTTGAAGACCATTCCAAGTGCCCCGATTACAATTGGTGTCTCCGTCACCCTCATTTTCCACAGCTTTCTCAGTTCTTTGGCAAGGTTAAGAATTTGTCTCTCTTTTCGCTTTTTTAAAAATTTTCTCTTTGCTGTCCGTTGGAACGGCAAAATCCACAAGAATGTAAGTTCTCTTTTTTTTTTGTTAATTTTCAGTAGGTGTTGGGTATCACCTACCTTTTCAGCATAATCAGCTGTTACATCTGCCATATATGGCAGTAGTGGAGATCAGTCTGAGAATAAGCCTACGAGTCAGTTCCTATTGTTGAAGTATATCATTACTCTATCACTAATCTTATGTTCTTATTACAAACAGTGTCTCTCTCGTAAATACTCTTTCCTGTAAACATAACTATTTTCCTCACATATCGTGGTTTGTCTTATTATTACTACTACTTGTGTTCACTAACCAGAACCCAACAGTAGGTTTAGTCTTCTGGCCGGGATTTGGTGATCTGTTTGTACCGGAAAATCCCAGAGAATTTTACGCGTCACATTTTTGGATGGATTCTGTTTTCTGAATATAACATTTGATAGTGTGGTCAAAATTCAGTCTCTTGCACAATTCAAAGTTTAGTAGCCCACACGTGCCTTGTCTTGTACTTCTTTTGTACTTCTTTTGTATTAGTTTGCTGCATTCGCTTACTTATTAAGCAATTAATAATTTAACCTTTCTCTTCACAAAACCTACACTTGATATTCTATTACGACTTATCGATTTTCGCTTTAATATAATTAGTCTTTATTGCATTGTTTTTTGTTGCCATTCGATAATATTCAGTTTCTCTAATAAGATTTCCCTTTTGTTGCCATATCCAGTTCTTTCCGTGGGCAATCTCACCAGTTTGTCTTTTGAAATACTAATGCAATTGTTTTTCTAGCCAATTCTATTTCCTCGTTTTTATTGTTTTTCTGTCTTTACTTATATGGCCACTGCTGTTATTAGCTGCTGTATTAGTCTTTCTTTGCTCTTTTTAATGAAGTCTTAGAGCCTTTGTATTGATTCATCAACGAAATCATAAATGGTGACGAGTCCTATTTCTTCTTCTTTTCTTGATACATACCGTCTGTCCAAGTCATCTCTCGTATGTAACACGTTGTACGTAGACATCACTCTTCTTCTTCTTCTTCTTCTTCTTCTTCTTATTATTATTATTATTATTATTATTATTATTATTATTATTATTATTATTTTACTCGTTAGAGTTTATCACATCTGCTTACGCTGATGGTTTTTCACTGGAGTTTGAGTGACAGCAAGTCTCCTCAAGTCTTCAGGACTCGTCTCAGGATTCTGGCTGTTCTTAGCAATGCTGTCGTTTGGATGGTCTCTACCCGTCCGCCAACTTCCAAGTCCTCCAGGCCTTTTAATAATCCTTTAGTTATTGTGCCTAAGGAACCAATCACAATTGGCACAATCGTTACTTTCATGTTCCACAGCTTTTTCAATTCTCTAGCAAGGTTGAGGTACTTATCCTTCTTTTCACTTTCCTTCAGATTTATTCTGTGGTCTTCCGGGACAGCAAAGTCAACAATTTTGCAGATTCTCTTTTTTTGTTGTTGATTATTATGAGGTCTGGTCTTCTGGTCTTCTGATCGGGATTAGGTGATTCGTTTTATAGCGTTGAGTGAAATTGTTAATTGTTTAACACTATATTTTTTAGGCACACAAATGAATTACGAAACTTTGCTTTAACTACACAACAACGAAAGTTCTTTATTTGCAGCTTTGAATATGGTTTGCTTTTGGGTGCTGCAAGACTCGTGGTGTTTAGGCTTGTTGGATGTTTGAGACGAAATGGCTTAGCGGGATGTTGAGATGGCAGCGTGTTGTTGGACTCGTGAGGGATGTGTTTAAAGTCACCGTGTAGTTTTGTATCTGGTTTTTGGAGGAGAGTCTGCGATATCTCCATGTTGTCGAGAGCGGAGTTACGCTCGGATCGACATAGCCAGTTTTTGGGGTGACATGAAGTGGTGCCTGTGGAAGGCATGCTGAATGTTTCTAATTTATGTTCAACTGGGATTCCTCGTAAAGAATCCATAAATTAGATGGTTCCCTCGTTGGGTGTCTATGTTGCTGTTGCTAGTGTTAAAGCAACAGTGAGATGTCCCCACTGGGTGGCTTGTTTAGCTAAAAGCATCGCTAAGCAGGGGCGATCAGAGGAACGTCTGTTCTGGTCACCGTCTCAAGCCGAAGAGACTGGATTTGGCCGCTCACCCGTTTTGCTAGCCGGAAATGAAGGTCCGGGCTGAATAGGATAAGTCAACCTGATTGGGTGAAATTCAGTGTTGAATTAAATTGAGCGCCAAAACAAAATACGAGATTTTCCTCTTCTCTACAGTTTGTTATTATTATTATTATTATTATTTGATAAGAATGCTTGAAATTATATAATTGTGAAAATTATTTGATTTAATAAGTAGTTTATAAATGGTTGGTTGGTTGGCGGCTTGGGTTTTATAGAATATCAACATTTGTAGGTTATTAACGCCAAATCCATTTTCATGCAAATAATCAGTTCTATTTGAAACAATTCAGTTTAGCATGAGTACACAGTTTAACTGTCAAAAACGTTTCAATTTAAAGCTATTCAGTTTAGTCAAACAGTTCTAATTCAGGTAATTTAGTTTAGTTTAGTAAAAGTACAGATTTTCTTTACACACAGTTAAATCTCAAAACAGTTCTATATTAAACAATTCAGTTTCGCGTAAGTAGAGTTTCAATGTCAGAAACAGTTCCATTTCAAACTATTCAGTTTAACATAAGCTCGCAATTTAAATGTAAGTACGCAGTTTATTGGTCAAAACATTACTATTTCAAGTAATTCAGTTTAGTCAAACAGTTCTAACTGAAACAATGCAGTTTAACATAAGTATGCAGTTAGTTCTATTTGACCCATTGATAGGACACAATCAGGTGCTACCACTTCGGGGTAGTGTGGACCCTGGAGCAATGGCAATGAAGGAGTGCTTCTCATTCCCCAAAGCTCCAGCATCACTGAAACCTCTCCATAAGATTGTTTATTGTCATATCCAGGACACTAATTTGGTGTGAGGAGGGTCTTACCCCTCTGCAGAGGTGCAGTCGGTGTATTCTACAGCCCCAGACAACTGGGCAAGTAGTTTAGAGAATCGCATTTATCAATTTTTACCAACTCCTCCGCTTTGGCAGGATATGGCATAAGGTCATTTCTTTAAGCGGAGTTTAACAGGTTTGAATTCAGAGTTTCCCTCTCCAACAATAGTTGCCTTACCAAGGCTGAAGAACATAGTCTGCCCTACTATGGAGGGAGAATAATTGGATTCATACCTTTCCCAAGGGTATTAGTGCTATGTGAAATACAATCAGTCTCGTCCAGGATTTGAACTCGTGTCGCCGTGTCCATTTCCTGCGACGATAACCATTACACCAAAGGCACCTCCTTCAATCACATTTATTGTATGTTCATATTTACATTTTTCTTGTCATGGTTTTAAAGTTTGTTTTTTTTGTCCTATCGGATAAAATAATTTTCAAACAGATCTATTTGATTCATAGATGGGACCCTGTCAGGTACAAGTACTCCAGGTCAGAGTGGAACTGGGAATAATGGCAATGAAGTGTTACTTCACACTTCCAACATCTCTAGAACTGGAGCCTCACCATCAGATCCAGTACAGTGTCATACTCATGAATTAAATATATCTTTTGCATCAACCAAATATTGGTTTATTTTGATTTTGTTGGCTTTTGCGAACCATGAATCGGATCCGGGCTTACGTTTGAATTGTTTTATGGAGATGCTATTCGCTTTTATATTAACAACCGACTTCTCGCTCACGCGATACCAAAGTAATATTCTACTTTGAAACTAAGTTCAATGTACAATAAATGAACACTTTAAATCTGCCATAAAACGTTCTGATAGCATTTTTACGACAGTTCGTCTTTAATTGTGATAATTAACGCTGTGTAACCATGAGAGAGTCCTTGGTTTTACCTCGGCGTCACTTCAGCAAATAGATGTCGATATAAAACGTTACAGTGTTAACTTGTCTCTGCTTGCTTTTCAGCGACAAGGGTTGCAATCAATAGTGGGGTTGACAGAAGGCACGTACGATATCGGATATGAGTCAATGAGTTTGTCTATTTGGTAGAGTAGCGGCTTCGGAACGTTTCAAAATGAGGTCTATGTCTGATGCAAGGGTGTTTCGAGGACCGTCTTTTTAACAATTCATATGCAGACATACTTGGTCGATTGATTAATTCTAACGGCATGTCAACTTGTTTGGGCTTATTTCAGCCAAGAGATTAAGGAATCGCGTTCATGGCACTTTTATACTTACATTTTTGTATACTTGTTTCTTAAGAGTTTTTTTTTTTGCACATAGTCCTATCAAATTCTATTAATTTTAAAGCGGATCTATTTGACCCATAGATCTGAGGCTAACGAGTATTATCACTCTTGGAAGTAATGGGAATGAAGGTGTTCTCCGCATATCCTAGATCTCCAGAACTGGAGTCCGACCAGCAGTTTTTGTCATATCCAGGGCACCTCTTTTTTGGCAACCCTACCGACAGTAGAAAAAAAACAGCTGCACCCCTACAAAAGAGTAATACTCCTCCAACGAGTATCCTAGATATGACATTAAACCTTCTGATGGTGAGGCTCAAGTCTTGGAGCTTAGGAGAATGTAGAGTACCTTTCCATTGCCTTTGCTCCCAGATCCACACTGACCTGGAATGATAGCACCTGATAGGGTCCTATCTATGAATAAAATAGAAGTTTGACATTTAAACAGTGCGAAAACAAATAACTAATGCTAAATTGAATTGTTAGAAATAGAACTGTTCGAACATTTAACTGTGTGTAAACACATGACTGATATTTAATTGGGACCATTTAACTGTGAGTAGACGAATAAGTAATGTTGAAGAGAATTTTTAGTGTTAAATAGGAATACTTGAAACTCTTTAACTGTGTGCCTAAATTGAATTAGTGGTATTACATACCTATACTTGGAACCATTTAACTGTGTGCAAATGAATGAATAGTGTTGAATCGAATAATTAGAGCTTAATAGAATATACTTGTAACCGCCTCACAGTCTGCAATTAAAATTCAATAGAATTATTCGTATTAGCTAGCAATAATTAAAGCCTTTTAACTGTGTAGAAACAATAGCAGTATTTATGTGAAAACAAATTAGTTCTAATTCATTTGAAAATAAAATTATATGCAAACTGCTTATTACAAATCATATAGATATATATATTTATATATATATAATAAATAAATAAACAAACACACACACACACATATATATATATAAGTATTATTTGGTCCAGTTAAACCGGAGTTGGGAGTAATTCCATCAGGACAAGAAAACTATTCAAAAGTGAACATTTAAATTTTCCTGGTAAAGAGCTCAATGTAACAGACATTACAGAGCATTAATTTTATTAAGAAAAAACACAAACCGGTCACATTAGGATTATAAATTTATTTCCATCCTGTTATGTATTTTTGATAGAATAAAAAAAAAACACGAAAAAAATTAACAGGACTTCTTCAGAACTTATGGATAAAATATTCTTTCATATTATCTTTAGATTTATATTATCCATAAGATCTGAAGAAGTCCTGTTAATTTTTTTCGTGTTTTTTGATTTTATCAAAAACCCATAACAGGATGGAAATAAATTTATAATCCTAATGTGACCGGTTTGTGTTTTTTCTTTATGAAATATATATATATATATATATGTATTGTAATACAATATATTCCTACTAATATCCATTTGAATTCTGGTCTACCATACTATAACCATTTAAATACGCTTACAAATCAAATCTTTATTCCTTTCCCTCGATATGCAATGATGATGTTTTGTTCCTTCGCTATAGTCACCTACACATACAGAAATAAAATAATGTAGCAAAAATAAGATACACCGACGACTTTATATCCGGGTAAAACAACGCACTGCGTTTGTATCTTCACATACACATACACTATATGCATTCCACACATACACACAATAATACGCAACTATAACCCACACAAACACACGCACACAACCACACACACTCATACGCTCACACACTTACAATCACACGTAATTATTCCAACAAAATCCCATCGTTTTTTACTGTATTTTTCAATTTTCGATTCATTTCATTTTCTTAACTGCCTGATGATTGTTGTTTTGCAAAAAACTCCATGAAACCCAGGGGTCACAGTCTAAATTCTATGGAATTAATATATATATCTATCTAATATATATTCATTTATTATGATTATATATTAGCCCTATCCTAGATATTGAGCACTTTCCATATTATATTGCACTTGGTTCGACACAAACCCACAAAGTGATTTAGTGACAACCAACACTCTTGTAATATATATATATATATATATATATATATATATATATATATATATATATTCATTTAAATAAGTGGAAACGAATAACTAATGCTAAATTCTTACGCTTTCATAGCAATATTTAAAATCATTTGGCTGTGTGCAAGAGAATTATTCGTGTAAGATAGAAATACTTGAAACCATTTAACTGTGTCCAAAAAAAAAAAAAGAAAAAATGAATAATAGCTAATTCTCATTTTATAATGTTGTCAAGAAAATGTGTTTACAAAATATACATATTTAATATGTATCTTTAAAGAAGATTTGGCATTAAATAAACTACAATGGTTGATATACCATACAACTAAACCAAACTAAACTTTTGGGGACGATGTCTTAATCGTCTAAAGGGGCTACATTTCAACGTATTCTAAGCCCAAATTACAGGATGGTCAAGATATAGGGTGTTCCAAAATAATGGGACACATTTTTCATGCCACTAACTTGGTTTTGTAAATGACATTGTGTACTAGAGACTAAAAATCATATATTGTAGGACTAAAAATCATATATTATAGGACTAAAAATCATGTAATCAAATACTTGAATATAATATCCTTTAAATATTCACTTCTACGAAGAGAACAGTCTCTGTCTTTATCTATCTCTCTGTCTTAAACACTTCGCGGTTCAGTATATCATCAAGGATAGCTGTAATCTCTCTCTATAAGCTTTGCTCTTGCTCCAAACCTGTGCAAGGCACGACTATTCCTTGGGGTAATTTCACAGGATGTAGTCCACAAGAGTTCGATCTGTTTGGGTAGACTTCATGGGAATTTGTTCAATGACATTCACTTTATATCAACAGTTCTCTCTATAAAATTAACTCTTTCTCCAATTTCACACACGTCGACGCAAAGCTCGGTTCGAACCCCGTTGTGAAATCTCCCTCTAGACACTGCTGTCGAAATCGTAAGGTGTTTACAAATCAAAACTCAACTGAAGGCACACTTTCATTCGTCGATCGTCTCGCTTGATATTCTGAAATTGTTGTGATTCTTATAAGTCAAGGAAACGGGTGTTTCCCTAACCGATAAGTCATGGTAATCTTCTTTAATGACGAATGTTCTAAACAGGATAAGTCGATCTCTTCTCCGGTAGAATAATAACACCAGTTGATTAAATATAAACAGTTTAATAATAGTATATCAAGTGAAATACAATCAACTATCGTATGGCATCTATAGTTATACAAAACAGAAAACAGCATCTGGACTGGCTATATGTGTGTCTGTCTTAAGTTGACTTTAGTAACTTGGTGAAATGCTGGAGTCATTCTCTGGTCGATCCGTTACCTACGCAGTCCAAACCCTATATTATATGCACATCCCTTTATAATCCAAATTTAATCCCACTAATACTCTCGGAAAAAAAGAGAATAATTTTTTTCTCCCAGCTGTAGGTTAAATAGTATCACTGCATTAGATATTTTGTCCACTATGGACGTAAGTGTTATACTTAGGTAGTTCTTGGCACGACATACTGCTCCGACACTGTAATGCCGTTGAGATAGAGGAAGGGATGCATCCGCACCTTCCCTAAAAAGGGCGACCTATTTATACTTACAAAACAATAATAATGTAATTGAAATGAATGTAATACAATAATTAATGTAATTTAGACCTTGATGTAGCTAGCCGTGTTTACTTGATTTTTCCAAACATTTCAAACCCTCGGCGTAGACAGCCCAATCTGTTGGGGCTGTAGAATACATCAAACTCCATCTCAGTAGAAGGGTAAGATCACTTCTCAACGAGTGTGCTGAATATAACACTAAACTAAGGAATGTTGACGCTCCAGTTTTGGAGCTTTGGGGAATGTAGAGTACCCCTTCGTTGCTATTACTTCTGAGTCCACTCTGACCCGGATCGGTAGTAAGTGTAAAGATCCCATCAATGGCTGAAATAGAAATATTTAATCATTTTCTAGACTTGAAACCTTTTAACTGTGTCTAAACAAATGAGCTCTAATTTTAAAATTGTTACCTATAAACAGTTCTTTTACAAATAATATCTATCAACTGAATGGGGCTTTAAATAACCCACAACGGTTGAAATACTGTAAAGCACAACCAATCAATCCAACGCAGATACACAACAGTAGTAACAATTAAAGGGGTTATATAGGATGTTTCCATATACATGGAACCCATGTGACTGCCCAATTATTTCTGCTCACTCAGTATATTTATAAATATATAGGATGTCTCAATATACATGGAATCCATTTGACTGCTAATAACTCTACTAATAATAATGGTGTGTTCTTTTTTGTTTCAGATTTTAATCATTCATTACAATGCCTTGGACAAGAGAGGGAAATATTTTGCGTCACTTGCACAACATGCACTCTAATAAAACGGCCGGTGAAGAAGCTAGACGGCAATTACACAAGAATGCTGCGTGCAATCTTGAACAAGTCCTGGCGGCAACACCCCACAAGACACCAACTGTACGGCCACCTGCCTCCTATCACGAAAACTATTCAAGTTAGACGAACCAGACATGGAGGACACTGCTGGAGAAGCAGGGACGAACTCATAAGTGATGAACTCTTATGGACCCCCACACATGGCCGTGCAAAAGCTGGACGACCAGCAAGAACATACATTCAGCAACTATGTGAGGATACAGGATGTTGTCCAGAAGACCTGCCTGAGGCGATGAACGATAGGGAAAAGTGGCGAGAGAGGGTCAGGGATATCCGTGCTACCAGCGCGACATGATGATGATGATTTACAGACAAAATCATTCAAAACTGTACGAACAAAATTTCAAAGAAAGTCTACCTTTAGCAATTATCCCCAGAGAAATCAAAGTTATCGTTGGGTACACAAATCTCAAACCACAAGGTCAGTAAACAAGCTCAACTAGAAGGCAGAAAATCCCGACTCAAGCAGGAAGTTGACTGCCAGACGTCCAGACAATAAGGATGCGGTGAGAGATTCTGTCGGAAGGAGACCGAAAAAGACGCCCCAAAGACGTTCCTATGAACTTGGTCTTTCAAGTGCATTAATGCAAAAAATCTTGAAGAAGGATCTTAGGCTATATTCATACAGAATCCAGATCAAGCATAAACTCACACCAGCTAACATGGAGTTACTTCTCTCTGAAATATCTATGAATATCAATGATAGAGCATTTATATATATATATAGGTTGGCGACCTCAGTCGAGGGTGACCCTAAGGCTCCCTTTTCAATAACTACAACACCGAAATATAGGGAAGGGCGCCACTCCTTTCCCTGTATTGCTCCAATTTACACTTGATCCTTACCTTATAATGCTGAGAGTAAAGCAAGACAGCATGAAGTACCATTTTTTGAGTCTTTGGTATGATTCGACCTGGGATTGAACCCCGGTCTCGCTGACCGTTGGTGCACACTCTAATAATTACTGTCAAAGACCCTGTGTTTCATGCAATCAGCAATTGTCTGAAAGACTGTACCTTGTAATATATATATATATATATATATAGTTCACACTAATAGGGGGTGGCCACGTGGTGTGATGATTAAAGCAAAGAAACTTTTCGAATTCTAGTCGCGCTAATACGTTCATTTTCGTACAAATACCCTTGGAAAAGGTATGAACCCCATTATCCTCCCAGCTATAGGTTGAATAATACCACAACTGTTCTTCTAGGAGAATGGTTTTGGCATTAAATAACCTACAAAGGTTGATATGCCATTAAACAAAGAAACCAAACCAAACCAAACTAATATGTTTAAGTGTTTTGCTCTGTTACAGAAAAATGTCCATCGGAATGTGTATTTGTTTATAGATTTGTTTCTTCTTATGTTTTTCGTTGTTTCTTATTCAACTAGAATTAAGACTTTGATTTATCAGCAATAATTTATGTGATAAGTGTATGTATAGTAAATTTAAGAAGGTTACTAAGGACCTTTTTTTTTCCTTGAAAGACTTAAACAACATTTACATAACAGGTTTTGTCTTTCAAGGAAAAAAAAAGGTCCTAGTAACCTTTAAATTACCTATACATACACTTATACATAAATTATTGCTGATAAATCAAAGTTTATTTGTTGAATAAGAAACAATGGGCAAATTGTCGTCTAAATCATTCAAAAATCACAATAACACCAACATCTCATTTTATCAGATATATTTAGCAAAATTATATGCAAATATCTTGAAATAGAATAGATTGAAATTATTCAAAGAAATCACCGTTGGATTTAGCGACAGGCTCCAGACGATTTCTGAATCTCCTGCAAGACTTTCTACCAGTATCCTAGTTTATATTGGTAAATGGTGCTATTATCTTTACTTTCAGTTCATCTTTGATATTGCACGAAGCACATGTGCAAAATAATTAGTTTTAAATTGTAACCGCTTGACCATCGAACCAAGTAGATTGGTTGATGTCGATAAATATCGGTCGAGAATATACAAACATATATTTAATAAATAATGGGAAGTTTTATGAAAAAACAAAATCATTTTTTAAGGAAGGTCATGCAGACAAATTTCCCAGATATGAAAGGGTACATCACTATTGAATGTGCTGCATCATGATCGTGCAGAGGTTTATATATATATATATATATATATGTGTGTGTGTGTGTGTGTGTGTAATAAAAATGTGTATGAAAAGAGAATTAAAAATTGCTTGAGGGTTTTATAGCAAAGTTTGATTGTGTTTATGCATAAAACTGTAACGTAAGGAATATCGCAAGATTATATATATATGTGTGTGTGTGTGTGTGTGTGTGTGTGTTGTATAAAAGATGTTTCCGGCAAATTTCATGAAGAAAGCACCAAAATTAAGCTGATATTTTCGACTGTTTTCTTCTCCCCACCACACACACACACACACACACACACACACACATGTTTTGGTTTCTTTGTTTAATGGCATATCAACCTTTGTAGGTCATTTAATGCCAAAGCCATCCTTGTAAAACAACAGTAATATTACTATTCAACATATAGCTGGGGATATATATATATATATATATAAAAGAAACATTGTTTATGAAAAGAGAACTAAAAAGTGCTTGTAGCTTCTATAGCAAATTTTATTGTGGTGATGTTTAAAACTCTAAGTAACATAAAAAATATCGCAGGATTGTATATATATAATACCTCACTAGCCTTGGCTGGGCCGTCTGGCATTCTTGCCGGATGGGATATCGGAATCAATGGCAGATTCGAGGCCGAAAGGCTACCAGTTTCAGCTGGGCCACCTTTGGGTGGGCGAGCTGCAGCACTGACACGTTTGTTCCCCTTGTATAGCACTCCGCCTTGCTGTCGAGTTTAAGCTATAAGCAGGCATACACGCCTGCACCAAGATTTGGGTCCAGGACCAGCTAGGCTCATCCGGCCCATCATTGCACAAAGTGGGTCTATGAGCAGTACAGAGCAGCAGGGTTCGAGTCTCGGCTAGTGATCGAGTTTCCCCTCCCCTAAGCCCCACTTAAGCAGAACTCGGGTCATTGACCTTGTGTCAATTCCTGTCTGGTGGGAGGCAACGACAAATATGACATATATATATATATATGTGTGTGTGTGTGTGTGTGTTTATTTTTTTATGTCAGTAATTACTAACAATATTTAGTACATTCTTGATGTCCAAAGTACGGAGGTAACTTGTGGTTATAATCAAATTAAAAACGAATTCTAAACACTTACTCTAAGTATTATTTGCAATTATTTCATGGTTCATTCAACTGCAGTGAAATTTTACATTATGCCTGAAGGAAAAAAACTGTTTAATAATCTTTCCAGACTCGAATAATTTGTTAAATAAATGACTGAAGTTGGTGATGCAACCATGAAAATGAATTTTTTTAATTGGCAATTTGGAGTCGGATAACTTATTATGCCACCTACGTCATTTTCACGTGTCTCAAAAAGAGTAAAGTCCAGTCGGCTGGGACTCAAGAATACAACGACTGCAGACCCAGTAAGACCCCCCACACACCCACTGAATGAGCTTGATATTGTACTAAACCATCTGAGAGTGAGTTTTCGGTCCTGGAGCTTCGGTAGAGTACCCTTTCATTACCATTACTACGAGTTCCTTTCTGACTAAGAATAGTAGTACCCGTTAGGATTCCATTTATGTGGCAAATAGAACTAGTGTTCTGTTTATGACTCTAAACTGCATCTGATGGTGAAACTCCTGGCCTGGAGCTCTGGTAAATGTAGAGTACTTCTTCATTGCCATTGCTCCCAGGTTCAGTTACGATTTGGTTTGGTTTGGTTCGGTTTTATGGCATATCAACGATTGTAGGTTATTTAATGCCAAATCCTGTTCATACATTTATAAAGTTGATAACCGTTGTCGAGGGCGACCCAAAGGCTCCTTTTTCAATAGCTACTATGCCTAGGTCTAGGAGGGTGCTATTCCTTTTCCTGGATTGCCCCACTTTACCCTTGATACGTATCCCATAATGCTGAGTTTTAAGCAAGGAAGCATCAAGTACCACTTTTTGAGTCTTTAGTATGATACGACCGATCTACAAAGCCATTGGCGAACTCACTACCCCCAGACCATATTTTAAAATAATCCTGATCTCATTATTCGTACGCAGGTAATTGGTTTCAAGTATTTCTATTTAATACAAATAAGTCTATTTACTATTAATCATTTGTTTGCTCACAGTTAACGGTTTAAATTATTGCTATGTAAAAGTTATTTGTTTTCACACATCTAATATATATATATATATATATATATATATATATATTTGTTCGCACACATCTGATATATATATATATATATATATATATATATATATATATGTATATATGACCTTTTAATGAATACTATGATAATTTCATTTTTCAATGAGTTAGAACTAATTTGTCTGCAGATAAGTATAGCTCTTGTTTCTATAGAGTCACAATGTTTCAATTATTGCTATCTAACTCTAATTATTTTATTCAATGTCTATAAATAAATTATCAATATTGAAGTGGTTACAAATATTGCTAATAAACACTAATTATTCGATTCAATTCTATTTGTTCATTAGTACACAGTCAAATTGTTGTAATTTTTGCTATGTAACACCAATAATTCAATTTACACTCAGATTTAAAGAGTTTCAAGTATTGCTATATAACACGAATAATTCTGTTCAACATTACTCATTTGCTTGCACACAGTTAAATGGTTCCAAGTTGTCCACACTAATAGTTTTATTTTCACACAGTTAAATGATCAGACAGTTCTATTTCCTAGAATTCGATTTAACGTAAGTTATTTGTTTGCACACAGTTTAAATAGATAGGACCCTCTCAGGTTCTCTCAATCCAGAGTGGACCTGGGAGTAATGGCAATACAGATGTACTCCATATTTCCTAAAGCTCCAAAGCTTCGCTATCAGATTTTTCAAAGTCAATTTTTAAGTGGAGTGCTGCTGGTTTTGAATTTAGACTTTTATCTTCATCTAGATGAGTTGCCGTACCAAAGTCAATGAGCCTACTCTTTTCCACTGTTTATTCTTAGCTGAAGGGAGAATAGTTGGATTCATGCCTTCATATAACTACTATATTACTCGAAGTATACCTTCGTTTTGCAACGGTTATCTTCATAGAAAGTGGACTTAGTGACACGTGTTCAAAATCAAAACGGGGCTGTTTGCATTTCGCATAGAGTTAATGCACTTTGGAAAGGTATGAACCCAACTATTCTCACTCCAGATATGGATAAATACTTGGGTAGACAAGGCTCTTTAACCTTCGTATGGCAACCGGATTACAAGAAGGGAAGCACTGAATTCAAACCTGTTTAAATTCTACTAAAACAATTGACCAAGAGTCACACTGTGCTCGAGCGGAGGGGTTGGGTGAATACATACTAAAAACACGAAACAAATCCGACGAATCTTTTTTCATATGCTTCGGATTCACCTTTTTCAAGTAAAGAATGATTATTTTTGAAGAAACGGAGCTGTATTATTTGGCTGAAGTTAATTGAATTGACGAGTATCCAATCAAGTGGAATGATTAGTAGATTATAGGGCGCTCCATGCTCCTGTCTTTGGTTTTATGGCATATCAACCATTGTAGGTTATTTAAAGCCAAGTCCGATATATACATATATAACGGATATATATGATTTGGTTTGGTTTGGTTTTACGGCAAATCAACCACTGTAGGTTATTTAATGCTAAATCCGATGTATATATATATATATATATATATATATAAATATATATATTCGGTTTGGTTTGGTTTGCTTTTATGGTATATCAACCATTGGAGGTTATTTAATGCCAAATCCTCTTTATAAATATATATTAAATATATAGGATTTGGTTAGGTTGGGTTTTATGGCATATCAACCATTGTAGGTTATTTAATGTTAAATGAATTTTTATACACATAAACAGTTTTATTTCTAAAAATTCAGTTTAGCAAAAGAACGAAGTTTTAATATCAAAAATAGTTTGATTTCAAACGATTCAGTTTGGTCTAAGTACACAGTTTAGTTCTATTTGACCCATAAATAGACCCTATTAGGTGCCAGTACTCCGGGCCAGAGTGGACCCGGGAGCGATAGCCATAAAGAAGTATTCCGTATTCCCCAAATATCCAGCATTACTGGAGACTTACCATCAGATTGTTTAGTGTCATATCCAGGACACTCATTGGAGGAGTCTTACCCCTCTGCAGAGATGCAGTCAGTGTATTCTGCAACCCCAGTCGACTGTGCCATTCTGTCTTTGTGTTACATCTAAGCTACAATAAGTTAATAACTATATACTTTCATAAGCAAAAATTATGGAATTAGCTTACTTTGTTGATGTTCCTGCTGGGTTTTTATTTAG
>OY757933.1:34126421-34193921 GCA_963585895.1 Sepioteuthis lessoniana | reverse complement strand
AAGAAAAAATGCTGGTTTTCGCTATTTTTGGGTAATAGTGTCTGTCACGTGAAGAATGGTGCTGTCGAACTGGAATATCTGACTACGAAACAATTCTCTGAGACTCGAGGGAGACAGAAGAATGGTTAGATAATGCGAATGGAGACCACTTTGACTTTTGATAATCTCTCACAGGAAGGTTAGTCGCATCTTACTATGAAGAGGAAAATCATTTATTTCTGTCATAAATAAGTGTAATAACTAGACGACCCGTGAATCCATTGGGTTACCCTCGTAACAGCAGGTCATGGTGATACTTAGTCTTCTATTGAAAGAAGTGCTAGATTCCAACATTTATTTTATTGTCATCTTTGTTATATAAGGAATTGGAATTTTTAAAACTACGTTCAGCGTGGACGCTGAAATAACATAACTATTATTCAGAAGCCAGTTGGAATGTGAATTGCTTGTTTGTTTGTTTCTTTCTTTCTTTGTTTTGGTTTTATGGTAGATCAACCTTTGTCGGTTATTAAATGCCAAATCTATTTTTATACAAATAAACAGTTCTATTTCAAACAATTCAGTTAGCATAAGTACCACAGTTTCAATGTTAAAAACATTTCTGTTTCAAGCTATTTAGTTTAGTCAAACAGTTCTATTGGTCTTACCCCACAGCAAAAACGCAGTCGGCGTATTCTACAGTTCCACCCGACAGAACAATACAAAAAGTTGAATATAAAAAAAGTTTTATTTCAGATAATTGAGTTTAGCATTATTACTCAGTTTAGATGTCAAAACAGTTCTATTTCAAGCAATTCAGTTCAGCATTAGTTCTATTTGACCTATAGATAGGACCCTATCTGGTGCTACCACTCCGGACCAGAGTGGACCTGGAAGCGATGACAATAAAGGGGTATTCTGCATTCCCCAAAGCTCCAGCATTACTTGAACCTCCCCATCAGATTGTTTAGAGTCATATCAAGGACACTTGTTGGGGGGGGGGCTTACACCTTTTGCAGAGAGCAGTCGGTGTTTTCTACAGCCATAGCTGCCTGGGCAATTTAAATTCCTTTATTTGCAAAGAATGTTGTATCCTTAGAATACGATGAATCTATGCCCTACAGAGAGGTAAAACCTCCCCAGACACCCCAAAATTGATGTCTTGGGTTTGACTGTATCTGGTAGCAAGGCTCCAGTTTCATAGATTTGGAGAATGGGAAGAACTCCTTCATGTCTATTATTCCCACATCCGTGCTGACTGAGGCGAGAGTAATTATTAGAGTCCGATCTATGCACCAAATTGATCTGTTTAAAAATTATTCGTATTCAAAAAAAAAAAAAAAAAAACTATTGAGTAATAACTTCGAGCAATCCACTAGCCTAGTCGAATAGCTGCAGAATAGACCAACTACATCTCTGCAGAGGGGTAAAAGTGTCCTGGATTATGACACTAAACAATCCTATGGTGATGTTCCAGTAATACATGAGCTTTGGGAAAATGCGGAGTACCCCTATATTACCATCTCTCGTAGATCCACCCTGGCCCGGAGTGATATCATCTGATAGGGTACTATCTATGGGTCAAAAAGAACTAAACTTTGAACTCATGTTAAACTGAACTGTTTGAAATAGAACTGTTTTGACATTTAACTGTGTGTAAACAAAAATTGTACTTATACTGAACTGAAATGTTTGAAATGGAACTGCTCATATGTATAAAAATGGATTTCGCGATATATAACCTACAATGGTTTGTATACCATGAAACTAAACCAAACCAAACCAAACCAAACTAACCTAAACCAAACCATATGATTATTAGAATTTTATAGCAATACTTGAAACGACATAACTGTGAGAAAATTATTTGTATGAGATAGGAATACTTATATCATAAGATTGTGTTTAAATAATTCTTGAGAAACAAATACACAAAAACGTACAAAAATGTACAATGAACGCGATTTCCTTTCATTGAGGCATAAGATAACCCAAGACGGCTTGATATGCGATAAAAATCAATCAATCAAATGTCAAAAATATGTCGTCAAATCATGCTCTAGAACCTGTTTCCGCGTTATCAACTAAGTTAAGCAATGCTGAGCCTGGGTGACCAATTAAGTAGAACAGGTACGTAAGCAATCTGGCCGATAAAACAAAGACCGGTCTATATACCTCAGTAGCCATATCTCATCTACTGAAGGCGAAATCAACTCATGCTTAGGTAAAGCATCGAGTGCCGTTGACCATATAGAAATCTGATTTCTCTAAAACGGGAATTCTTCCCAGTTGTAGTTGTGTCATTACGAATGCATGACTGAAACCGCTAAAATAAAAACTACAGAAGTATTCTACGTGCAGTTCTAAACAAATCCTGGTAACCGCACCCAACAAAACTGCAGCTGTTCGGCAACTTACCTCCCATCTTACAAGGGGTGTCCTCGTGGTGTAATGGTTAAAGCGATGAACTGCAGAATCGTAGTACGCGAGTTCGTACTCCAGTCGCACTATTACGTTCACTTTCGGGCAAATACCCTTGGGAAAGGTATGAACCCCCTTATTCTCCCTCCAGCTATGGGTAAATAGTAGGACGGACTAGGTTCTTCAGCCTTGGTGAGGCAACTTGTCTAGGAGAAGGAAAACTCTGAATTCAAACCTGTTAAACTCCGCTTAAAAATCGACCTTGTGTCATATCCTGCCCGAGCGGAGGGGTCGGTAAATAGTACCTCCCATCTTACAAACCATACAATTAAGACGAACAAGACATGCTGGGTCGGCCTGGGGGACTCTTTTGAGCCGTTTTCTTTTGGACTTCTTCGCATGGACCGACCAGTAAACAGTTACATTTCACAACTCTTTACAGATACTGGGTGCCCTCTTGATTATCAATCAAGAATGAAGGCTGATAGCGACGAGTGTCGAGAAAGTTTCAAAGGAATCCACACTGTCGGAAAGCCTTGATGATGATGATGATGATGATGAACCCTTAGAAGCCTGAGATTTCTCTCCAGAAAGAAAAAAAAAACATAAAAAGAAAAAAAGCTAAATATGTTAACGTAATTCGTGGTCTGTTTTTGGTTTTGGATGGCGCTACACGTCTAGCGGGTTTTGGGACAAGAATAGTCCGGCAGAGCACATCCTTATCAAGTCTACGACTGTCTTTTCTTTAATTCAGAGTTTTCCTTTTCTTAGATTGGTTGCTATACCAAGGTTAAAGAGAACAGTGTGCCCTACAATTTAATCATAGCTGGAAGAAAAATAATTAAATTCATACGTTTCCCAACAGTGTTAACGCTATATAAAATGTAACCCAGCTTCGTGGAGGATTTGAACTTGGGTCATTGTGTCCATTTCTTACGACAATAACCATTACACCCTCCACTAATAAGTGTGTCCAAGTGGGGAGCGCCACAAATATAAGTTGACAAGCGGGCATTACTAAAGATTGATAAACTGGAGTAACATTTGATTTACTCATCTATTTATTCTGCTCTGTCTTTTCGTGTGTATATACATATATATATATATATATATAGTCATCCACAGACATATCTGTTTCGTTCAATCAGAACTCATCAGTGTGACTAGACATACTAGCTTCCCATAGGTAGGATCGAAACCCGATTGACTCAAACGCCAATCCAAGCTTCTATCCCTCAGTCACGAGTAACTAGTAGCATAGAGGAAAATTTTAAACGGTTATGAATCAGAATTACTATTGTTTACATACATCCGAGCAAATTTACATACATACGAACAAATTATATTATGAGATATATATATATATATATATATATATATATATATATATATATATATATATATATATATATAATTTGTTTGTTGCCATCCATTATTCCATGGTTCTTTCTATATGTATGTATGTATGTATGTATCTATCTATCTATCTGCACAGACACGTGAGATTTTAGAAAAATTAAATAAGTCGGTCAATTGGCTTGAATGACATATTCAGGAGGAAAATGACCTGAGACTCTAGGCTCTAATTAAGCAATCATGTTCATTATTTTTATTTATTTATTTATTTATTTATTTATTTATTCATCTATTGCATAAATTGTATGAAGAATTACCGACTAAGTCCATGAATAATTATTTTAACAAGATAAATGATTCATTAGTAAGTTTAATGCCGAGTTCCGAAACATGCTTATTAAACCCAAGTGAAGGTTTTTATGTAAAAATAAAAGAAAAAATGGGGATTCTTTAACAATAAAAAATAATTATTAAAAAGCCATGTTGCTGCAAATCTGGTACATAAGTTTCCTAACTTTAAGAAAATGATAATTTTTTTTGTCTTACTAAAATAATTATGTGCATTCAATTAAATTATATTTAAACAAATTTAATCAAACAGCTGAAACGCCATGCGAATAAGAAGAGAAGAACAAGAAAAATGTTTTAATTAACTCATGGAAAGATTATAACGTGAGTTGGTTATTTTATATTAACGTCTTGATTTTTTTGTTTTGCTTTATTTTACGGCGTGTCAACCCTTTTCGGGTCATTTAACGCCGAGTTAAATTTCAAACAATTCTGTTTAGTATCAGAATAGTTTTTGTTTACAAACAGTTAAATGTCAAAACAGTTCAGTTAAATGTCAAAACAGTTACATTTCAAGCAATTCAGTTTAGTATAAGTACCCTGTTTAGCTCTATTTGGCCCATACCGAGGAACGACGGTAATGAAGAGGTACTCTGCATTCTCCAAAGCTCCAGCATTACTGGAGTCTCACCATCAGATTGTTTATTTACATATCCAGGACACTCGTTCGGGTAGTGCAGAGAAGCGGTTGGTGTATTCTACAGCCCCTGACAACTGGGCAATCTACGATTTGAAGAACATCCAATAGATCTAATGAGTAACATTTAGATAAATGTGAAGAATAGAAAACAGATTATAATTAGACAAATACCTGGATCTTTTCAGCTCCAGTAAAAAAAAAAAAAAAAAAAAATGATTCTACCAATTGTATTTGGTTCTTTTGGAACTGTCCACAAAGGCCTGAATAAGCGACTTGAGATCAGGGGAAGAAACGAGACTTACCAGACTACAGCATTGTTAAAATCTGCAAGAATACTAAAAAGAGTCCTGAAGACTTGAGGAAACTTACTGTCTCTCAGACTCCAGAGAAAAACTAACAGTTAAAATTGGTGTGTAATATTTATGTCTTTTTATTTTTATTTTTTTATTTATCGGCATATCAACTCCTTATGGGTTATATAATGCCAAAATTTCTAAATGTTTTTTACGATCAAAACTATAATTTCAACTTTCTTTTACACTTTTTTATTTGTCTATAATTATTTGTCTGCATACATTTTTATGGTTTCAAGTATTCTTATCTAATTCAAATAATCATCGTTTTAGGAAGTGAAATTGGCAACTAGAATTTAGTTTAGGTTTCACTTTTAATTAAAAGTCTTATCAACACTTAATATTTATTTAATGCCAATGCGTTATAATTCCTAAGCTGACGTAGGTCTCGTAAATGGATGAGTCGTAAGATACTAAGTTTTACGTAAAGTAAGGTGGGTTTCAATCCCAGTATGAAGTGTCCTGCATGCCTAGCCACACTGAAGAATTGTGATACAACGAAGTAGTTTGTCTGTGGATGACAATATACATATATATTAACATATGTATATGATTGGTTTGAATAAATACATAGTTTGTAAACAACTATTTTTAAACGAGTTAGAGCTTATTTCTTTGCTAAATGGTTTCAAGTATTCTATTAAACATTATTAAATGCATTTATCAAGTATTGACATGACAAGCCGATTGATCGGATCGGGCCTCTCCAAATGCCCGTCTTACACAGTAAGGGCCAAAGTGGAGTGATGCAAGTTACGTGACCTCGTTGGTTGCCGAGTTACAGACTGCTCAGACTGCAGGATCTCGTTCTGATGCACTACAGGTCGCATCAGTTCTATTTTAAACAATTTAGTTTTGCATAAATACACAGTTTCTATTTGACTCATTGATTGAACCCTTTCAGATGCTACCGCTCAGAGCCAGAGTTGACCTGAGAGCAATGGTAATATAGAGGTACTCCACATTCCCCAAAGCTCTATCATAACTGGAGCTTCACATTCAGATTGTTTAGCGTCATGTTGTTGCGTTCTGGTTAGTGAACGCTTGTAATATCAAATAAAGGACAAGCCACGATATGAGAAGAAATAGAGATATATTCTCAGGAAAAAGTATATACAATAGAGAGACTATTAGCAGACAAGAACATAGGATTAGTGAATACAGAATATAGATATAGTCCAACGATAGTATTGGCTTCTATTATTATGGTAGCAAGTAAGGTGATCTAGTGAGATCTCCAGTCTCCAACGCTCTAATACTATTCCTATAAGAAGCTGCTCTTCACCTTCTAGTCTGCCCTGGCATTAGTAGCTACTGCTATATATGGCTGATGGACTAGTTCATTGTGTGGAAAAGGGTGGGTGATACCCAACACATATCTAGGACACTCATTGGAAGAGTCTTACCTTTCTGCAGAGGTGCAGTCGGTGTATTCGACAGCCTCATCCAACAGGGTGACTATCTAATACATATAATTCAAAGGCAATTATATAATTTCAAGTAATTATTTCTATTTATTGGCCTAATGAGTAAAGTGTTCGCTAATGGTCTGGAAGACTAGTGTTCAAATCCAGGTCGAGTCATACCGAAGACTCAAAAAATGGTACTTGATGCTGCCTTGCTTAACACTCAGCATTATAAGGTAAAGATCAAGGGTAAAATGGAGCAATCTAGGAAATGGAGTAACGCTCTCCCCTACACTTCGATGTAGAGGCTATTGAAAAGGAGCCTTTGGGTCACCCTCAACTAAGGTAGCCAACTTACTTTTATTTCTATTTGATAATGATCATTTGTTTTGACAGTTATATAATAAACTCCATTATAGTTTAGCAATGAGTTAAATTGTATTACGATTGACATTAAATAAGCTACCAAGGTTGATATGCCAAAACGAAAAAAAAAAACCGAACCAAAAAGTTATATGATTTCCAGTAACTATTAATTTCAACTATTCTTATTTTCGGCGTTTGAGTGGTCCATGACCCGAATAATTAGAAATCATGTAACCAGCAACACTCCACTTCGATCCTTACTCGGGTGATGGAAGTGGCCCGATCCGATCCATCAGCTGGTCATGTCAAGCTCTTATCAAAATAAAACACCCAACTCTTTTTATCTTGAAGGAGCTAAAAGGCGGTGGCTGCAGTTTAACCGCGTCGAAAGAAAACACACTTGAAAAAAAAAATATATATATACTGTTATGATCAACAAATAAAATCTTTTAGCGGAATTATATATAACGTTTGTCTCGAGTGCTTTTGGGCAGTAACGCATAAATGAAAGAAAACGAATCGAATAGATAACGGATATAGAAAAGATTTCAACACGAATGTTATACACGTGTAACCACCATTCTCGTGTAATTACGCAAAATCAAGAAACGGTTGCTATGACATCTAACGGCCGTAAGTAAACGCTTTTTTAAATCACAAACTGCACCAAAATGAAGATGAACGAACGTCTTATGTAATGTCCGCTTTTAGTTGATCTTATGTATACATAGATATATATTTCTTTTAAATACCCTATCCGGTGGCAAAAGCTGCTCGGTAGCGCCAGGAGTGGCAGTACCGCCTTGAGCTACCGAAACTGTGTTATCACCCTGATTGGCGGCTGATGAGGCTAGGGTATCGCACGTGCTTTCACACGTTGTATGATGAAACAAAAAATACTGTTATGGGGACATATCCTACCATACCCCAAAGATGGACTCATCCAACCTAAACATATTCTCCGAGCTAGCTCGCTCGGGGAAGATAACTTCTCGTTTCTTACGAGACATTTGACAGATAGACTGCAAGCCGAGAACGGCTAGTACTTCTTTTGTATGACTTCCTTTTATACGATAACGTTCACCTATCACCCATTGTTTGAGATGTTCTTCACCGGTCTTATCTGAAGACCACAACATATACCAAATTTGATGTTAAATAATCCTTAGGAGTTGATATGCCTTTAAACGAAAAACCAGTAAGTATAAAGTGGACACTGACAGATGTGAATAAATATTTATAATATATCTAAAGACATCAACATTATTAGCTATTTTTAGGCTGGCTAATATATATATATACACATGTATATATCGACTGGCGTATGGAGATAGATAGATAGATAGATAAAAAGATAGATAAGGAAATCACTGAAACGCCCGCGTTGATGACTAAATGATAGTTTTGTTGAGGAAATCGCTAATTTAATGTTAAGTTACCAGAAAAGAGTTTTTTTCCACTCAGTGTGACATCTTTTTCACTTGAGATGAAAGAAATGGCTGAATAAGACCGGAAGAAATGATATAATCGATTTAGTTCGATCAATATATGAGTTCAGATCAATTGATTGATCGATAAACAGTAAAAAGATGGAACGAAACAAAGACTCTATTGATATATCAAACACATGGTTTTCAGCCGCTATCGCCCCTGGCTAGATAGATAGGATCAGATGTAGATTGATAGATGGATAGATTGATAGATATAACCAGATTGACATACATTTACACAATTGTATATATATATATATAAGTATGTGCATAGATAGATAGATAGAAGCAGACTGTCATACACGCTCACACTAATATATATATATATATATATATATATATATATTGATAAATAGATATAAGCAGACTGACACACACACACACACATACATACATACATATGTATGTATATATGTATAGACAGACCGAGATCACATAGTTAGTCGGTAGGTATGTACATAGGTTCTTATATTTATTTAACTCCTAAATTGGCACAAACGGATCTGAGTATCATATTTTCGTCTCTTTGCGTAGGAGGCGACTACCACTAGATAGAAACATATCGACAAACTTAGAACTATAGATAGATTGATCGACATGAACTGACTGAGATCGCATAGATTAGATGGTCGATAGGTTGGTGAATTTAAAGTGTGGGACCGTGAAAGCTTTGAAAGCGAGTTCGAACTCATGTAATGCTATTACTTTTATTTTCAAACTAATTTCCTTTGGAAAAGTATGAGACCCCCCCCCCATCTCGCCTGCTGTGATTAAATAGTACCACTACTTTTCTTCGACGAAAATGGAGTTGATGTTAAATAACCCATAGAGGTTGATATGCCATTAAACAAGGAAACTCAATCAAATCCTATCAAATATTGGCCCAGTCGACTGGAGTTGTAGAATACACAGACTCCATCTCTTGAGAGTGCTAAGACTTCGCCACTAAACAATCTGATGGTGAACCTTCAGTAATGCTGGAGCTTTGGGAAATGCGGAGTACCCCTTTACTGCCATCGCTCTCAGGTTCACTCTAGCCCGGAGTGGTAGCAGCTGATAGGGACCTGTCTGTGGATCAAATAGAACTAAACTGTGTACTTATGCAAAACTGAATGGCTTGAAATAGAACTGCTTTTGGCATTTAAACAGTCTACTTATGTTAAACTGAATTGTTTGAAATAGAAATGTTTTGCATTTAACTGTGTGCAAACAAAAAAAACTGTACTTATGCAAAACTGAATGGCTTGAAATAGAACTGCTTTTGGCATTTAAACAGTCTACTTATGTTAAACTGAATTGTTTGAAATAGAAATGTTTTGCATTTAACTGTGTGCAAACAAAAAAAACTGTACTTATACTAAACTGAGCTGTTTAAAATAGAACTGTTTATATGGATGTAGCATTAAATAGCCTTTAATGGTTGATATGCCATAAAACCAAACCAAACGAAATAAAAAATCTCTTAGCATCAAAAGAAAACAAACTAAATAATTCATACATACCAATACATTCGTAAAAATGGCAAAAATAACCGAATATCTTAAATGAATTAGTGTAACGGAAAGCCCGTGGAGTCAATTTACACCCCAAAAATTAGTTGCACGGTCATATTTATATATATATATATAAGTAGAAATAATTGTTTGAAACCGTATCATCGTGAATAATTATTAGTATTAGATAGAAATACTTGAAACCATACCACTGTGTGCAAACAAAATATTATTATGACCATTACATTACTCCTTGCGAGTTTTTCACCCCAATTTTAACTGACGGTATTTCACTGGAGTCCGGGAGATACGGGGTGCATTCAATAAGTTTCCAGACTTTTTTGTACAGGCATTTAAAATTATCGTAGACTCTTGAAAATTCCGTATGTTATTGCTATATATCTTATGAGATGACAGACCAATTTTTATGATTTCAGCTTCAAATCAACAGCTACAGCAGCAATTGGAATACACCCTACTAAAGCCTGATTGTCACACCTGGTGAATTTCAAAAAGGCAATCTGGACGTGAGGACACTTTAGAAGAACGATATGCAGTAAAATTGTGTTTTAAACTTGGAAAAAATGCCAAAGAAACTTATGGAATGCTTCAGAGATCTTGCATGAATCGAGCATCAGTTTTTGAGTGACATAAGAGATTCAAAGAAAGCAGGGAGTCTGTGAGGGATGATGAGAGGTGTGGGAGGAGTAAGGAAGTCAATACACCAGAGTTGATTGGCCAAAGGGTTAGGGTTAGAATTAGGATTACTAATGTGAAGTTTTAAGGGAGTTCAGTTAGAGATTCCTTCGGAAGAGGCAAGCACTCTTCAAATCGGGTCAGTGGCATTTCCACCAGGACAATGCAGCAGTCCACAACTCTATCCTTGTCACAGACCATTTGAAAAAGATGGGCATCAAGACAGTTCCTCAGCCTTCCTATAGTCCAGACCTTGCTCCCTGTGACTTTTGCTTATTCTCTAAGCTGTCGTTATGAGATAATTGAGGAGATGAAAGAGGCTGTGACGAAGGTTATTGACACGCTCACACAAGAGGACTTCCATGGGGTCTTCCAGAAGTTGTTGGAACGGTACAAGTGCATTGCCGCTGGAGGAGATTACTTCGAAGGTGACAAGAATTTCATGTGTGTACGATCAAGAAAAGTGCCCATACGAAAAATGTCTGGAAACTTATTAAATGATCCTCGTATCTATCTATCTTTCTATCTATGTTCTTGATCTATCTATCTATCTATCTATTATTGTTCTTCTCAGACTGTTAATATCTATCTATCTATCTATCTATCTATCTATCTATCTATGTTCTTGATCTATCTATCTATCTATCTATCTATCTATCTATTATTGTTCTTCTCAGACTGTTAATATCTATCTATCTATCTATCTATCTATCTATTTATCTATCTATCTATGTTCTTGATCTATCTATCTATCTATCTATCTATTGTTCTTCTCAGACTGTTAATATCTATCTATCTATCTATCTATCTATCTATCTATCTATCTCAGTCTGTTAATATCTATACTACCCTTTACCATGTGTTCCCGTCTACCCTTGAGGGAAGACGAATAAATCTCTTCTTAATAAAACAGCCGTGTGTCCGGAAGAGTCAACTCTTCAATATCATCACACTAATATCTCCTAAAATGCCGTGTGTTACTACCTCTTAATGTCCAATTTATGGGTGAAATTGCTCTGTTCGGGTCATATTGATGGGTCAGATAGAAATGTTTTACTATTCAACTTGTGCAAACAAATTGTTAATATGATGTTGAATTATTAGTGTTAGATAGCAATACGTGAAACCATTTGACTGTGTGCAAACAATAAATTGTAATACTTGAAACCATTTAACTGTGAGGAAACAAATGATTAATATTAAATCCATTCATTAGTGTTAGATGGTATTACTCGAAACCATTGAACTGTATGCAAAGAAATTAACTTTGGCCAGTTAAAAATGTTACCTACAAACTATTCCCTTCAAATCATATGTATAAACCAGATTTGGCATTAAATAATCACCAAGTGTTGATATGCCATTAAGTGAAAAATAAATAAATAAAACCTAAAATACTGATATTGTAACTAAATATGAAGTCTTTACCTGTTTAAAATGATTGTTAAGATATATTATTATACTGTACATCATTGGAGATCATAATTGTTTATTTGCATGAAATAACCCAGGAAATGTTTACATGCCTAAAGCCAACAAAAGTGCCTATGAACTTTTATGGAATTTGCGTAAATTTGTAGTTACCCAACCCTTCTCCTACGAGTTGAATGCGACACAAAGTGAATTTTTACACAGAAAACTAGTAGCTTGAATTCGGAATTTTCCCTAATACCTTTGGGAACTACATTATTCCCCCAGATATGGAGTAAATAGTACTACAACTGTTCTTCTTTTGGATAGCTTTAGCTTTAAGTAACCCATACAAGTTGATATGCCGTTAAAGGAAGAAACCAAACCAAACAACACAGATAGAGCTGGGGGTTTATAGGTTTGTAATAAGAATGTTTTTGAAAGATGTCGGAACAGAAAGTCGGTATCTGGTGAAGGCTTTGTTGGCGGAACAGCTGTTCATTAATGAATTATTTATTATCAACCTATATTCATATACCTTTATTCTTTCCATCTGTGTGTACAGTTTCGTAAATGTGCTTGTTAGTTGTATGGTTGGTTGGTTGGTCTGTTTTGTGTGTCGGGTTAGGAGTTATCACTACTTGTTGCGTTGTTTGATATGGGAGTAATTCTTTTTATTTTTCCACAAAATCTTTTTAATTTTTGTTAAAAACCTAAACTTTTTGTCAAAATCCTAAACATTTCTGTTTAAATCGTAAGCTTTTATTTTTTTATTAAAATCCTAAACTTTTTTTAAATTAAAATCCTAGACTTTTGGTCAAAAATCCAAAACTCTATTCGTTAAAAATCTAAAATCTTTTTTTATTAAAATCCCAAAAGTTTTTTGTCAAAATCCAAACCTTTTTTTTTTTTGTGAAAATCGTGAACATTTTTGTTGAAATTCTGAACATACAAATAAATCATGAAAGTTGATTAAATTTAGTTCTTTTACTTATTCACTTTTTAATGTGTTGTCTATGTACAGACATTAGGTTACTTCAAGTTATCTGAAAAATCTTTTTTCCTTAATATCTTTTTTTAAAAGGAAATACTTCCCAGAAATAAAACTTGATATTTCAATGTTGGTTACAAAAACATTGCAATAAGATAAACACATTCTCATTTACTTTTTGATTAGTTGGTTGGTTTGTTGGGTTTTATGGCATATCAACCTTTGTAGGTTATTTAACGTCAAATCCATTTTTATGTAAACAATTCAGTTTAGCATGAGTACACAGTTTAATTGTCAAATACATTTCTATTTCAAACTATTGAAGCAGTTATATATAACGATTCAGTTTAGTGTAAATACAGTTTCAATGTTAAAAAAAACAGTTCTTTCAAATAATTCAGTTTAGCATAAGCATGCAGTTTAAATGTCAGTACGGTTTAATTGTCAAAAGCACTTCTATTTCAAGCTATTCAGTTTAGTCAAACAATTCAGAGTTCTATTTAACCCATAGATAGGGCCCTATCAGGTGCTACCACGCCGGGCCAGAGTGGACCTGGGAGCAATGGCAATGAAGGGGTGATCCACTTTCCCCAAAGCCACAGCATTACTGGGAATCTCACCATCAGACAGTTTAGTGTCATATCTAGGACACTCACTTTTTGAGAATCCTTTTTTAAAGAAAAACTCCATTTTTATTATTACTGTTTAGTCATAAAAAAAGTGAATTTTTAAAGTATTCTTCAACCCATCAGGTAATCTTCTTTTTTTTTTTTTTTGCTAGTGATAAATTGTTTCAAGAAAGAAATTCCGTTTGTTTTGAGGATCAATTAAAACACCTTATTTGGAATTATTTCGTAATAATTTTTAAATCTTATTTCTCGTCATTTCAACTTGAGATTATTTTCTTGTTACATCATGGAAGATATATTTTTTAACAAGCTATTATATAATTTCAAATGAAAAAAGTTGATAATTATTCATAAACAATTAACTCGAGTAATTATTTTTATAAAAATGATCTACATCCAGTATATGGTTTCAAGTATTCATATCTGATAATTTGCAAGCAAATATACTATTTCAAATAACCATACCTGTTTAATAATAATAAAAAATAAACAATAATAAGTTTTACGGTTTCAAGTATACCTAATACAAATAATTTACTGGCCCATTGGCTTGGGTTGAGTGTTCACCAATGATCCGGGAGACCAGGGTTCAATCCCAGGTAGCGTCATACCAAAGACTTTGAAAATGGTACTTGATACATCCTTGTTTAACACTCAGCAATATAAGGTACGTATCAAGGGTAAAGTGGAGCAATCCATGGAAAGGAGTAGCGCCCACCCCTACACCTTGGTGTATTAGCTATTGAAAAGGTCGCCTTTGACTACGGTCGCCAACTTTACTTTTTACATGTTTCAAGTATTCCTAACACCAATAATCTACAATTAATATTATGGTTTTAAGTAACTAATAATCCTTTGTTAACACGAATAGCTTTAAGTAACTATTCTTAATACAAATGATATATGCATGGGTTAAGTATTTCTAACAAACATTAATAATTTGGAAGCAATTACACAGGTTGTGATAGATGAATTGTCGACATCTTAAATTATTAATTTCGCTCTTGCACTTATATTGTTTCAGGTTTTGTCTAATGTACAGCAAAATAGAGACATATGGGCACTATCTGTGAGGAAAGCAGCTGCGTGATGTAATAATCTCCTCCAGAAACGGCCCGCTATACTGCTTGGTATTCATGCTAAAAGCGCCAATACGAAAATTTCAGTGTGTTTGAGGGTCAGTTTGAGGACAGATTCTTATTCATTTTGATGAAAACCAAATGCCCAGTCCACATCAGGATGTTAGGAGTGGTCGCGAGTGATGGTGACGTTATGCCTCCATTCGTCGTCTCACGTGGCCTCACACTCAACATGGAGCACTATATTAAATACCGAGGGGATATAGTGTTGTGCCGGATCGAGAGGGTGGCAGCTGGAAAAGCCTACGCCTGGCAACAGGACTCTGTGACACACAAGCTGGAAAACCAAGTGTTGGCCGACAGAAAATTTTGGCGATCACATCAACCTCAACATCTGTCCACCCTAAATCCCCAGATTTCAATTCCCTTAATTATTACGTGAGGAGTGCAGTTAAATGAGAGACCAACAAAACTCAGTACAACACTAAAGATGAACTAAAGGCAAAGATAATAGCAACATTTGAACAAGGAAATCCTCGGAAAGACTTGCAGTAGATTCTAAAGTCGTCTGGAGGCCGTGATTAAAGCCAATGGCGATTTCTTTGAATAAATTCAATCATTTCAAGATATTTTCCTGTAATTTTCAAAAGTACGATCACCAGATGGAGACACAGAAGACTTCGACATTGTAGCAGGTGTACTACAAGGGGACACGCTGGCTCCGTATCTCTTTATCATTTGTCTAGACTACGTACTTAGAACGTCGATTGACAAAACCAAAGAGAATGGATTCGAACTGACGAAGAAAAGAAGCAGAAGATACCCCGCAACAACAATTACCGACGCCGACTACGCCGATGACATAGCGATACTGGCAAATACACCTGACCAAGCCGAAACACTTCTGCATAGTTTGGAACGAGCAGCAGCAAGCATAGGCCTCCATGTTAATGCACACAAAACGGAATATATGTGCTATAACCAAACGGGGGACATCTCCACTCTAGAAGGAACCCCTCTTAAACTAGTAGACCAATTCACGTACCTAGGAAGCAGCGTCGAATCAACCGAAAAGGACATCGAAACGAGGTTAACGAAAGCATGGACAGCTATCAATAGGCTATCGACTATATGGAAATCAGACCTAACCGATAAAATGAAACGCAGTTTCTTCCAGGCAGCGGTCACATCGATACTGCTATATGGATGCACTACATGGACGCTAACAAAACGGCTGGAGAAGAAACTAGATGGCAATTACACAAGAATGCTGCGTGCAATCCTGAACAAGTCCTGGCAGCAACACCCCACAAGACACCAACTGTACGACCACCTGCCCCCTATCACGAAAACTATTCAAGTTAGGCGAACCAGACATGGAGGACATTGCTGGAGAAGCAGAGATGAACTCATAAGAGATGTACTCTTATGGGTCCCCACACACGGCCGCGCAAAAGCAGGACGACCAGCACGAACGTACATTCAGCAGCTATGTGGGGATACAGGTTGTTGTCCTGAAGACCTACCTAGGGCGATGAACGATAGGGAGGAGTGGTGAGAGAGGGTCAGGGATATCCGTGCTGCCAGCACGATATGATGATGATGATATCTGAGATGTCAATGTCATTTTCATTTTGGCGTAATTTTGAGGACAATTTACTTATCACTCCCTATAAATATATATATATATATGAAAAATAATTAATGATATAGTAAATAATTATAGCTTCGTGTAAATACTTTTAAGACAAATTATTTGCGAATAGTCACGTGGTTTTCATATTCATATCTGATAAAAACCATTGGATAATAATTGTATGGTTTTATGTTTGACTGTGTAATGCACATAAATTTCACGCGATTTTAAGCATTCAAAATCAATCCTAATATTTCGCAAGTGATTATATGGTTTCAAGTATTCCTGTCAAACTAAATAAACCACAAGGATTTGTCAATCTAATTGTAATAATTTCTTAGCACTCTATTGGCAAACCTTCGAAGACTGTATCTTTTGCTAAGACTTCCACCCCAAAACAGTCTTCTGGTTTTGTTTGGTTTGATTTTATGGCATATCAACCATTAGAGGTTATTTAATGCCAAATCCGAATTTATACATATAAACAGTTCTATTTCAAACAATTCAGTTAAACATGAGAACAGTTTTTTGTTTACACAAAGTTTGAATGTCAAAAACAGTTCTATTTCAAACAATTCAGTTTAGAATAAAAACAGTTTTTAGTTTACACAAAATTTACATGTCCGAAACAGTTATATTTCAATTTCAGTTTAACATAAGTACGCAGTTTAAATGTCAAGACAGTTCTATTTCAAACAATTCAGCTTAACATAAGAACAGTTTTTTGTTTACACATAGTTTAAATGTCAAAAACTTCTATTTCAAGCAATTCAGTCTTGCATAAATTCATAGATAAGTTCTACTTGGCTCATACATAGGACCTTATCAAGTGTTACCACTTCGGGCCAGAATATACCTGCCAGCTATAGCAATGAAGGAGTACTCTGCATTCCCCGAAGCTTCAGTATAATTGGAAGGTCACGATCAGATTTAAAGTCATATGCAGGATACTCGTTGGGGAGGGGTCTTGAACTTTTGCAAAGATGCAGCCAGTGTATTCTGCAACCCCAGCCAACTCGGTCAGGGTGTTCTGGGTATGATATTAAACTGCATCCGGTGGTGAGGCTCTTGTTCTGGAGATCTGGGGAGTGCAGGGAACCTCTTCATTGGCATTATTCCCCGGTCTCATCTGACCCGGTCCAATCTAGGAAGTGCCCGTGGTGTAATGGTTATCATCGCAGGATATGGACACGGCGACACGAGTTCAAATCCTGGACGAGACTGATTGCATTTCACATAGCACTAATACCCTTGGGAAAGGTATGAATCCAATAATTCTCCCTCCAGCTATGGGTAAATAGTAGGACAGACTATGTTCTTCAGCCTTGGTGCGGCAACTAGTCCAGGAGAAGGAAAACTCTGAATTAAAACCTGTTAAACTCCGTTTAAAAATTGACCTTGTGTCATATCCTGCGTGAGTGGAGGGGTTGGTAAATATGCTTACGGTCCCATCTATAGGTAAAATAGAATTTTGAAATTATTAAACAGGAAATAAGGCAACGAAGATTATGATTATCCGTAACACTACAGTCATGTCTAGAACAATAACAGGATCGTTTTGAATGAAAAGTGTACCGGCCAAGCTATAACTAAAGTCATTGCTCAGAAACAACCGGTGGCTACGAAAATTTCTTGGGCCTTGTCGGTATTCCCCTAAAATGGGGCGTGTATATAAAGCACAATTAGGGTGAGTCAAAAATTTTTCAATATTTTGGTAACATGAAGCACGATAAGGGTGGGTCAAAAGTTTTGCAATATTTTGCTAACATAAGGCATAATTTAGCAGCTGTAGATGCTTTTGCAGAATTTGTATAGGTGATGAAGCAGACTAAGTTTTGAAATGCCGAGCGCACCCGATATTCTTTGAGTGCCAGTTGTCGGATTTGCCTCTATGACTTGGAGTACGGTCTCGGAATCTACGGTTTTAGACCCACCAAACCTTGCCTAACCCTCGAGGTACGTGTAACCCGAATGAAATTTCTTGAATCATCTTATTACTAAATTGTAATAAACTCCGCCTTCACCTTTCGCACAACAAATAGTTTTTGTTGCTTCCACAAGTTTGTGGCGCAGTTCGAAGTCAGAAAGCATAACTTCCCTAATTAGACAACGTGGCACGTTCATCTGCGTGGCTTTCAAATCACACACAGAATGATCAACATGTCAGCGCACCAACTACCACTCGATATTATCAACCACAGTAGGTACCTACCACAGACATACTAGATATACGCACCGCAAAACAGCCTAGAGGTAGAGGGTTCGCCAATGGCCCTGAGAGACAGGAGGAGACAGGAGTTCAATCTCAGGTCGAGTCATACCAAAGACTCAAAAAAATGGTACTTGATACCTCCTTGCTTAACACTCAGCACTATAAGGTACGTATCAAGGGTAAATTGGAGCAATCCAGGGAAAAGAATAGCGCCCTCCCCTACACCTCGGTGTAGTAGCTATTAAAAAGGGAGCTTTCGGGTCGCCCTCGACTACAATCGCCGACTTACTTTACATTACTTGTTACATCATTTGAATTATTTTTAGGGCTCAACTATATTCAACTGCAATCATTACAAATTTTAAAATCAGGATTTGTAAACGAAAATTCATAAACAATGTTCTCACCAAATAACGTTTTCTTTTAATATTGAGGGTGTGTTTCCTTGGAACAGTGAGTAACGTGCTGGAATACGATATCATACTGAGATCAAACTCCAGTCGTGGGATAATGTCCACTTGGGAAAAGTATGAACCCTCTTATCACCCCAACTATGGTTTAACTAGTACCACTGGTGTTCTTCTAAAAGGATGGCTTTGGCATTAAATAATCCACGATGGATGATATGCCATTAAACAAAAACAAAAAAGAAACAGCAATTCCCAAAAGTAAAAATAAGCAAACAATTAGATATTGTCTCTCTTTCTGAGGAAAAAGAAAATCGGAGAAAGGTCATTATTTCGCCAGCTGATGTCTCAATTGAGACCTCCCTTTAAATGCCGGTCCGATGATGCTCAATACCTGTCATGAGAAAGAGTGAAAGTGTTGATACAACAGTTTATATATATATATATATATATATATATATATATATATATATATATAAAGCTGTAAGCGGAGAATTGTTGGCGCCAAAAAGACAAGTGAATGGGACGTGGAAAAGGAAATTTCTTTTATTTTGATGATAGAGATGTGCTGGAAATGTCAAACATAATTTGACGCAGAAGGAAAACAGTGTCAGCGTAATGTCAACGGGATGCCTTTCAGCTACAAGGCGTGAAAAGAAAACCACAAGCAAAAACAGAAATCAAAGGAAATTTCACACTTTTTCTTTTTCTTTTTAAAGATCTGATAATTTTCGAATCGATTTGACAAAATGAAACAGATTGGAATATTTTCTGATAGATAGATAGATAGATAGATACAAAGAAAAAAAGAACAAGAAAATAAATGTTAACAAAAATATATAGATCCAAAGAGAAAATATCAAGCTAGCTATGAAAATAAATGCAAACAGGCAAATCAATATATATATATAAATATATATATATTTATATATATAAATATATATGAAAGTAGATATGGATCTGAAGCCGACAGTATGAAGAAAGTCGAAAAACAGAATAGTCCAAATTAGATGAATTTATTGTGATGTGATGTAAAGCCAACATTGAACGTTTCGGTTTTAATAACCTTCATTAGGACTATGATATAATGAGAACTGTTCACACAGCGATTGATGCTTGTCGAGTTAACAGGAGCAAATAAAATGTATACAACGAAAAAATACAAACGTGCATATAGCGTTCTCAATTTAAAAGTATTAAGTACGTGTTTGGCGCGTGGAATGATATTTGAAAATGTTGGATTTTTTTAAGAGACAAAATTCTCCCGTCTTGCAAAGAAATATGCAGAGATTGGTAAGTGTTTATGTATACAGATCATTTCGAAGTCATCCATGTTAGATGTCATGTAAGAATGTATTTGATATTTGTTTTTCCAAAAGGACAGTCATGAAAGTAAATATGTCAGTGACGTCAATAAGTTTCCATGCTTTTTTGTACAGGCATTTATAATTATCATAGACTCTTGAAAATTCACTATGTTATTGCTATATAACTTATGAGATGACTGACCAATTTTTATGATTTCAGGTTCAAATCAACAGCTACAGCAGCAATTGGAATACACCCGACTAAAGCCTGATTGTCACAGCTGGTGAATTTCAAAAATACAATCAGGACGTGAGGACACTTTAGAAGAACGATATGGAATAAAATTCTGTTCTAAACTTGGAAAAAATGCCACAGAAACTTATGGAATGCTTCAGACTATTTTTGGACCATCTTGCATGAATCGAGCATCAGTTTTTAAGTGGCATAAGAGATTCAAGGAAGGCAGGGAGTCGGTGAGGGATGATGAGAGGTGTGGGAGGAGTAAGGAAGTCAGAACACCTGAGTTGATTGGCCAAATAAAGAATTTCATGGATAAGGAATGTCGTGTGTCTATAGAGACAATAAGAGCTCAGTTTGATGTCAGTGTGGGAACTGTACACACAATTATTCGCGATGAAATGAAGATGCGGAAGATTTGCGCGAAGTTTGTCCCAAGAGTCAAAGAAGATCAGAAAGAAAGACGTTGTCATGACAGCAGGGAGATGGTCCAGCAGATCAATTCAGATACCGCAGTTCTTGATGCTCTGGTGACCTGAGATGAAAGCTGGATCAACTGTTATGACCAAGTGACATAGTTCCCAGTGGAAGCATGCTGGCACTCCCAGAGCCAAGAAGGCCAGACAGAGCAAATCCACCCACAAACTTTTGATGATCCCTTTTTTTGACAGCACTTCAATGATCCACATGCACTGGGTTCCCACTGGACAGACAGTCAACATGGAATACTATGTTGAGGTTTTAAGGGAGTTCAGGAAGAGATTCTTTGGGAAGAGGCCAGCACTCTTCAAATCGGATCAGTGGCATTTCCACCAGGACAATGGACCAGACCACAACATTTGACCAAGATGGGCATCAAGACAGTTCCTCAGCTTCCCTATAGTCCAGTCCTTGCTCCCTGTGACTTTTGCTTATTCCCTAAGCTCAAGGAAAAATATAGAGGCTGTCGTTATGAGACAATTGAGGAGATGAAAGAGGCTGTGACGAAGGTCATTGATACGCTCACACGAGAGGACGTCCATGGGGCCTTCCAGAAGTTGTTGGAATGGTACAAGTGCATTGCCGCCAGAGGAGATTACTTCGAAGGGGACTAGAGTTTCATGTGTGTACTCTCAATAAAAGTGCCCATATGAAAAAAGTCTGGAAACTTATTGTGTGCTCAAAATTATCATCCTGATGTTCCGTTTTGGTGAAAACTAATGGATTTGTTCTGACTCTGTAAGCATAGATAGATAGACAGTGAGATAGATGAAAAATAAATACAACCAGAAAGCTATATAAATTCGAAGAGAAATGTTTTTAAATAGAAAAACTCAGAAAACAGTCTCTGTCTTGAAGAAGTTCATGAAGATGAAATAAAGCCGAACGAAATATCACACATCCAAATCTGAGTTAAGGTTTTGATTTATCCAATTTTCACATGTTACTATTATATATATATATATATATATATATATATATATATATATATATATATATATATATATATATCAGAATCATCCTGATGATCAGTTTGGGTGAAACCTAGGAAAATTTGTTCTGACTTTGTAGGCATAGATAGATAGATAGATAGATAGATAGATTCTCCGAGAAAAATGATCCTATATCTATTTGATCATTTTTACTGTAAACTACAAAAATGTTTTAAATAAAAAAATTAAAAAAGAAAATTTGAAAATTAAAAATATTGAAAAATAATTAAAAAAACAAAAATAAATAAATAGATGAATAAATAAAATTTTTCATATAAAAAAAATCAACCCTCGAACACCGTTTTATGAGAATTTAATTTGATGGCAATGAAAGGAAATGTTTCTTTTTGCACTTGGTTGGTTCTTAGACAGGCAATCTATGGAACGCTTTTGTTCTCACAGCGTCTTTATGGATTGCAGGGAATTTTGATTGGATTTTTTCTCTCTCTCTCTCTTTCCCCCCACACAGAGGAAAACACACACGCACACGCATGTATATACACACACACACACACACATATATATATATATATATTTGTCATCCATATACATATATATATATATATATATACATAAATATATTGTCATATTTATGTGTATATTTCACACACACACACACACACACACACACATATATATATATATATATATATTTGTCATCCATATACATACATATATATATATATATATTGTCATACTTATATGTAATATTCACGCGCAGACACACATGTATATATATATATATATATATATATATTTGTCATCCATATACACACATATATATATATATATATATATATATATATATATATATATTTGTCATCCATATACATACATATATATATATATATATTGTCATATTAATATGTAATATTCACGCACAGACACACATGTATATATATATATATATATATATATGTGTGTGTGTGTGTGTGTGTGTGTGTGTGTGTGTGTGTGTGTGTGTGCATGTGTGTGTGTATGTGTGTGAGATGTTCCTTTCCTCCCTCAAATGCATACAGGTGTTCGTGCATACCCAGGCTCTACAATCCTCTGAAATACATTTTTTTATCACTTATATTTATACAAGTGGGCAAAGATAAGATGCACATTTTCAGAACAAAAAGGTTTGTGTTTCCACGGCTTTGCACTAATACACGGACACACGTACATTTTCCAACATTATACATGTTATCTTCTGTATATATATATATATATATATATATATATATATATATACATATCCCATCTTTGGGAGAACGCGATTTGATATTCTTTGTTTTGGGAACTAAGAGGGATTCGTGGGAGTTGACTGTTTTTTTATATATTGACCCAATGTTATTGAAAAAGACTTCTTTAAAACGATTCCGGTGGAATTATTGAAAACGCGCCGAACGGGACGGTCCCAATAATTTAGTTATTATTTTTGAACGAAATGAATAAAAATGATTCCTCTACTTTTTGTAAATATTTAATTTTCATAAAACAAAAGCTTATTCATATATATATATATATGTGTGTGTGTATGTATGTGTGTATATATATATATATATATATACACAAATATATATATATATATATATATATATATATATATATATATATATATATATATATATATTTGTCCAGTTAAACCGGAGTTGGGAGTAATTCCATCAGGACAAGAAGGTATTCAAGCATGAATATTTAAAATTTTCCTGGTAAAGAGCTCAATGTACCAATAATACAGAGCAATAAATTCTTTAAGAAAAACAACGAAACCGGTCACATAGGATTATAAATTTATTTCAATCCTGTTACGCATTTTTGAAAATTCCAAAAACACGAAAAAAGTAACAGGACTTCTTCAGATTTTTTTTTAATCCAAAATGATCTGAAGAAGTCCTGTTACTTTTTTCGTGTTTTTGGAATTTTCAAAAATGCGTAACAGGATTGAAATGAATTTATAATCCTATGTGACCGGTTTCGTTGTTTTTCTTAAAGTATATATATATATATATATATATAAGGAAGGAATACTTCAAACAATATAAAAGCGAAGTTGGCGACCTTAGTTAAAGGTGGCCCGATGGCTCCCTTTTCAACAGTAACTACACTGAGGTATAGGGGAGGACGCTACTCCATTCCCTGGATTGTCCCACTTTACATTTACCTTATAGTGTTAACCAAGGCGGAATCAAGTACCATTTTTTGAGTCTTTCGTATGACTCGACCTGGAACTGAACCCCGGTCTCCAGGACCACTGGTGAACACTCTACTCATTCGTCCAGCGGCCCGGTACAAACATAGAAACAATATAACGATGGGCAAATTATTTGTATTAGATAGGAATATTTGAAATCATAAAACTAAGCGCGAGGAAATGAATGTAAAAAGACAAGGAAAGTGCAATTTTAAAAAAGCTAGTGGACATTGAAAATATAGTTAAGATAACAGACTTCTGCTTTAAATAACCAATCAGGGGTTGATTTACCATTAAACAAATAAACTAAGCCATCTTTTGCACACACACATACACGCACACATATGACTGAATGCACTCATTTCTATATACGTACACAAACACACAGTCATACTTATAGACACATACACATACGCACTCAGATATTCAGGAACACATGCACACAAGTTATATTCGCTCACACATGTTCTCTCCCGCGAAGATAAATAGAAATGAAAATACTAAAACAGATATGAAGCTTCTAAGATAGATAGATAGATAGATAGATAGATAGGCACACGTCATTCTTTCTTTTTGTTTATTTAGATGCATGTGCCTGCATGCATATGCACTGAGTGAATCATTACACACACGCTGAATCTTTCCTGTATATTCTTACACATTCTCTCAACCTAATTCCCTCTCACTCTCTTTCTCTCTCTTTCACAAACACACACACACACACACACACACAGACATACACATTCTCTCAACCTAATTCCCTCTCACTCTCTTTTTCTCTTTCTCTCTCTTTTACAAACACACACACACACACACACACACACACACACACACACACACACACACACACACACACACACAGACATACACATTCTCTCAACCTAATTCTCTCTCACTCTCTTTCTCTCTTTCTCTTTCTTTCACAAACACACACACACACAGACATACACATTCTCTTAACTTAATTCCCTGTCACTCTCTTTCTCTCTTTCTCTCTCTTTCACAAACACACACACACACACACACATACAGACATACACATTCTCTCAACCTAATTCTCTCTCACTCTCTTTCTCTCTTTCTCTCTCTTTTACAAACACACACACACACACACACACACACACACACACACACACACACAGACATACACATTCTCTCAACCTAATTCTCTCTCACTCTCTTTCTCTCTTTCTCTCTCTTTCACAAACACACACACACACACACAGACATACACATTCTCTCAACCTAATTCCCTCTCACTCTCTTTTTCTCTTTCTCTCTCTTTCACAAACACACACACACACACACACACACACACACACAGACATACACATTCTCTCAACCTAATTCTCTCTTTCTCTCTTTCTCTCTCTTTCACAAACACACACACTCACACACACACACACAGACATACACATACTTACAGCCCAACACAAGGCACAAGTACACCTTTAAGAATATATTGCTTTGTTTCGAATAATTTTCTCCCGGATTTGACAAGAGTAGACATTTTTGTGATGAAGATTGGAACCTACTTCGAAAATCTTTGGAAACAAAATAAGAAATAGCTTTAATGCTTTAAAAATAACGAAAAGATAAAAAAAAGACGAGAGCAATGAAAAAAGAAAAAAAGTCGAAGACTGTGTGATGCCGGCACCTGTCCAAGTAGCGGATACCGATATATATATATATATATATATATATATATATTTGTAACTGTCTGTAATTTTCTACTATCTATCTATCTATCTATCTATCTTAGATCGTTCGTATCATATTGGTAGCTTTGAATTTTTTCTGTTCTTAGTTTTTTCCTTTTCTATCTATCTATCTACCTATCTATCTCTGGTGTCTGTCTTTCTGTCTGACTATATATATTAACTTACTAAGCTTTTTGCTTAGATGTGGCAAAACGCCAGTCTGTATATATTTCGACGACATACTGCTCTGACACTGCAACGCAGTCTATTATCAAAATCCGCTAGACAGATGGATGAAGGGATGCATCCTCCCCTTCCCTAAAAAGGCTGACCTCGGATTAGCCAAGAACTACCGAGGTATAACACATCCATAGCAGCTAAAATATACAATGCCCGACTACGAAACCGCATAGAACCCAAAATCGACAACATCCTTAGGAAAAACCAAAATGGCTTCCGAAGGAATAGATCCACGACCTCACAAATATTGACCATCCGTAGAATCCTTGAAGACGTACGGGCCAAAAACCTACAGGCGACATTACTATTTGTCGACTTTACCAAGGCCTTTGATTCCATTCACAGAGGAAAGATGGAACAAATCCTACTGGCATCCGGCCTACCAAAAGAAACCTTAGCAGCAATAACGATTCTCTACAAAAATACCAAAGTGAAAGTACGTTCACCGGATGGAGACACAGAATACTTCGACATTGTAGCAGGAGTACTACAAGGGGGACACGCTAGCCCCATACCTCTTTATCATCTGTCAAGACTTCGTGCTTAGAACTTCGATTGATAAAATCAGTGAAAATGGCTTCGAGCTGACAAAGAAAAGAAGCAGAAGGTACCCCGCAAAAACAATTACCGACGCCGATTACGCCGATGACATAGCGATACAGGCAAATGCACCCAACCAAGCCGAAACACCACTGCATAGTTTGGAACGAGCAGCCGCAGGCATTGGCCTCCATGTTAATGCACACAAAACGGAATATATGTGCTATAATCAAACAGGCGACATCACCACACTAGACGGAACCCCTCTGAAACTAGTTGACAAATTCACCTACCTTGGACGCAGCGTCTCATCAACCGAAATAAACAGCGACACACGGCTTACAAAGGAATGGACAGCTATCGATAGGCTTTCGATCATATGGAAATCAAACCTGACTGATAAAATGAAACGCAGTTTCTTCCAGGCAGCGGCACGATATGATGATGATGTATATATATATATATATATATAAAGTCTGATAAGACATTAAACAACTCCTCCATATATATATATATATATATATATCATAGTGTATATTTTGAGAGTGATGGTTTGCTTTGGTGTTGCATATCAACCTTTATGGGTCATTTTAAGCCGAAATTTGATTATTTTATTAATGCTTGATTGGAATCATCACTAAATTTTCAAAGTTCAATTACCATTTTTTGCACTTGCTATCGAGTATAGCAGTCAAATAAAGATAAATTAGTATGTGACACAAGGTAATTTTTCATATATATTTATATATATATATATATATATATATATTTCCATCAAGTCAAGTTAATAGCAAGGATTCCCGGGACTGGCTGTCTCTCTCTTTATCCCTTCCTGTTGTATACCGACGTAATGAGGCAGTAACACTTTTTAACCAAAATATAAATTTCTCTTCTTTATTACTCGAAGGGGCGAATTTGGCTATAAGTGTGTGTGTGTGTGTGTGTGTGAGAGAGAGAGAGAGAGAGAGAGAGAGACAAAGACGAAGGACTCTGACACAGAACTTCGACTAAAGCTGACAGAGGACTGCTATATAGACACTTTTTTTTAGCCACGTTGTGAGTCTATATTCAGGGCCTAACCGCTTTGCTTTTTTGACGGAAGGTTCTCAGCTGGAGGCCGCCGGGGACTGCCTGTGAACGCCCCCACCCCCAGCGCTTTTGCTGACCTAATCTGACTAACTTGACTACCCTTCCGACTGACTGTTCTGTCTGTGGGTATCTGCGTTTATATAATTTCCTAGCACCGATACGTTCCTTCCGGTTCTTCTTCCGGCTCTCAACCCACGTGATCTTCTTCTACTGTTCTCTTGTTTTCACAGCTGGAACATCCTGTTTAGAAATCCTTAACTTCCTTTAAATCCAGCAAAATGTTGCCAACATTTCAACTTAAATTCATCTTTTGTGAGCATATCTAACAAATTAGCACAGAGATTAATAAAAATAAAACCATATAACGTATTAAGTATGAAATTTACGTTATTTCCCACATTATTTCCAACAGTTGATGTACTGATTGCAAACACTAACTGAAACATCAACAGCACCCGGGTAGCCAGTCTCAAAGACTCAAAAAAATGGAATTTGATGCCGCCTTGCTTAACGGTCAGCATTTTAGGGTACGTATCTAGGGTATAGTGGAGCAATCCAAGGAAAGGAGTAGCACCTTTCTCTACACATCGGTGTTGTAGCTATTGAAAAGGGAGCCTTCAGATTGCCCTCGACTAGGGTCGCCAACTTTGCTTATATATCTTCAAATATTTTAATCTCGTGTAAGTAATTTATATGGTTTAGTATGGTTAATAAAAAGATAATCATTATTTACATGTTTCGGACTATTGTCCTCATCTTTGTCACCATGTTTATCACAACGTTTCGGCCGTTGTAAGCTCCGGCCTTCTTCAGGTGCTTGGAATGTCGAACTTAACCCTTTATTTTGCTTGCCGGGGTTGACTGTTTTAATTCCACCTGCTATGTTTTATTGGATGTCAGTTCTCAGTTATCGCCTGTTAATTTCCCCTCTGAAAGTTCTCCACTGCCTTCACCGGGTATTAAACTCACACTCTTTGGGTAGGTCACTGGATCTAACCAACGCCTTTATCCACTGTGCCATGTGTCCTTGAGGGGAAAAAATGATAATCCTTCATAAAGAATTAAGTCAAAATTTAGTTTAAAAACTGAATTGGAGCCTGTTATGTAGAAGAATGTGCCGATACCGCCTGGTGTGGTTAGAACACTGATCTCCAGCTAATAAATATGGCTGTTGAAATGGATTGTACTACTGGGGTCATTTGACTACAATTGGTGGATATATAAATTGGTCTGGTAGAAGTTTGAGGCATGCGATGCAGAGTAGCATTTCGAGTTAGCTTTCTTTTAGCATTCCATACTCTGTATTCGACATTGTACGAAAGTGAAGAGTCGGCTTAAGTTATCCCCTCACGGTACATTAGTGAACGCTTGTAATATTAAATAAAGAACAAACCACGATATGAGAGGAAATAGAGATATATTCTCAGGAAAAAGTATATACAATAGAGAGACTGTTAGTAGACAAGAACATAAGATTAGTGAATATAGAATAAAGATATAGTCCAACGATAGTATTGGCTTCCGTTATTACGGTAGCAAGTAAGGTGATCAAGTGCGATCTCCAGTCTCCAACGCTTTAACACTATTCCGATAAGAAGCTGCTCTTCACCTTCTAGTCTGCCCTGGTATTAGTAGCTACTGCTATATATGGCAGATGGACAAGTTCATTGTGTGGGAAAAGGTGGGTGATACCCAACAATTATAAAAGTTACAAAGAAGAATCGTTTCGAACATTACAAAAGAGCCTCAACATCAGATGTAGTTTAATGTCATATCCAAAGCACATCATTTAGGGGGTGTCTTAGCCCTTTATAGGGGATACATTAAGCATATTCCAATCCCCCATAGACAGAACGGTAAGATTTTTATTTTGTAATACCGGATATCCAATATTTGTCTCTGTCTCCCACCAGACAGGATTTGACACAAGGTCAATGACCCGAAGATCGATTATAGAAGGAGTGTAGGGAAGGAGAAGGTCTAGCACGAGCTGACGCTCGAACCCTGCTGGCCTATGCTGGTCATCGGCCCACTTGGTGCAATGTGGGCCTGATGAGCTTAGCTTGTCTTGGACCCAAATCTGGGTCCTGGCACGTATGCCTGCTAATAGCTTAAACTGGATAGCAAGGTCCAGTGCTATACAAGGGGGGAAATCGTTTCAATGTTGCAGCTCGCCCACTTGAAGGTGACCCAACCGAAGCCGACGGCCTTTCGGCCTCTCTACCTCAAGACTGCCATGGTGCATTAACCGTCTGGCACGAATACCAGACAGTCCGCTGTACAGTCAGCGTAAATGCCGGATATCCAAAGCATTAGATATTTGCTTTATGGATTAAATTATGTCGTATATTCATCAGTGCTGATTTCAAATCACAGTATATAATGAATGTCATGGTAACTTCTTTAGAAAAATTTAACGAACCAGGCCATTGGCCTAATGAGGAGAGTGTTCGCCAATGGTGCGGGAGACCGGGATTCAATCCCATGTCGAGTCATACCAAAGACTCAGAAAATGGTACTTGATGCCAACTTGCTTAACAATCAGTAATATATGGTAAGGATCAAGGGTAAAGTGGAGCAATCCAGGGAATGGAGTAGTGCCCTCGCCTACACCATGGTGTAGTAGCAATTGAAAAGAGAGCCTTCGGGTTACCGTCGACAAAGTTGGCCAACTTTATTTACTTTATTCATTGTTGGTAAAATTCGATGTTTTTTTCAAAATACCTCTATACTACAGGGTCCCTTCATCTTGATCTTTCTTTAACAAATCATTTACTGTGAGGATACTTACTTAACTGAATTAGAAAAGAAATAAACACCTGGATGCTGAGAATAGTATAAAAAAAGAACCGAAAAAGTTAAGTCAATTAAAGGTCAGTTCAAAAACAGTAAAGTGTCTCAAATTCTGTTGAAGTTTAAACTAAAGGCCGTAAAGAAAGCCGTTTTGTTAGTAAACTCACCCAAGAAGGAAAAGGAATATATACACTTCCAAATTGACCCTTTCAACACATATCCTCTTTGCTCTCAGGTTATCATTAACTATCAAGGTATCCTAATTGCCTTAACTCTCTCTCTCTCTCTCTCTCTCTCTCTCTCACACACACACCATATGTCTCAATCAGATATAGCTCTTGGTAAGTCCTCTAAACAACATTCAGTGTCCACACAGAGCTGATGAAAGTAAGTTTTTTTTTTCTGGTCATCCAATACTGGTGCGTCCATATGCAGAAGTCCATCGAAGAACGTCGTTTTTACGTTCATCCTTAATTCAGTTGCTGTGCTCAGCGTATCTTGTTCGTCTTACATGGATGGTTTTTAAAATGGGTAAGGTAAGTGGCCATACAGTTGCTGTTTTGTGGAATGTTGCTTCCTGGATTTCTTCATCAGAGTACGTAGTAGTCTCATGTAGTTCCCATTTGGCTTTTTCTTCATGCGTGTCGTCAACCTTCAGGTGGTGGCAAAACTACAACTCGGGAAAAATTCTCTTTTATTTTATCTGAGACATCGGATCTCTACATAGCAGACCACGCCTCTGTTATGCATATTTTGAAATCACTTTCAGTAGATAATATATTGTTTACAGGCTATGTGAACTGGTCTACTAATTTTAAAGTGGTGATATCTCATTGTTGAAAACACTTAATCAATTTAAGCTAAGTATTCACCATTGGTCTGGGAGATTGGGGTTCAATCCCAGATCGAGTCATACCAAAGACTCAAAAATGGTACTTGATGCCGATTTGCTTAACCCTCAGCATTATAAGGTATAGATCAAGGGTAAAGTGGAGCAATCCGGGGAATGGACTAGAGCTCTCTCCTATATATCGGTGTAGTAGCTATTGAAAAAGGAGCCTCAGGTCCCTCTCGACTAGGGTCGCCAACTTTACTTATATGTCTTCAAATATTTTAATCTCGTGTAAGTAATTTATATGGTTTAATAAAAAGATAATCATTATTTACATGTTTCGGACTATTGTCCTAATCTTTGTCACCATGTTTATCCCAACGTTTCGGCCGTTGTGAGCTCCGACCTTCTTCAGGTGGTTGGAATGTCGAATTTAACCCTTTATTTCGCTTACCGGGGTTGACTGTTCTAGTTCCACCAGTTATGTTTAATAGATATCAGTTCTCAGTTATCTCCTGTTAATTTCCCCTCTGGAAGTTCTCCACTACCTTCACCGGGTATTGAACTCACACTCTTTGGTTATGTCACCCTCGACTAAGGTTGCTAGCTTTCCTTTTTTTAATAAGACAAATAATTTGTATGGCATTCCTATCCAATATTTATTATTTTCAAACATCTATTTGATCCATAAATGAGACTCTACCTTGTTCAAACGCTCCAACTCGGAGAGGGTCTGTTATTAATGACAATGAAAAGGCACTCCACTCTCCCAAGATCTCCAGAACAGGAACCTCACTAACAGATTCAGATTAGTTTGATACGTAGGACAACATCTTACGGGTGCTCTTATCCTTCTAAAGGGGATACAGTCGGCGTTTCTAAACCCCATCGACAAAGAGGTCATTTGTCTAAGTACACCCTTTGGCATTCTCGTCGTCGATCAATGTGACATGCCAGTGATCGGAGATCTTTTTTTTTCAATATTTATGGTGATACTATTTACCAACCCCTCCGCTCGGGCAGGATATGACACAAGTTTAACAGGTTTGAATTCAGAGTTGCCTAACCAAGGCTGAAGAACCTAGTCTGTCCTACTATTCACCCATAGCTGGAGGGAGAATAATTGAATTCATACCTTTCCCAAGGGTATTAGTGCTATGTGAAATGCAATCAGTCTCGTCCAGGATTTGAACTCGTGTCGCCGTGTCCATTTCCTACGACGATAACCATTACACCACGGGCACCTCAATATTTATGGTGATAAGGAAATAAATTCCTTACTCAAGCACATTAGGGTCAATTGAAATCGTATATCTTTGAGCAAAATTCGGACTCATTTATCTCATATGTCAATGCCAAAAAATATTTTTTACATTTTGACATCCTTGTTTAACATATTTTTTTTTTTTTATAAGTCCCTTGAGTCTACTTACTCGGTTCAGGTGTACTCAATTTGTAGATATGAAATTTGAGGAACAGAAATGAAAATTGACTACCAGAGGCAAATACGACACTGATATTCAAAAAATCATGTGAAATCCTCACTCACTTTAAACGCAGATAACAGAAACATTGCTGCCCAATGAAAATCTTTTTATCTCTCTGAGGGTTATTCTATCTATCTATCTGTTTCTCTGTGGTGTACCCGTGGTGTAGTGACTAGCGAGCTGAACAGTGACATCCTAGTAGGTGAGTTCGAACATCAGCCGCACTATTACGTTCATTTCGGACCCCGGGAAAGGATTGACCCCCTTATCCCTCCCGGCTATAGGCTAAATACATGTCTATTTTCTTTAATAGAATATACTTGCAAGAAAACCTGCTGCATAAATGTTGTGATGCTGACAAAAGAAAGACACGGGGAATCCGAAAGGGTTAATAGAAAAACATATATATTCAAGTAATAGAAACAAGATAAAAGTGAACCTGGTTAAACAGTAGCTAGTTAAGAGGAAGCTGTGAATCCAGTGGGGTAGTGACAATCCGTCAGACGAACCGATTCGTTGTATCACAACTCTTCAGTGTGGCTTGACCCGCTCGACCATTCAAGCTGAGATCGAAGCCTGCCAAACTTTACGTTAGACCGATAACTTACCGCTTAGCAATTTCGGCAACCTACGCCAGCTCGGGAATTTAACGCATTTTGTATCAACTTTCGTTTTTATGTTGGAACAAATGTTAGGTCCGGTTTTCTTAATGAATGTTTTAGACAACAGTTATTGCCTCTTGTTATCGTTTAGGAATGATGTGATAGATAGTTTTTATCTTTTACCTTCAAATTATAAGAATATTTTTCGTAATCAATATTCACCGCTAAGTTCGTCCCACTTAAAGAATGCATCAGATAATGTCTTACTTGATGAATAAAACATGTCCTCAGAGAATCTGAAGTAGGGTATCGCCTTTTTTGAGTCATTGATTACACGGCATCATCAGATACCATTTTTTTTTTAGACAGGCTTTTAACTCGTGATGCGAAGTGGACATAGAGTGACATTAAACGCCGTTGTTGGTAGATCAGTCGAAGAAACAGACCTGCTCAGCAATCGAGCGGTGGACTTCATCCAAAAAAGATATTCAAGGAATTGTCCATTGCGAACTGTTAGACAATAAACAAATAATTATCTCTAATCTCTACCGTAATCAACTTCGCCGTTTGAAAACAGATATGGACAAAAAATGTCCCTCTTTACTCAACAGAAATCGAGTCATCCTCCAGCAGTATAATGTCCATCTTCACATAGCTCAATCGACTAAAGGAGCTCGGTTGGAATTGATTGCTTCATCTTTCACTGAAACAAATCTAATGTCCGGTTTTCTTGAATGTTTAAAACAACTTTTTAAAAATATTGCCTCTTTTTATCATGTAAGTAAAAGTAAAGTTGGCGACCTTTATCGAGGGTGACCCAAAGGCTCCCTTTTCAATAGCTACTACACCGCGGTGTAGAGGAGAGCACTAGTCCATTCCCTGGATTGTTTCACTTTACCCTTGATCCTTACCTTAGAACGCTGAGTTTTAAGGAAGGCGGCATCAAGTACCATTTTTCGAGTCTTTGGTATGGATCGACCTGTGATTTAACCCCTGTCTTGTGGACCACGGGCGAACTCTCTACTCATTAGACCAGTTTTATCATGTAGAGTGATACAATTTCTTTAAAATTTAAGAATATTGTTCGTAAAGTTCTTCCTTTCCAACTAAAGAAAGCATTAAGTAAGTAAAGTTGGCGACCGTAGTCAAGGGCGACCTGAAGGCACCCTTTTTCATAGTTACTACACCGAGGTGTAGTAAAGGATTCTACTCCTTTCCCTGGATTGCTCCACTTTACCCTTGATAGTACCTTATATTGCTGAGTGTTTAGCAAGGTAGTATCAAGTACCATTTTTAAAGTCTTTAGTATGACGCGACCTGGGATTGAACCCAGGTCTCTGGGACCATTGTGCGAACACTTTATCCACTTGGCCAGTGAGCCATGTTTAACTCTATGAGTTTTATTAAGGGATCAATGCAAGTACAGCAGCAAAATCTATTGAGAAATCTAATAGTGATAATACATTGAAAGAAGTTGTAGGAAGTGGGTTTTTACGTTCTCAAGTGGGTATTTCAGTCTAAAGGACGAACATCCTTAGTCAACAACAACAAAAAAGATGGTCATCCCCCATCAAGATAATGCCCGTCCTCACACAGCTCAATTGACTATAGTTCTTTTTGAGGATAGCTTCATTCTCCATTTTCTACTGGTATTCAGATTATTAGTTATTTAGGGAATCACACAATTATTTGAATGGTTTTAGGTTGACATCTTGGGAAGACTTGGAACACGAGTTGGTCACATATTTTGCAATAAAACCTAAAAAAGCGTAGCATCAAGTTAGTAGATAGAACGAAGTTCTAGGAAGCAATGGAGGTTTTCTTAATGATTAAATATTTCTATAGCGATAAGTTTTTCATTTATAATATATACTCTAAATTTGGACACTACATTTGTTCAAGCCTGATATATGAGGGGACTGTTAGTGTATGCCGATAAGGGTGTTTTTACATAAAATACGAAATCATCATAGAAATGAAAATTGCGTCCTAATTTTATTAGAAATTACGTCTTTCTTTCGTATTTCCGTCATTTAATTGGTAATGTAATTATTTCGAAATAATTGCTTTTTTAGGAATATATAATCTGAAGAATGCCAGCCTCACTTTGCAATATATATATATATTTCAAAATGAAAATATCTGCAAGTGATTTCGAATTTGGTATTTAAGTTTTTGTTATCATTATTCCATATATGTATTCGTATCTATTTGTTCGAGACGTGTTTTGGACTTTCCAATCCTCTTAATACGACTGAATTGTTGATTGTGTGTTGAACATTTTTATAATAGAGGAAGGTTCATAAATTGTTCTGTTTGATTCAAATTAACCCCAACTCTAATGTCTGACTATCCCATTGAAGTTAATTGGTCGCAACGGTTAAGAATGTTTTTTTATTATCTTTATTTTCCCCCTATTTTTTGTGTCAGGTTTACGACTTCGTATGTCGAGTATGTGTGTGTTTTTTGTTATTAATATATTTGTGTGTATACATATATTTACCTACCGGTCCTTACGTGGAAGATGCAATACAAGTGGAGTTTAACTGGTTTGAATTCAGTTTTGTTTTTTCTAGAACATTTGGCATACCAAAGTTGAAAAGCTCAGTTTACCCTACAATTTACCCATAGCTGAAGGGAGAATTGTTGGATTTATGCCTTTCCCAAGATAATTGTTTGTATATATGTATGTACTCTGTGTATGTATGTATGTGTGTGTGAGTGCTTAAGGCAGCACAATGGATATATGTGTTATTTGTATTCGTGTGTGCTTTGGTATCTGGTTGGTTTGTGTGTGTGCACATGTATATATACATATATAGGATAAAAATTGGAAAAGTGGATTGACCTACACTGAGAACGAATTCAATGATACTTCGTTCTTTATTGAGAAAAGAACTTCTTAAGAATATTTCTCTCTTTCTTACTGAAATTAATCCACCTCTGCTGGTCAAATCTCTAATGAAACTTAATACGCTTGACGGTGCCCAGCCTTGGCCATCTGCCCAGTCAAAACCAATAACCCCTACAACCACCACTTTAATCTATATCTATATCTATTTTTTCCTTTTCTTTCCTTTTCTGTCTCATTTCTTTAGGACTCTTCCACCCTTTTATATTTTTATCATTATTTCATCTATTCCCTCAATTGCTGAACTTTAGAAAAACTCATTTTCATTCTGAGGAAGTTCTTTTTTCAATAAAGAACGAAATATCATTTAATCTGTTGTCAGTGTCGGTTTATCCACTTTTCTACTTATTTTTATCATCCTATTAGATTTACCAAAATCTAAAATTTCTTCATATATACATATATATATATATATATAATTTTCTTGTGATACGTAGGGAATTTAAATATTGCTTTAAAAAGTGAGTGCATGGTATTTGGAACGTTTTAAAATCATAAAAACGAATGAATATCATTAAAAGGGGGACCCTTTTTTTGGGTCACTTGTCTTCAGAGAATTGTCAGTGACAATCAATTTTGTGCTACAGGAAGTGAGCATGGGCTTGCAACTAAAGGAAAATCAAACAGGTGTGAAGAAAAACATATGAAAAAAAAATATATTACCGTAAGTCAGCAAATGCTATATTTGCCATATCATCATCATCATCATCATCATCTTATCGCGCTGGTAGCACGGATATCCCTGACCCTCTCTCGCCACTCCTCTTTATCGTTCATCGCCCTAGGTAGGTCTTCAGGACAACATCCCGTATCCTCACATAGCTGCTGAATGTATGTTCGTGCTGGTCGTCCTGCTTTTGCACGGCCATGTGTGGGGACCCATAAGAGTACATCTCTTATGAGTTCGTCCCTGCTTCTCCAGCAGTGTCCTGCATGTCTGGTTCGTCTAACTTGAATAGTTTTCGTGATAGGGGGCAGGTGGCCGTACAGTTGTTGTCTTGTGGGGTGTGGCCGCCAGGACTTGTTTAAGATTGCACGTAGCATTCTTGTGTAATTGCCGTCTAGCTTCTCCAGCCGTTTTGTTAGCGTCCATGTAGTGCAGCCATATAGCAGTATCGATGTGACCGCTGCCTGGAAGAAACTGCGTTTGATTTTATCGGTTAGGTCTGATTTCCATATAATCGATAGCCTATTGATAGTTGTCCATACTTTCGCTAACCTCGTTTCGATTTCCTTTTCGGTTGATGCGACGGTGCTTCCTAGGTAAGTGAATTTGTCTAGTAGTTTAAGAGGGGTTCCTTCTAGAGTGGAGATGTCCCCTGTTTGATTATAGCACATATATTCCGTTTTGTGTGCATTAACATAGAGGCCTATGCTTGCTGCTGCTCGTTCCAAACTATGCAGTAGTGTTTCGGCTTGGTCAGATGTATTTGCCAGTATCGCTATGTCATCGGCGTAGAGATTAAAATAAATCAATACATTCTCTCAAGTATCCGAATATATACCTCCGAGTATACTACGAACCCGAGCAACTATAATTTAACTTCCACCATTAGCCGCCATCTATTGACCAATCAGACTTGCGCACGCGTGTACAATCCCACTATGTTTACCATCTTGGAAACATCAACAAATGAACTGTAGCTATCCATTCTGGACGCATTACTTATAAGAAATATACAAACCGGAATTATGAATCCAAAAGCAATTCTATACTCCATTGCTTTTTAATAACCTTCTCGGACCATCAGAAGAAAACAACTTTAACGGAACCAACTCTTCTGTCTTACAGTAATGTTTTTTCAATTTTTTTTTTCTTCACCCTTCCAGTATTTTCCTTTAGTTACAACACCATGCTTACTTCCTTTCGTATGAAATTGATTGTTACGGAAAATTCTCTGAAGAGAAGTGACTGAAAGAAAGGGTCTCCTTTTTAAGGATTTTTATTCGTTTTTCATTACTTTAAAATATCCCTAATACCATTCACTCGCTTTTTAAAACAATATATAAAAAGTAAAGTAAAGTTGGCGACCGTAGTCGAGGGCGACCAGATGGCTCCCTTTTCAATAGCTACTTGACCGAGACGTAGGTATGGGCACTACTCCTTTCCCAGGTATATATATATATATATATACTTTTGAATATATACACTCATACACACAAATATTTTCAAGGGCATTAAGTGAATTTAATGTCTATGAAGATGTATTTATCCGAAAAAATATCCATCTGTTTTTAAAGCCATTTAGTGTATGTGCGTATGTGCTTGTGTTTGTGCAGGTGCGAATGTGTGTGCACGCACATGCACATTTAATCAGAATTTGTTTTATTTAAATCTTTCTATGAAACTCCTTTCTTTAATCTGAAGTAAGGAGTTGCCATTGGTCTGGCATTATTTGAACATATATATATATATATATATATATATATATAAATCAGTGGGGATTGGAGGTAATCAGTTTTAATATGGCTCATAATTTTGACATAATTTACAATCTGTGCGAGATGCATACGATAAGTTTCCTGACTTTTTTCGCATGGCCATTTAAAATTGTCGTAGACTCTTGAAAATTCTCTATGTTATTGCTATACATCTTATGAGATGACTGACCAATTTTTATGATTTCAGCTTCAAATGAACAGCTACAGCAGCATTTGGAATACACCCTACTAAAGCCTGGTTGTCACACCTGTTGAATTTCAGAAATGCAATCTGACAATTTAGAAGAACGATATGCAATAAAATTCTGTTTTAAACTTAGAATAAATGGCACAGAAAAGTATGAAATGCTTCAGACTGCTTTTCGATCATCTTGCATGAATCGAGCATCGGTTTTTTAAGTGGCATAAGAGATTCAAGGAGGACAAGGAGTCTGTGAGGGATGACGAGAAGTGTGGGAGGAGTAAGGAAGTCAATACACCAGAGTTGATTGGCCAAAGGGTTAGGGTTAGGGTTACTATGTTGAGGTTTTAAGTGAGTTCAGGAAGAGATTCCGTCGGAAGAGGCCAGCATTCATCAAATCGGGTCAGTGCTATTTCCACCAGGACAATACCCCAGTCCACAACTCCATCCTTGTCACAAACTATTTGACCAAGATGGGCATCAAGGCAGTTTCTCACCCTCACTATAGTCCAGACTTTGCTCCCTGTGACTTTTGGTTATTCCCTAAGCTCAAGGGAGACTGTCGTGATGAGACAATTGATGAAAGAGGCTGTGACGAAGGTCATTGACACGCTCACACAAGAGGACTTCCATGGGGCCTTCTAGAAGTTGTTGGAACGGTTCACAAGGTGCATTGCCGCTGGAGGAGATTACTTCGAAGGGGACTATTGTTTCATGTGTGTACTATCAATAAAAGTGCCCATACGAAAAAAGTCTGGAAACTTATTGTATGCTCCTCGTATATCTTTGGGGGCACTCGTGGTTATCTTTGTAGGAAATGGACGCGGCAACCCGAGTTCAAATCCTATACAAGACTGTTTGTATTGTACATAATGCGAAATCCCTTCGAAAAGCTTTGAATCCAACTATCCTCCCTCCCGCTCCAGGTAAATTGTCAGGCAGATTGGGTTCTTTAAACTTACTATGGTAACTGGTCGAAGAAAAGAAAACTGTGAATTTTAAACCCTTTAAACTCTGTTTTAAAATGGACCTTGAGTCCGTCCTACTCACACATATATGTATAATTTAGAATATATGAAGAATTTTAGCATACATCAATTTTTTTCTAAACTTATCATATATCTTTGATATATGTGGTAGACACAACTGATACTTGACAACTGAGTATTCTACAAAAACTAAAATAAAATCCTCCGTGAAAAAGCCAATTGTCCATGGTTTTGGTTGAATTCAAGGTTCTGATTTGAAACATAATGATAATTTTAAATCTCAATTTTTCTTAGTTATATGTTATCAAGTGTTCCTATCTAACACTAATAACAGATCCATTTGACCGATAGAAGGGAACCAAACAGATACATTCACTTTGGGTCAGAGTGGACCTGAGAGTAATGGCAATAACTTTAGCCTCATCATCAGATGCAGTTTTGTGTCACACCCTGGGCACCCCTTTTAGAGAGGAATCTTACCTCCCCCCCCAGTAGAGGTTACAATTTATGTAATCTAAGATTCACCTTTCTTATGTTGGAGTCAAAAGAACTGAGAGAAAGTAGATTTTGTGGGAAGCTGAAATATGATTGGCTGAGAGATATCCCATGTTAAGCGAGACAGTCTGGGAAGTAATTGCATTCAAAAAATCAATTTGGACCCAAACTCGAAACGAAGCAGTTGCATCAGCAAGGCTTCATATACATATCTTCCCTCTCATTGCGGGTTTCTTAAAAGTAATTACATGGTTTAAGATATCTATTAATATTAATCATCTTATACTTTCAAGTAATTATTCTTAATGCAAATAATACAATATATTGTTTCAAGTACCCAATCTAATGCTTATAATTTTCAAACAGATCTATTCCATCCGTATATGGATCGCTGGTTATTATTTACCCAACTCTTCTTCTACAAGATTGATATTTAATAGGTGTACATGTTATAGTTTGACCTTCGACCCAGCCCCAAAAATGCTATTCCTAGGTGATACACCGGAAGGAAGTGACACATTCCAATGGCCAGTAATCGAAAGAGATTGCGTGGGCGGATTAAGGCTTATGATATGGGAAAAGGTGAAGGTCCCATTGTGCCACTAACAGTGATGCACCGGAAGAGAGTAACCTCTGGACTGCATGACAGTTTTTTTTCGCTTGATGACGATTAAACATCCGATTCAAAGATCCAGTAGGCGATCGTGTGGGCGTTGAGTTATTATTCAACTCAGTTGAGTTTGGGGTGCCGATGGAGTTGCCAGCAGACTCCCAGGGGGTTAGAGACGAGATGTAGTAGGGAAGGCCACACCCGACCGAGGGGGACCTCGGAAATCCCCGATGCAGTTGCCAGCAGACTCCCAGAGAGTTAGAGACGAGATGTGGTAGGGAAGGCCACACCAGACCGAGGGGGCCCTCAGAAAGCCCCGATGGAGTAGACCCTAACATCAGGAGAACAATAAAGACACAACGTGACGGTCATAACAGTGGGGTCAAAATATGAAGTTTACGTTCGGTCTTCAGCATCCTCTCACATGCTAACCTTTCGAACCCTTGCAATAAAGTGAGAGGTAAAAATATTCTAAAGAAGTCTTCATGCGTCTTCCTTCCTGCGTCTTAATTCTTCTTGCGTCTTCCTTCCTTCATGCGTCTTTATCATGCGTCCTTCATTCCTGCGTCTGTCTTTGATATTGTGTCGTTGTGATGCTGAATGAAGATGTATATGTATACAACATACAGCTAGTTTGAATTCAGACTTTTACTTCTCTTTGACTGGTTACCATAAAAAGGCTAAAGAACCCAGCTCGGCATACAATTTACTCATAGCTGAAGGTGGAAGAGAAATATGCCTTTATCGAGGGTTTTAGCGCAAAGTGAAATACAATCAGCTTCGTCCAGGATTTGAACTCAGGTCGCTGATTTCGTTTCTTACGACAATAAAAGTTACATTATGCGCGCCTCTGGATCAGAATAAACTTGGGATAAATGGCAACGGAATTTAAGAAAGAACGAAAGAAATAAGGGAATGGCAACGGAATTTAAGAAAGAACGAAAGAAATAAGGGAATGGCAACGGAATTTAAGAAAGAACGAAAGAAATAAGGGAATGAAAGAAAATTAACAAGAAAGAAAGAAACAAGAAAAAAAAGTACGAAATAGAAAGGAAGATATATAAAAGTTAAGAAAGAAAGAAAGAAAGAAAGAAAGAAAGAAAGAAAGAATGAATGAATCAATGAATCAATGAAAAAGAAAGAAATAGTTATGAATGATAAAACGAAAGAAAGAAACAAAAAAACAAACAAACAAAAAAGGGAAGAAAAAGAACAACCATAAAAAGAAAGAAGAAAAGTAAAAACGAAAAAAAAAGGAAGGTATATGAAGGATAAAAAGAAAGAAAGGAAGATAAAAGAAACAAAGGAAATCAGGAGAAGAACGAGCGAAAATAAAAGAAGAAGAAAAAAAGAAGAAATATAAATCATAGAAAGAAAAAAAGAAAGAAAAATGAAGGCATGGAAAAAATAAAGAAAATTGAAAAAAATCCTTTATATGAAGAAGAATAAGGAAAGAGTGCAGTGTAAAGGAAAAAAAAGAAAGGAACAGAGAAAAAGAAAGATCTTCAGAAGAAAGAAGTCGTAAGAAAAGAAAGTTGACTGTGTAGAAGAGAGAAGATAAAGATAGCAATGGCAGCGATGAAGAGACGTAAAACGGACAAGCGTGAAATTAAATGAAGGGATTGAATATGGGTGTTCCATAAATTCCTTCCTCACCCACAAAACGAGCCTCCGTCATCCACTCACTTCGCCCGGGAGACGAATTGGTTTTCAAATGAGACAGATTTATGTGAAAGATTCGTCTTTTCCACTGTTCCCTGGCTGTCAGTACCCAACACAGAGACACATATTTAAGAATGGGCAGTGAGCATAAACATAACAAAAACACAAATTCACGTGCTTATGAAGTATAAATGTAACTCCGAAAACAATCCCTGGCGCAAATATTTTTTTCTTTAAATTAACAAAGGTGAATTAAGTTGCGAGGTTGTTGTTAGAATATCAATCGAAACTACATGTACTCACTTAGATCAATAGAGAAATGAACGAAAGGGTGCAATGCTCTTCTCGAAGAAAGGTGACCTTACAATCACTCGGAACTACAGGACATTCTTAATTTGTAACTAATCAGAAAGCCCCAATTTGTTTCGAAAGTAAAACAATTGCTTTCTTCAGGGCTGGTAATCTAAATTGAATATTTCTCGCTGCCTCCCACCAGACAGGATTTGACACTTAGGCCTTTTTTATTGTAGGGGATTTAGGGAAGAGTAATCTAAATTGATTCATTCAACAAAAATGTCTAATTTATTCAGAAATTTATTTTTAAAGCAAAGAGGATACCTCCTTGTCCCCGGCGATCCTCATTAACATTTTAGTTGCCCTTTTATTTTAGACAGATAAGAACATATATAGATACATAGATAGGTAGCTAGATAGAATTGGTTTCTTTGTTAATGGCATATCAATCTTGGTAGGTTATTTAATGCCAAAGCCATATTTGTAGAAGGACAGTAGTGGGATAAAGGGGATTAATGCCTTTTCCAATGTTATTAGTCCGAAAATGAAAGTAATACCCAGACTGGAGTTCGAACTTGCTAACTACGATGTCTCAGTCCAGTATGTTGGCCATGAATTCAATTGGTTCTTTTAAAAATAAAAAAATCACAATTAATTAGGTAGAAAGTAAATTCAGTTAGCGGAAGGAAAAGCTCCTCTTGATCAAAACTAACAGCTGCCAGCCAAGAAGAAAAACTTCAGAAGAGGAAAGAACATTTCAAGAATTTCTTTCTGAAATCACATATGAACACTATGTAGAAATTATACATAGGAAACTAGACATCAAGCATGGACACTTCGTGGAGGAAAAACTAGACACAATTCTAAAACTATCTAAAGCTAAAAAACTGCAGACATCGATTTAATATTTCCTGAAGTAGGCTTGCCATATCGGCTGAGGCTGTAGAATACACCGACTGCATCTCTGCTGAAGAGTCAGACCCCACCCCGACAACGAGTGTCCTGTTTATGACAATCCAGTCAAGTAGGGCTGTAGAATACACCGACTGCGTCTCTGCAGAGGGGTCAGACTCCCCCCCCCCCCACGAGTGTCGTGGATATGACTCAAAACCATCTCAGCTAGTCGGCTAGGATTGCAGAATACATCTCTGCAGATGGGTAAGAATTGTTTAAAATAGAACTGCTTTTGACATTAAAACTGTGTATTTATACCATACTGAATTGTTACGAATAGAACTGTTTCGACATTTAAGTGTGTGTAAAGAAAAAAACTTCTTTTAAACTGATTTGTTTGAAATAGAACTGTTTTTATGCTAATTGAGTTGTTTGAAATAGAACTGTTTTTTGACATTGAAGTTGTGTACTGATGCCAAACTAAATTGTTTGAAATAGAACTGTTTTTAACATTTAAACTGAGTACTAATGCTAACCTGAATTATTTGAAATTGAACTGTTTTTGAAATTTAAACTGTGTATTTATGCTTAAGTGAATTGTTTTAAATAGAACTATTTTGACCCTTAAATGTGTGTAACCAAAAACTATACTTATACTTAACTGAATTGTTTAAAATAGAACTGTTTATATGTATAAAAATGGACTGAATATTAAATAACCTACAATGGTTGATGAGCCATAAAACCAAACCAAACCAAACGTGCAGAAGAGTAAAGCCTGTCCACCAAGAACGCAGTGTCCTCGGTAGGACACACGACTAAATCTGATGATGAGACTCTACTTCTGGGTGTTGTCTCCGCTTTGTTGCCTTTTCTCCCAAGTCCACTCTGCCTTGAGTGGAGGTATCTCCTCACCACTTAGATACTCGATCGTGCCTGGCGATTTCGACAACATGGAAGTATGATTATTCCGATAAAATTAAACGGTATTCTTCCAAGCAGTAGGTGTGTTCATACTACTATATAGATGCACCATATAGACGCTAACAAAATGCATAGAGAAAAAAGCTAGATCGGAACTACACAAAAAAAGTGTTTTGAACAAATCCTGGAAGCAACACCCCACAAAGCAGCAACCGTATGGTAACCTGCTTACTATCTCAAAAACCATTAAAGCAAGACTAACAAGATATACAGGATTATGCCATTAAGCAAAGAAATTAAAGTACATGCCAGAAAAGAAAAGTCTTTCTATTATTCAACTGTGAAAGACTCGACAAGAGTCAAATAAAAAAAGAATTAGAAGAATCCAGTTCCTGATCAGTGAAGTGCATTTGCTGTCACTTGATCCGGTAATTGATATTGTCAAAACTCGATCACTCTACGCAAGAAACAAAAATATGATGAAAACAACTGGAATAGTGAAAATACTTGTTGTCACTTGATTAAGATTTCCGATTTTCATGATGTTAATACAAACCAGAAAAAAGAATAGTTTGCAAATAAAGAGAGACTTGCTGCATCTCTGCAGTGGGGTAAGACCTCCCCAACGAGTGGCCTAGTCGGCTGGGGCTGCGGAATACATCGCCTGCATCTCTGCAGTGAAGTAAGACCTCCCCAGTGAGTGGCCTAGTCGGCTGGTGCTGCAGAATACACCGCCTGCATCTCTGCAATGGGGTAAGACCTACCTCGTGGGTGGCCAAGTCAGCTGGGGCGGTAGAATACACCACCTGCATCTTTGCAGAGGGGTAAGACTTCCCGAACGAGTGGCCTAGCGGGCTGCATAATACATCGCCTGCATCTCTGCAGTGGGGTAAGACCTCCTCAGTGAGTGGCCTAGTCGGCTGGGGCTGCAGAATACATCGCCTGCATCTTTGCAGAGGGGTAAGATCTCGCCAATGAGTGGCCTAGTCGGCTGGGGCTGCGGAATACATCGCCTGCATCTCTGCAGTGGGGTAAGACCTCCCCAGTGAGTTACCTAGTTGGCCGGGGCGGCAGAATTCACTGCCTGCATCTCTGAGGAGGGGTAAGACCCCCCCAAACGAGTCTCCTAAATATGACACTAAACAATCTGAAAGTGAGACAGGAATTTTGTGGAATGTGGAGTACACCATCTTTGCCATTGCTCCCTGGTCCACACGGACCTGGAGTGGTAACACTTGATAGGGTCCTATCTATAAATCAAATACAACTAAACTGTGTACTTATGCTAAACTGAATACCTTGCAATAGAGCTATTTTGACTTTTTAATTGTGTACTTATGTCAAACTGGATTGTTTGAAATGGAACTGTTTATATGTATAAAAATGGATTTAGTATTAAATAACCTACAATGGTTGATATGTCATGAAACCAAACAAACTAAATCAATCCTCTTACCTCTGTTTGACATTTAATTTGGGAACAAACAAATGACATGCTAAATTGATTAGTTAGAAATAGAACTATTTGATCCTTTAACTGTATCTGCAAAATGTGTTTACAAATCATATATTTGATATATATGTATATATATATATATATATATATATATATATATATATATAAAACCAACAATGTTTGATATGCCATAAAACGCAAGTGAAACAATCAAATAACCCTAGACGAGGTGACATGCTGTTAAATTCAATCAGTCAATCAATCAATCAAAGGTAATAATGAATTAAGCAAAAAGAAAGAAAAAAAAAAAGAAATCAAGAAATTAAATGAGGAATGCGATTTAGAGTGGCTTTTGATAATATATTTAAATCATATTTTGTCTATTGAGGGTGAATGGAATGATTGGCTGGATGGTTCGAAATTTGCTTTTAAGGGAGATAGATATTTAAAATCATATAAAACTCTTTGACCTCACATTGAATATTGTACTCTGACCTGGACTTTAATGCCGAGATAAGAAATTTGGAGAAAAATAATGAGAATAGAGGACATACAAAGAAGAGGGACAAAATAATAAAAAGTGTAATAGAGTTACAGTTACAGGGAAAGATTGGAAAAATTTGGATTGACTACTTTTGTAGAAAGAAGAAAGGGAGGTAATTTAGTTGAAACTTTTAAGGTAATCAATGTAATTTCTAATTATAGTAGACAATTTTTCAATATTTCTCTGCAAACTTGAAATTTCCAAAATGGAGTCTTCAAATAAATTATGATTTTTTTGCTTATTGAGGAATATTTCCATATTAAGAAATTGCCGGATCAGATCAAAAACAGCTAAAGGGTAAAAAAAAAATTAAATTGGATTGGATGGTTTCAGAGAAAATGGTAAGTAAACAATTTAAGCATTTTTGGGAACTGTTGAACGAATTAATTGACGGAATTTCATCTGTATATTATTAATTGTGTACATGTTCTGTGCAAAGATATTTTTCCTTCAAAATGTTGATGTGAGAAGATAGTAAAAAGCGAAGATGTCAAAGGAGGCATTAGAAACAAATGAAAATAAATAATAATATTAATCAATCAATTATTTACGGTTATTTATAAACGCCAATGCGTCCTTCCGATTACAAACTGTTTCTTCACTTGTAGTCTAACCAATTCTAATAAATTGTCCATTTGAATTTGTGAGATGTGATTCTCTTCCAATAACTGTACATTGACTCATTCAGGCCAGTTTTCATGTAGGCTTTATAGGCATTCTTTTGCGGTTTGATAATTAATTGTAAATATGGATCTACAGCATGTTGTAACATTCCACTTGGCTGGTTTTGGTTTGGTTTGGTTTTATAGCACATCAACCATTGTAGGTTATTTAATGCCAAATCTATTTTTATACATATAAATAATTCTATTTCAAATAATTCAATTTAGTATAATAATAGATTTTGTTCACACAATTAAATGTCAAAACAGTTCTCTTTCAAACAATTCAGTATAGCATAAGGACAGAGTTTAAATATCAAAAAACATTTCTAATTCAAACAATTCAGTTCTGCATCAATACACAATTTTAATATGAAAAAACTGTTCTATTTCAAATGATTACGTTTAGTATATAAAACAGTTCTATTTCAAACAATTCAGTTTAGTATAAGTATAGTTTTTACGTATAAACAGTTAAATATCAAAACAATTCAGTTCAACATAAGTACAGTTTAAATGTCAAAAACATTTTTTGTTTTCACACAGCTAAATGTAAAACAGTTCTATCTCAAACAATTTAGTTTAGCATAATTATACTGTTTAGTTCTATCTAACCCATAGATAGGATCCTATCAGGTGCTACCCCTCCGGGTCAGAATGGACCAAGGAGCGATGGCAATATTGGGATACTCCGCATTCCCCAAAGCTCCAGCATATCCAAGACACTCATTTGGAAAGTCTTACCCCTCTGCTGAGATGTAGTCGGTGTATTTTGCAGCCCCAGCAAAATGGGCCAGTTTCCATTTGAATTTGTCAGACGTGATTCTCTTACTACTACTCTACACTGACTCATTCTGGCCAGTTTTCTTGTCTTATGTAGGCTTTATAGGCATTCTTTTGCGGTTTGATAATTAACTGCAAGTGTGGATCTACAACATGTTGTCGTAACATTCCACTTGTTTGCAAGCTGGACCTCGTTTATTTTAAACAAGTTAACGACTTGCGATTCCAGTTCAGGTTAGGTAAGCACACATGTAAAATATCAATTCGCCCTCCTCACTGGATTCTGTAGATTTTTCTGCGATAGTTTTTCACTCATGTGCTTTCCATGAAGATCTATGTTTGATATGCGGAGAGGACAAGTTGATTGCATGTTTTAAGAAAACGAGAACTGTCTCGTAAGAATGCGTACGGCTACAGTATCTCTGTTTTGAGAAAAAACTTGCCGATTCTTAAAACCTCGAAAGTTATAGTGTTGGGGATAGGGTGTGAATACTTAAGACACTTTCCCTATTTCGGGATTTTTGTGCTTTTATGCTCATGATATTGTCAAATCTGAGTAACTCACATTCGAATTGCGTTCTGCTTGACATTTTATGACCATCTTACCTGTTGGTAGATTTCTTAAATTTTAGAGATAATAAAAAGAATATTGAATATAAAGCTTTCCCCTCAAATCTCTCTCTCTCTCTCTCTCTATATATATATATATATATATATATATATATATAAATATGCAATAATTTTAGTCAGCATACACGCACACGCTCACACACACACACACACACACACACACACACACACACACACACACACACACACACACACACACACACATATATATATATATATATATATAGGGAGAGAGAGAGAGAGAGAGATGTATGTATGTATGTATGTATACATATTTATAACTATATACATATATATGTATGTATATATATGAAGAGAGAGAAAGAGAAATGAACACATTGATAGAGAGACAGACTAGTAGAGAGAGAGAGAGAGAGAGAGAGAGAGAGAGAGAGAGAGAGTCGTAGAAATCCGAGGACAAAATCGCAAAGCGTGCAATGAATTTTGATGATCATATATCTATATCTACATCTAAATTCACACACACACACACACACACACACACACACACACACACACACACACACACACACATATATATATATATATATATATCTGTGTGTGTGGACTTAGATTATTGCATTAAAAGCGAGCACACACTTTTATTGTTATATTCTCAATATTTCGGCTGATACGACCTTCAGCCTTTTTCATGTGTTTCTCGTCAGACTCAGGAGCCTACACAGAACTTCGAACCGAACTCTTTATTCAATCAACGGGGGTAAATTGTTTTAATTCTGTTGACCATAACCGAGTACAAGTTTTAAGCTATAGAAGTGCTGAGTAAAAGTATTTTTCGTAAAGTAATGGAGTTGATTTTGAGTGGAGGGAGCGTTGGATGGGGATAAATATTATTAATTATTATATTGATTGTTTCTAGAACTGGAACATTTGTGAATAAATTTTCCACATCTCGAGAGGAGTCCTTTGTTTGGTTTGTGGGTTTTAAGGATTTAGATACGACTGAGGTACCATTTTATGGTCCCCATGGAAATATATTCACCCAGAATGATGGAATGGTGATATGGTCAATTTTGGTTCCTATTTTCAGTCATTTTTATATGTCAGCCCTTGAAAATGAGGTTTTTAATTCCATCAATAAACATAACGTTTATTTAATGTATGTTGATGTCATACTCCTTTTCACCAATAGCCCCGATAAAATTAACACAATACAAGAGACATTTCAAAATAATTATGTTCTCAATTTCACACAAGAAATCAATATCAACAATAAAATCTCATTTCTTGGTGTACTAATAGACACAAACAACATTGACCGATTTATCACCTCCAAATATAAAAAAAAAACCTACTTACATTAATCCCTGCACCGTCATTTTCCAAAGTGAATACCTTTTCCGTTATGAAAGAACAATAATAAAAACACTTATTTCCAGAGCTAAGCTACCATCCTCCTCTTAAACTATCTTCCTTAACGAACTTAAAAATATAAAACAAACCCTTATCAATAATGGTTTTCCCGACTACATTGTTGATACTGAAATTAAACATATCCTTTATAAAACCAAACAACACTACATAGACAATATAAACCATAAACAATCAATAAACCTATACAAAAACCAATATCATAGTAATTATAAGATAGACAAACACATATTAAAAAATCTTATCCAAGAAAATGTTCTTCCAACGGATCCTACCAAAAATGTTTGACTTATCATTCACTGCAACAAATTTAAAACCTCAAACCTAATTATTTCTAATTACACTTACCCCTCCAATGAACTTTTTGATAAGACCAACATCATATATATGTTCAAATGTCCCTTGGGACACTGTGTCTCTAAAGAAAATAATACGTATATTGGTCTTAATACTACAACTCTTTCTAGACGGCTTACAATGGACCTTTATGATTCTTGCTCCATAGCCTTAGATGTTAAACCCCATTCTATTTCCAAATCCAAATTTCGAAAAATTCTAGTTAAAACACCACTTTAATAGCATACGAAATATAAAAGTAACGACTACAAATCCTAGACGTCCTACGTATAAAACAAAAAAAATCTAAAATCAATAGAAATAATTTTGAAAATAGCGACCATGTTTTTAAATGCCTCTAGACTTTTTTTGCTTTTGTTTTTTCTAAATATTCCATATTTCTTGATAATATTCTATTTCCGTTGATAGCATTCTTTTTTTTTAATTCATCAGCATCTCAGTTTTATCCAATTCTGCATTTATGTAATTTTGTTATGTTATAAAACCCAAAAAACTTTCAAAACTCTTTATAAACACTCTTTACATATGAAAGCAACCCCTGATGATGGCCTATAGGTTCGAAAGCTCTCGGAAGAATTTTGGTAAATTTATCCACCAATTCCAACCTGAAACCAATACACTTATCAGGAAACTTACAGCCTAATCACACACACACACACACACACACACACACACACACACACACACACACACACACACACACACACACACATATATATATATATATATATATATATATATACTGATTGAAAATTATTGCACGCTGTGAGATTCTCGAATTTATCCTTCCCTCCAACACTCTCGTTCTCTCTCTCTCTCTCTCTCTCTCTCTCACATACACACACACTCTCTCTCTAAATCTCTCTAAATCTCTATGTGTGTGTACGTGTGTGTGTATGTCTGTGTATATCTCCACCTCTCTGACTCTTACTGTCCGTTTGTCAGCCCCCCCTCTCTCTCTCTTTCACTCTCTCTTTCGCTATATATATATATATATATATACAGAGTGAGAGAAATGGCTAGATGAAGCGATAGACAAGAAGGTCGAGAGTGAAAAACAGAAAGACAGAAAAAGAGAATACACCCCCCCCCCATATATATATATATATATATATATATATATATATATGCTTGTGTATATACACACATATACATATTTATATATGTTATATTTATAAAAATATTTAGAGATGAAATTTCTATTATTCATTGATTCTTGTGAGTCATTTTTTTTCGTTATTTTTAATACCTTTACCACAATGTTTCGAGCGAGGTACAGATTTGTTTTGTAGAAAACTTAAAATATATCACAAGTATTAATAAAACTGAGAACTATTAGGCTTCATGTAATTTTTTTCTAATCTCTATCCGCTAGACTTATGAGATCACATGACAATAGGCTTATCTTAGACAGGTCTTTCTGCGGCAACCTTTTGACAACTTGTGTCTTTTATGAGACAAACTATATCGGTCTATATATTGTTTTAGTTGCCAGTTATACGATTTTGCTTGCAAGACTGAACTTGCTCTTAGAAATCACATGCTATCCCACAGGTACCTTTTGCGGAATTAAGATGGTTGGTTTAGTTTCTTTGTTTAATGGCATATCAACTCTTTTTAGGTTATTTAATTCCAAAGCCATTCTCCTAGAAGAACAGTAGTGGTACTATTTAACCCATAGCTGTGAGGATTAGGGGGTTCATACCTTTCCCAAGGGTATGAATTAAGATGGCTTTCACCAGTAAAGGAATGTCAGTCACAATGAATAGAGTGATAGTTATCAGACTTTACATATGAAAACTCACAACTTTTTAGACTATGACTTAATGTTTCTTTAATCATTCATTTGCAATTTTCATTGTATCTGATATGCTATTGTCGACATAAGACGAAGCTTGATAGATTGTATCGTATAGAGTATTCGGACTATTGTCTTAAGCTTTATTGTTATATTCTCAATATTTCGGCCGATGCAACCTTCAGCCTTTTTCAGATGTTTCTTGTCGCACTCAGGAGCCTACACAGAACTTTTCGTAAAGTATTAGTGTTGATTTTGAGTGGACGGAGCGTTGGATGGTGGTAAATATTATTTATAATTATATTGACTGTTTCTAGAACTATTTCACTTTTTTCAAAGCAAATACACTGTTTTATTTCCGTTCACAAATAGATTAATGCCTTCTGATGTTTGCTGTACGTTACGCAGCAGGGATTCGGCTTGGGCTGGTGTATTTCCAAAAAAGCAGGATCATCTGCGTAGTCACTGTCTGTTATTGTTTCTTCAGAATATCATTCACCGCTTGGCTTTTTTAATAGTACATAAAAACACGGCCACCTACCATCTATCACGAAAACTATCCAAGTTAGACCAACCAGAAATACGGGACACTGTTAGAGTTGTGGGAACGAACTCATAGGCGACATACTCCTGTGGACCCCTTCACATGGACGAGCAAAGGCAAGACGACCAGCTGGAACCAATATACAGCAGCTATGTGCCGATACAGGATGTAGCGTTGAAGACCTTCCGGGAGTGATGGACGATAGAGACGGGTGGCGAGATAGGGTCAGGGAGATCCGTGCGGGCAGCACGACATGATGATGATGATGATAATATATATATTAACAGTTATTGAAGAACATGCGAAGTCATTTCTCTTCGTGGCGTGTCTAACTACAGTGCAGTTTACTTGGCGGTACCCATCTCCTCCTCAAGTAACATTCAACAGTATGCATTGTGTTACCTGTGACGAGCTACTAGGAAGATCACTAGCCTTATCTCATGCTAAATATACACGAGGGAAATGATTTTACAATATTTTAAGAGCTCTCACAGATGAAAGTCTGTAGGTGCTCTTAAAGTATTGGGAAGTGATTACATGGCTCACTTAAGAGCATTAGCCTGAAGTTGACTCAGTATGATGTCTCAGCTGGATTTTTAACTCATTGACCTTAAGAAATAAGGTTTATCAATTCACTTCCTGGAGAAGGGATCTATCTATCTATCTATCTATCTATCTCATTATGCACCCCAGTCGGCTGGGGCTGTAGAATACGCCGACTGCATCTCAGCTGAGGAGTAAAAACCCCAACCAACGATTATGACACTAAACTGCAACTGATACTATTTACCAACCCCTCCGCTGGGGCAGGATATGACACAAGGTCAGTTTTTAAGCGGAGTTTAACAGGTTTGAATTCAGAGTTTTCCTTCTAGACTAGTTGCCTAACCAAGGCTGAAGAACCTAGTCTGTCCTACTATTTACCCATAGCTGGAGGGAGAATAATTGGATTCATACCTTTCCCAAGGGTATTAGTGCTATGTGAAATGTAATCAGTCTCGTCCAGGACCTGAACTCGTGTCGCCGTGTCCAATTCCTACGACAATAACGACTACACCACGGGCACCTCCCTAAACTGCAACTGATGATGCGGCTCCTGTCCTAGAGAATTGGGGAATGTGGAGTACGTTGTCATTGTCATTACTCCAAGGTCCACTCTGCCCCGGAGCGATAGTACCTGATAGGACCTTATATATGGGTCAAATACAACAGTTCAATCTTTTACTAGGGATTATCATTCATACTAAACAGAACTATTAGTGCTAAATAGCATTTCTTGAAACGATTTTACTTTGAGCAAATAAAGGACCAATGCCAAATAGAATGATTATTGTTGGGTAACAGAACTGGAACTCATTAACCGTATTTGACGGCATATAAGATGCGCGGATGTATAAGACGCTCGCTCACCAATTTCAGCAGGGCAAATCAAGAAAAAAGTTCTAGTGAAAAAAATTTCTAATATTAAACGTAATGAAATTAACATAATATATTTCATCGAAGATAACACTTTTAATCTACATAAAAGCCTTTTAAATAATGACAATAGGTACATGAAAGTTACTCTTAGCTAAGAGGAGTTGCCAGGTGGCTAATTTTGGCCGACTATCGCGAATCTAAAACCTACATATTGTATATAAGACGCAAGGGAATTTTAAAAGATGTTTTTAGTAAAAAATGGTGCGCTTTATATGCCGACATATATGGCAACTATGAGCAAACAATTGAACTCTGTCTCGTTTAAAGATAATGTTACTTACTGACCACTCACATACAAATCATATATATATATATATATGTGTGTGTGTGTGTGTGTGTGTGAACAGGATTTGGCGTTATAAAACCCACATGGATAGATATACCATCAAACACAACCACCAAAATCCTGCCATATGTTAGTCTGTTCTTATATATATATATATATATATATATATATATATATATATATATGATAAAAAAATGAATGAACGTTTATCCAAATCTCTTAGTCTTTGGTAAAGATCATAGACTGAGATGAATGTCTATTCGAGGCATTTAATATGAAAAAAAAAACTAGGCGTAGGAGGCATTCGTGGTGTAATCGTTATTGTCGAAGATAATGTACATGGCAACCGGCTTTCGATTCTTGGACGAGGCTGTCTGTATTTCCCTTAGCGCGTATACACTTGGAAAAGGTATGGATCCAACTATGGGTAAATAGTTGGGCAGATTGGGCTATTTATCCTTGGTATGGCAACCAGTGAAGAAGAAGGTAAAGTTTGAATTCAAACCTGTTAAAGTCCGCTTAGAAATTCGTTTGCTTTGGTTTAGCTTTATGATATGTCAACCATTGTTGGTTATTCAATGCCAAATCCTGTTTTTACATATATAAAAATTATATGATTTGTAAACATATTTTGTAGATACACACTGTTAAATGTTTAAACTTCTATTTTAATCATATCACATTATCATAAGTCAAAGTTAAATGGTTGCAAGTATTGCTACGTATTACGAACAATTCAATTACCATATTTGACGGCATATAAGATGTATCATTTTTTTTACTAAAAATATCTTTTAGAATTCCCATGAGTCATATATGACATAGGTAGGTTAAAAATTCGCAATAGTTGGCCGAAATTAGCTACCTAGTAACTCTTATTAGCTTAGACTTTACAGTAACTTTCATAAACCTATTGTCATCTTTTAAAAGGCTGTTATGCAGATTAAAAGTGTTATTCATTGATGATATTCATTATATCAATTTTATCACGTTTGATATTAGTACTGTTTTTTTCTTGATTTGCCTTGCTGAAATTGAGAGGCGTCTCATAGACCCGTGCGTATTATAGGTCGTCAAATACAGTAAACATCAGTCATTTGTTTACACACAGTTAAATGTAAAAACAGATCTATTTCAAACAATTTAATTTTGCATGAGCCATTTGTTTGCTCTTGGTTTAAATAACAAACAATACTATTTGACCCATAGATAAGACCCTATCAGGTGCTAACATTCCGGCCAGAGTGGACCTGGGATCGATGGCAATGAAGGAGTACTCCGGATTCCTTAAAGCTTACGTATTATTGGCGCCTCATCATCAGATTGTTTAGAGTCTTATCCAGGACACCTGTGGGGTGGGGGTCTTACCCTTCAGCAGGAATGCAGTCGATGTATTCTTACAATCCCAGCTGAGTGGGCTTAATTAAAAATTGATACATCCTGCTCGTGCTCAAGACTTGGGTAAATATAAGAAAAAGCAACGTTCAGCTTTCTTTAACCATAGTTTATTCTATTTTAACCAAGTATTGGGTACCGGTTCATTTGCCTAGTGTTTGCTAAGTCGACTTAAAAATGGTCGCCCTCGACTACAGTCACCAACTATACTTTTACTTTTGGTCTCTGAATCGTAAAGGATTCACGAGGCTCATCAACCCCCTTTTACTACGCGAATTAGCGTAATGATGCACCTAGTTGCACAGTACGTTAAATTACATGAAGAAGTTTATGTATTCCCTTATCTAAACTTATCAGCAAATTAGTGGGGGTAGCGTTTAGAGACGAGGGCCGCTCTTCCACGCAAGAGGTAACCGAGAAATAAAAAGTAATATGATCCCTGGTGTCTGTTGTTAGACGAGATATTCTCAGCTAGTCTACAGATTCATCCAATGAGAATGAAATAAAAAGATCTGGACGGAACATATTAGTCACAATTTTTTAATGTTTTATTTTTATTTGTTGTTGTTGTTGTTGTTCGTCATCTAAGAAGACAAATCGATGAGTCTTTGGAACCCCTCACCAACTCCTCACTTCAATGAAACGAACGATTTGTTTTCGACAATAAATCAACAAATGCGATACAGAATCTATCTATCTATCTATCTATCTATCTATCTATCTATCTATCTCAGTATTTTCTGACCTATCTATCGACCAATCTGAGATGATGAAGGTAGCCTTCCTGCTTATATTTAGTATTGTGATATAATTGTTATAAACTTTCGATTTTCAGAAGAAGAAGTTTCTCTCTCTCTCTCTCTCTCTCTCTCTCCTTATATATATATATATATATATATATATGCAGAATCTTGCCTCCTTACACATATATATACCTGTGTGTGTGTTTTGGAATCAAATTTCTATTAATAATCTTGGTTTGGAATAAAATCCACAATATGATAAAATGAAGAAAATACGGAAAACTAAATTAACATATTTTGCTCTAAGGAAGAAAAATATCATAATGAAGCCATCTTTATTGCTAAACATATCAATTTAAATTTTCGCATGAACTTATTCTCTCTCTCTCTCTCTCTCTCTCTCTCTCTCTCTCTCTCTCTCTGTCTCTCTCTCTCTCTCTCTCTCTCTCTCACACACTCACACACACACACACACACACGTATATATATACAGACAAACACACACACATATATATAAAGACAACACACACACACACACACACACACACACACACATATATATATATATATATATATATATATATATATATTGGATACCTAACCGTAGACGAGCTGATATACCGTAAAAAATCAATAATCAGTATCCAACCTAAAAATTCATTATCTGCTAATTATAAAAACCAAAAAACTGATACACGTGATATAATTGTTAGCGGACTAAACCGGCACACCACTACATTTGAAGGTGGGATCTTGAGGCGTGGTGGCTAAAGTTGTGAACTATGACATAGCAGTAACTGAGTTCGAACTCCAGTTGTGCTATTATATTCACTTTTGTACTAATACCCAATAGAAAAGTAAGAAACCCCTAATAGCTCCAGCTATAGATTAAATACTATCTTTGCTGATCCAAAAGGATCGCTTTGGCATAAGATAATCCACAAAGGCAAATGTGTCATTAAACAAACCAAACCAAGCCATTACATGCGTGGTCGATTCTCTGTGAGCCCTCCATAATCCTGGCATTGTGCCAGACAGAGCTAAGCATAGCAAATGACATTTAATCTACAAAGCATTTCACTAATAAAAGCGTTCTTTGGTGGACTAATTTGTAGAGTATTCGCGAGTGGTCTGGGAGACCGGGGTTCAATCCAGAGTAGAGTCATACCAAAGACTCAAAAAATGGTATTTGATGCTACTTTGCTTAGCACTCAGCTCTATAAGATAAGGCTCAAAGGTAAAGTTGAGTAATCCAGGGAAAGGGGTAGTGCCCTCCCCTACACTTCAGTGCAGTAGCTATCGAAAAGGGAGTCTTTAGGTTACCCTCGACTAAGGTCGCCAATTTTACTTTTCATACCGGCTCCTTTGCTTAGTGGGTAAATGTTCGCCAATGATCCTGGAAACCTGGGTTCAATCCCAGGTCGAGTAATACTAAAGACTTTAAAAATGGTACTTGATACCTCCTTGCTTAACACTCAGCAATATAAGGTGCATATTAAGGGTAAAGTGGAGTAATGCAGGGAAAGGAGTAGCGCCCTCCGCAATACCTCAGAGTAGTAGCTATTGAAAAGAGAGCCTTCGGGTCGCCCTCGACTATGGTCGACAACTTTACTTTTACTCTTTGTATTTAAGGGCGTTTTATTCGTTTTATCGTTTATTGTGTATGAGTTACAATCTTGTTTACTCTGGGCTTGGCGTAGACAAGATATTCCCAGGTAATCCCGAAAACTAAAACAAATATTTCAAAGAAGTATATTATTTAATTTTCCAATCTCGAAGAGTAATATTAACACACACACACACACACACACACACACACACACACACACACACACACACACAAAACAAAAAAACACATACACACACGTGCATGTGTTTCTAAGTTTCCTTAGTTAAGATGAGATAGATTCCTTTCCAGCTATTGTAAAAGGAGCCTTCGGGTTGCCCTCCACTACGGTCACCAACTTTCTTCTTAACTTCTTACAAGCGCCATACACCTAATTTTGAATACTTGTAAAATTTGATAAAGTTAATGGTATATTGCTAAAAGCGAAGTGCTGACTTTTAGTACCTGCCTTGCCCACAAAAAATCTCTATGGATATAAACGCCAGTGGGTATGACCCTGAAACCCAATATATTTACGCTATGGTTTTTCTTAAGGCAATGAATTACTTTTACGTGTCATATGCTAGACTAATTCAATGATATGGTTATTAGTCGGAAAAGTATCTTGACGTGATTCGCAGATATTTTCGTGATGAAGATAAAAAGGAACATTAAACATCCGGGACAGTCTTCTTCTTCTTCTTCTTGTCTGTGTACAAGCAATCTTCTTCTTCTTCTTCTTCTTGTCTGTGTACAAGCAATCTTCTTCTTCTTCTTCTTCTTCTTCTTCTTCTTCTTCTTCTTCTTCTTCTTCTTCTTCTTCTTCTTCTTCTTCTTCTTCTTCTCTAAGCTGTCGTTCATTAATAAGTACGAATCCAGGATAGAAAAATATATTAAAAAAAGACGTCCCTTGGGGAAAAAGTATTGGGAAAAAGTCACTAGTAAAAAGTCACACGAAAAAAGTAAAGGAAAAATCATCACCGGAAAAAAGACACAAGGACGACGTCACTGGGAAAAGTCACAGATTAAAGTTACTGGGAAAAACGGAATAGGTCAATGTTAGCACTGCTTCCACAGCTTTCTTTAATAGAAAGACTAACCAGTGGTATTCAGTAGTGACTTCAAGATAAAAACGAGTCACTCAATATAAGAAATGATACAATTTCTTCGTCAAAAATGTTCAAGAAGAAATTGATCAATTTTGATGAAGTTGTAATCCTAAAAAAAAAAAACGTACACACACTCGTGTTCTAGAAAAATTCAAGAATTTGAGGAAACCTCAAGTTGGAAAATTCATAACATTCGACCACATTTTTTGGACCAATCGGGTATGTTTAAAAATACATGATCACTTTCTTTGTAAGGAATGTGTGGAGCTAATGCGCGTGGGTGTGATCCTTCCAAATACGATAAATTTTCAAAGGCACCTCAGAATAGTTTTACTTGTCCCCCAGAAAAGACCTCATCCAACAGTGTCCTAGAGTCTCATAGCAGCCCAAGTTTGCTTGACCGCCGGATAACCCGTATCAAGTTACGACCAATAGATAGCCTATCAATTCCTCGTGCTGGCTAAAATTTCACTGCTACCCACAGTGACTTACCACATCCTACACGAGTGAGTTCGAGTCTCATTTGGTGCCCCTTTCATATGGCCTTGTGCCACATCTAAGCAAAAAGCTTAGTAAATTACCACAGTGACTTACCACAAGAATAATTTTATTTCTTCGTTTTCAGATCTATTCAAGAACAAAACTACTCTTTTTGTAGCACTCGTGTTAATTGTGTAATCCTTATCACCATTTAGTCCACAGCACTTGGTACCATCCAGAAAGCCAAACATTAATAAACAAAAAATTGTCTTTTAGTGGATTCTAGTCCTCTGTTGTGTAAAAATGTTCGCGAAAAGATTTATAAGTATGTAGATCGAGCCAGAGATGTGAAATATCTATAGAACAATTGTATTTGGAACTTTTTGAAAGGGCCCAAAAGCCCTGGAAAAGAGCCTAGGGGAATGTATATTAGAGAATTGAGACCATCCAGATCACAGAACAACTAGAATTAGTAATAATACTTCGTATAATCACGGCGACCGGAGGAGACATATTATCACTTAGAAAAGAAAAATCACCTATTTAGGCTCGTAGGAAAAACTTGCAAAGAATAATATGATATAAATAACAAGATACATAAAATTCTCTTTTTTTTATTTTCAGATACAAGCGTATCATAGAAACCTTGTCAGAAAACTAGACCTAGTATTGATTAACAATTGATTGATCTTTTTCATTCAGTGAAAAAATTATGAATGATCTTTCTTTTTTTTTTTTTTTTTTTTGAAATTTTGTTTAGACTTGTTTACTAAAGCATCTCGTAGTAATAATACAACTGTGCTTTTTTTACACAGAAGACAGCCTGAATAGTGTTAATTGAAATTGCAGATCTAAAAGACTTGGATTTATTAAAAATAATTTAGATTTTCCCGCTATGAAAATTATTGTCTGTAATGAGCGTGTTTAAAATATTTGGTACAGTGGGTTCCTTTATATCAACCATGTAGAAGTGTGCTGAAAGATCCTGAGACCATCACAAATTGTGACTTTTCGCATGACTTTATAACAGGCCTCTATGAATTGACAGCGTAAATCAGCGACTTCATAACCAGGCACCATAAATTATGAGTTTTTCCAGCCAAAAATTGTGACTTTTTCCTGTGACTTTATAACGGTTCACGATAAATTGTGTTTTTTACTAACTAAAATTGTGACTTTTCTCAATGACCATATTACCGGCCTCCATGAATTAACAGTGACTTTTCTTATGACTTTTTCCTGTGACTTTCTCACTGGCCGCTATAATCGTGACTCTTCTTACTAAAATTTTGACTTTTTCCCAATAACTTTATTACCAGGCTTCATAGATTATCAGTGACTTTTTCCTATGATTTTTTTCTTTTCCGAAATTGTGACTTTTTCTGTAACTTTACTACGGGCCACTCTAAGGACATTCCTAATGTTAATTTTATTATTAATAAAATTCACCAGAATTTTATTATTTGAAATGAAAAATTGAAAACCCTTTACAAGAAAATTCTGGCCTGATGTTTGGCCGGAATTTTGTAACATCGTAGGTAGACTGGAAAGTTGTCACTTGATCCCAGGAAACAAGCGAAGGAGACAAAGAGTTTGTTTTATCAATGTTTTTATGAATCAGGCTGGTCGTCTCAATAAATTTTTAAAACTGTTTTTCATCGGGACGATAAAGTTCTTTTCTGCATCTTCTAAAGATTCTGTACGGACTTTTTTTTTTTTTAAGGTGGCTCCTAAAAACGGTAATCTCCTTTCCCCAAATAGGTTAGACTGAAACCCTGCCTCAAATGAAAACTTGAACTTTCTCTGGCTTGTTTCAATTGAGGTGACAATTAAACAGTCGCCTGTCCATCAATAACTTCACCTTCCCCCTGAGTAACCGTAGGTGTCATAAAACACGAAAAGGAACATGGAAAAAGTAAAGAGGTATATATGTGTGCACATAAAGGTTTGCGTAGTAGAAAATAAAACATAGTTCCTTTTACCTATTTAGCTAAAATGTTAACTTTGGCAATATTGTGATTCTGATCAACATTTTACTTTGATTAACATTTGATTATGACTCTGTTTACAAACTGACCCGATGCGACAAAGCAACACTGATTTTGTCCATAACACAAGGGCTCCAATACTCCTAAAGATAAGGTCCGTGTCGAAGACATCAAAAATACGTCTTCTTCCTACAGCATGATAAGTGGCAACGGATCTATGTATGCACTTTTTCTCTTGTCGCTATGGTAATTACATCTATTAATCTATCTGTTCAAGATCTATTTGCCTGTTCATTATCTATCTATCTATCTATCTGATTACACTCCATTATTTACTTCAATCATATCCATCTATCTATCTATCTGTCAGTTCACTATCTAGTTGTCAGCTCATTATCTATCTATCACTCTATCTGTTCCTTTTAAGCTTTCTGTTTATCTATCTATCTTTTTGCCTGATTTACAGCGTATGATAGCTATATTTAAATAATTTTTAACTTTGATCTTAGAGTAAGTATTTACCCAGCCCCTCACTTGAACAGGATTCGACACCAGGTCAAATTTTTAGTGGAGTTAAAAGGTTTGAATTCATGATTGCCTTCACTTGAACTGGTTCCTATACCAAGTTTTAAGAAGTGCATCTTCTCTAATATTTACCCATAACAAAATGAAGAATAGCTGGATGCATACCTTTCTTAAGGTTTTTTCCGTATGCGAAATATAAGCCGCCTTACCTAAGATTTGAACCCGGAAAGCCGAGTCACACTTCCTACGACGATAACCGTTGCACCAGAAGACTATATCAGAAAGTACATCAACACACTAGGTAGCTTTGCCTTTTTTGTTTTCATGTTTATATTTAATGCTTCCTGTTTATGATCCTCTGCCAAAGTTGGAAGTTGGTAATTTACGACTACCAAGAGCAGTCGTAGTGACATTACTGTCTAAAGTTCAGCGTGTAGAAGAGACAAGCTGTCCTTATGAAAATATAACAACTTTAAAAAATAATATCATTTTACTTCAGGGTTTAAGAAAAAAAAAATAGAATAGTTTATAGTGTGTTTTCTTTCGTGACGTCATGGTTGACCTTTTGAAAACAGATGGCGCGAAGAGCGAAGACCTTTCCGTCTTTAGTGGAAAAGATTTTAAGAAGATCGACATATCACGGTCTGACATTCGTCGATTGACATCGCAAGATTTTCTTTTTCAAATTCAAAATGGTATAGGTGAAAGAAGATATAAAGATGGACCAATAAATCTGCAGTGTGGCTCGTACGTATTAGCAGAAATTTCTGTAATTTTTCTCTGTGTAATGTAATCTAAAAGTAAGTCAAGTTTACAACCTTAGTCGAGGGTGACCCGAAGGCTCCATTTTCAATAGCTACTACACCGAGGAGTCGGGAAGGGCACTACTCCATTCCCTGGATTGCTCCACCTTACCCTTGATCCTTACTTCATAATGCTGAGTATTAAGCAAAGCGACATCAAGTACCATTTTTTGAGTTTTTATTATGACTCGACCTGGTATTGAACCCCGGTCTCCTGGACCACTGGCAAACACTCTACTCATTAGACCACTAAAGAACCCTTTAATTAGTGCAATGCTTTGTAGATTGAATGCCATTTGCTATGCTTAGCTCTGTCTGGCACAATGCCAGGATTATGGAGGGCTCAGAGAGAATTGGCCTCGCATGTAATGGCTGAATTAAGTGCGTTGACAAGAAAGGATATTATGCTGAAAAAATAAATATTCAGGGTGTAAAATAAATGCTTACTCATTTATTCGGTGTCAGACATGCTGGTTTGTTTGTTTTTTAGTTTCTTAGGGTTTTATGGCATGTCAACCTTCGTAGGTTATTCAATGCCAAATCCATTTTTATACAAATAGTTCTATTTCAAACAATTTAGTACAGCATAACTACACAATTTAATTGTAAAAAATCATTCTATTTCAAGCTATTCAGTTTAGTGAAACAGTTCTAATTTAAACAATTCAGTTTAGTATAAGCATAATTTTTGCTTACACACAGTTAAATGTCAACGCAGGTTAAATGTCAAAACAGTCCTATTTTAAACAATTCAGTTTAGTATAATTACAAAGTTTAGTTCTACTTAACCCATATATAGGACCCTATGAGGTGCTACCACTCCGGGCCACAGTGAACCTGGGAGCGATGGCAATAAAGGGGTACTCCACATTCCCCAAAGTTTTAGAATTACTGTAACCTCGCCATGAGATTGTTTAGTGTCATATCTAGGACACTCATGGGGGTTCTTATATCTCGGCTAAAAAGCAGTCAGTGTATTCTACAGCCCCAGTGTAATATATTAACATGACCTGCAGGAGTTGAACACAGCGGATGTTGTTGACAGATACATTGATATGTCTTGCAGGGGTTGTTGTATCGGCGGGTCTGTTGACAGTTTCATCCGGCAGAAGATAATATCAACAAACTGATTATCGGAATATCACCTTGACCTATGGACGTGGTTGAACTCGGCGAATGGTGGCAGATACGCCCGCCCGTAGAAGTAGCCAATGGGGAATAAGCAACACATGGATGTGAACTGTAACCAGTGAAAAACAAAAGAAGTGAGACGTGGGCTTAACCATAACCAATGAAAAAGAAGAATTGCTGCAGATCACATGGGAGTTGTAGACTATATATGTTCCTGAATCTTGGCTAAAGTCAGTTGTTCACTGGCTCTACCCACTCCGATGACCCCTTCGTGTGTGCGAACTCTCTGGGGATTGCTCTTCTGCTCCACACAGGTATCAACGTCTAGAATAAAAATATAATCTTATATTTTTATAGATATGAGTTCCTCGTTGTTCATCAAGACACAGCTATAGTATACAACACCAGCCGACTGGGCAAGGTTTTATTTGGTTACTTTGCTAAATGGCATATCAACTTCCGTGGGTCATTTAACGCCAAAGCCATCCTTACAGAAGAACGGTAGTGATACTTTTTAAATCTATAACTGGGGTTCGTACTTTGCCCAAGAGTATTGGTCCCAAGATGGCCGTAATTGTGAGACTGGAGCTTGAACTCGTTAGTTATCATATTTATCATATTTACCCAAACCCTCCACTCGGGCAGGATATGACACAAGGTCAATTTTTAAACGAAGTTTAACAGGTTTTGAATTCAGAGTTTTCCTTCTCCTAGACTAGTTGTCTCACCAAGGCTGAAGAACCTAGTCTGCCCTACTATTTACCCATAGCTGGAGGGAGAATAATTGGATTCATACCTTTCCCAAGGGTATTAGTGCTATAAGAAATGCAATTAGTCTCGGCCAGGATTTGAACTCGTGTTGCCGAGTCCACTTCTTAGGACGGTAACCATTAGTTATAGTCCAGCATTTTAACCACTACTCCACGGAGAATCCCAGCGGACATACTAATGTCCCTACATATGTATGGAGCACCTGCTTAATTAGTGTGTGGTGTTATGGATATCGTCGAAGGAAATAGACACGGCGACACGAGTTCAAATCTTAGATGAGACTGTTTGTATTTCACATAGTGCTAATACCCTTGGGAAAGGTATAAATTCAATTATTCTCCTTTCAGCTATGTTGTAATATAACAAAAGGTTACTGAATTAGAAATAACCAAAACGGAAGATGAGAATGAAATGGGAATCTTTATAACATCGCCAATATACAATACTCACCAGAGGCAAGAAGAAGGTAAACCACTACAAGAAGTGACTACTTAGTCCGCAAATTACCCGCCCTCACAATCGTGTCTCACGTATCTATGAGGAGAGGGGCATACTCATTACTATTCACTGGTAAGGTATATAACAAGCTATGAATAAAATGTGGGGCAGACTGGCATTTTAACCTTGGTATGGCAATTAGTCTGGGAGAAAGAAAATTCTGAATCCAGACCTGTTAATTTATGCTTAAAAATGTGATCATATCGCATCATCCTTGTATGGAGAAGTAGGTATATATGTATATATATATATATGTGTGTGTGTGTGTGTGTGTGTGTGTGTGTGTGTGAGTGTGTGTGTGTGTGAGTGTGTGTGTGTTCGATTTTCAACTTTTCAATGATCATTGATCATATCTATCTATGCACTTATCTCAATCTTTTTAACACGCTTTCGGCAAGGCTTAGAATATGCAGACAGTATCCCCTGCGGAGGATTAAGATCACCCCCAAAGAAAAACCGGGGTGTCCTGGGTATTACTCTAAACAGCATCTGATGGTGAGGCTTCAGTTCTAGAGATCTTTGGAGTGCCCCTACATTAAGATTACTTCCGAATCGACTTTTAAAATTAATTAATCGAACAAAAAATCGATACGTTTGCCAAAGTAACCAGATTCCCGTGAAAAACTTATTTACTACCACTACACAGATGAATCAACACACACATATACAGACGGAGAGAGAGAGAGAGAGAGAGAGAGAGAGAGAGAGAGAGAGAGAGGAGGGACTCATAATAAACCTTTATACAAAAGATCTAAGTACTAAAATCTAGGCATAAAATAACCAGATTCCCGTGAAAAACTTATTTACTACCATTACACAGATGCATCAACACACACATATACACACACACTTGTAAGAGAGAGAGAGAGAGAGAGAGAGAGAGAGGAGGAGGAGGAGGAGGGACTCATAATAAACATTCATACAAAAGATCTAAGTACTAAAATCTAGGCATAAAATAACCGAAGACGGTTCGACAAGCCGTTAAAATCAATCAATTATAATCATTAAACAATTTTTTTTATCAACCATACATTTGTTTATCTAAAGATGATCCCTATATATATATAAACTTACCTGGTGTTTTAGCTGGGTATCTGGCATTCGTTCCGGATTGGATATCAATAAAGCATAGCACTAGACCACTGGTCTAGTTTAAGCTATGAACTAGTACACGTGCCAGATTCACGTAATATCCAGTGAGTCCAGTTCCAGCCGGTATATCTAGTGCACATTGCATTTGTGAGGCGATGACAAGCATAAATCATGCAGGTGTTATATTGTCATCTACAGCATCATAACGACACGATAATAAAGACAGACGCAGGAAGACTTCTTTAGAAAAGTATATACCTCTCACTTTATTGCAAGGGTTCGAAAAGGGTTACTCAAGGATTGCGTGTGAGAGGGAGCTGGAGACCGAACAGAACTGAAATATTTTGACCCCCACTCTTATGGTCGTCAACGTTGTGTCTTTCTCGTTCTCCTGATGCTCAACCGGAGGCCCTGGGGCCCACTCTGCTGGGTGCTAGCTTTCTTTACTGCATCTTATCAGCAACTTCTCTGGTCCCTAAACTCCATCGGGGTTCCCGAAGGCCCCCTCGGCCGAGTGTGGCTTTCCCTACCACATCTCGTCTATAACTCCTTTTCCAACTGTAACTGCAACTCGAACTGTCTTGACTTCTGTCTTGACTAAGTTATATAATAGTTCAACGTCCACTCGATCGTCC
>OY757933.1:34053921-34121421 GCA_963585895.1 Sepioteuthis lessoniana | reverse complement strand
TTCTAATATAAATCATTTGTTCGCACACAGTTCAACACAAATAATTCGATTGAATATTATTCATTACTTTGCTCACACTTAAATGGTTTCTAGTATTGCTATCTAACGCTACTAATTATATAAAATCATTTGCTTGCACACCGTTAAATGTTTTTTAATATCAATAAATCATTCTAATATAAATCATTTGTTCGCACACAGATCGACACAAATAATTCGATTGAATATCATTCATTTCTTGCTCACATTTAAATGGTTTGTAGTATTGCTATCTAACGCTACTAATTATATAAAATCATTTGCTTGCACACCGTTAAATGTTTTTTAATATCAATAAATCTTTCTAATATAAATCATTTGTTCGCACACAGTTCAACACTAATCATCATCATCATCATCATCATGTCGTGCCGCAAGCACGGATATCCCTGGCCCTCTCTCGCCACTTCTCCCTATCGTTCATCGCCTCAGGCATGTCTTCTGGGCTACATACCGTATCCTCACATAGCTGCTGAATGTATGTTCGAGCTGGTCGTCCTGCTTTTGACTGGCCATATGTGGGGTTCCATAGGAGTACATCACTTATGAGCTCGTCCCTTCTTTCTTCAGCAGTATCCTGCATGTCTGGTCCGTCTAACTTGAATAGTTTTCGTGATGGGAGGCAGGTGGTCGTATAGTTGGTGCCTTGTTGGGTGTTGTCGCCAGGACTTATTCTATTTAATATTAATCATTTGTTTGCATATAGTTAAATAGCTTCAAATATTGCTATTTAATACCAATGAATCTATTTGATATTAATAATTTGTTTGCACATAATTAAATGTTTTTAAATATTGCTATTTGATACTAATAGCTATTTTAGTATACACTTAAACTGTTTCAGTTATTGCTATAGAAAATTAGTAATTCTATTTATCAAGTATTCTTTTTTTGATTTGAAGAAAATCATTTGTTTCCAAATGGTTAAATGGTTTCAAGTATTGCTATTGAATATCAATAATTCTATATAATATTTGTAATAATCTACAGTAAAAGATTGAACTGTTCCACTTGACACATAGATGGAACGCTTGCAGTTACGATCAATCTGGGTCAGAGTGAACCTGAAGATAAAGCCAATGAAGGTTCAATCCACCATTCCCTAACTACAAGACTAGAGCCTCACCATCAGATGCAACCTAATGTCATATCCAGGACACTCATTGATTTCAAGTATTTTTATCTAATACTAATAATTCTATTCAACATTATTTATTCGTTTGCACACTGTTAAATGGTTTCATGTATTTTAAATGAGTAAACCCTTCTATTTGATCCATAGATGAGACCCTATCAGTTACAACCAATCTGGATACCAGTTGACCTTGGAGTAATCGCTATGAAAATGTACTCCACATTCTCCAGGCTCCAGGACTTGAGCCTTACCATCAAATCGTTTATTGTCATATCCAGCTCTAGTCGACTGGACGGGAAAACATATATCGATTTGAATTCATTGCAAGAAATATAGAAAATGCTTTGAAGAAATTAACAAACAAAAGTGTTGCCTCAATATTTCATGCTCATACTCCTGCAATTATTCTGCGGATAGCCAGAATCAGTAAGTTGTGGATCGATTTCTTAGAAAACCTTTCTAATTTTTCCGTAGAATTTTCTCGATTTCAAATTTGATACGGTTGAGAAGCAAAGAATTATAAACCTTAGCAGTTATAGCAGTGAGATATATGCCTCTGTAGATCTTTGTGATTCCGAGGCCACCTTTCCTGAGGAAGAGGATGATGCGGTATTTTGTCCATTTCTCTATTGTGCTTAGTTTATAGACTGTGTTGCATAATCGAAAAAGTATCTAATCTAATTTCCTTGTCTTTCATACTTCAGGAGGTATTTCGTCGAAGCCTTCAACTTTTATGCTTTTAATCATATATATATATATATATAAGGATGATGTATGTTGCATTATCCACACACACACACACACACACACACACACACACACACACACACACTCATTACCAATTACGATTTATTCATTTGTTGAATGATCTTTGATATCGCATCTGTTTCTCTGTGTTAAAATGTCTGTTTATATAAATACCTTCGCACAAATTTATTCATTTCTGTCTATGTGACTCCATCATACATACATACATACATATATTAATATCCTTTCATAAATGGTACTAACACATAGACACACATACACACAAATATATATAGGTATTCTTTTATAAATGCTTACACAGACAGGCACACACACACACGCATACACACACAAACACACACATAAACACATATACAGATGTTTATATAATAAAATATGATGCATAATCTACACACACTGAAAGCGCACAGACACATGCACTCATATATATATATATATATATATATATATATATATATATTCAATTACGATATATTCATTAATTAATTTTTAATATAGTAACTTTATCTGTGTACATGTGTGTATATATAAATATCTATGTACATATATATTCATTCCGCTATGTGTGACTCATATACATATATATATATATATAGAGAGAGAGAGAGAGAGAGTAGAGAGAGAGAGAGAGATAAAGAGAGGAATATATATATGTATTTTTTTTTCATAAATCCACACACACACACACACACACACACTCACAGAAACAGGCACACACACACACATATAAATATTTTAATAAATGCATACACACAGAAACACACACACACACACACACACACATATATATATATATATATATATATATATACGTTATCTAGATCAGTATATGCGTATAGGGTGAAAGTATACATCTGACTGTAAGTGTGTACAGATCGTGTGTCTACCTGTGTTCCTCGGGTGTCTATGTGCATCTACGCATGTAAGCTTTTGATCTTTGCCGCTTCGTAAGCATCGACATAGATGTTGCTACGTATAGAGTTGCTTTTGATTTGGGGCTCAATACACTTTGTCGGCAAAACTTCAAAGGATTTGACGTTTAAGTTTCTCAGGGAGACCAATGAAGCTACCTACCCCCGCCGCCTCTTTTACTCAATTTTCTATTTGGTTTTTGTTTTTACATCCCCACCCGTATCCCTAACATCATTGCTGAATTAGTCAGAAATATAGTGTACTGTTCTTTTTTAGTGGGTTGCTTGGTGGCGTCCTTTTATTCTTCCTTATCATTTCTTTTATTCTTTCTTTCTTTCTTTTTCCTTTATTTCTTATTCTCTTTCTACCTTTTCTTACCTACATTTTTTTCTTTCTTCCTTTTTCATTGACACTTTCATTTTTCTTTCTTTTCTTCTTTCTTTCTTTTTTTTCTTTACATAATTTTCTTTCTTTCTTTCTTTCTTTCTTTTCATACCGCCATTTTCGTCTCTTTCTTTGTTTGTTTGTTTCTTTCCATATCTTCATTTTTCTTTCTTTGCTTTCATTTCATTCTTTCTTTCTCTGTTTGTGCGCACATCCGTTTCCATAATTTTTGCTGCATTTACATCGTTAATTCTTCCCTTATCAGAATTTTCCCCCTCTATTCCTTCCTTTTCCTCATAGAAAATGTCTTCCTCTTTTCAATTTCTTTCTTTTTTCAACAAATGCTTTTTCTTTCTTTTTTCTCACTTAGCTATTTTTTTCATTTTCTTTCTCAATATTGTCTATTTAGTTATCAGCCATCGATGAATATAAGTCTAATAATTTTTTTTTTTGTTTTTATTTACTTTTTCTTTTGTTTAATGGCATATCAACATTGGTGGATAATTTAATAAAAGTCCGACATTGAACGTAATAGCATGATTGGGGTTTGAACTCCGTTACTTCGAAGTCACAGTCTATCACGTTATCTACAACACCAGGAGAATCACTCATATTTCGCACTCATTAGGATTCTTTTATATTTATCCACGATACCAACTATACGGCCACTTGCCTCCCATCACGAAAACTATACAAGTCAGACGAACCAGACACGCAAGACACTGCTAGAGAAGCAAGGACGAGCTCATAAGTGATGTACTCCTATGGACCCCCTCATATGGCCAAGCAAAAGCAGGACGACCTGCTCGAACTTACATACAGCAGCTATGTGAGGATACAGGATGTAACCCTGAAGACCAGCCAGAGGCGATGAATGACTGGAAGAAGTGGCGTGAGAGGGTCAGGGATATCCGTGCTGGCGGCACGACATGATGATGATGATGATATTTATTCATATACTTGTTTACAGAAGAATTAATAATCAATTCCTATAAAAAAGATTACCCATTTTTATCGTATGTCTACCTTCGTGATTTTCTCATTGAAATAATTTAAGAACGGGAATATTTTACTCTGAAAATTTGTTCATTTTTTTAAAACACCATGAAACCTTATAATTTTGTGTTTATCTGATTGTTAGAATTTTATGCCACATCAGCTATTGTTGGTTATTAAATGCCAAATCCTCTTTATCTATATATATATCAAATATATATTATTTGTGAACACATTTTGTAGATAACATTTAAAAACTAGCCCAGTCGACTGGGGATGTCGAATACACCGCAGAGGGGTAAGACTTTCCCAATGACTGTCCTGCATTGCATTTAACATTAAACAATCTGATTGTGACGCTCCATTAATGCTGGACCTTTGGGGAATGTGGAAGCCCCTTTATTGCTTTCGCTCCCAGGTCCATTATGGTCTAGAGTGATAGCACTGGATAGGGTCCGATGTATGGATCAAATAGAACTAATTTTGTATTTAGGCTAAACTGAATTGTTTGAAATAGAACTGTTTTTACATTTAACTGCGTTTAAATAAATGACTGATTTTTAATTGAATTGTTAGTGATACATAGCGATATTTGGGACCATTTAACTTTGTTTACAAAACTGAATAGATTGAAATAGAACCGCTTTTGACATTCAAATGGTATACTTATGCTAAACTGAATTGTTTGAAATAGAACTATTTATATATAAAAAATGGATATGGCATTAAATAACCTACTATAGGTAATATGCCATAAAACCAAACCAAACCAAACCAAATCATTTTTAAGCGAACCAGAGCTCATCCTTTTTAGTACATAGTTAAATGATTTCAAGTATTGCTATGTAACACTAACATCTTAATTTAACATCAGTCATTTGTTTGATCACAGTTCTATTTCAAACAATTCAATTTAGTATTATTCATATATGATTTATTATTGATAATTTTGTTGGGGATTTGATTTTAAAATGAGTTAGAACTAATTTTTTTGCACAGTAGTATTACTATTATTTTTACACATTGAAGTGGTTTAATTATTGTGATCTAACACAATATTTCTATCTAATATTAATGATTTGTTTGTTCACAGTAAAGTGCTATAAAGTATTGCTATTAAACACTTATTATTCTTTTCAACACTATTCATCCGTTTGCGCACAGTTAAATGGTTCCAAGTATTACTAGGTAATACCAATAATTCTATTTTGTAAATAGTTAAACGGTTTCAAGTGTTTCCCATAAATAGTTTTATTTGCAAACAGTTAAATAGTTCCAAGTTTTGCTTTGCATCACTAACAATTCTATTAAACATCAATCAATTACAGACAGTTAAATGATCAAACAGTTTCTTTTCTAATAATTCTATTTAACATAGTTTCAATAGTCAAACTGTTCTATTTGACTCGTAGATTAGGACCTGTAAGACGTGCTACCTCTCTGGGTCAGAGTGTACCTTGGAGCAATGGCAATGAAGGGGTACTGCATGATTTTTAAAGCACCAGGGCTGAAACCTCACCATTAGATAGTTTAGCGTCATACCCAAGACACTTATTGGGGAGAGGAGCCTTACCCCTCTGTAGAGATGCAGTCAGTGTGTTCTTCTACCCTAGTCGACTGGGCAAAATATTTTGCGTAAATTCTATAAATTTTGGACAAAGAAACTTACAGATAATTTTTAAGCAAATTATAGACGTTTACAAGGATGGCTTTGGCATTAAATAAACAACGAAGATTGGTATGCTATTAAATAAAGGAACCGGAAGTTCTCGTGTCATCGTAGTTAACATGCTGGACTGCGCCATTGTAATGACTGTGTTTAAACTCCAGTCACGCGATTATGGCCATTTTCAGGCTACACACTTAGGAAATAAATAAACCCCCTTTGACAGTTGTTTCCACTCACTTCTATTTGATCCATATTGTAGGGTGCTAACGGATGCTAACATTACGGATCAGAGTGGACCTGGGAGCTAAGGCATTTAAGGGGTACTCCACAATTCCCAAAGCTCTCAAATTTCATATCAAAGCTTCAGCGAAGTTTGATATGAAATTAACTTAACCGAACCAAAACAGTAAAATTCACCTACTTTACATTGGATATTCTTTCTTGGAACTTTCAGAGCCTTTATTGGTTCATCGCTTTGATATTTCAAGCACCGATTTGCAGTTTGATACGGAATGTAATGTTTGCTTTTAACTCAAGATGCATGTGGCCTCAGAAATTTCTACTGAGGACGAGTACCTGCTCATAAAATCACTATTCTGCAAAAACACCAAATGTTAACTAATCGTCTGAATGGCTGCAACATTTTTTCCTTTCAACGTAAGCAAATTTTTAGCGTGTATCTTAATTTCTGTCCGGTCGGTCGGGGTTAGAATACGCTTACTGTAATACCGAGCTGAGGGGGCAAGAAACCCCAATAAAAGGTTTCCTGAGTATGACACTAAACTGCATCTGATGGTGAGGCTTCATTTCTGGAGATTTAAACAGTGTAGAATACTCCTTTATTGGCATTACTTCCAGGTCCACTCTATTCTGGTCTTGTAGTGCCTGTCTTGGTCACATCCACGGGTCAAAATACCTGCTTAATTTTTTTTTGTATTTGATAGGACCAAGTGCTAAAAAACCCTAAGTAACAATACAAAAAATATGAAAATATTTGTTTAATTTAATATCAACTTTTGTTGGTTATTTAATACCAATGCAACCCTTCTACTTGAACAGTAGTTGTGTCTGATGACTGTGCAGCCTGATGATTGAGTTGAAAATCCTGTGAATCTTCTAGTTACAGGAATAAGAAAAAGTGAGTAATTTTTATATTATTTTTACTCGGTAGTTCTTGGCGGCAATTAAACACTTTAATATGTTTTTCATATTGGTTTTTCTAACTGTTATTATATATATATATATATATATATATATATATATAGAGAGAGAGAGAGAGAGAGAGAGAGAGAGAGCAAACATGCGTAGTGAAATGGTTAAGCGATCAAAAATAGGAGATAATAACTAGTGTCCCAAATTATACCTCTAGAAAAGAGGAATTATCTAATTTTGGTACAATTATTGCAATATCCGAACAGGACTATGCAAATGTGTGAGTGAATAGATAGATAGATAGATAGATAGATAGATAGATAGATAGATAGATAGATAGAAACAGAATATATAGATATATAGAAATAGATTAGATAGAAACAGATAAGAAAGATAGGAAAAGAATGAGATAGATAGATAGATAGATATGAACTGAACAAGATTGATAGATATGAATAGAATTTAATAGATATGAATAGAATAAGATAAATCGATCGATAGATAGATAGATTTGAACATGCTTTGTTGAAATTCTGAATTTTTGTTAGAGTATTTTGTAACATTTTTCTCTTATTTTTGTCGATCGAAGACATTATATGAAAGAGTGTGTAGATATTGTTAATGTAGGTATCTTGCCAAGTGCTTTCTATTTGTCATCAGTGGATATTTCCAAGGATATTCATTGAGAGATTATGATTTTAAATTCAAAGAAACTTTGATGTTAAGTCTTCATAACAGCGACATTTTTTACGTTTTAAATTTAAATCAATATATTTTACACGAAAAGAAACTACTAAAAATCATATTAAGAAATCCATTCTTCTTCTTCTTCTTCTTCTTCTTCTTCTTCTTCTTCTTCTTCTTCTTCTTCTTCTTCTTCTTCTTCTTCTTCTTCTTCACTCACCTCTTTCCTCCTATTTTTTCCTTTCCTTCTTTTTGATTCCACTATTTTCTTTCTTTTTTACCTCCTTCCGACTTTTAATAATCTACGCTTTCTTTCTTTTTTCTTCTTTTCGTCAACCTCCTCTTTCTTTCTCTCTTTCTCTCTTTCTTTCTTTCTTTCTTTCTTTCTTTCTTTCTTTCTGTGAATTAGTCCGTTCTTCCATTTTTTTATTTTTTTCATTTTTCATTCTTACACTCTTTTTTGCCTTTCCTCCTCTCCCATTTCAGCCCACACGGCTGGGGCTGCAGAATACACTGACTGCATCTCTGGCGAGGAGTGATTCCACCACCCAATGAGTGTCCTGGATATGACATCAAACAATCAGATGGTGAGGCCCAAGTCCTGCAACTTTGGGTTATGTGAAGTACTCCTTTATTGCCATTGTTCCCAGGTCCACTCTGACCCGAAGTGGAAGCACTTGATAGTCAAATAGTACTGTTTGACAATTCAAACTGAGTGCAAACAAATTACTTATATTAAATAGAATTAGTAGAAAAAGAATTGTTTAATCATTTAACTGTATGAAAAAATGACTGATGTTTAATAGAAGTGTTAGTGATAGACAGCAATAGTTGGAACTATTTAAATGTGCATAAACAAATGAGTAATGTTGACGTGAATGATTAATGTTAAATAGCAATACTTGTAACCACTTCAGTGTCTGCAAACTAATGATAAATATTCACTAGAATTATTAGTGTTAGATAGTAAGAATTGAAACTATTTAACTGTGTAGAAACAATATCAATACTAGAGTGCAAACACATTAGTTGTAAGTCATTTAAAAATGAAATTACCGACTAACTATCAACTTACAAGCCATATGTATATCCATTTAACTGTGTGCAAGCAAAAGATTAATATTAGATAGAATGATTTGTGTTAGATAGAAATTCTTGAAACTGTTTAACTGTATTTTGAGATTATGATTTTAAATTCAAAAGTAAATAAATAAATTAAAAAAAAATGAAAAAAAAAGAGAAAAAAGAGCTCAAGCTTGTTTAAGAATGTTATCAACAAAACATGTTTACGATTCATATATATTCAAAATATATGTATCGATAGGATTTGGCTTTAAATAACCTACAATGGTTGATACGCCATAAAACTCACCAGAACCCAATCTTTTTCCGTTTTTTTTTTTTCAGCTCTCTCAACCCTTCTCGTATTTTTTCTTTCTTTCATTCTTTCTTTCTTTCTTTTACAAACTATTCAATCCTTTGTGTGTATATTTTCTTTTTTTTTATCAGCTTACACTTTCTTTCTTTTTTTATTTCTTTCTTTTTGCCTTTTTTTCTTTTGCCTTTCCTCTTAAGTTTTCTCTTGTTTCCCTTCTTTTCTACTCAGCTTTCTCAACCTTTCCTTTCTCCTTTAAGTTTTCTCCTTTTTCGTTTCCAAATTCATCAATACCTACTCATTCAATATCTTCTTCTTCTTCTTCTTCTTCTTCTTCTTCTTCTTCTTCTTCTTCTTCTTCTTCCCGGTTTTAAGAGTTTACCCAAATCTACCGTCATATCCAAATTTATTTATTTATCATATTTTTATTATATTTATTTCATGTATTTTCATACAGAACAGTCCTTTACTTTCTTATCTAAAATTTAGTGTTTTTTTATGATATAAACTTACAAAACAAATATTTTTTGTCTGATGGAATAAAATGGGATATTTCTCCCGAGTGTGACCAGTCCATTCTTAGACCGTTTTTGTTTTAAAATTTTACTGTTCACTCTTTTGAGAAAAAATCCCATTATTTTAACTTTTTTTTGTGTCCATGCATTTTTTTAGAGACCAGGTGGTGCAGCCATACATTAGTATTGATACAGTCACTGTCACAGCTTGGATAAAATTCCCTTTTGATTTTATTAAAGACATCAAATTTCCATATGATCCATACCCTGTCAATAGCGGTTCATGCCTTTCTCTGTGTATGTTGATCTATGGAGAAAAAGGTTATATGGACCCTACACAGGAAGGCTACTTGCTCTTTTGAACAAATACTGAAACAACACACTACATAAAAGCTGCTGTACAGCCACTTACTTCCCATCTAAAAAATTATCAAAGTAATACGAACAAGACATGCAAAGCACGACTGGAAAAGTAAGGAAAAACTCATATGTGACGTTTGCTTAGGGACTTCTATACATGTTGGCCGATGAGCAAGTCCATAGATCGGCTCTGTACGGACACTGGATTCAGTCTAGAGAACCTGCCAGAAGCGATGGACGATGGGACAGGTGGTGAGTGAGAAACTTTAACTTTTTCTTCATGCATTTTGTTTGAATCCTGGTAGTGCATCTATACAGTAGAAATGACATAATTCCGTTTTATTGCATCAGAAAGATCAGTCTACCATATGATCGATAACCGGTCAACGGCAGCCCTCGCATTTGCTAGGCGTTGGTTGACACCACTTTCAGTAGATGTGATATTGCTACCAAGGTTTTTGAAATAGTCTACTAATTTCAGAGGTTTGATACTTAAATCTGAGACGGCTGGTTGTTGTTTAAAACATAAAAACTATTTTATTAAAGTTCACGTGGAGACTGTTACTTCCTGCTGCTTGGTGTAGTTTATGTAGCAGGGACTCGGCTTAAGCAAGTGTATTTCCAAGAAGTGCTTGATCATCAGCGTAGGCTGCGTCTATCATTATTTTTGCGGGATAACGTCTGCTTCTTGTTTTTGTTTTTTTTGTGATGTGATTTTCTTTTATCAGATTTATTAAAGTTTACTTATAATAAAAATGGTGCATCACCTTCCAAGACTCCATGGTCAATGTCGAAGGAATCGGTATCTCCATCGGGTGAACGAACCATTACTTTCGTGTTTTTGTAAAGCATCATTAAAGATGTAATAATTTCTTTAGGAAGACCATATTCGCTTAAACTTTCTTCTGTGTATAGAATTGATTGTACAATTTAAGCTATGGCAGGTTGGGGGAAAGTGAACGTAATAACGGGACTTGAGCTCGAACTTGCTTACAGTAATGTTACAGTCCAGGACGTTAGCCACTACACCATGAGGACTACCCCACCAAAAACTAGTCTATGTTCTTTCGTTTTTCTTTATTTGTTTTTCTCCATTTAGCTAGTTCTTTCTTTCTTTCTTTCTTTCTTTCTTTCTTTCTTTCTTTCAGTAAACTAGTCTCATCATTCTTTCCTTTTTTCCACCAAGTAACTCCTTCTTTCTTTCTTTCTTTCTTTCGCCTTTGTCAGCTTTCTGTTTGTTTGTTTGTTTCTGTCTTTCAACTAACTTATAACCATTGCTTTTCTTTTTTCTTTTTCGCAATCCAACTCATCTTTCTTTCTTTCTTTCTTTCTTTCTTTCTTTCTTTCTTTCTTTCTTTCTTCAAGTTACTCTTTGTTTATTTGTTTGTTTGTTTGTTTGTTTGTTTGTTTGTTTTCTTCTATCAACTTCTATTGGTTTGCCTTTTTGCTCTCTTTTTTTCACAATCCATCACATCTTTCTTTCTTTCTTTCTTTCTTTCTTCAAGTTACTCTTTGTTTGTTTTTTTTATTTGCTTCTTTTTCATCTGCTTTCTTCTTGTTTGTTTGTTTGTTTGTTTCTTTCTTTCTTTCTTCTTTTCTTTTTTTCTATTCACTTCTTCTATTGGTTTCCTCCTTTTCCCCCTTTTTTTCACAATCCATCACATCTTTCTTTCTTTCTTTCTTTCTTTCTTCAAGTTACTCTTTGTTTGGTTGGTTGTTTCTTTCTTCCTTTCTTTTTTCTATTCACTTCTTCAATTGGTTTCCTTTTTTCTCTCTCTCTTTTTTTCACAATCCAACATGTCTTTCTTTCTTTCTTTCTTTCTTTCTTTCTTTCTTTCTTTCTTTATGTTCTACCCGAGCACTCGAACACACAGACACACAGGTAATGGTGCAGCAAATAAGAAGCTTCGCCAAGAAGGTTTATTTTTACAAAACGTCGGCAGATAGGTAATTAAGAAACTGGCTTTTCCCTGCAAAACGACAAATAAACTGACATACATATGTAAGTCTATGTGTGGCGTTAATTGAATGGGACAGACACACAATTTGGGCTTAGAAACACTCAGCAACCAGTAAGAAACGTGAGTGACAAGAATATAACTTACAGACACATACAAATCTTCAGGTTTTAACAAGTCTTTATGAAACTGATACGCATAAAAGACGGTGTCGAATATTAGACCAGACTATAACTTTTATGTTAACTGTTAGCTAATTACTATCTTTATCTAGCACAGTCTACGATATATTTACTGCATATATGCAACTATCTCTCTCTCTCTCTTTCTCTCTCTCTCTCTCACACACACACACACACACACACGCATACACGCACACACACACACACACACACACACACACACACATATATATATATATATATATATATATATATATATATATATATATATATATATATATATATATATAAACACATTCCTTATAGTATTGAATTAATTTATTTATGAAAAATAATAATTATCTGAGTCTAATTAATTTCAAAGTAAAATCTCATCGTCAGAGACTTTTTATATAAATGAACACTATATTGGAGGCTCAAATTTTTCTAAACATTGTAAACATAGTGTCACGTGGGGAGTTTCAACACCATGCTGAATAGACGTAACTTTAGATGTCCTAATGAATTTCATTCTATTTTATTTTATTCTATTTTATATATATAAAGAAAAATTGATTTGTACATATATATATATATATATATATATATATATATATATATATATATATATATATATATATATATATATCTTTAAGAAAAAAAACAAAGACTGGTTAATTTAGAATTATAAATTTATTTCCGTCCTGTTTTTTCGTTTCTGGTGTAAACCAAAAACATGAAGAAAAATATAACAGGACTTCTTCAGATCCAATGAATAAATAAAACAGACCAGACACGTGGGAGGGGGAAGAGATTAAGGAGTTACCTCTTCGTTTTATTGAATTTCGGTTTTTTTACCTATTTATTTTATTTTCAAATTTCGTCAGTTATAATTACGGTAATTTAACTTTTTTATTTATTTGTTTAATTTATTTTCTTTTCATGTTCAGTTCGATAACTAACTTTTAAGAGAAATATTAATGCTTATATTAATTTCGATACCATTTATTTAGCTACCTATTTTTTCCTAGTCTGTATGTTGGAATCGGCTACTATATATATATATATATATATATATATATATATATATATATATATATATATATATATATATATATATATATATATGTATATATATATATATAAATTAAACCACATCTGAGGATGGTAGCTTTCTCTCTCTAAATATAGCATTTAGAAATTTAGATCAACATAGCAGACAAAGAACGGAGTAAGTGAGCCTGGTTTGTTTTTGGTTTTACCGAACTCTGCCTGCTGACATGAAGCATATTTTCTAATTTTTTTGTTAGTCCTTAAAACAAAATATCATTCCCTTTCCGTGTGTATGTATGGGTGTATGTCTGTGTGTATTTATGTTATCTCTGTATATAAATCTGTCTATTCTCATTCTCTCTCTCTCTCTGTCTGTCTCTCTCTCTGTATATATACATATATACATGCATATATATGCATATATATAAATATATACACACATATATATATATAGTCACACATATATACATATATATATGCATATATATATATATATATATATATACATATATATATATATACATATATGCATATATAGAGAGAAATACATATATATACATATATATATACACACATAAACATATACATATACATATATATATATATATATATATATATATTTATACATATACATTCATACATATATATATATATATATATATATATTATATATATAAGCCAAGTGCTTAGAGTGTTCACCAATGGCCCGGGAGATCGGGGTTCACTTGATGCTTTCTTACTTAACACTCAGTATTATAAGGTATAGATCAAGGGTAAAGTGCAGCAATCCAGAGAAAGGAATAGTGCCCTTCCCTAAACCATAAAGTAGTAGCTATTGAAAATCTGCAGGTATTACCGTGTGCAAACAAGTGAGCTCTGGTTTGTCTGAAATTGTTAAATAATAAAACATGCGCTTACAATTCATATATATTTTATATATATACATAACAGGATTTGGAAGGAAACAACCCTTAAGATGTTGATATGCCGTAAAACCCAATCAACAACCAAACAACCAACCAACCAACATAAATATATATATATATATATATGACGGTATACAAGGAGCACACAATAAGCTTCCAGACTTTTTCGTATGGGCACTTTTATTGATAGTACACACATGAAAACTCTAGTCCCCTTCGAAGTAATCTCCTCCAGCTGCAAGCACTTGTTCTACCGTTCCAACAACTTATGCAAGGCCCCATGGAAACCCACTTGTGTGAGCGTGTCAATGACCTTTGTCACAGCCTCATTCATCTCCTCAATTGTCTCATAACGACAGCCTCTAAGTTTTTCCTTGAGCTTAGGGAATAACCAAAAGTCACAGGGAGCAAGGTCTATAGGGAGGCTAAAGAACTGTCTTGATGCCCATCTTGGTCAAATAGTCTGTGACAACGATGGAGGTTGTGGACTGGTGCATTGTCCTGGTGGAAATGCCACTGACACGATTGGAAGAGTGTTGGCCTCTTCCGAGGCAGTCTCTTTCTGAACTCCCTTAAAACCACAACATAGTATTCCTTGTTGACTGTTTGTCCAGTGGGAACTCAGTGCATGTAGATCATGCTAGTGCTGTCAAAAAAAGGGATCATCAAAGGTGCCCGTGGTGTAATGGTTATCGTCGTAGGAAATGGACACGGCGACACGAGTTCAATTCCTGGACAAGACTGATTGCATTTCACATAGCACTAATACCCTTGGGAAAGGTATGAATCCAATTATTCTCCCTCCAGCTTGGGTAAATAGTAGGGCAGACTAGGTTCTTCAGCCTCTGGTGAGACAACTAGGTCCTAGGAGAAGGAAAACTCTGAATTGAAACCTGTTAAACTCCGCTTAAAATCGACCTTGTGTCATATCCTGCCCGAGCGGAGGGGTTGGTAAATAGGATCATCAAAGGTCTGTGGGTGGATTTGCTCTGGGTCTGGGAGAGCCAGCATGCTTTCACTGGGAACACTGTCTTATGGTCTTTGGTCAAAGCAGTAGATCCAGCTTCCATCGAAGGCCACCAGAGCATCAAGAACTGCGGGATATGAATTGATCAGCTCGACCATCTTCCTGCTGTCATGACGTCTTTCTTTCTGATCTTCTCTGAGCACCCTTGGGACAAACTTCGTGCAAATCTTCCGCATCTTCAGTTCCTCGCGAATAATTGTGTACAGTTCCCACACTGACATCAAACTGTGCACTTATTGTCTCTATAGACACACGACAGTCCTTATCCATGAATTTTTTATTGGCCAATCAACTCTAGTGTTCTGACTTCCTTATTCCTCCCCACACCTCTCATCATCCCCCACAGACTCCCTGCCTTCCCTTGAATCTCTTATGCCACTCAAAAACTGATGTTTGATCATGCAAGATGGTTGAAAAGCAGTCTGAAGCATTCCATGCGTTTTTGTGGCATTTTTTCAAGTTTAAAACAGAATTTTATTGCATATCGTTCTTCTAAAGTGTCCTCACGTCCAGATTGCATTTTTGAAATTCACCAGCTGTGACAATCAGGATTTAGTAGGGTGTATTCCAATTGTTGCTGTAGCTGTTCATTTGAACCTGAAATCATAAAAATTGGTCAGTCATCTCGTAAGATATATAGCAATAACATCCGGAATTTTCAAGAGTCTACGACAATTATAAATGCCTGTACAAAGTAGTCTGGAACCTTACTGAAGTCTTTAGTATATATATATTTTTTTTCTTTCTTTCTTTCTTTCCATAGGGGAGAATCACCGTTGCGTAAGGGCAAACGTGCTTTCCTGTGACATCGTAATAAGTTAAGTAAAACTTCAATCGTGCTATTACGTTCACTTTCGAACTCATACCATTAGAAAAAATATGAACCTCTTTATCTCTATGGTTTAAATAGTACTAGTAATATTCTTTAGCAACGAAAATGAAACCAAACCAAACCTAACTCTCAGTCCTGCGACGCCCCAAAACTATGATGTTATACTTGAGTACATTATAGTTTTCCAACCCCATATTCTTTCACAATTGCATAAGACTTTTTACGGTGACGCAATAAACTCCTATTTAATTTGTTACCATCGGTTATCAGGACCATGCTGAAGACTTTCTTGAACAACCTCAGAGATAGGAATAGATTGATGCAACTGTCGTTCACAATCTTTTTAGCCTCGCCCAGAAAGAAGAGCCGTAACTGATTACTTTTGTCGTAGCAACACACTGTCACTTCTTTTAAAGCAAGAAAAGCCAATTCAGATTTCTGCTTTAATTTCCGTGCAGGAGAGACATATACCAAAGAGAGAGTATGCGATAAATCTGAAAGCTGTATGAGGCATAGAACTTTTTGAATGACCCTCGTAGACAGGTTGTTGGATTGTGGAATAGAAAGATAAATGTAAAAAGCAGCAAGTAAATTTGAGATGCTAAAAAGTCTTCGTTAAACATACTGTTGTCTGATGAAATAAAAATCTAAATTAATTGATTGATTCAAACAAAAAACAAAAAACGGTAGGGTTGTAATGACTTTATGTATATATGAGGCTCGTCCGAAAAGAGTCGTAGCTAACATTTTGCTTGAATCCTGGTAGTACTGACATAATTCCTTTTTATTTTATCAGAAAGATCAGTTGACCATATGATCGACAACCGGTCAACAGCAGTCCTCGCATTTGCTAGGCGTAGGTTGACATCACTTTCAGTAGATGTGATATTGCTGCCAAGATTTTTTAAATAGTCTACTAATTTCAAAGGCTTGCCACTTAAATCTGAGACAGCTGATTGTTGTTTAAAACATAGAATCTATTTCATTAAAGTTCACGTGGAAACTGCTACTTCCTGCTGCTTGGTGTAGTTTATGTTGCAGGGACTCAGCTTAAGCAGGTGTATTTTCAAGTAGTACTAGATCATCAGCGTAGGCTGCGTCTATCATTGTTTTTGCCGGTGAACGAACCATTAATTTCGTGTTTTTATAAAGCATCATTAAAGAGGTAATAGTTTCTTTAGGAAGACCATATTCGCTTAAACTTTCTTCTGTGTATAGAATTGATTGTACAATTTAAGCTATGGCAGGTTGGGGGAAAGTGAACGTAATAACGGGACTTGAGCTCGAACTCGCTAACAATAATGTTACAGTCCCGGATTTTAGCCACTACACCATGAGGACTACTCCACTAGTTCTTTCTTTCTTTCTTTCTTTCTTTCTTTCTCTGCATGTTGTTCGTATAACATACAGTCGCCAATGAAAAGAAATCTTAATTGATTGATTAAAACAAAAAACGGAGGCTCATTCGAAAAGAGTCGTAGCTAAAATTTTAAAATGAGATCTTGTGGATGATAAGGTTGTCTGATAGATGGGTCTCGAGAATATTGACTCTCAGACTCCTCCTCAGAAAAACTTAGAACTTTTTGAACGACCGATGTATGTATGTATGTATGTATGTATGTATGTATAAGAAAAAAAAACAACAAAAGCAAAAACAAAAACTAAAACAAATAAAAAAAAAGACAAGCAAAAAGCAAACTCCTAGGGCAACAAGTGTATTTTCATCAATAATGACAGACCTCTTTGCTAGTTTTTTTTTTATTGTTTTATGGGAGGGGGTACTGTTCATCTGTGGACTGATTTAATTTTTTTATTTTCAGTTTTTCATTTCATTCGTTTCTGCTGTTTACCTTTTGTCAACAGCTGGTCAAATACCACCTGCTTCAGTCAATGATATGAGGGATCGGGCACATTGCAGGTGACAGACACCCAAACTTACCGAACAACTTATATCATTTGCATATGCACTTTTACCTATCTGTATCATCTATATTAACAGTTCAATACAGACCAGAATATATATATATATATATACCAAAGAAAACCAACCCCACTATCACCATCACACACACACAGACACACATCTACACACACACACACACACACACACACACACACACACACACACACACACACACACACACACACTCACACACACAAACACACACATGTAAAGTTCTTCAAACTCTCAGCCTTGTGCCAAATTTAATATGCGGAGTTTATACACACACACACACACACACACACACATGCGGAGTTTATACACACACACACACACACACATATATATATATATATATATGTGTGTGTGTGTATGTGTGTGTGTGTAAACTCCGCATATTGAATTAGGCACAAGGCTGAGAGTTTGGAGATCATAATGAGGATCAGTTGTAACTAGTCCGTAATATTTGATTGCTAATCATAATGGTGCCCGAGTAGGAGTGAGTGAATGTAGTTGATGGATGTTGTCAAAAATTCTCTCCTTTTTATTTCAATGTTTTTGACTCCACCGTCTTCTTTCACTTCGAGGTTATGCAAGCCCGAGTTTTCAAGAGATGAATTGATATTTACCAAAATCTTAATCGCTCTATCTGCGGGGCTTAGAATACGCCGACTGCATTCTCTGTTGAGTTTAAGATCCCGATCTCAAAGGGTTGTCCAAAGTATCACACTAAATTGCATCCTGTGGTGAGGCTACACTACTAGAGCTGTGTCAATACTCTCAGCTCCACTGTATATAGATGATGGGGATAGTGGGGTAGGTTTTCTTTGGTTTATTTGATGAGTATATCGTAAGAGCTTTTTTTCTAAAGTTTAATGTGAAAAATTTGGGGTATTTTTGGCTCGTGCAGTTTTTTTGCCAAATCTCATCATTCCTAACGAACATCATACTAAACGAAAACAAAATCAAAATAGAAAACGGATAGAAGAAAAAAGGAAAAGAAATACATACATATGTATGCAAATATATATATATATATGTGTGTGTGTGTGTGCGTGTGTGTGTGTGTGTGTGTGCGTGTGTGTGTGTGTGTGTATGTGTGTGTGTATACTCTCGTATATATATTATATCTATATATAGACTGATATATTTAGATATATCAATATGAATTAATATATACATTTTATATGTATTTTGATATACATTGATATATATGTATATTAATATATGTTCATATCAAATATCTATTGATGTACTCATATAAGTATATATTAGTATTATATATATATATATATTTAAAATAATATATGAATTGTACATATATATAAACGGGTTTAAAAAAGCGTATACCTTTTAAAGTACATCACAATTCTATAAAGGGAACACTTTGTTTCGATCACGTTTCATCAGAGGAAAATGCCAGTGATGATGAAGAAATAGACAAGGAGTGGTGAGAGTCAGAAAGTGTGAGGAAGGATTGGGGGATGAAAACAGAACCGAAAAAATATCCATCTGATAATATTATTTTCTTCGCGTATTAAGTCAGGCTTAGTTGGGTTAAGTGTCTCGTAATAAATAAAAGTAATGTATAAAATTTCTTTTATCTGTCTAATTTTTTTTATACAGGTTTTGTATATGGGTTTGAATTTTGAGATGATAATATATATATATATATATATATATATATATATATATATATATATATTATTTCTTTTATTATACATATATGAATATTTCCATATATATATATATATATTAATATACATAGTAAATAATATATATATATAGATATATAAAATTCATGTAGTAATCTACATTAATCCATATATATACATATATATATAGGTATATATATATATATATATATATATATATATAGATAGATAAATTTTATATATGATATATTAATATATATATATATATATATATATATATATATATATATTAATTTGGCGACCGTAGTCGAGGGGGACCCGAAGGCCCACTTTTAGTTACTACACCATGGTGTAGGTAAGGGTTTTACTACTTTCCCAGGATTGCTCCACTGTAACCTTGATCCGTATCTTATAATGCTGAGTATTAAGCCAGGAGGTATCAAGTACCATTTCTTGAGACTTCGATATGACTCGATATGGGATTTAATCCCGGCCTCTTGGGTTTTTGGGGAACATCCTAAACGTAAATGATAATATTAATATATCTATATTATAAATATTGTAAATAATATGTAAATTATATATACATTTATAAATATATATATATATCGTTGTATATATATATATATATATATATATATATATATATATATATATTCTTATACGATCTAAAGAGGAAATCCAAAGGGTAGGTGAGTCCACTATGAGTGCTCAATACTGACGTCTACTGATGTATAATTAATTTGCGATTAATGATAGATCAATAAAAAAGTAAAGTTAGAGACCATAGTCGAGGGTGACCCGAAGGCTCCCTTTTCGATAGCTACTACACCAAGGTGTAGGGGAGGGCGCTACTCCATTCCCAGGATTGCTCCACTTTACCCTTGAACCGTACCTTATAATGCTGAGTGTTAAGCAAGGTGGTATCAAGTTCCATTTCTAAAGTCTTTGGTATGACTCGACCTGGGATTGAACCCAGGTCTCCCGGGCCATTGGCGAACACTCTAACCGCTGGGCCAAGAATCTATTATATAAAGACAAAAAGAAAAAATCACATTCTTAGTATCATTATAAATTTATTTCAGGCTCCTATAAATTTTTTATAAGTTTAACTTACAAGCTTTATAAAAAATCTTCTTCAGATGAGATATTCAAAATTATATATAAAAGATGTATGTATGTATATACACACACACACGTATATAGAAACACCAAAGTGAAAGTACGTTCACCGGATGGAGACACAGAATAATTCGACATTGTAGCAGGAGTACTACAAGGAGACATGCTAGCCCCATACCGCTTTATCATCTGTCTAGATTACGTGCTTAGAATATCGATTGATAAAATTAGAGAAAACGGCTTCGAGCTGACAAAGAAAAGAAGCAGAAGGCACCCCGCAAAAACGATTACCAACGCCGACTACGCCGATGATATAGCGATACTGGCAAATACACCCAACCAAGCCGAAACACTACTGCATAGTTTGGGACGAGCCGCCGCAGGCATTGGTATCCATGTCAATGCATATAAAACGGAATATATGTGCTATAATCAAACAGGCGACATCACCACACTAGACGGAACCCCTCTGAAACTAGTAGACAAATTCGCCTACCTTGGAAGCAGCGTCTCATCAACCGAAAAAACATCGACACACGGCTAACGAAGGCATGGAGAGCTATCGATAGGCTATCGATCATATGGAAATCAAACCTGACCGATAAAATGAAACGCAGTTTCTTCCAGGAAGTGGTCGTATCGATACTGCAGTATGGATGCACTACTTGGACGCTAACTAAACGGCTGGAGAAGAAGCTAGACGGCAATTACACAAGAATGTTGCGAGCAATACTGAAAAAGTCCTGGCGGCAACACCCCACAAGGCGCCAACTATACGGTCACCTGTCTCCCATCATGCAAACTATCCAAGTTAGACGAACCAGACATGCAGGTCACTGCTAGAGAAGCAGGGACGAGCTCATAAGTGAGGTACTCCTATGGACCCCCACATATGGCCGGGCAAAAGTTGGACGACCAGCTCGAACATACATTCAGCAGCTATGTGAGGATACGGGATGTATAATGATAGGGAGAAGTGGCGAGAGAGGGCCAGGGATATCCGTGCCTGCGGCACGACATGATGATATAAATATATATATATATATATATATATATATATATATGTATGTATTTATATGAAAATATTGGAATAGGAAAAAACGCTAGGTCTCCTGAGGATTATTTTACTTATTGAATTATTTTTCAACTTTAAATGGTTTGGTTTTCTCACACATTTATCAGGGCGTTGGAATTTTAAAATGAAACGAAAAGATGGGAAAGTTTTAAACATTCTATTTCCGTTGCTGGCGTTCTGTTTCAAATTCGTGTGATGCAATTAGTGTTGGAAAATCTATCTCAAAATACGTAGCGTATTTCCTTTAAAACAAATTCACATCGCAGTTATCTATTTATCTATGTTAATATTTGTATTATTTTGTTCATATCTACCGATTATAAACATTCCATAACACCTCAATGTCTTCATCACTGTTAGTCTGCTTCTTTCTATCTCCCTTACTCTCTTGGGTCTATCTATCTGTCTATCTATCTATCTATCAAAAGATGAAGCCGAAACATCTTAGATAAAACATTTTCTAAATTCTCTGCTCCAGTCGGACAAAATACGGAGGCAAATCTCTGTTTGATAGTGTGGTAGATTGAAATAATACTAAATTTAACGAATTTCCGGTGTTTTTTAAAATTTTATTACGTATAGAAACTAACATTTTCGAATACTTAAAATTAAGATATGATTAGTTTCTAAGTTATGTCTGGCCGAACGGTTGACTTTTCTAATATATATATATATATATATATATATATATATATATATATATATATATCATTGAAATAAAATTGGACAGTCCAAAAAATCCAGTTAAACCAACAAACAAGACAGTCACTCAAGGCAAATTATTGTCAATGGTTCTCATAAACATTTTATTCTTTTCTTACTATATCGATAATTTAGTTTTTTGTGTTCTTAAATAAAATAGAAATTTATATTACAATTTGCGACGGAATTATTATCTTATGGGGGTCTATATTCACGATGAATATTATATTTAATCATCTAAACTCTCGAGGTGATGTCTCTGTTGTATCCTGTCTAATGTATTAGACTGTGTGGGTTATTTAATGCCAAAGCTTCGTGGGTTATTTAATGCCCAAACCATCTTTGTATGAAAGAACAGTGATGATGCTATTCAACCAATACCTAGGAGAGATAAAGGGGTTCATACATTTCCCAAAGGACTTAGTTCGAACCTTAAAGTTATTTATTAATGCTGGTCATGCCTCCTTGGGAATCTCCCTTGTTAAAATATATTTTCAAATCTAATTTTAAAAAGAAATCTTTTCATAGCACATATACACAAATAATAGAACTAAAACGATTGAACACTATTTATTATTTCTAATTTTATATTTTCAAGTTTCTTTGTTATTTTTCTGGTGTCGGGATCTAGGTGGTATCCTATTTAGCAACCCTTCCGCTCGGGCATGATATGACACAAGGTCAATTTTTAAGCGGAGTTTAACAGGTTTCAATTCAGAGTTTTCCTTCTCCTAGACTAGTTGCCTAACCAAGGCTGAAGAAGCTAGTCTATCCTACTATTTACCCATAGCTGGAGGGAGAATAATTGGATTCATACCTTTCCCAAGGGTATTAGTGCTATGTGAAATGCAATCGGTCTCATCCAGGATTCGAACTCGTGTCGCCGTGTCCATTTCCTACGACGATAACAATTACACCACGGGCACCTCCGATCTAGGTGGTAAAAGAAATGGTCTCACATCTTTTGCCCAAACGCTTTTGACCAAACTTTTGGTCGTCATCAGGAGTAGTATAGTTTTGAGTTGAGTTTAAATATTTGTAGCGTTTCGTTTTGAAGCTGTCGATTGAAACATTTTCAGCGCTTCGTATTAAAACGTTCGGTTGAAAAAGCGACAACCTCAAAACAAAACTCTACAAATAATAAGGAGACTTGAAAAAATAAAATAAAAATTAATAAACTGTGTTCCATAGCCTTCAACAAAAAATGTTTGAATAATACATTGCTGCCTAAATATACACTCATCGTAATGCTAAGTCGGATGGGGCTGTAGAATACACCGACTGCATCTCTGCAGAGGGGTAGGACCTACCATCACCACCAACGAGTATCCGGGATATGATACTAAACAATCTGATAGTGAGGTTCCAATAATGCTGGAGCTTTGGGGAATGAAGAGTCCCCTTCATTACCATCACTCCCAGGTCCATTTTCGCTCGAATTGGTACACCTGATAAGATCCTATCAATGAGTCAAATAGAACTAAAATGCGTACTAATGCAAAACTGATTGACTTGAAATAGAACTGTTTTTGACATTGAAACTGTACTTACACTAAACTGAAATGTTTGAAATAGAACTGTTCTGATATTTAACTATGCGTGGACAAAAACTATACTTATACTAAACTGAATTGTTAGAATTAGAACTGTTTGACTAAACTGAATAGCTTGAAATAGAAATGTTTTTGACAGTTAAACTGTGTGCTCATGCTAAACTGGATTGTTTGAAATAGGACTGAATATTTGTATAAAAATGGATTTGGCATTAAATAACCTACAAAGGTTGATGTGCCATAAAACCCAAACAACTTACACTCTTTATAATAATAAAGTGTCTATATACAGATAAATTTATGTTGCAAAATTCCGGCGATAATTCTCTAAAATGCCATTTTAATTTTTTTCTTACCATTATTTATGAAATAATTTAATTTGATCTCATTTTCTTTTTTGACTTTATTGCTGATTTTAATCTGATCAAGTAACTTGTTCCAAAAATATATTTTTTTATGGTTAAAATATCCAGTTGGTTTGTAGACTTACTTTTTGAAAACTGTCTTAACAGTCAATTTCCGCCTTGAGGAGAAATATTTTAAAAACGTTTACCATAATTAGAAATCCCATTAATTACTTTAAAAGTTTCAATTAGATCACTTCTCATTCATCTTTCCTCTAAAGTAGTTAGTTATAATTTCTCTAATCTCTCCATATGATAGTATTCTTTTTCATTTTGAATTATAAAATCTCAACCGGAGAATATATATATATATATATATATATATATATATATATATATATGTGTGTGTGTGTGTGTGTATTTATTTATTTATTTATACACACATTAATATATATGCATATATATATATATATATATATATATATATATATATCTTTAAGAAAAAACAAAAACCGGTCACATTGGGATTATAAATTCATTTCCATCCTGTTATGGGTTTTTGATATAAATCAAAAACACTAAAACAAAAGAAATAACAGGACTTCTTCAGATCTTATGGATAATATATATATATATATATATATATATATATATATATATGTGTGTGTGTGTGTGTGTGTGTGTGTATGCGACATCTCCACACTAAACAGTAGTTCTCTGAAACTAGTAGACAAATTTACCTACCAAGGAAGCAGTGTCTCATCAACCGAGGCAGACATCAACATGCGACTAGCAAAGGCATGGACAGTCATCGATAAGCTATCGGTCATATGGAAGTCAGACCTGACCGATCAAATAAAACGCAGTTTTTTCCAAACAGCGGTCGTATCGATACTGCAACATGGATGCACTACATGGACACTAACTAAACGTATGGAGAAAAAGCTTGACGGCAACTACACAAGAATGCTGTGACCAATACTGAACAAGTCCTGGAAGCAGCACGCCACAAAGCTGCACCTGTACGGCTACTTACCACCCATCACGAAAACTATCTAAATTAGACGAACCAGGCATGCAAGACACTGCTGGAGAAGTAGAGAGGAACTCATAAGTAACGTACTCCTGTGGACCCCATTACATGGACGAGCAAAGGTAGGATGACCAGCTAGAACCTACATAAAAAAGCTCTATGCCCGTACAGGATGTAGCCTTGAAGACCTATCGGAAGCCATGGACGATAGAGAAGGGTGGCGTGAGAAGGTCAGGGATATCCGTTCTGATGGTGTGACATGATGATGATGATGATGATTTATACTCACATTCATATGTATGCATATATATATGTATATATGTATGTGTGTGAGTGTGTGTGTGTGTGTTTATATAATACATTAGGGAACAGTTTGTCGATAAGATTATTTTTAAATGAGTCAGATCTCATTTTTTGCACCCAGTTAAACATTTGGTAGTTTTGTTACGTTCTATGGCATATCAACGTTTTTGGGTTATTTAATGCCAAGTCTTGTTTGTACATATATATGAAATGCGAATCGTTTATAGGAAACATTTTTCAACGAGCCAACGCTTATTTGTTTACTCATTGTATTGTTTCAAGCACTTTTATCTAACAATAATTCTATTTCATTTTATCCATTGTTTGTACACCGTTAAATGGTTTCAAATATAGCAAATGATTGAATAGTTCTTTTTGACCGATAGATGGGATACTAGCAGGTGCTTCCACTCTGGGTATCGATGGACCTGGCATTAATAGCTATGTAGAGGTACTTCACATTCTCCAACCCTTCAGGATTGAAGCCTCACCATCTGATAGTTTAGTATCTTATCTAGGGCACTCGTTGCGAAAGGGCGTCTTACTTATCTGCTGAGGTGCTGTGGGTGTATTCAGCAAATCTATTTGACGAGGTAGTTGAACGGCGTATCATTAATTAGGCCCAGAGTACACCAAACATTCTAAGTCCTCAAAACTGAAGCTTAAGGATCAGATGCAGTTTACTGTCTTTCTCAGGTCACCCTTTTTTGTAAGGGTACAATCAGGGTTATTTAAATCCATTAAACAGTGACTGAGGAACACGCCGTGTAAATATTCAAAAACAAGAGTTCGAAATTGTCTTTTTAATTGGAATCACATAGTTAAACGGTTTCAAGTATTTCAGTCTAACACGATAAATTCTATCATTGGTTCGAAAGTAGCCAAGAGAAAATTCAGTTGAGCTAAAGATTAAACTAACAAGTGTCTTCATACTGACTTACATGCAAAATCATACTTGAAAGCACAGAAGTTAGGCAAAGATGGGTGAATATTCACTAACAACATTTTTTATAAATAACCTGAGACCTCTATGAAAGAATGAGCAAAAGTTTTCAAAAAATGTGCCATATATAGATATTTCTAAACATTGTCAAACTCCAAGTTGCGGGAACTTTTTTTTCGTACTTTGTTTACCGTAATTATTCGTAATTATTATTACACGCATTGTTTTCTATATTTTGGGCTCCAAAATTTAGAGGTAGGTATTATTCACCAGAATTGAATATTAATTTTTTATCCGGCAACGAGCATCACCTTACTCAGGACAGTATGACAAAATATTAGTTATATCTATGATCCAAACTAACTAATGTGTAAACAAACACTTGTGTTTTATACCGCTACAAAGAAATAACCATCGGGATGAGTGTTTGTTCATAATTTTGTTTCTTTTAGACAGGGCTTCTATTTGTCACCATTTTATTGCCCTTTTATAGGAACATGTCCACATACATACATACATACATACATACATATCTTTTATATATAATTTTGAATATCTCATCTGAAGATAGGTTTTTATAAAGCTTGTAAGGAACCTGAAAAAATTTATAATGATACTAAGAAAGTGATTTTTTTTCTTTTTGTCTTTATACAAAAGATTTTTTTTAGCTCTAAACGTTGAGTATTGATCTATCATGTCCACGTATCTATCTATCTATCTATCTATCTAAATACTGCTCTAAATACAGCATAAATGTTATGTTAAGTAAACTGCTTAGACCTTTGTTTTTAGTCAATATGAACCAGATAGAGAAATTGAAAAATTGTTAAATTTAACAGCAACAAATTCTAAAAAGACAGTGAGTATTAGGTATTTTTTCGGAACTTCATTGTCAAAATTTAGAAGAATGTATAATATACGAGTATGTCTTATACACAAATAATTAAGGTGTAATTATGCTCTAGCTCCCGACTTGCAGATCAATGGCATTTGCCGGCGTCATAATCCATTGGTTCTAAAAATATCCGATCAAGTTTGTTTGGCAGTATTTCCCGCCATTTTAACATTCCTGTATATGCACATTGTGCATATCAGATGTTCTTGCCACCAATTAGCATACAAAATGCATTTGAACTTTTATATATGCATAAATATAGGAATAGACATTCGTCTTGCGTGTCTGACAAATTGTTAGTATATACGTAATTAGAGAGATCTGCTTGTCTTATATCAAACAGTTTGGTCTTCTTTAGAGAGTTGTCATAGAAATGCGATAGTAAGAGGAAATAATTTTCAGTCATTTAAGACACCAATATCAAATGGACTGAGACGTATTGATAAACATGTTGGACAATTTATCATATTTACCCAACCCCTCCGCTCGGGCAGGATATGACACTAGGTCAATTTTTTAAGCGGAGTTTAACAGGTTTGAATTCAGAGTTTTCCTTCTCCTAGACTAGTTGCTTTACCAAGGCTGAAGAACCTAGTCTGTCCTACTATTTTACCCATAGCTGGAGGGAGAATAATTGGATTCATACTTTTCCCAAGGGTATTAGTGCTATGTGAAATGCAGTCAGTCTCGTCCAGGATTTGAAGTCGTGTCGCCGTGTCCAATTCCTACGACGATAACCATTACACCACATGCTTTTGATATTTTGCGAGACGAGTATTTCAAAATGGTTGGTGAGTAGAAACGGTTAAAAAGAGAACTGGCTTAAAATGGACTCAGATGGGTTTTTTTATTTTGTGCTACAGAGAAATCATTTGGTTGGTTTTGTTTTCTTTGTTTAAGGGTATATTTTTATTTAAAGGCATAGCTTTGTTTAATGGCATAGCTTTGTTTTATGGCATATTTTTTTTTAATGACATGTCTTTGTTTAACCTTGGTATGTTTAGTTTGAATGAGTTGGGTTTTATAGTAGATTATTTAATGCCAAATCACCTGTATGCATTTATATTAAATATGATTTGCTAAGACATTTTGTAGATAACATTTTTAAACGAGCCTAAGTACATTTTTCACATAGTTAAACGGTTTCAAGTATTTCTGTCTAACACGAAAAATTCTATAATTGGTTTGCACATAGTTAAATGGTTTCAAGTGTTGCAATTCAACGGTAACAAATATAACATCAGTCATTTGTTTGCACACAGTTGAATGGATATACATATATATTTTGTAAGCGAATAATTGGTAATTTCATTTTTTGTTGGTAATTCCATTTTTAAATGAGACTGAACTAATTTGTTTGCACAATAATATTGCTATCGTTTCTACACAGTTAAATAGTTTCAATTATTGCTATTTAATACCAATAATTCTATTTTATAGCAATAATTTCTTTGCAGTTTATATAAACAGTTCTAATTCAGCTAATTCAGTTTAGTATAAGTACACATTTTGCTTGCACATAGTTAAATGTCAAAATAGTTCTATATTAAACAATTCAGTTTAATGTAAGTACAGTTTCAATATAAAAAAACAGTTCCATTTCAAACAATTCAGTTTAGCATAGCACGCAGTTTAAATGTAAGTACAGTTTAATTGTCAAAAACATTTCTATTTCAAGCTATTCAGTTCAGTATAAGTACGCAGTTAGTTCTATTTAACGCATTGATAGGATCCTATCAGGTGTTACCATTTCGGGCCAGAGTGGACCTCGGAGCAATTGCAATAAAGGGGTGCTCCTCATTCCCCAAAGCTCCAGCATCGCTGAAACCTCATCATTAGATTGTTTAGTGTCATATCCAGGAAACTCATTGGGGGGATCTTATCCTTCTGCAGAGGTGCAGTCAGTGTATTCTACAGCCCCAGCCCACTGGGCAATATTCATTTGTACACCGTCAAATGATACCAAGTAGTACTATGTAATACCAATAATTCAATTTAGGCACACAGTGAAATGCATTCAAGTATTAAGATTTAACACTAATAATTCTATTCTAAATAATTCATTAGTTTGCTCATAGTTATGGTTATACATCACTAGCAATTCAATTATATATCAGCCATTTGCACACAATTTGAACGGTCAAACAATTCTATTTGACCAACAGATTGGACGCTATCCGGTGCAATCACTCCAGGTCAGAGTGGACCTGGCTGCAATGACAATGAAGAGATATTCTAAATTCTCCAAAGATCCAAGGCTAGAGCCTCATCATCAGAGGGTTAAATGTCATATCCTGCACACTGCTTGGTGATGGGGATGCCTTAGCCCTCTGCATAGATGCAGTCGGTGTATTCTACAGCCCCAGTCGACTGTGCAAGCTTGGTATGTTTTGTTTCTTTGTTTATTGGCTCATTTTTTAATGGCATATCTTTGTTTAACGACTTATCTTTGTTTAATGGCATATCTTTGTTTAATGGCATATATATCTTTAATGGGATATCTTTGTTTAAGATTGATAGCTGTAGTTTGTTTAATGGCACATCTTTGTTTTATATCTTATCTTTGTTTAATGTCATATGTTGGTTTAATGGCATGTTTTTGTTTAATGGCATATCTTTGTTTTATATCTTATCTTTGTTTAATGTCATATATTTGTTTAATAACATGTTTTTGTTTAATGGCACATCTTTGTCGTATGGCTTATCTATTTTTATTGGCAAGTCTTTGTTTAAACTTGGGAAGTTTTTTTTTTGTTTAATGGCGTATCCTTATTAAATATCAAAAGTATATTTAATGGCAAATCTTTGTTTAAGGTTCGTACCTTTATTTTCTTTGTTTAATGGCATATCTCAGCTAGTTCCGACTAAACATTCCGATCCGTTTGGTGTTGTTGTTGTTGATAATGATGATGATAATGTAGTTGCTATTTTCGACTTGTTTTTATAGTAACCAAAGTGAAGTTTGTTTCATGATGATATAAGAATAGACAGGAATTCATTAATGGCTGCTTTAATAAAAACAAATACTTGGCCATATCTATCTATCTATCTATCTATCTATCTCAGTCTGTCCCCGTCTGTCAGTATCCATCTACATTTGTTTCTGTAAGTGTATAAGTATATATTTATCGAAAATCCTCTCTTCACATCTCTCTCTCTCTCTCTCTCTCTCTCTCTCTCTCTCTCTCGATATATATATATATATATATATAACGGTTTATCTATCTATGTTTCTGTCTGTATGTATCGGACTACCTATATCATCTCTTCACATCTCTCTCTGCACACATATATATATATATATATATATATATATATATGAGCCTATCTATCTATCTATCTATCTATCTATCTCAGTTTGTTTTTGTCTGTCTGTATGTATTTAAGTCTATTTCTATGTATGTATGTAGAATCATTTCTTCACATCTATCTATCTATCTATCTATCTATCAAATAGATTAAACAAAGAAACCAAACCAATTTAATTAGGAAAGTACTTCACGCGATACTGGATCATTTTTAAGTGGAGTAAAGCATTTTTTCTACACTGCTTGCCTCACCATGGATAAAGAAACCCGTCTGCCACATAGGGGAGAGAAGATGTGAATTCATGCCTTTCCGTATCTATCTATCTATCTATCTATCTATCTATCTGCAACATATGGCTGAACCACGATTCTTGACAATGTAACCGTAAACAGTTTAATGAGATCTTCTAATGGATACCGAGAAAATAGAAAAGTTCTTCAACAGGATATAGTTGAATGACGAATAATGGTGAATTGGAAATGCATTATATTTGGTTATTGAAAAAAAAAAAAAAAAGAAACAAAAAAAAAGAGAAACCAAAACAAAAGAAAACAAAAAAACAATAACTGCTATTTGTTTGAAACAGACTCCTTTACAGGTGGTTGAGGTCTCTTTGTTATAGCTAGCAGTTTTTTTTTTTCATTTTAATAACGACAGCTGGGCCATTCGGGATATTTTTAACTGTCCACCGTAGACTGGCTCAAAATAATAGAAAACATAAATCATTAACTTGATTCATTTTTAATCTATCTATCTATCTATCTATCTATCTATCTATCTATCTCAGTCTGTTCTTATCTATCTATCTATCTATCTATCTATCTATCTATCTCAGTCTGTTCATATCTATCTATCTAACTATCTATCTATCTCAGTCTGTTCATATCTATCTATCTATCTATCTATCTATCTATCTATCTATCTATCTATCTCAGCCTGTTCATATCTATCTATCTATATATCTATCTATCTATCTCAGTCTGTTCATATCTATCTATCTATCTATCTATCTATCTATCTATCTATCTATCTCTCAATCTGTTCATATCTAGCTATCTAGCTATCTTTTAGTGGTGTGACCTAAATATTTGGAGAATTTGGAAACATTGATCAATTTATTAACACTTAACTTAGCCAAAGTTTCCCCCGTCTCACAAAGCACTTCCCGTACCTCTCGTAATCCTTCTACAAGGAAATAAAGAACAAGTTTAATAATTTTTTCTTTCTTGAAAAATGAATAGAAAGATAAAAGCAACTGTGACTTGAAAATCTGCCGAAATATTCCCGGTAGCTATCTGTAAAAACAGAAATGAAAAAAACAAAAATTGCTCTATTGTTGAGACTAAGCTTATGCTGGTTATTCCCTTTGCAGAAAGGCTAAGACCCTCTCCACCAAAAAGGTGTTCTGGATATGACAATAAACTTCATCTAGTGGTAAGATTATAGTTTTGTAAATGTGGAAAGTGGGGAGAATCCCTTCAATGCCATTACTCCCAGGTCAACTCTGTTCCTGAATAGTAGAACCTGTTAGAGTTCTATCAAGAGTTCCTTCGCCAGTGACCCTTGAACCCGGCTATGTGAACAACTGCAAATGATCAATCACGAGAACTCTCGTTGTAGGAGAGAAAGGTGGTCAAGCACGAAACTGGGATATTTTTGAAAAGGAATAGAGTGTATCGGGACAGCGACAAATTACGACCAAAATTTCAGGGCTAAGTAAAACCGACCCCTCCACTAAAAGAGTTGGACTAGGATTAATCAAAAAAGGATTTATAAAAAAAAAAAAAAAAGCACTTCACAGCTTCTTGTTAAAATGATCTGTCCTAAAATAACTTGTAACATCTCGATTATACGGGTGTGGCGATTCTTTTTACCATGTGTCTGTCTTTACCTTTCTTGACATAAAGAACATTTTCATCTATTCGCCTGGTTAACTTTCTTTGACAACTTTTCCATGGAAACACCCACTATACAGTAAATTCGTATTTGAGTCCATAAATCTGGGCTTCCTTCATTGTGATTGAATTTAACGTTAAATGTGATTTTAATGAAGAAATAGCGGTACAATTACCCTTTATTCAACAAGGCTGATTATTTTCGCAATATTTTTCAAATATGGAATAATAATAATAATAATAAATTAAAAAAAGATAAAAACTCACGACTCTATGTTTCCCGTTATCGATCCTCAAGTGAAATATGACAAACAGATCACAGATAAATCAGGAAAAGACGCAGAAATTACGTAAAATAGAAAAAGAAACCCAATCAGCAGGCACACACATCCATACGCACAGATACACAAACACAAATATATACATATATTCACATATACACATACATACGCACATACACACATACATATACGCATACAACCACACACACACATACATACACATTCACACACATACACACACATACATACACACACGCGTACACACAAACAATTAAGGATCCACATTGAAGGTGATACAATTTTTTTTTTATTGTTTTTTAAATCGTATCTATATTCTTTCTGTCCGGTCGGTGTATTCTATAAATACACCGACCGGACCTTTACAGAAAGATAAGATCCCCCAACAACGAGTGTTCTGTATATGACTCAGCACCATGGGATAGTGATGCTCCAGTCCTGGAACTTTCGGGGAATGTAAGGCATTTCTTCATTGCCATTACTCTCAGGTCCACTCGGACCCGGAGTGGTAGAACCTATTTGGGTTCCATCTTTGGGTCAAATAGAACTGTTTAATCATTTGACTGTGTACAAACAAACGACTGATAATGAATTTAATTTTTAGTGTTAGATTACAATACTTGAAACCATTTAACTGTGTTCAAATAAAATTATTAGGGCTAAATAGCAGTAGTTGAAACCGTTAATTTTGTATCCGAGTTAATCTTAAAAAATTATTTGTGTTAAATAGAAATACTTGAAACCATTTAACTGTCTGCTAAAAAATGCGCTCTGACTTGGGTAAAATGTTATCAAAAAACTATTGATTTACAACACGCACACATACACACAGACACACGCGCGCATATATATATATATATATATATATATATATAATCTAAAAAAACATTCCTGTCCCACAACTGAATTTCGAAAAATCCCTGCCCTACAATTGAATTTCTAAAAATTCTTACCGAAAACACAACAATATGAAAGCAACAAAATGGCAAGCAAATGTTACAGATTCTTGAGGCACTCATTAATAGAAATAAACATCTTAAACTCAATAGATTTTGAATCCAAAGCGAACGTACTTAAATTGTCTTTAGATATTGCTGCTATTTACAGAACCAAATTTAAAAATAAAGGCTGCAACAGAACACCAGTATAAACAATAAACGTTCAATTCTCAAATACCCGTGGTGTAATGGTTATCGTCGTAGGAAATGGACACGGTGACACGAGTTCAAATCCTGAACCAGACTGATTGCATTGCATATAGCGCTAATACCCTTGGGAAAGGTATGAATCCAATTATTCTCCCTCCAGCTATGGGTAAATAGTAGGGCAGACTGAATTTTTCAGCCTTGGTAAGGCAAATAGTCTAGGAGAAGGAAAACTCTGGATTGAAACCTGTTAAACTCCGCTTAAAAATTGACCTAGTATCATATCCTGCCCGAGCGGAGGGGTTGGTAAATATGATAAACGCTGAATTCTTACAAAGTACTAATGTACATGCAAAGGTTACATCACTTTTGCAATATAAACACCCCTGATGATGGACCAAGATCGGGCAGAAAATACTTGGGAACCAATTATTTAGGGAATGTTTATAAATCCATTCCCACCGAATATCATAAAATTGATTCGGCAACTTGAAAGGATAAATACAAAAATATGTAGACAAAAATGTCTGTATTGTTTAATCAAATGTGTATTAATGAAAAAATGCTGCTCACATAAAAACACACTCATACACATGTAATAAGTAAATACATATTAGTTTTTGTATATATTTAATAGCATGGAAGCTTGACTGCCACCACAGGTTTCATACCGTCTTATAAACAACAATCACCTCTGACTGATGACTGTCGTATAAAGGCGGTGTGAAACCTGTGGTCGCAGACAAGCTTCCACGCTATTAAATTTATATAAAATAACGGATATATTTACTTATTATTATTATATAATAGCTCTATCACAGATATTGAGCACTCTCCAAATTATACCGCATTTGGCCTGCCACAAACCCACGAAGTGAGATAGTGACAACCAATGCTGTTATAATATATATATATATATATATATATATATATATATATATATATATATATATATATTCATAAGCAGCACAGTTTTATCCAGCTCTGTGTTTGCATAGTTTTGTTATGTTATAAAAACCCCAAAACTTTCAAATCTCATTAAAAAAAAAAACACTCTTTACGCAAGCAAGCAGCCCCTGATGATGACCTACGAAGAGTCCGAAAGCGCTCGGGACAGTTTTGGTAAATTCATCCACCAATTCCAACATGAAACCAAGACACTTAGCGGAAAACTCGAAAACTCTTAATTAAATTATACAGACAAAATGTGTCTTTACTATTTAATCAAACATGCTTAAATGAACGACTGCTGCCTAACTATATATATATATGTCTTTTTTGTCAATTGCTTTAAGACATTCTGATCCCAATTTCGCACTGTGTGATTTCATTTGCACTAGGGTATTTTGGGATGTAAATAGTGTAGGTATTTGAAGTTGTCATAAAGGAAAATACATTTTTTTTCTATAAAAACATCAGTCCAATCGGTTTGGTAGGTAGGAGGAGTAAAACTTCCCCCACCACATATGACACTAAATCATTATTTGATGAGACTCAAATCCTGGACTTTTGGGAAATGTTGAGTACTCCTTCATTGTCAATACTCCCAGGTCCACCTTAACCCGGAGTAATAGCACCAGTTGTGGTCCTATCTATGGATCAAATATAAGTATTTAATCTTTATACTTGTGTAACATAGTGAGTCTAAAGAGATTTTTTCGACTCCGTTGTGAACCCACGGTGGTAACAAGGTGACGAACACGAAGCTCTTTAAACTACACAAAGGTTTATTTACTACTACGTTGCAAATAGTCGCCGGGAAAAAGAAAGTGGGTATAGAAACATGAGACAATCACGTCACTCGACAATTATAAGCACTATATCCTAGTGAGAAAAAGATGAGCAGACAGAGATCTTGAATGCTTGTCTGTTCGGTCGAGCGCAGCCTAACGACGCCTTTTGAAAGCACCACAACATGGTACTTGTGAACTTCCTTCTCCTCATATCTTCGTGTCTTGAGTGCTACTGACGTCTTTACCTTATCACTTCTCGTCGTCGACTCTCGAAAAGACCCGTGTTATCTCCTCACTTCCACCTGTCGTATCAGGAGCAGAAACATATCCGTTTCCACTTGCACCGCGCATGGGCACAATATTTTTAGCCTCCAGTTTTTCTTTGTCATTCTTAATTATCCCGAGTGCCTCCGTTTATTATTCAGTAACTACTGTCTTCTTTATTTCTTTTTTATCTATTTATTCAATTTCTTAAAAGCCGTTCAATTACGTTACACTTGAAACCACTCAGTTTTGTGAAAGCAAATGAATAATGTTGTATAGAATTATGAGTGTTAGATAGCATTACTTTAAACTATTTAACTGTGTGCAAATAAAACAATTAGAGTTAGATAGCAATACTTGAAACAATTTGACTGCGTGCAAATAAAACAATTAGTGTTAGATAGCAATACTTGAAACAATTTGACTGTGTGCAAATAAAACAATTAGTGTTAGATAGCAATACTTGAAACAATTTGACTGTGTGCAAATAAAACAATTAGAGTTAGATAGCAATACTTGAAAGAATTTGACTATGTGCAAATAAAACAATTAGTGTTAGATAGCAATACCTGAAACAATTTGACTGTATGCAAATAAAACTATTAGTGTTAGATAGCAATATTTGAAACAATTTAACAGTGTGCAAATAAAACTAATTTTAACAGATGGCAATACTTGAAAAACTTTGACGGTGTGTAAATAAAACTATTAGTATTAGATCGTAATACTTGAAACCATTTAACTGTTACATTAGTAGCCACTCTTGGTATGGCAACTAGTCTCGTAGAAAAAAAAACTGAATTTAAACCAGTTGTAGACCTGGGCAGAGACGTGTTATTCTTGCTCAAGATCCGCGACATAAGGTTACGAAATCAATGAGCAGTGTGTTATTTCGTTGAATTATTTCTGAAACTATTGAGAATTCTTAAAATGAAAAGAAGAAAAACAAGTGGAATCGCTGGTCATGAAATAAAGAATTTCTTATTAGGACAAGTGCCAGAATTTGGAACAATTAACCTTTGAGTTATTTAAGAAGTCTTGATCCGATAGATATTTCTTGATTAAAAGACTCACTTGTTACTTAGTCGAGCTTATTCCCTTTCTCGTTATCTTTCGCCAAGTGAAAAATAAAATCCTAAGCTCATGGGGGCCAAGTCATTTGGACCACTCGGTGAAATTGCCTTCGGCAAACGCTCGAGTATTTGATATTGAAAACTGAACACCTATTAAGTCTTCTCCTGACTGGGCGCTAAGAGATAAAATCTTTTTCAAAGACCATTGGTACTTCGAAGCCCTAAGGGATAATTCACACCAAGCTGTTTATACATCGCGTATTATTACGCAAAGATAGGAAGTAACATACATTAATGTAAACTAGTGAACTTAATTGTTCCTTCAGAGCACAGGTCTGCGAAATAAAGGAAAGCGAAAAACTTGTTAAATTCCTGGATCTTTCCAGAGAGCATGAAGGTAACAGGGATCCCACTCATGATCAGAGCACTCAGAGCAATCACAAATAGCCTCTAAAAGAAACGGGAGAAGAAAGAGTTCGGTCAGTAGAGGCTTCAGCATTATTGAGATAAATTAGGGGAAATTACTTCAGACTTCAGTATAGGCAAACAGTTATTACTCGAGAAACGTTTATTGAGTAGTCCCACTTGAAAGATACTTGGGACCATTCTTTAGATGGACAATGGAGGGACTCATGAAAATCAATCAAAGGACAAGAAAATTAACCTTTGTTTGTATATTTGTTTGGGTTTATGGCATATCAACCTTTGTTGGTTATTTAATCCCAAATCCAATTTTTATACAAAGGAACACTTCTATTTGAAACAATTCAGTTTAGCATAAGTAAGTTTAATTGTCAAAAACATTTCTATTTCAAGCTATTCAGTTTAGTCAAATAGTTCTAATTCAAATAATTCAGTTTAGTATAAGTATAGTTTTTGTCCACGCACAGTTAAATGTCAAAATAGTTCTATTTCAAACAATTTAGTTTAGAGTAAGTACAGTTTCAGTGTCAAAAACAGTTCTATTTCAAACAATACAGCTTAGAATAAGTATTTAGCTTACGTGTCAAAACAGTTCTATTTCAAGCAGTTCAGTATAGCATAAGTTCGTAGTTTACGTGTCAAGACAGTTCTATTTCAAGTAATTCAGTTTTATACGCAGTATAAATATAAAAACAGTTCATACTTTTATTTTTTTTAAGTAGAGGAGTAATATTGTGAATTGAATTATCATGATCAGAAAATCCGCCGAACACCTACACACGATATACGGGAACACTGGACAGCTGTTTCGACCTTATTAGGTCTCATCAGCAGTGTATACCGTAATCTCGACCACAGGCCGCTGTTATTTGGCCGCGTAATTACCATGACTAGTTAATTTGGCGACACTTGTGTGCGATATAAACTGGTGGATCAGTTGTAGAGTTTCGGCACTGCAATTTGTGGTCGCTGGTTCGATCTCCTGTGGTGGAGATTACGGTATACACTGCTGATGAGACCTAATAAGTACCAATGTTCCCGTATATCGTGCGTAAGTGTTCGGCGTATTAACTGGTCATGGTAATTCAATTCGCAATAAAAACAATTCTATTTCAAGTAATTCAATTTAGAAAAAATACCCATTTTAGTTCTATTTGACCCATAGATAGGTCCTATCAGGTGCTACCACCCCGGGCTACAGCGGATTAGGGAGCGATGGTAATAAAAGGGTACTCAGCAATTCCCACAGCTCCAACATAACCGGAAACTCGCCATCAGATTATTCAGTGTCATATCCAAGACACTCGTTGCAGACGGTCCTACCCTTCTGCAGACGTGCAATCGGTGTATCCTACAGTCCCAGCCAACTGGAGCAGAAAATTAATGAACATGAACAATGCGTTACATCCAAAAGATGATGCAGACACACTATATACATCAAGAAAAGAAAGACTCACCAGCGTTGAGAATTGTGTTGATGCATCTGAACAAGAACTCGAAGAACACATTAAAAAGAGCAAAGAAAGACTAATCACAGCAGCCAGTTACAGCAATAACAATATAAAAACAGAAAAATATCGGAAACAAAAAGAGGAAGAAAAACAATTTCATGGGTACTTCAAACAACAAATTGGCGTGATGGCACACGGGAATATATGGGAATAGCTACGAAATGCGAATCTCAAGGGAGAAACTTAATCTTTTGTCATAGCAGCACAAAACAACGCTATTATTACCAATCATATTTAAGCGGCTCATTATTCTAGTGGATAGAGTGTGCGCCAATAATCTGGGAGACCGAGGTTCAATTCCAGGTCGAGTCATACCAAAGACCTAAAAAAATGTTACTTGATATCTCCTGGCTTAACACTCAGTATCAAGGGTAAAGTGGAGCAATTCAGAGAAAGGAGTAGCGCCCTCCCCCACACCTAGGTGTAGTAGCTATCGAAAAGGAGCCTTCGGGTCGCTCTCGACAACAGTCACCAACTTTACTTTATACTTAAGCGAAAATCAATTATTGGCCAGAGCATAGCAAGTGCAAGTTACAGGGAAAAAAAGATGAAACAGTTAAACAGATAATACGCCTTTGGAGCTTACTAGCACAGGAATACAAGCCTCGGCACTAATAGATGGAAAAGCTGATCCACTTGGAATTATGCAAGCGATTAAAATTTGACTATATTAACAAAAAGTGTCTGCACAAATCAGAATCCATCTTAAAAAAAGATTCTCAAGGATTTAAAAATATAAACGGATCACTTTGTTCCGGCCAGATGACCTGATATTGTCTTAATCAATAAGGAACAAAATTTGCTGTTTAGTGGATTTAGCCTTTCTAACAGACCACCAATTGAAAATAAAAGAATACGAAACGATAGACAAATATTTGGACCTTGCCAGAGAACTGAAAAACTGTGGAACATGAAGGTGACGGAGATACCAATTGTTGTTTGTGCACTTGGAACGGTCAAAAAAGGTTCCGACGAAAGACTTGAGGAATTGGAAATCAGAGGAAGATATGAGACCATCTAGACTACAGCATTAGTCTCTAAGATCGTCTCTAAGAAGAGTCGTGGAGACCTGAGGGGACTTGCTGTTACTCAGACTTGACTGAAAAACCACCAGTATTAGCAGGAATGAAAAACCCTCAAGGTATAAAATAATTATTATATAAACTGAAACACACAAAATTCTCTGGGATTTTGGGATACAAACGATCACCTAATACCGGCCAGAAAATCAGACCGAGAGATAATTAAGAAAAAAGTAAGTGAGAGAAGCTGCTGAATAGTGGACTTTGCTGTTCACGAAGACCACTGAGTAAAAATCAAAGAAAACAAAAAGAGAGACAAGTACTTAGACTTTGCTAGAGAACTAAAAAAAGCGATGAACATAAAATGACGGTGATACCAACTGTAATTTGTGCACTTGGAACGATCCCCAAAAAGCTTGGTAAGTGAGTTTGAAAAGTTGGAAATCGGAGGACAGCTGGAGACAATCTAGACTACAGCATTGTTAAGATAGGCCACAAGACTGAGAAGAGATTTGCTGACATTAGAAGGCTTGCTGTCACTCAGACTCCAATGAGTAACCATCGGCTAACCCTCGTGTGAAAAACTCGCTAGGAGTAATATGAAAATAATCTGAAAATGTTAAAGATATCAGAGCTAGTTATAAATTTCATCACGGAAGCATTATCGAAACCATAAAACTGCATGCAAATTATTTGTATTGATAAGAATACTTGAAATCATGTTATCATTATTAGATATAATTGCTTGGTGGATTGATTTTAATGGCATGTCAATTTTGGAGCTATGGTGAATGAGGAATACCTTTTCATTATTATTACTTTCAGGTTTACACGGACCTGGAATGGTAGTATCTGTTAGCGTCCCATCTATGGGTCAAATAGATCCATTAAAAATTATATTAGTTTTCGTGTATAAAGAAGAAAAAAAAACTCTTAATGAACCACGATGGAAAGAATTTAGATATGAACTTATGGGGTTAAACGAATTTGTTGGGCTTATCATCTAGTTTGGGTTTTGGTTTTATATATCTGATTCCGTTAGTTCCTTCTTACCCCATTTTAATTCGCTGGCGTCTTCTTGTCTGTAAAGGCTGTGAAGGAAGAAAAGGAAGGGGGCGAAGAGAGGAGATACTTTTTTAATGTCAACTTTATTTTGGGGTTCAACAACCATTCTGTGGGTGGGAAATTCTTCCTAAATCCAAGCAAAATGGTCGCGTATCCCACACAAGCAGTTAAAAATACACTAAATGTTTGCGGCGTTGATATTTCCAAATTCGGTGATTTTAGTAGCGGGGGATAACCCCATTTGGTGCTTTTAATATAGACTACTGTAACCAAAGACGGCTGCAACTGGTGGTAGAGTGAGTCAGCATGCTGCTAAGCGGACACATGGTTTTCCCACCATCAGCTGGAGAAAGTTGGCCTTTCAATTCAACTGACAATGTTGAAAGAGGACTAGTTTTTTTCTCATGCCCTTAAGTCTGTTTTTAGGTATGTACAGTTCCAACTTCCAGTCAGGGACTTCTAAAAACTTCTACAATTCTTGAATTTACTTTATTTTATTTATCTAATTTTTCTTTTTCTAGTAACTACAAACGCGATTCCCTAACCTCTAGACATAAAATAACACGAGACGGGTTGACATGCAATTAGAATTAATAAAATAATCGGACAAATTATGATTTTAATTCAGTTATACATGTTGTCAATTAGTAACTCCACACCCAGTCGACTGAGGCAGTAGAATACGCCGACTGCACCTCTACAGTGGGGTAAGATACCCCCCAACGAGAGTCCTGGATATGAAAATAAACTCCAGTCTCGGAGTTTTGGGTTATGTAGAGTGCCCCTTCATATCCGTTACTCCCAGGTCCACTCTAACCCGAAGTGGTAGTACCTGTCAGGGTTCAATCTATAAGTCAAATATGATTTTTAAATTATTTTTCGCTTGTATGCATTTAACTGTGAGCAATCAAATGACTGATGTACAATTGGATTATTAGTATTACATAGAAATACTTGAAACCATTTAATTGAGTGTAAATGAACGAATAATGTTGAATAGAATTATTTGTGTTAAATAACAATACTTGGAACCATTTAACTGAGTGTAAACGAATGATTAATAAGTAGATTTATTAGTGTTAGATATCAATAATTGAAACTAACTGTGTGCAAACAAAGGAATAGTATAAAATTAGTCTAGAATTCTTGATCAATAGAAATGCAAATGTTAAATTGTTATACAGGGTGGAAGAATAAAATTGTCGCCCTAGAAAAGACGACATGATTCTATTTCCGTTTAATGAAAATCAGTTTTCTTTTTTTGTTGTTGACCATCTACTAGTTGGCCAGTTGTGTACAAATCCCAAGAGCGATAGCAGCCTTCTATCATGTCTGAAAGTGACACAATGTTCAACGGGCGAGATCGGAGATGCGCCGCTGTACAACTCATGCTCTCTACCGATCCAAGCTATGACAACAGGACCATTGCCAGCACCCTCAAAATGAAAATCCGGACGGTTCACGGCTTGAGGGCACAGCTCAACGCATCGGACGACCCTTTGGGGTGGGTGGGAGCGGAAGCCCAAGACTGAGGACACCGCCAGGAAGACCCGGACTAAGGAGTTCATCGAAAAGGTCCTGGCAATCATTGATGAAACTCCCCAGTGGCCTATTCGGCAGATTGCCAGAGATTTGGGCGTCTCACACACAACTGTGAATGCATGTGTGAAGGAGGACTTGAAGTGTAGGTCCTACAGGCGCCAAACAAGCCAGATCTTAACTGAGAAGACAAAGAACCTCGGGCTAATCAAGTCCGTTGGCCCACCTTCCTCCCCTGACCTGAATCGGCTGGACTACTTCGTTTGGTCATACGTCGAGAACATCACCATTATGAGCTCCCACAACACCAAAGCCAGCCTGATCGCCGCCATCCGCCGAGTATTCACCGAGCTCCCGCCGGTGCTTATGGAAAAGACATGCTTCCAGTTCCGGATCCGGATCCGTATCGAGGCGGTGACTGAGGTTGAAGGCAGCTACATTGAACAGATGTCAGCTCTACTACATAATCAAGTTACCTGAATTGATTTTTTCAATAAAAGTTTTAAAATAAAGCTGTAGTGTTGTTTTCTTTTGAACGACAATTTTATCGTTCCACCCTGTAGATGTCAACTCTACTACATAATCAAGTTACCTTATCTTCCCAGCAATGGGTTAAATAGCACCACTGCTGCTCTTCCAGAAGAATGGATTTGGCATCAAATAACCGACAAAGGTTGGTATGCCATTAAACAAAAGAAACCTGACTCCTTGGTTTCTCTTATTTAGCCATTAATTTGTTCTGTTATGGTTGGTCGGAGCGGTAAATGGACTTGAAATAAAAAAAAAAGACAGAGATATTTCAAATTTAACCTTTATTCAGGTCAAAAACTATTTCGTGGAAGGAACTTTTTTCCCAAGACAGGGTTTCTTTTTCAGTGGCAGGGAAACCGTCTTTTTCAGGCATGCGTGGATCGTGCTTCTTGTCAGAGGCCTCAAGGGAAATTATTATTTTTTGTATTTGTTTATTTGATCTGATTTTATCTTTATTCAATCCCACAAGTTACTTACAAAGTATTCATTCGTTCACTAATAATATGTCTTATATATATATATATATATATAATTTCAAGAGAAAACCAAATTCGGTCACATTAGGATTATAAGTTTATTCCTATTCTTTTAAGAGTATTGATATGAATCAAAAACTCTAAAAAAAATTCTTAAACGGGCTTCTTCAGATCCAACATGAAAAGATTTTCATGTTTGATCTGCAGAAGTCCTGTTAAAAAATTTTTTTTAGAGTTTTTGATTCATATCAATACTCTTAACAGGATGGGAATAATATTATAATCCTAATGTGACCGAATTAGGGTTTTTCTTGAAATAATATTTGCTCTGTGAAATTATTTATATTGAGCACTTTCCCAGGAATATTTAAATATTCGAATTTTGAATAATTTGATTGTCCAGACGGAATTTTCCCCTACTCCAGATTTACTGGATTGAAGAATACCTATATATATATATATATATATATATATATATATATATATATATATATATATATATATATATAAGTATTATTTGGTCCAGTTAAACCGGAGTTGGGAGTAATTCCATCAGGACAAGGAAACTATTCAAGAGTGAACACTTAAATTTTCCTGGTAAAGAGCTCAATTTAACATATATATATATATATATATATAAACAGGATTTGACATTAAATAACCAGCAATATTTGATATTCCATAAAATATAACCAACCAACCAACCATCCAACCAACCAAAAAAAAAGTAGCTTAACAAAAAAACTAGTAAACATGAATAATAAAGATAATACCCTTATTAAAGAAATCCAGACATCTTGAGTCTAATCTAATTTTTGTTTGGACTTCAAATTGTCCTATCGGTGACTGAAAGATGAACTAGTAATGTTAATCATCTCATGTAGCCACTGGTTCTTAGAAAAAGAAACAAACCTGTTAAAAGAAACCAGTTAGAATAATTCTTGACGTCATCATCGTCCAGGATGTGTACATGTCTGTGTATATGTGTGTGAAGTGTCCTTTTGGGTCAGTTTGACCATACAGCAATACGAGAGACGTTTTGGCGAGCAATAAAGTAGACAGTTTGGCTAGTCAACGCGTGCAGGCTACTTAGGGTGACCCAGCTTGTATGTCTCTTCAACAGACCAACCCTCAAACAGTAAAATACGACGTTACTTAAAAAAAAAGAAGAAGGTAGGTGAGTCTCGTTTACCGAGGCTAAAATATAATTAAATCATGAATAGTTATAATTCTACATGAAGATAATTCTGGAGCATTACACTCATGTGTAACCGGACATTGGCCTAGCGGTTAGAGTGTTCGCCAATGGCCCGGGAGACCTCGGTTCAATCCCAGGTCGAGTCATACCAAAGACTCAAAAAATGGTACTTGATGCCTCCCTGCTTAACACTCAGCATTATAAGGTACGGATCAAGGGTAAAGTAGAGCAATCCAGGGAAGGAGTAGCGCCCTCCCCTACACCTTGGTGTAGTAGCTATCGAAAAGGGAGCCTTCGGGTTACCCTCGACTATGGTCGCCAACTTTACTTTTTTTTACACTCATATATCTTATTTATCTATTTGTCTATTTTAGTCGGCTCAGTCAAGACTGACAGTGGGTGTAAAAGATTTTTGCTAGAGAAGGGAAATAAATTTAACGAACAGAGTTCAAATTCTGACTTCAGCTGATAATTTTTAATTTGAAAAAGTCTCGAATGTACAGTGTTTCATCGCATCTAAAATATTATAAGTAAAAGGTTTTGCCATATTTTGATAAATGCGACACGCATATCACGTGATCAAATCACTTCAAGCTGTGATAAGTAACTGCTGTGGTAGGTAGTAAGTGCGCTGACATGCTGTGCATTACTTCGCTCCATGTGTACAATGTACACTGATTTGGGAACGATCCTGGAACTGATCTGATTTGAATAAAATGTTTTCCTTCTCTTCCATTGGTTGCCGTATCAGAGCGAGTGAGTCTAGTCTGCCATACCTTTTATCAATGGAGATAAATTGATGACTTACCTAAGAGAATTACCGAAATAAAATGGAAGTAGCCTCGTCTAGAATTTGAACTTGGATCATTTCCTACGTGGCACCTTCAAGAGATTTTCATAAAAGCAGTAAAATCATTTGTCAGAATAGGTCAAATCAGGAACTAACAGCTATTCGTAACTTGAAACCTTACGCAATATGTTGCATGAAAAGAGATGGCCTGTTCCAAGTTATGTCTATTGCCACGAGATATGTCATAAAGAAGCAATCGCTACTCTGAAGATCAATTAAGTTATCGGATAAAGTCGATAAGAGTAACTGTCTTAGGGTTAGTTATGGGAGAGTGATTTTTCCTTGTGCTACATCAACTACCGTTCTACCAGAATTCATGGCCTGTAGGATCAGATTGAGTGTATATAAGTTTAGTTAGTATTACGGCATTTTAAGCCTGTTGGTTATTTAATGCCGAAATCATATTTTTTGCAAGAGGTTATATAGTTTTAGCTACCGAATGACAATCATTTGCTCACGATTGTAGTTCTAAGAAACTGTTATTAATTGAAATAATTTGTACCTATTTATATGATTTCAATGGCCCGGGAAACCTAGGTTCAATCCCAGGTCAAGTCATACCAAAGACTCAAAAAATGGTACTTGATGTTACCTTGCTTAACCCTCAGTATTATAAGGTAAGGATCAAGGGTAAAGTGGAGCAATTCAGGGAAAGGAGTAGCGCCCTCCCCTACGCCTTGGTGTAGTAGCTTTTGAAAAGGGAGCCTTCTCGTCACCCTCGACAAACGTCGCCAACTTTAATTACATGATTTCAAGTGTTTCAATTCAATATAAATAATATCTAAACTGCTCTATTTGACTCATAAATAGGAACCTAACAATTCTTGTACTATTACCATTTCTGTCATTAACTCGAATAACTTTTTCCCAATTTTGCTGCCAAAGTTTCATGGGTCTGGAACTAGCTATTCTCAGACTAAAAAGTAGAATTTCGCTATTTAAAGACTACAAACTGAAGATATTTTACTTTTACTCCAATTACTGAGCCAATCAATTAGTTCTCAATTTAGTTTTTGTTTCTTTGTTTTATGGCATATCAACCTTCGTGGGTTATTTAATACCAAAGCTATCCCGGTAGAATAATTGCAGTGATATTATTTAACCCATAATTGGTTTGTTAGTTAAGGCTTTTTTATTTAATGGCATATCAACCTTGGTGGGTTATTAAATAGCAAAGCCATCCTTGTAGAACGGTGTGGTACTCGGCCATTGGCCGAATGAATAGAGTGTTCGCTAATTATTCGGGAGATCGGGGTTCAATCCCAGGTCGAGTCATACCAAAGACTCAAAACATGGTACTTGATGCCGCCTTGTTTAGCACTCAGCAATATAAGGTAAGAGTCCAGGGTAAAGTGGAGCAATCCAGGGAATGGAGTAGTGCCCTCCCCTAAAACTCGGTGTAGTAGCTTTTGAAAAGGGAGCCTTTGGGTCACCCTCGACTTAGGTCGCCAACTTTACTTACTATTAGGGAATAAGAGTTCATATATTTCCAAATGGTATAAGTCCGAAAGTGAACATAATGTGACTGGAGTTTGAACCCACTTACTTTTGCTCCAGCTCGTTAGTCACTACACGCCGGTGACTCCTTCAGAAGATATTCAGAAAAACGTATATAATCTAAAATATTTCTATACTTGTATTTTTCGTCTCATCCCATAATTAGTGTAGGGAGACAATAAATAATTATCTCTCATGGATTCTTTTGGCGTGCCCATTGGATACGTGACGATCCCATAATTGTTATCAGCTTCTTTCATCCCCCGTTCTCTGAACAGTAAAGACCACCAGGTATTCTTATCTCAGGACTATTAAGGTGTGCCTTTTTATCTCAGTTCATTGAAAAATCTTTCGACTCAGCGAATGACGTCATTGCTCGCCACACCAATGAAATGCAAAACATACAGTACTAAATCGCCGAAGACGTTTACTGTTTTTGTACCCTTTCATATACTGCTTGTCCATGGAATATTATGTGCGCATTTATCTGTTGGTATACATTTGTTTAGTCTAGTTTATACTTGAATGTTTATTGTGTATTAAGGGTCCCTTTATATGTTGATGAACTTGTCTTTCCTTTCGTCTCTTCAATGTTAATATATCAATGGATATACTCATTATAATACCTTGGTGAGTGGGCAAGTAAAAGTAAAGTTGGCGACTTTAGTCGAGGATGACTTAAAGGCTCCCTTTTCAATAGCTACTACACGGAGGTGTTGGGAGGGCGCTATCCCCTTTCCTGGATTTTTCCATTTTACCCTTGATCCTTACCTAAAAATACTGAGTGTTAATCAAGAAAGTATCAAGTACCTGGGATTGAAACCCGGTCTCCCGGACATCACAACACTAATAGTTTCACATGTCTTCAATCGAAAAAGAAAACAAACATCAGCACAGATAAAGTTTCTGTTTCCTCTTTTTTTCCCCTGTCGGCTGGGTGGGGTGCTGTAGAATATACCGACTGCTTCTCTGCAGAGGGGTAAGACCACCCCCCAATGAGTGTCCCGTATATGACACCTGATGGTGAAGTTCTAATAATGCTGCAGCTTTGTGAAATGTGGAGTACTCCTTCATTGTCATCCCCCGAAGTCCACTATGACCCGGAGTGATAGCACCTGATAGTCTTCTATGTGTCAAATAGGATTAAACAGTCTATTTATGCTAAACTGGACTGTTTGAAATAGAACTCTTTTGACATTTAATTTTGTGTAAAGAAAAAAAAATTAGTAAACTGAATTGTTTGAAATTTAATTCGGCGTTAAATAACCTAAAAAGGATTGATACACCGTAAAACAAAACAACCAAATAAAACCTGTTTTTTTATTGTTTTTTTTTTAACTAAGTTACAGATTGCTTACGGTACCTGCCCTTCCTCAGTGGTCAACTAAGTATCTGCTGAAGTGCTTCATCGTTAATCAGCTTATTACTATGGTATATTATGTCCTATGAATTTACTATGTGTTGTGATGTGTAGATAATTCATCATCATGTCGTGCTGGTAGCACGGATATCCCTGACCCTCTCTCGCCACTCCTCCCTATCGTTCATCGCCCTAGGTAGGTCTTCAGGACAACATCCCGTATCCTCACATCGCTGCTGAATGTATGTTCGTGCTGGTCGTCCTGCCTTGGCACGGCCATGAGTGGGGGTCTATAAGAGTACATCTCTTATGAGCTCGTCCCCGCTTCTCCAGCAGTGTCCTGCATGTCTGGTTCGTCTAACTTGAATCGTTTTCTTGATAGGAGGCAGGTGGCCGTACAGTTGGTGTCTTGTGGGGTGTTGCCACCAGGACTTGTTCAAGATTGCTCGGAGCATTCTTGTGTAATTGCCGTCTAGCTTCCTCTCCAGCCGTTTTGTTAGAGTCCATGTAGTGCAGCCATATAGCAGTATCGATGTGACCGCTGCCTGGAAGAAACTGCGTTTCATTTTATCAGTTAGGTCTGATTTCCATATAATCGATAGCCTATTGATAGCTGTCCATGCTTTCGTTAACCTCGTGTCGATGTCCTTTTCGGTTGATGCGACGCTGCTTCCTAGGTAAGTGAATTTGTCTACTAGTTTGAGAGGGGTTCCGTCTAGAGTGGAGATGTCCCCCGTTTGATTATAGCACATATATTCCGTTTTGTGTGCATTAACATAGAGGCCTATGCTTGCTGCTGCTCGTTCCAAACTATGCAGTAGTGTTTCGGCTTGGTCGGGTGTATTTGCCAGTATCGCTATGTCTAGCCCCATAAATTACTTTTACAAAATCTAGTAAATTATTTAAGCGGAGAAGTCTTCATAGGTTCTGTTTGGTTTGGTTGGTTTCGTTTGGTTTTATGGAATCTCAACCATTGTAGGTTATTCAATGCAAAATCCATTTTTATACATATAAACAATTCTATTTCAAACAATGCAGTTTATCATACGAGGATCATTAAATAGGTTTCCTGATATTTTTCGTATGGGCACTTTAATTGATAGTACCCACATGAAACTCTAGTCCCCTTCGAAGTAATCTCCTTCGGCTGCAATGCACTTGTTCTACCGTTCTAACAACTTCTGGAAGACTCCATGGAAGTCCTCTTGTGTGAGCGTGTCAATAACCTTCGTCACAGCCTCTTTCATCTCCTCAATTGTCTCATAACGATAGCCTCCGAGCTTAGGGAATAAGCAAGAGTCACAGGGAGCAAGGTCTGGACAATTGGGAAGCTGATGAACTGTCTTGATGCCCATCTTTGTCAAATAGTCTGTGACAAGGATGGAGTTATGGACTGGTGTATTGTCCTGCTGGAAATGCCACTGAGCCGATTTGAAGAGTGCTGGCCTCTTCCGACGCAATCTCTTTCTGAGCTCTCTTAAAACCTCAACATACTAACCCTAACCCTAACTCCCACCCTTTGGCCAATTAACTCTGGTGTATTGACTGCTTTACTCCTCCCACACCTCTCATCATCCCTCACAGTCTTCCTTGAATCTCTTATGCCACTCAAAAACTGATGCTAGATTCATGCAAGATGCTCCAAAAGCAGTCTGAAGCATTCCATACGTTTCTGTGGCATTTTTTCCAAGTTTAAAACAGGATTTTATTGCATATCGTTCTTCTTAAGTGTCCTCACGCGCAGATTGCATTTTTGAAATTCACCAGCTGTGACAATCAGGGTTTATTAGGGTGTATTCCAATTGCTGCTGTAGCTGTTCATTTGAACCTGAAATCATAAGACTTGGTCAGTCATCTCATAAGCTGTATAGCAATAACAAAGTGAATTCTCAAGAATCTACGACAATTTTAAATGCCTGTGCAAAAAAAAGTCGGGAAACTTATTGAACACCCCCTAGGTACACTCTTTAGTACTGTTTAACCCATAGGACACTACCAGGTGCTACCACTCTGGGCCAGAGCAGATCTGGTAGCGATGACAATAAATGGGTAATCCGCATTCCGCAGAGCTCCTGCATTATTGGGGCCTCAACATCAGGTTGTTTAGTGTCATATCCTTGACACTCGTTGCGGGGGCCTTACCTTTCTGCAGAGATACAGTCGGTGTATTCTGTAGCCCTAGCCGACTGGGCCATTTAGGACGCTCTCTTTCTGATTCATACCCTTGAGAAAGGTCCCTGGTAAGTCATACCAAAGACTTAAAAAATGGTACTTGATGTGTCCTTGCTTAACACTCAGCATTATAAGGTATCATCATCATCATCATCATGTCGCGCCGCCGGCGCGGATATCCCTGACCGTCTCTCGCCATTTCTCCCTATCATTCATCGCCTCCGGCAGGTCTTCTGGGTTACATCCCGTGTCCTCACACAGCTGCTGTATGTAGGTTCGTGCTGGTCGTCCCACTCTTGCACATCCATGTGTGGGGGTCCACAGGAGTACATCGCTTATGAGCTCGTCCTTGCTTCTCCAGCAGTGTCCTGCGTGTCTGGTTCGTCGAACTTGTATAGTTTTTGTGATGGGGGGCAAGTGTCCGTATAGTTGGAGTCTCGTGGGGTGTTGTCGCCAGGACTTGTTTAATACTGCTCTCAACATTCTTGTATAATTTCCGTCCAGCCTCCTTTCCAGCCGCTTCGTAAGCGTCCATGTGGTGCATCCATATAGCAGTATCGACACAACCGCTGCCTGGAAGAAACTGCGTTTCATTTTATCAGTTAGGTCCGACTTCCATATGATAGAGAGCCTATCGATAGCTGTCCATGCCTTCGTCAATCGTGTGTCGATGTCTTTCTCGGTTGATGAGACGCTGCTTCCTAAACTCTCTTATTACACCCAGTAATGGCTTTGTCAATAAATACCCATAGTGGTTGATGTAAAAAAAATGTAGCACATTATTTTAGCCAAGGATTCTGCATGGTAACTGGTAAAAGATAATGTTTTTGCTGTTTGTTTACAGCTTGTACAACGGGCTCGAGTCTGATTTATGTTCACATTTAAACTAATACCCTCGGGGAAAGGTTAAAACTCCCTTATCCCCATCAGCGATGGCTTAGCTCTACCACTATCATTCTACAACAATGGCTCTGGCATTAAGTAACCTGCGATAGTTAATGTGCCATTAAAAACAAAGAAACCCAAACGTAATGTTTCCGTTCATTACCTAGACGATCAACCATTACTGACAAGCAATCTTTTGTGACTATGTTTTAGGGGGTTTCTATCAGTATATCAAATGTCAATAAATATAACATTCTAATGTGGTTAGAAAAGGATTAAACGCTCTGACACTGAACTGAATCAAATGGTTAGGCTGCATTCCTGGAGTTTAGGGAATGTGGAATACCTCTTCATTGCCATTTCTACAAGGTCCAACCTGGCCCAGAGGAGTGGTACCTATAAGGGTCTCATCAATGAGCCAAATAGAACTATTCAATGTTTATTATACTAACCATCACTATGTAATTAACAATGGAATTGCTGCAATCTCAAGATGAATAAAATCGTTGAGTTCGTCAAATGTCTGCGGCCGAGGTTTAAAGACTTGATCCTTTCTATTTGGTAAGTCATTTGTTAGCACTCTTGTATAGTTTCAAATAAGGGCAATAAACAGGCATTATGCACTCGCCTAATCTACAGAAGTCGAACCTCACTATTAAGATACAGTAAATCTTTAATAGGGTAAGTGTTGCTTTTTTAAAAAAAAATTATTTACATTTCAAGCTCGAGATATCTTTCTAATGGACTCTGTATTATAGCGTAGTAATGTCTAGACCTCCACGCCAGAACATTTGTAGATAGAGCGAAAGAAAGATAAAAAAAAAGATTTATTTGTGCATTTTTGGCTTTGTTTTTTTATTTTTATTTTTATCTTTTATTTATTTATTTATTTATTTTTCGTATGATACTAATTTACGTTTTGTAAATCATGGACGAATAACAAAGTTTGGAACATCACGAGAAGAAATCTAGACAAAGCGGGAGAGAAGAGCAAGGAAGACCAACAGCATACGATAAGGAATAATCTTAATTTTCAACAGCTGGGAAATTTCCATTGGTAGAGATAACAGCTATTTTGACCAGTTTTACTGAAAACTTATTTCAGTTTCTTGCTTTTAGCTAGTAGAAACAGACCTTGTAGTTATAAGATGTTAATTAAAAAAAAAAATGTTTATTTTGTCTAGTTTTATCCATCTTAATTTTGTTGCTTGTTTATTTCAAATTGTAAACTGTCCTGTTCAGGTAACAACTTTGGGTCAAACAAATCGGTTAGAAAATTATTAGTATTAGATATGAATACTTAAAACCATACATATGTGTACAAATTCGGTTTGGTTTCTTTGTTTAATGGCATATCAACTTTTGTAGGTTATTTAATGCCAAAGCCATTCTCCTAGAAGAACAGTAGTGGTACTATTTCACCCATAGCTGGGAGGACAAGGGGGTTCATACCTTTCCCAAGGGTATTTGCCCGAAAGTGAACGTAATAGCGCGACTGGAGTAAGAACTCGCGTACTACGATTCTGCAGTCCATCACTTTAACCATTACACCACGAGGACACCCCCGTACAAATTCGGTTTCGGTGTTTAATGGCATATCAAATTTTGTAGGTTATTTAAAGCCTAAGCGATTCTCCTAGAAGAATAGTAGTGGTACTATTTAACCCATAGCTGGGAGGATAAGGGGGTTCATAACTTTCCCAAGAGTATTTGTCCGAAAGTGAACGTAATAGCGCGACTGGAGTACGAACTCGCTTACTACGATTCCGCAGCCCATCGATTTAACCATTACACCACGAGGACACCCCCTCCATGTACAAAATATTAGAATTAGATAGAAATAAGTTTACATTTTCCTAAGAGACCATAATCTTTAGATTAAGCTTTTTTTAAAAATTGGTTCATTTTGACTGGTTTGATTTATCTTATTTTTGTTGCTTTTTTTATCCCTAGTTGTAGTTTGCCCTGCATCTTGTAGTGAGTCTGCAGTTCTGGAGTAAGAGAGGAGTTACTTTTTCATTGCCATTACTCCTACCTCTACTCTATTTCTGAGTGATATAACCTGTTCAGGATCTACCAAAGAGTTAAGTAGATCTGTTTAAAAATTATTCTTATTACATAGGAATACTTTATACTATATTACTATTGAAAAATTATTTTTTATTAAGAATTATAATTTAAAATCACAATATTTTTGTAAGGATGCTTATTATGAGTTACTTGAAGTCATATCCTTGCAAATTATTTGTGTTAGATAGAAGTAGTTAAAACCAGGCAACTGTGTGCAAACACATATTAAATAGGAATACTTACTTCAAACCATATGATTGTGTATAGATTGTTAATATAATAATGCCACTAATGAAGAATTAGGACTGTTCTTCGGTCCTCGAGCTTTAAAATCACTAAACAGCATAGAGATAATCCAACCAAAAATGAGCAGGATTATCTGTGGTGTAGTGGTTAACGTGCCTGATTTCAAAATTTACTAAGCGAGCTCGAACTCCAGTTGCGCTATCATGTTCACTTTTGTACAAATAGAAAAGTATGAAACTTCTAATACCCCATTGTTTTTTTTTACAAGGACAGCTTCGGCATTGAATAACTCACGAAGGTTAATATGCCATTAAACAAAGAAATCAACCAACCAACCAAGAATAATATGTGCTACTTTATATGACCAACTCAGTAGAACAATCGTCTCATGTTAAAGTCCTACTAGTGTCAGTGATGGAACGGATATCACCAGTTTCTATAATGAGCTATTTTCTGTGATTCGACACATTCCGAAACACAACGTTCTGATCATCGGTGATGACGTGAATGCTCATATAGGCAAAGACGAAAATAATAAATTCACTCCAAACGAAAGTGGTAAACATTTTGGCAAAATTTCTCCCAAGAACAATCTTGTATGTCTAAACACTAAATTTCAGAAAAGAAAGGTAAATTATGGACGTCCACCAACCCAAATAGCTCAAAAGCAGAGCTAGATTATATACTTATAAACAAAAAGAAAGTTTGTGGGGGAGGATAAACCCCGCTTTTTAAGGAGTATCGTCTTGTCACGCAAATCCACTCTGTAAAGAATCACTTGAGTCAACGCAGAAATAAGAATTAAACAAATAAATCTTTACGATGTAATCGGTCCTCACTTGACAATAGTGGTATAAGCAACATTATTTGTTAACTATAAAAAAGAATGCGTGGATGGGTATTGCAAATCTTCTTGGGAAGACGTGGCCTTGGAGGTGACCGTTTCCTCTGTAAAGAGTACGGATATAACTTCCAAGAAACTCCCAGCTATGGGTTAAATAGTACAACTACTGTTCTTCTAGGAGAATGGCTTTGGCATTAAATAACCTAAAAAGAGTTGATATGCCATTAAACAAAGAAAGAAAGTTACAAGAAACATTAAGGTTAATTGGCCACGCAATTACCCTAACTGGTTACTTTGGCATCACTTGTGTGCGATATGAACTGTTGGCTCAGTTGTAGAGTTTCGGCTCTGCAATCTGTGGTCGCTGGTTCGATCCCCAGGGGTGGAGATTACGGTATACACTGCTGATGAGACCTAATAAGGTCGAAACAGCTGCTCATTGTTTCCGTATGTCGTGCGTAGGTGTTCGCCGGATTTTCTGGTCATGTTAATTCAATTCACAATGTAAAAAAGAAGTTTGATACAGTTCAATATGCAACTTAAAAACAAGGATCAAATGAAAAATATGAAAACTTTATTACAGCCCACTTAGAAGCAACAGGTGAATACATACTGGGGCTGCAGAATACACTGACTGCATCTCGGCAGAATGGTAATATTCCCCCAATATGTGTCTTGGCTATGATTCATGGTGAGGCTTAAGTAATATTGGAGCTAGAATCCTATGTATGGGTCAAATAGAACTATACAATGTACTCATGCTAAGCTGAATTGTTTGAAATAGAACTGTTTTTGACTTTTAACTGTGTTTAACAAAGATTAATACATATACTAAACTGTATTGTTTGAAATAAAACTGTTTTTGACATGTAAACCACGTAATTATGATAAACTGAATTGTTTGAAATAGAGCTAATTTTGACATGTAAACCGAGCACTTATGTTAAACTCAATCGTTTGAAATAGAACTGGTTTTGACATTTAATTGTGTGTAAACAAAAAAAAATACTCAACAGAATTGTTTGAAACTTTTATCAAAATGACTTAATTCGGCGTTAAATGACCCGAAAAGGGTTGACACACCGAAAAACAAACCAACCAACCAACCAACCATATTAATCAACCCAAGAGCCAAATGTAGAGTTCCCTGGGAGTCAAAAGCTGTCAGGAAAAACGAGATAAATCAGAAAAAACATCTTTACTTAATCGCAGAAATCCAACAAATATTTATGTGGAGGAATATAAGAAAGTTAAAAAAAATGACTTACTAAAACATACCGAAAAGAACAACTGGAATATACCCAAAGTCAATTCAGAAAGCAACAGACAAGGAAATCTTCGATCATGCTACACCGTATATAGGCAAGAGACAATGAAAAAATGGAAGGAAGGCTGCATTTTCCCTTTATCGAAGAAGGGTGACCTAGGAATCACAAAGAACTACCGAGGTATAACTACCATAGCTGCTAATGTTTACAATGCAATACTTCTCAATCATATCGGACCTGAAGTTGAGAAAATTTTCAGGAAAATCTGTACGGTTTTCGCACATTTCAAACCACAACGTTTCAGATTCTGAATTTCTATATGCACCAGAAATCTTGAGGCAACCCTTTGGATTGTAGGTTTCCACAAGGCATTCGATTCCATTCACAGAAAAAAGATTGAGTAAATACTTTTAACATATGGTCTTCTCCAAAAAACTGTTATCACTATATTGGTGCACTACAAAAACACGAAATTAATGGGTCGCTCACTCAATGGTGACACCGACTTCTTCAACATTTTCGCTGGGGTCTTGCAAGGAGATTCATTGGCACCATTTCTACTTTCTGGAGTTTGTTTGACAGCAAGTCTCCTCAAGTCTCCTGGACTCTTCTCAGTATTTTAGTTGATCTTTAAAATGCTGTAGTTTAGTTGGTTTCCACTTGTTCTCTGATTTCCGAGTTTTCCAGTCCCTTTACTAATCCTTTGAGGAGTGTTCCAAGTGCAACAACCACAATGGGTATTACCATCACTTGCATGTTCCATAATTTTTTTCAGTTCTCTTGCAAGGTCTCCGTATTTATTTCTCTTTTTGTTTTCTTTCAGTATTACCCTGTGGTCAACCGGGACGTTGTAAAAACGTCAATAGATCAAATGAAAAAAATGGTTTCAAACTAAAAAGAAAAGGCAAGAAATAGATGAACTCCAGAAAAATTTTAGAGATGCAGACCAGGCAGATGATCTAGCACTCCTTGCAAATATATCCCTGCTCAAGCCGAATCTCTGCTTCATAGCGACGTTATCCTTTGATATTCTCCAAATAATCACACCAGTGTGGAACGATCAGCAAAAAAAAAAAAAAATACTCTTATTGGCCCTGTGCTGACTCTGAATTCCATCTAGAAGACTTACCAAAAGTGATGATTGATAAGGATGAATGGAGAAACAAGGGAATTCGTGATGATGATGAATTTACAATTTACACAAAATCAGGGGGTCAGAATTCCAGATAGTCGATCTGTCAGTAGCTGTCCCTGTTTTATTTTGTTTTTTGTTTTATGGCATCTTGTAGGTTATTTAATGCCAACTCTTCTTTATACATATATATTAAATATATAGGATTTGCTTTGGTTGGGTTTTATGGCATCTCAACCCTTGTAGGTTTTTTAATGCCAGATCCTCTTTACACATATTAAATATATATGATTTGGTTTGGTTGGGGTTTTCTGGCATATCAAGCATTGTAAATCAAATCCTTTTTATACATATTAAATATATAAGATTTGGTTTGGTTGGGTTTCATGGCATATCAAGCATTGTAAGTTATTTAATACCAAATCCTCCTTATACATATAGATTAAATATATATTATTTGGTTTGGTTTGGTTTGGTTTATGGCATCTCAACCCTTGTAGGTTATTTAATGCTAACTTTTTTTATTCATGTATATTAAATATATGACTTGTAAATACATCTTTAGATATCATTTTAAAACTAGACTGAGCTCATCTTTCGCGCACAATTAAATGGTTTTACTTATTTCTAATATTAATAATTCTATTGACAACTAATCATTTGTTTACACACAGTTAAATGATTTCAAGTGTTGTTATTTAACACTAACAATTCAATTAAACAGCAGTCATTTGCTTACACATGGTTAAATAATCAAACAGTTCTGTTTCAAACAATTCAGTTTAGCATGTCAACGGAATTAAATGGTTCCGAGTATTGCCATGTATCCCTAACAATTCAATTAAACGTTAGTCATTTGTTTGCCCACCGTTAAATGAATAACAGTTCTATTTTAAGCCATTCAGTTTTGTATAAGTCATTTACTTGCACTCAGTATATATGTCAAAATATACCGTTTAAAAGTCAAACAGTTTTATTTCAAGCGATTCAGTTTAGCATAAATACACAGTTAAGTTCTATTTGTCCCAAAGATAGGACCTTATCAGGTTCTATCACTCCGGGCCCGAGTGGACCTGGGAGTGATGGCAAGGGAGAGTTACATCTCTTTCCCCAAAGCTTCAGCATTACTACAGCCTCACCATCTGATTGTTTAGTGTCATATCGAAGACACTCGTTGGGAGGCGAGAGTTTTATCCCTCTGCAAAGAGACAGTTGGTGTATTCTACAGCCTCAGCCGACTGTGCCAAGTCCCTGTTTTATTTATGAATATGTTATCATCGCTTTCAATAAATGAGATATTGGTCCCGAGGTATAAGAACAGGTTTTCTAATTACCAAGGTTTGCCATTTAATAAGGAGATGGAGCTATCTTGTTTGAAACGTATTTGTCTGGGTACACATAGAGACAAATGCCACTTGCTGACTGCTCAATGTTGAACAAACAAAAGACTCATTTTTATGTGGAAACTCCAACAGCCTCTCTTTAAATCCTGAATTTAAAATTTCTATAGATGAGATATTACTACTGAAGTATATCTCATTAGTCAATTTGAATTCATAATAAGGACATATACCAAAGCACTGATTTTTATTAATATCTTACTCATTTGAGAGTTTTTCACACCAACGTTAGTTGATGGTTTCTCATTGGAGTTTGTGCGACAACAAGACTCCTCAAGTCTCCAGGACTCTTCTCAGTATTCTGGCCGTTCTTAATAATGCAGTAGCTTGGACGGTTTCCACTCGCCCTCTTATTTTCAAGTTTCCCAGTCTGTTTATCAATCCTTTGGTGAATGTACAGTGTGCACCAATTTCAATTGATATCACCGTCACTCACAGATTCCATTGTTTTTCTTTTTAGTTCTCTGGCAAGGTCTAGATATTTATCTCTCATTTCACTTTTTTCAGTTCCCTATTCGGCAGGTTCTCATTTTTTATTGTTGTTGAATATCTCTAGATCTGGTCGTCTAGCCGAGATTAGGCGAACCGTTTGTATCTCAAAATCCCAGAAAGGTTAATGCATCACTATTATTATTTTTATTATTTAGGAAAGAAAATAATAAAAATCAAGAAAAAGAAGTCAGTGATGCACTGAATCACAGTGATCACTGTCTGGGTTAGAGGACATTTCTAAAACAATTGCGATGATATTAGCCAAGTCATTTACACTAGGTTTTATGAAAACATGTCCAAACACATTGGAGTCACTTACATGTCGTTCATTTAACAAGCACCAAACGTTATTAGTTTTTATTTATTTATTTATTTATTTCAGTTTGATGTCCTTGGGGTCAATCAGGACAAGCAGTCGGAATTGAGTACAGCACACACTGACTTTATCTTTTTCTATTTGTTTTATTTTTCCAGTTCACATCCACTTCACTCACTTCAAATATATAGACGCGATTTATCTGACATCCCATCGTATCAGAATATGGCACAAGGCCGTTTTATGGAGGAGGCTGCGCACGAACCTAGATTCGTGCGTGGCAGGTGCAAAGATTCTTGATCCCGACGGCATTCCCCTTTTGCGTCACCTCTAGCACCAAGCAATAAATTTGGTACAGCAAGCAGGCAAAGACCTGGTGAGTGGGCCTCAGGGGGCCGAGATATAGTACATGAACAATCACCCGGCACGAATAGTAGGCGGTCGGCCCGAAGGCGAGATATAGACAATCATAATCAGTCTATCTATAAATCTGAGGAGTCCTTATCGTGTAATGCCTAACCTGCTGGACTGCGATATTGTAATTAGTGAGTTCGATCTCAAGTCACACTAATACGCCACCTTTCAAACTAATACTCTTGGGAAAGGTATGAATACCCTAATTTCTCCCAATTATGGGTTAAATAATACCACTTCTGTTCTTTTTTAAAGATGGTTTTGGCATTGAATAACTCACCAAGGTGGATATATATATATATATATATATATATATATATATATATATATATATTGGTTTTATAAAAGGAGGGGCAATGGTTATCGTCGTCGGAAATGGACACGGCGACACGAGTTCAAATACTGGACGAGACTGATTGCATTTCACATAGCACTAATACCCGTTGGAAAGGTATGAATACAATCATTCTTCCTCCAGCTATGGGTAAATAATAGAGTAGTAGTCTTAGTGAGGCAACTAGTCTAGGAGAAGGAAAACTCTGAATTCAATCCTGTTAAACTTCGCTTGAAAAACAAATTGACCTTGTGTCATATCCTGCCTAAGCGTAGGGGTTGGTAAATATATATATATATATATATATATATATATGTGTGTGTGTGTGTGTGTGTGTGTGTGTGTGTGTGTGTGTGTGTGTGTGTGTGTGTAGTTGGGCAGAAGTCTCTCCTTTAAGAATTTTTGATTAAATAATAAAACACATTCTGTCAATAAAATCTTATTAAGATCCATTCAAGTTTCGTGTTAAGTGTCTTAGTTTCAGGTTGGAATTGGTGGATGAATTTACGCAAATTGTCTTGAGTGCTTTCGGATCTTTCATTGGCCATCATCAGGGGTTGCTTTCATGTATAAAGAGTATTTTTAAAGTGTTTTTGGAAGAGTTTTTTTAGGTTTTTTTTATAACATTACAAAATTACATAAACGCAGAGTTGGATGAAATAGATGTTGACGAATTTAAAAAACAGAACGCTATCAAAGGAAATTGAATATTATCAAGAAATATAGAACATTAAAAAAACAAAACAAAAAAAACAAACAAACAAACCAAGAAACTAAAGGCATTTCAAAATATTGCCTCTATTTTCAAAATTAATTTTATTGATTTTATTTTTTTTTTGTTTTTATATGTAGAGCTTCTAGGATTTGTAGTCGTAGCTTATTAATTTCATATGTTATTATAGTGGTGTTTTCAACTAGAATTTTTCGAAATTCGTATTTGGGAACAGAATAGGTTTTAAGATGATAGGGTATAGAGCTAGAATCTCTAAGGTGCACAGTAAGCCGTCTTGAAATAGTTGTAGTGGTAAGACCAACATACGTATTATTTTTATTGGAGACACAGTCTTCCAAAGGACATTTGATCATATATACGACGCAATGCAAAGAACACCTACCATTAATAAAGCCTTCCAAAGAAATGTAATTTTCACCTAAATTAAACAAAAAGAAATAATTCATATAATAATAATATTGATAATCGATCGATGTCAATCTTAATTCTTTCTTATTTCAGTCAGTTCATATAAAATTTAATTATACTAAACTGAATTGATCCGAAAAGGTTGATGCACCGTAAAACAAAACAACGAACCAACCAACCAACAAAACAAGAACGAGGCTGGTTGTCTGGTTCACGAGCAGGATGGCACATCCGCCATTACAACCAATGAGGAGTTTTATCTGAGCTTTCACACAATGCTGTCATCTTACTTCGGGTTTGACAAAACATCGCGGATTTCAATTCCAGTCAGTTTATTCCTTTACCAGTTTTATATGCAGGTATATACAACGTGCTTTGGTGGGTTTATTAACTGTGAAAGAAACTTTACTGCGTACCAGTCAAATTGATTTTTGCTGTTTTCACAAAGATTTCTCTTGTAGACAGACCAGAGGATTGGGCCATTAAGAATTGTCGTCTCTATATCCAACGTAAGTCTTCTTTTACAATCTCACCATTGTTGTAATTATATTTGACTTCCGTATATGGTCTACATAACTAACTGTATATAACTTGAAATCCCATCTAGAAGTTATCTATGAATCAATCTATCTATCTGTTCATATCTATCTATCTATCTATCTTACTCAATCCTTTTTTGCCAAGTCGGCTGGGGCTGTAGAATACACCGACTGCACCTCTGCAGACGGGTAAGCCCCCCCCTCCACCAATGAGTGTGCTGGATATGACTCTGAACAATCTGATGGTGAGGTTCGAGTGAAGCTGTAGCTTTGGGGAATGCGGAGCACCCCTTCATGGCCATTGCACCCAGGCCCACTCTGGCCCGGAATGGTAGCACCTGATAGGGCCCTATCTGTGAATTAAATAGAACTAACTGTATACTTATGCTAAACTGAATTGTTTGAAATAGAACTGTTTGATTAAACTGAATTGCTTGAAGAAGAAATTCTTTGGACAATTAAACCGTACTTATATTTAAACTGCATGATTATGCTAAACTGAATTATTTGAAATGGAACTGTTTTTTGACATTAAAACTGTACTTATACTAAACTGATTTGTTTAATATAGAACTGTTTTGACATTTAACTGCATGTAAACAAAATCTGTACTAACACTAAACTGAATAAGCTGAATTAGAACAGCTCGACTAAACTGAATAGCTTGAAATAGAAATGTTTTTCACAATTAAACTGTGTACAAATGCTAAACTGGATTTTATGAAATATAACTGACTATTGGCATAAAAATGCTTTTGGCGTTAAATAACCTAAAAAAGTTTAATATGCTATAAAACCAAGCAACCAAACAAGCAATCCTTTCTGACAAATATCCTACTTTCTGTCAGTGTATTTATTTATTTATGTATGTATGTACCAAAGTATGGGGGAAGTCCTCGTGGCGCTAAAGGTTAAAATGCTGTATCATAGCCTCCTAGTAAACGAGTTCGAACTCCAGTTGCGCCATTGCGTCCGATTTTAAACAAATACTCTGGGAAAGGTACGAAACCCTTTACTTGCCCCCGACTAAGGGTTAAATATTATCTCTGCATTTCTTCGATAAGGATTGTTTTGACATGAAATAACCCATGACGGTTGATATGCCAGTAACCCAAGAAATAAGACCTGTTTGTCTACATCTCTCTCTCTCTCTCTATATATATATATATATATATATATATATATGTGTGTGTGTGTGTGTGTGTGAACAATTCTGTCTATTATATTAAATCTCTGCGTCCATATTAAATCGATTATTGAAAGAAAAAACCCGGACATTTCAGCAAAAATATTTCTGTGATAATGTACTTCTTGATTTTCCTAGCGATGGATCGATTTTACGATAGGGAGCCAAACTGTGGGTAATTTTTATTTTAGCTTGGTTGGGTTTGATTTATTTGTTTATTGGCATATCAACCCCTTATGGATTATTTAGTGCCAAAATTTGATTGAAATGTCTGATTAAAATCAGAATTTGTGTCTGCACACTGGTTTATGATTTCAAATATTTCTATCAAATATTAATAATGTATACACAATTGTATGATTGAAAATAACTATTCCTATTTAGAAACGATCATTTTCTTCGACATAGTTAAACGGTTTCAAGTATTCAAATTTAACACCAATAATTTGCAAATAGTTATATAAAGAGTATAGAATACCAATGTAATTTTAGTAAAAAAAAAAAGAGGCGCTTGTGGTGTTAGGGTTATCGTCGTTGGAAATGAATACTGCGACACGAGTTCAATTCCTGGACAAGATTGCTAGCATTTGAAATTGCGCAAATACGCTGGGGAAAAGTATGCATCCAACAGTTCTTCTTCCAACTATGGGTTTGTTTGGTTGGCTGGTTTGGCTTTATGGCACATCAACCATTGTTGATTATTAATACCATATCTGTTTTTATGCATATAAACAGATCTATTTTAAACAATTCAGTTTAAGATAATTACGTAGTTTAAATGTTAAAAACAGTTCTATTTAAAACAATTGAGCTTAACGTAAGTACGCAGTTTGGTTCTATTTGCCCAATTGTTAGAACCCTATCAGGTGCTTCCACTCGGGATCAGAAATGACCTGGGAGCGATGAGGATAAAGGAGTACTCCGTAATCCCCAGAGCTCTTGCATTACTGGAACCTCACCATCTGATTGTTTAGTATCATAACAGGACACTCGTTGTGGGAAGGTCTTACCCCTCTGCAGAGAAGCAGTCGGTGTATTCTACAGCCCCGGCCGATTGGGCAACCAGCTATAAGTAAATTGTAGGACAGACTTGGCACTTTAACCTCGGTATGGTAACCAGTCTAGGAGAAGGAAAACATTGAATTGAACCCTGTTAAACTCTGTTTAAAAGTTGATCTTGTGTCACATTCTGCTTGTGTAGTGGATTACATATGTGATATTAATGATTCTTTTTGGAAACAATGTTTTTTTCCAATAATCATTTAAATACAGACGTAGAGATTTAATATAACAAACAGAAGTGTATAAACACACACACACACACACACATATACATATATATATATATATATATATATATATAGAGAGAGAGAGAGAGATGTAGATATACAGGTTTGATTTCTTGGTTTACTGGCATATCAACCTTCGTGGGTTATTTCGTGTCAATAATAAAATATTTGGAAATATTCTAACATAGTTACAGTTTAGATAGTTCCAGTCACGAAGTAAATGAGTTCGAACCCAAGTGGTGATACTGCATTTACTTTCGGACTTTACCTTTGGGAAGGCACGAACTCCCTTGTCTCCCCAGAAATGGGGGAATAACCATATCACTACGGTTTTTCTACCAGGATGATTTATGTATCACCCACGAAGGTTGATATACAATTAAATCAAAGAAATCAATGTTATGGTTTCATGTATTCCTATCCAACACCAATAATTTTCAAACTGATTTATTTGACACATAGAAAGGACCCTCCTAGATAATGCCGCTTCGAATCACAGTGGACATTGGAGTAAGAGCAATGAAGGGGTACTCCACATTTCCGAAAGCTACAGGACTGGTGTCTTACGTCTCGATGCAGTTTTCTGTCATACTAGATGTTTTAATATACATAGGACCAATGTGACTGCTTATAACACTAATAATAATAATATTGTGTTCTTTTTTGTTTCAGATTTGAAAATAGTATCGAATAACAACTATTAATCCTCGATCACAATGCCTTGGACGAGAGAGGAAAAATATTTTCCATCACTAGACAAAGACAAAATCATTTAAAACTGTGCAAGCATAATTTCGCAGGAAGTTTAACGTAACAATTATCCCCAGAAGACGAATTTATAGTTGGGTACACCAATTCCAAGCCACAAGCTCAGTAAACAACCTCAATAAGAAGGCAGAAAATCCCAGATCTGGCAGGAAGTTGACTGGAAGATGTTCTGACAATGTGGATACAGTAAGAGATTCTGTCGGAATCAGTCCGAAAAAGTTCTCCCGATGTCGTTCCCAAGAACTTGGTCTTTTCACGTGCACAGTAAAGGATAAAGTCAATGAATTTCTGCCCTTGTCAGGTTGTTTGACCTTTCTGAAAGGATAGAATTACTTTTTAAGACTCAGATGAAAGATGACTTGATGCAATATGAATTATCATATTAATGGGTTGCATCTATTTTGAGTCACCCTATATAACTAAAAGGTCCTATCTATGGATCAAATAGAACTGTTTGTCATTTAAACTGTGTGTAAACATTTGATTTATGCTAAATAGAATTGTTTGAAATAGAACTGCTTGATCATCTTACTGTGTGTAAACAACTAACTTTTTTAATTGAACTTTTAGTTATACGTAGTAATACTTGGAACCTTTTAACTTACTTGACTGATGCTAAATTGAATTGTTAGAAATAGAAGCGTTTGATCATTTAACTGTGTATCTAAAAAAACAAGTTTACAAATCATATATATTTGATGTATATGTAAAAACAGGATTTGGCATTAAATAACCAAGGATGGTTGATATGCCATAAAACCAAGGCAACCCAAACATTTCCGACTTAAACTCATGTTTCGTGAATGTTGTATCGTGGTGAGGAAAAGATACACTGAGAAATAGAGTTAATTATTTATTAACTCAAGTCGTACAGTCCGACACGTATTACAAGTCTTGCGCTGTTGGTGTTACGTTCAAAGTTGGTCTACTACAGACCGACGTCATTCCAGAGCTGTCTCTCTGCTTCTTTCTGTTTCCCCTTGCTTCAGAAACACGGTTATGATTATATGTGTTATATGCATTTATACTTTTTTTTTTTTTTCCTGATATTTCTCAGTCACATTGATTGTACTCTACTAAGTAGATGTGCAGCTCCGCAAAATTAGTTGGTTGTATTATTTTGCGGTGTATCAACCCTTTTCGGGTCATTTAACCCCGAATTAAATCATTTTGAAAAGTTTCAAACAATTCAGTTTAGTATACGAATAATTTTTAGTTTACACACAGTTATATGTCAAAACAGTTCTATTTCGAACAATTCAGTTAAGTATTAGTACACAGTTTCCATGTTAAAACAGTTCTATTTCAAACAATTCGGTTTAGCATAAGCGTACAGTTTAGTTTTACTTGACCCATAGATAGGACCCTATCAGGTGCTACCATTCCGGGCTAGAGTGGACCTGAGAGCGATGGCAATGAAGGGGTACTCCGCATTCCCCAAAGCTCCAGCAGCAATACTGGAACCTCACCAATAGGTTGTTTAGTATCATAATTAAGACTCTCGTTGCGGGGAGTCTTACCCTCCCGCAGAGAAGCAGTCGGTGTATTCTGCAGCCCCAGCCGACTGGGCTATACACAGAGTTAAATATAAAAGCAGTTTTATTTCAAACAATTCAGCTTTGCATAAGTACGCAGTTTAAATGTCAAAACAGTTCTATTTCAAACAATTCAGTTTAACATAATCTCAGAGTTTAGTTCTATTAGTCATATCCAGGACACACGTTGGGTGGGTGCGGGGTCTTACTCTTCTGCGGAGATGCAGTCGGTGTATTCTACAGCCCCGGCTGACTGAGCCACTCCGCAATGTGGGATTCTTTGTATTTCATATAAGCTGTAAATGTATCTCGTTAATATATTTATCTGTCTTTTTCTTTATCATGCCCAGGGCTCTCACAATTACTGGTACTGATACAATATTTTTTCAATTTCTGTTTTCAGGTGTTTTTATTTACCTATTGTATTCTTTGACAGATCAGATAAGTTATTATCTATTAAGTCTGATATCAAGTAAAAGCCATGTTTTTCTTTTATTGTCCTTAACCACTATATCTGTATTGTATTTGTGTATTGCTCTTTATTTTTCCATCAGTTTGGATTGCAATGTCCCAGACAATAGTAGCTTCAATGGCTTCTGTTATTGGTTCTTGTACCATTTTTTGTAATCCAATATTTTAAATTATTTACATATACTTGCATGAAAATAATGTCCTATTTTATCACGCCTTTCTTTATAGTCTATTTTTATTATTGAACTCCTTTGAGAGTTTTCCACACTAGCACCTTTTACAGGTGTTTGAGAGA